>OY735199.1:76103724-76481224 GCA_963457665.1 Thysanoteuthis rhombus
GAGTTTTGTTTGGGTGGTTGCTGTATGTATATCTGATTAAATAAAGGATTCACTGCTCACACATCTTCATGTTTTTGCCTAGTTTGTTTGTCTTCCAGAGGAATGATTCAGTTTATCATAAATCCCTACTTATGATGTTTTTTTCAGGGAGGCATCTTTTTTTGCTGGGTGGAGATCTTCCATTTCATTCTATCCATATGTATATTTTTTTTCTTATGTAGTCGTTGGTCACTATTTGTTCTGTTTTACATAGTTGAGTTAAATTACTCTCAGATAGTTATAAATCAGCAGAGGCTACTGCAGACATTTCCTTTATCAGTATGTTGTTAGAACATGATCTTTTTGTGGTATGTTTCCTCTCTGGAAGTATTTCATTCCAATTTTTATCTGTTCTCCTGTGTTAGGGCTCACTTTTACATGACTTTCGTTGTGAGTTGAATGGTTTTATTCAATCTAGATTTGCTTTCTTTCTAAGATAATTATGAAAAAGTGATTGGGTTGCTCTTAAAGTGGCTAGGGGTATAGAATGATAATAGTAATGTCATTGTTAATAGTAATGCTGCGACTACTCTTATTAATAATAAAGAGAGGAATGATATAGCTATGGTTGTTCAATTCTGAATACTTGTATGTAGGATGTTAAATTATGCTTTGTTGTTTCTGATTCATTTCCCAGTCCATGCTCGGGGATCTTTCATGTTTGGCTTTCCTTCCCTCTGATGCCACTTTTTCAATATGTTTTTTCCTATTTAACCACAGTACATAACTTTCACTGCTTAATGTAAAGATTGAACTCATGACCACCGGGTAACTAGATGCACTCATTAAATGTTTTTATCCACTAGACCATCAGGTAGTGCAAATTAGGAGCTTAAAACCTAATTTGTTTTTTTTTCTAATTAAAGGATCTCATACAGTGTTCATTTTTATGCTTGGACTGCTGAGGAGGATAAAAGCACCATAACATTTCCGCTTCAGCACCATATCCCCAAGCCAAAACATTGGTATAAAACAATAAAGATAACAGAATAAGTCTGAATTAACCTCTAAACAATGTGTCTTAAAGATTGATTAACTTCAGTCTTTGTCTTGACAAAAGATTCCTTGAGTTGATGTTTTTTTCAGTTGAATAGGTGATAAAAATGATAAAGTTGAAAAGTTGGTGATGTTTCAGAAATGACAACCAATATATGAAGATTAGTACAATCATCTGAAAGATTTTTATTAACTCATTCAGGCTCGGAGCGCACATAGGTGTGCTTTAAATCTTGTGGATATTTGTTGACTATCATATTTGATATGTGGACTATCATATTTATAGTGTGTACATGAGAGAATCCTGCTCAACCTCACATGGAAAGATCACAAGACAGCACAAGATATCTGCAAGAAAACGGGGGTCCAAGACATCATAGAATCCATTAGAAAACTCAAATGGCAATGGACTGGCCATGTTACGAGAATGAAAAACTACTGATGAACATCACGACTCACAACATGGATCCTCAGGGACTGCATGCAAAACTGAAGCGACAAATTGCAAGATAGAGAGGTAAACTAGACGAATTCAGAAAATACTGGCCCCAAAACGTCCATGATAGAGAAATATGTTGGGTTCTGGGGAAGGTCTATGTCCAACAATGGACGTTAAAAGACTGATGATGATATTTGCCATAAATAAAATCAATAACTTGTAACTTTCAAAATGATATATAACTTCCCAGAGTCTCTTTGAAAACGAGAAAACTTAAATTCATCCATTACGTCCTTACTTTGTAATCCTTAGGAAACTAAGGCAAGAAAGGAGAAATCACTTTGGATCAGTTTTCTTAAGGTTATGAATTTTCATCATAATGTCATGATTTGGGAAAGATAAAATTGAATTCGAACTTATTCATGTTATCACAATAATGGCATCCAGTATAATGTAAAAGCCCTTTTCTTTATTGGTAAATAGTTCTTTTTGACAGTTCATCTGGGCAGATTCAGTTTCACCATCAAAACTTTACCAAAAATTCAAAAATTATAAAGCAAAACCAAAATAAGTCTTTACGAAGCTTCACTGAAAATGAACATTGAACTTCAAAACATTTCTTTGACGCTTGGTGTCAAGTTTCATATTTACAACCCATAATATTTTTAATTCAGTAACCTCTAAAAGACACCAATACTTTTGTTTTGAAATGAAGTTTTTGATTCAATTGTTATTATATTATCCCATTTGAAATGCACCTTCTTGGTCTTTTCGCCAAAAGCCATAAAAACTGTTTTTATCAGCTTAATATCTGATATGTCCTCAATGTGAGGTCTGATATTAAACTATTTGGAACTGTTATAGCAAACCGGTCCCAAACCTTAGCCCTTATCCTTTGTGTCAGATATGTATAAATGTATCTACTTGAATGCAGTTGAAGTTTCTCAACCTTAAATTAAAGTACCTTGTTTCTTCTTTGACATAAAATACTTTGTTCTTCCTTTACACTGTAACTGTGGTTTAAAAATGGGAGCACATTAGATATTAAGCTGATAAGAACAGATACCATGCTTTGCTCTCAGCCAAAAGGCTGAGAAGTAGCATTTCAGACTAAATCACAAAATTATGATTGTGCCAAATTCTAATGGAACCGAAACTAACCATTTTTTTTCTCTGTTTAAAAGATCGTTAGAATGTATTGGGTTTTCAATTATTTGCGACTTTTTTCATTCTGACTGTAAAAGATAGAAAGAAAAATTGTCTTTGGCTCAAATCACAAAGAAATGAAACTTTTAAAATGAAATCACAGCAGAGGCCAAAACAAGAGGGTAATTTCCTGGTGATTCAAGACTTTCCTTTTTTTTTTTTATTTGTTGAATAGAAATGGAAAAAAAATCCATTAACTAGATATTGTCAGTTACATGGTATCCACAAACCAAATTGGAAAACAAAACATTTAAAACAAATAAACTTCAGCTAAAACAGTTTTTCCTAAATACTGTGTATACTCATGTAATGTTCAATCATTTGAAACCAATTCTTAAACCTATAATTGAGGGCTCTAACTTTACATTACAGTAACAATTCATGACTTAGGCTTTGCCTACTAACTCATAGGACTATGATGTGGGAAGTCAACAACTAGTCCCATTTCATTGAAAATAAAGATAATGCTTTTACAAATGTTTTACTTAACATATCCTATCATATTAGACTTGGTATGAATGATCTGTTTTCCTTTATCCTTACATTAAGGGAGAATACGTCTGAATTATGAAAATTCAAATTATACGTTCTGAATCTATTACTGAAAATTTAAAAATCTTGATGCACACATTGTAGGGGGTGATCAGTGAACAAGTTACTTCGCTCATATTTTATTGGACAGTGATCACTAAAAAGATCTGAATTTTCAAAGAACAAGTGGACACAAACTGAGGGATCAATTTAGCATAAACTTACAGAGTATCTGATAAATGGAATTAAAAACCCACCAATCAGATCTGTCAACATAGTTTTCTTCAGTTTTTTGAATTGAGTAGGTTGACGATGTATATGTATGTATCACACAAACAGGGCACACCAATGCAGCTAAAGGGCTGAAAATTCAAGCATTCACTCTTTATTATGTCCAGAAAAAACGCCCCCTATCCCCAATAAGTTTTTAGTGGTGGGTTCAATTTGCAATGTTAGTTTATGCTAAATTGATTCCTTAGTTTGTGTCCACTTGTTTTTTGAAAATCAGACCTTTTTAGTGATCACTACCCGACAAAATGCGAGATAAGTAGCTTATTCATTGATCACCCCTTTTCCCAGCCCCTGGCAAATCCTGGGGAAGTTCTATCATGACAGTTATTCTTAATTGACTAACCACACCCAGTTTATCTTTTATTCGAGATATTTTAGAGATTTTGAAAATTGGTACTTTTTCTGTGTGTTGAATTTTAGTGACTTATTATTTTATGATTGACCGTGGGAGAAGAAATAGTTCAGGGTTTCAGCAGTGTTGTGTCCAAATCATTGTAATTTTGAAAAAAAATGCACTGATCAGCCTCTAAGAATTGAAGATATTCGTCTTTACAATTAGGCTCATCTAATATGCACCTTGTTATGTTCTGATCCAAAAGTCTCTCTCCAATTCTCCATTTAAAAAAATCATATGACATAAATTTGAATAGAATAAGAACAAAAATTGGAAGATAAACTAAGCAATCGTGGTCAAGTTGAGTAAGACTGATTGAAGGTTAGGTGAGTTAATCAGGTATTTTGTGAGGAATATCAGATGGCTATCTGTTTAATACAGTAGAAAAGATTTATTGAGTTGCAGTTTAAAATTCAGACCAAATTTAATTCTAAATGCTAGCTGAAAATCCAAACTACAGATAAGATTTCCAGTTAGCTCCTACAGAAAGGCTTGATGAAACCTTTGGTCAGAATAAGGGATCTTAAATTTTTAAGTTGACTTGACTGGCTGACTATCTACGTGTCATATGTATAGGCCATACCAATGGAGATAGAGGGCTGGCAATATAAACATTTACTCCTATTACATCTTAAAAAAAACACCTTTCTTTTTTTTTTCAATTCCTAAACCTGAATGGGTTTTTAATGGGGAGTTGAATTTTCAATGTAAGTTTGTTTTTTTCAAAATTCAGATTTTTTAGAGATCACTGCCCAACAGAAGTAATTTTCTATTGATCATCCCCAATACATTGGTTAAATGACAGTTTCTATTGAGTAACTAACTAGACCAGGTTTTATGTTTTTGAGTAATGGTCATATTGAAAGAAAATGAATCTTTGTGCCTGAGATTCAATTCTCTGAGCAAGTTTATTCTTTTGTAATAGCATTTCAACTTGATGGATAAAAATTGAAAAAATTGTCACTGCAAACATTTTTTCTGTTTTTTTACAATTCTTTGATAAATCTTGGAGGAAAGGTAAAACTTTTCGCTATGATGGGATCGGATATTTTTGTTCCAAAATCTGAAGTATTAGAATGTCCTCCATTATGTCATTTTTGCATGTGAAAAAATCAATTGGAAAAAAACTATTTCTACTTCACAAAAGCTCAAGGTTGAGAGAAATCTTATAATTATATGACAAGACTTCTCCAGTTGTTATTTGCATTCTGTTTAACTATATGGATGCTCGTTTTAATGATAGCCTTCCACTTTTCAGTCTCAAATGGATCTATCTTCCTAATCATGAAACTTTGGCCGTACCCCCACCTGAAAAAAGGTGAAGAAAAAATTATATAAAAAAATTGATGCATAAACATTTTCTTCTATCCATAACCAAAAGAATAAAAATGTTCGGTTGGGCACTCAAAAGAAGTCATCATGAGACCTGTATTTTTTGGCGGCATACTCTGTGATTGAAAATTGAAAAATTTTCACATTTTTGGGTGACAGTTCCTAACAAGGATAGATAGAGCATCATCTTATCCTTAATGTTTTTAGTTCCAAAGATCTATCCATATCTTGTGACTTATAATGTGGTTAGGCCAGTCAAAGGATTCTGAGAGGGATGGGAGTTCAGGGAGGGGTCGGGTTAAAATAAAGAGTTCAGGGACTGGGGTGAATTGAATGATTCAGGGTGGGTATTGTAGCAGTCTATAGTTTAAAAGATGGATAAAGTGTATTGAATGCTTTTATCTTTTTTTCCCACCAAGAAATGAAAAAAAAATTTCCTTTTGATTTTCAATCTCAAATTCAGAATTGAATGAAAGTTAATTCCCAAAGGTAGGTAGTTCTTTTTTTGCTTGTTTGTTTGTCTACTTTTGGTCACCCTTAGCAAGACTTTTCAGTCACTTTTCAAATCAAAGGGTTAGTAAGAAGGGAGTTATTTATGCCACAGAACTAAGACCAGTAAAAAAAATGGTGAAATGGCTTATTGATGTTAAAATTGTAAAGTTGGAAACACTTAAACCTGACATGTTTGAAATGGAGACATACAATAATTGAAAAAGCTATGAGAGAGCTGGAATGACTCATAAGAGTTAAAAACATTAAAAATGAAGTGCAATAAGTAAATTGAAAAAAAAAAAAAGACTAATGATTGGCAAGGCACTTATTCACTCCAGATTTACAAATGTTGAGATTGTACTTTTTTTGAAATATCATTGCTCTTCAGTTGAAGTTACTTTTGAGATTTAAATAAAAAATATCTGCAAGCAAGATCAATACTAAAACTGAAGAGATGAATGATTCCGTCAACCTAAGATCATAGACAGTGATTTATTAGAAATAGCTTATCCATCATGAAATACAGTAGTAAAGTATTAAAAAAAAGACAGAGGGAATGCAAGCCCCCTACAGCTGGATGGTTTAGGGAGTGCCATTTAGGGGTATCTTGATTCAATACATATAACTGCAATGTGTTGTGATGTGAGGGCTAATTTGGCGGTAGATAAATGAACAATGAGAATTTCAATAGTCTGTAGAGAGAAAGGGACCGCTACTCACCCTCTTAAACAAAATAATCATATGTTTAGCACTAATTATAAAAATACTTAATGAGCAGTTTGGAATGAGACCTACATTTTCCACCTGGCCTGGGCCTGTTACCAGCTTTGCACCTTCCCGGGTTTTATGAAATATTACTGAAAATCATATGTTAAATACATAAATATGAACATATTTTGATAGAATATGTTAAAATTTGATTTATCCAATTTCATATAAAAATGCATTAAAAGGATTTTTTTTGTCAGCGTAGAAAACAACACCAATGTTGCATGTACTGAGAAAAATAATGTGAAACTCAGAAGAAAGTGATTGAATTGAATGGGCCACAATGAAATGTTTTTCACACTGAATTTGTCAGATAGATACAAAATATTACATGCATTGATTTTTGGTTTCTTTTCAATTGCATGTATTATTCCTATTGAATTAAAGTAAACAAAGCCTGCAATTTTTTTTTTACTCCGTGAAATCAAAGGCTAATTTCCTTCTACTTGTTCTCACAACAATAATAAATCATTTAGAAAACCAACTTGTATCTTTTACAAATCAACAAACGACCCAAGAGTTTGTTTCTTTTTTTATTTGCCATCTATTCTTCACCAATTCTCATTTATACATATATCTATATATGTATATGTATGTATGTGTGTGTGTGTGTGTGTGAATATATATATATGTGAGTGTATATATATGTATATGTGTGTGTATGTATGTGTGTGTGTTTATATATATATGTATATGTGTGTGTGTTTATATATATATATGTATATGTGTGTGTGTTTATATATATATGTATATGTGTGTATATATATATATATATATATATATGTATATGTATATGCGTGTATATATATGTATATGTATATGCGTGTATATATATGTATATGTATATGCGTGTATATATATATATATATGTATATGCATATATATATATGTATATGTGTGTATATATATATATATATATGTATATGCATATATACATATATATATATAAAATGGACAATACAATTCTCCGATTCTGTTTTGCGAACTTGGTGAAAGTCTTGCCCATTCTCATTAATGTCAAAAGAACAAGAGAAAACAAGGAACAAACATCTTTATCACATTTATGAAATTCTGCTTGTCTACTTATATATACTGAATGATTTATAGCTTTTGTGATGAAAATAGCCAAAAAAACGACAAGAATGTAAACAAAACAATCTGTTATGAAAATTATACACATCCACGAAAGTTCAGATACAAAACACAAAAAATGATAAGGTTTGTTTTTTTTAAAGAGACTTATGCTCATAAGAATCTGGAAAGATATATCAATAAATATGAATTAGCAAGGTTAACTGATATTGACTGGGAATAAAATGAATTCTTTAAAAACTTTTATGCTTAATTTTGTTGCAGCTCTATTAAACATGGTTTTCAAGAAAAAACACACAAAAAGAAATGTGTTAATTGTTAATTGAACAAACACTATATTATTATTATTTGATGATTCAGCAAAGTCCTGCAACTCCTGGCCGTCTCGGGTTTTTCCATGCCCTCAGACTTTGTGTGCCAAGATGGTGGTGCCCCGTGGTGGCCCGTGCTGCCCCTCCAGTGCTGAAATCTCCTCTTCTACACAGGTTTCCATTTTTTCCTCTATTGGAATAGAGGATGTTATTGTTAATATTGACAAATGCCTTAAGCAAGGTAGTGAGCATGTAAGGATTTGGCTGGAAATATATAATAAAAGGCTAAGAAAGCAAGTTTGATACCCTGGTATTATGAAATACGAATACAATAGGTTCTATTTCTTTGTTGAATTTGTTTATCAGAAACTGTCAACCAAAACTGTCAACATACATTTCTTCAGTTTTCAAGTGATTCTGCCTGGCTGGCTATATATGTATGCGTCATGTGTACAGGCTATGCTAGCGGATCTACAGAATGTTTACTCCATATTATGTCTAGAAAAACTTTATTTTTGTAAATTCCCCTCCCCAAAAATGTCTCTGGTTGAGAGTCAATTAACCAGGTAATTTTATGCTAAATTGGGCTATAGTTTGCATGCAGTAACATTTGCACTTGTTTTATTTTTTCAAATTTAGACTTTTTCGTCATGCAGCATCCGGCAAGAGTTGTAATTTTTACATTGATCACCCCTTTTTTCCAATTGTTTTATTTTTTCAAATTTAGACTTTTTTGTCATGCAGCATCAGGCAAGAGTTGTAATTTTTACATTGATCACCCCTTTTTTCCCAATTTCTTAATTGATCCCCACGCTGCAAAAAGATGTTGGTCATGTGACAGTTTCTAGTGAGTGATTTACCAGACCTGTTCTTTTCAGATACTTCTGTATGTATGCTTGAAGCTGATTTACAAAAAATGAAAAGCCTATTTTATATCTATAACACATTATCTCTCGATCATCAACCTCAGTCAATAAAATTGGAAGAGGTATATGTAGCCTTTTCTGTCTGTCTTTCCGCACAATATTTCCAAAAATTCAATGAATTTCAATAAAATTTTGTTGAAAGATAGGCCATAGGCTTAGGAAGAATTGATAAAATGTTGGGTCAGATGTAGTAATTTTCCACTTACCCCTGCATTATAAGTATATGTATATAATATATATATTTCATTCAATTTTTAATGATATTGGTATTGACTGAAGTACACTCTCTCTTAGTACTTTCTAGTTTTGTTTAGCATTATAGCGACATCTTCTCACTAATATTTGTAGATTTGAATAGAATAGCCTTTATTTTATTACGTCACAACTATATCCAAATATCTTTTTTACGATTATCAAAGAAATTCAGAAACCATTGATAAAACTTTTTGCTGAATTTACCAATAAACAATTACTGCTTTGTGAATAAATATGACGAAAAAGGTTTCAAATTTGGAGAAATTTAGAAAAAAAATATTGAACTGGTGAAGAAAGGCCTCAAAGAAAGAAATTCTAGTTTTGCATTCTCAGAAATGAAATGTTGCAAAGAAAGAGTTTTAAATTTCAGTGGTAAAAAGATAAAGGTGTAGCTTGAGATTAGGCGAATTTGAGGGCCTGGTACTTTTGGTTACCTTGAGGGGTACCCTCCAACATTTAGTGAAATTTATGTGTATAAATTCAATAGTTAAACTACTATTTACTAAACTTTTAGGTGCTAACCTCCATAGGGGCTTGAGGAGCATTTCCACCCCCCTTTAGCCACACAATGAAAGATATTGAAATGTTTTGAAAAAAATCTAAACTGAAAAACTTGGAGGTAAAACGGTTTAAAAAAATAAAGACCTACTAAAAAATTTCACTAATTTATCTATAAAATGAACAATGTGATTTTCTTTGTTTTTCTATCCATTGAAACGGAAATAGTTGTGCTTATAAAAATATTTCCTACCCTCCGCTTAGTACAGTGGACACTTGTACCTTTTTTAATGAAGATCTCAGACAAAATTGCTTAGATATAAACATTTACTTATTCTAGTAATAGCTCTGAAGTAGGGAATTATTAAGTTTAAAAAAAAATAAGAGAAGGTAGAAAAATTGCTCCAACTCCACAAATACAGGTTGATATTTTTACCAAATACATTATGTGGCCTCCAGTGTGTGTGTATATACATATATATGTTTAGAAAGCTTCACAGCTTTAAACACTAACCATTATATACTTTTTCAAAAGATTCTTTTGTGTCACTTCAGTCGCCTATTTCCCAATATCTGTCAATGCAATTTATATAATTTTCTTCAGTGTTTTTTTTTCCTGTTTTGCTATACTTAGTTATTATCATACAATGTAGAGATTGTCTCTTGTTAGGATCATCAGTTTTTTACCATGTAACCATTTCTTGGATTTCAAAAGCTAAACAGATATATTAACATAGCAGCCCCACAGTGTTGATCAAACACCACCTCCCTTTTTTATATAGTTCACACCATACGTATAGTTTGTCTTTTTTTGTAAAGTTTCATGAGTATATATATGTATGTATATACATAGTTTCTTATCTAAAAATTTCTGATGTTCATAATGATAGAAATGGGTTTTAGGAATTAAGTATACAGTATGGCTGGCTTTTAGGAACTAGGCATATGGTAATGTCTCCGTTAGTTGGCATTGGACGTACAAAAAACCTGGAGATTGAGAAGAATGTATACGCTATGCCACCCCTCTCCCACCTCCACCACTGGATATTTATATTCAACTCAGTTGATCTTCGGGAGGGGAAAATATCTAATAATTCTGCCAAAGTAACAGACTATAATAACACAGATTGTGATTCTTTGAAAGAAGCTGCTGGTGCAATGAGAATAGCAGAGCTTTCAGGTGGAATAACCTCCAAATATTTTGGCACTTTTTCAAGAACTCTAATTTAGCCGTGATATCGACTGTTGTTGGATGCCCAGAGGCCAGTTCTTAATTGTATCTCTTTGCTGAATCTCAGTGTGGGAGATGAATAAATTTGCATAATTTATTTCTGTATTTGGTGATAGGTAATTGGTAATTGTATACATAGGTTTATAGATAGTTTCAACAGATTTTCATGATTCTGTTATTGAAAGTAAAAGTCTCATAATTGTTTTGTGGACTATTGAGTGGGTAAAAAATACACACACACACACATACATACATACATTTATATATATATATATATATATATATAGTCGTGTAAGCTTTCTATCTTTTCAATTTTGAAAAAGAAAATTTTATGTAGTCCAAAAGTATCCAAGACCATGTGCCATGCAAGTCAGTCCTAATCTGATCATAGTTATGTCAACATGTTATCCTATAACTATTTTCAATTTGTTTTTAGGATTTTCGTGCATATTATTTAGTTATATTATAATTTTTCCTTTAATCTGGTATTCATCAGCAGTTTTACCACAGCCCTGTTTTGAGAGTATTAAAAAATAGGACAGGTTTCTTGCTATGGCACTTGATGTCATATTCACATATGCTCATATGAATATAATCTCTCAATATATTTTGATTTGTTGTGAAGCAAACTTTTTTCTATTATTCTTCTGTTTATGTGAACAAGTACTGTTTAACAACATTGTGGCAAAATTTTGAAAATGTATTTATTCAGAGTATATTTAAAGTAAAAATCTCACTTATGTCTACATTTATTCAGTAAAATAGAATTGTGATTTATCTTTATGAGGTGCCTAAATAGAACTTTAATTTTAAGCAAACTTTTTCTTCCTGTTACAGTTGTGTAATTTGTTATGAAACAAACCTTTTCTTTTGTTACGTGAACATGAATAAATTCAGAAAACAGCATTTATTTTGAGTATGTATTATTTCATAGGGGTTTGAAAGAAACTCAAATTATATATTTAAAATAAGAGTTTTTCCAAACCTTTAGAATGTTCAATCGTCTGTATATTTTCTTTTTTTCTAAGTACATTTTTCCTCTTTTATTCCAGTCTCATGGAGAAATGAACTAGACACTATTTTGCTTTGAAGAAATGAACTGATTACTATTTTGCTCTGTTTGGAAGGTGAAAAGAATTCAAGAGAATAACAAAAAAGTGTAACATTTCAAAAATTCTATCATGAGGACATGCTTTTATGCATTTCATTGGTTTCATCAACTTTTTCAAGAAAGCATATGTAGTAATCTGTATGCTGTTTACATGTTTGTGTGTGAAATGAAGAGAAGGTTGTTTTGCAGTTTTTTTATTGTTTAGTAGGAGATGAAGGGGAAGAAGTTTGTATCAGTGACAGCTGATGTAAAACACAATGGATGTACATGATGATCATCATCATCATAAATATGAGTGATGATATTAACTTTGATTCTAAACCTTGAAGATGTCAGATTACACAGTTCTGATTCTTTAAAGTTGATAATTTCAATCTAATACAGATACATTAATTTATCTATTAATCTCTAAGTTGCATTGTTCATATGGATATCTGTCATCATCAGTCTATTATCATCAATTGTTGGATATAAACCTTCCTCAAGATCTGCCACAATTCTCTATCATGGGCATCATTGAGCCAGTATTTTCTGAATCTGTCGAGTTCACCTCCCCATCATGAATTCTGTCAGCCTCGGTTTTGCATGTCATCTCTGGGGATCCATGTTTTGTCTGCTATTCTTGCAACATGGCCTGCCCATAGCCATTTAAGTTTTCTAATAGATTTTATAATGTCTCAGACACCCGTTTTCTTCCTGATATACTTTGCTGTCTTGTGATCTCTCCAAGTAAGGTTGAGCATAATTCTCTCATGTGCACGTTGCATGCTTCTCAGTTTGTAGGTCTGTGCTATTGCAGATTTCACAATTTTATCAATATGATGGCAAGAGAGGATGAGAAATATTGTGTTGTACCAATCACATGAAGAAACTGGTTTGACCAAGTCTAACATAGGACGTAATTTTTTTTTGTATCTAATGAGCACAAAAAACAGAATGTATAGATTGCAAGATCCAGATAATTTTAAGTGGAATGAGGATTTGGAACATAAAATGTCTGGAATTGTTAAATTAGGATTTTAGAAAAGTTTATCTGATCAATGATCTATGTCTGTAATAGTAGCAGCATCAGGGTCCTCCCTCAAAAAAGAATTAATAAAAACAGGTCTGGTTATTCACTCAATGCAAACCATTATTAGACCAATATCTTTTGGCTGCATTCTGTGTTGATGGTGATCAATTACAAGAATGGAAAAAAAAAGGGTGATCAATGAATAAGTTATTTATATAGCCTTTTGTTTGGCAGTGATTAGAATTTTTAAAAAGCGAGGATGAATATTGCCTGTCACACACCAAGGGACCAATTTAGAATTACTTATGTTGCATATTAAACCCCCAATCCTTAAAATCTACATAGGGGTGGAATCAAAAAAGATAACAACAAGAGAACTGTTGTTTCTTGAAATAAAAGGTAAAAATATTCAGCCTTCCAGATCCATTGGTATACTCTCAGGGGCTAGTCTGATGTGACTCCACCCTTTAGAAGTCAGTCTGGTTTAATGTCAAAGGTCAGTATGGCTCCTCCTTTCAGAGATAAGTCTTGTGTAACCTTCATTCAGAAGTCCTTTTAGTTAGACTCCTCCCATCAGAGGTCAATCTGGAGTGGTTCAGTGGTCAGTCGGATTACTCTCCTCTTGTCTGGTGTGACACCTCCCTTCAGGGGTCAATCATGACATCTCCCTTCAGAGGTCAGTTGTGACTCCTCCCTCCCTTCAGAAGTCAGTTTAGTATGACTCTTCAATTCAGAGGTCAGTCTAGTGAAGTTCTACTCTCCTGATGTGAGCATAGAGTAAAAAAGATGAGGTTTTTTATAGCCTAAACATAAGTTCAATCAGGCTGCAAATAAAAACTATAATTGTCAATATTCTTCAAAGAAACTGGCATTAATAAAGAATCTTATTACTTGACTCTTGAGTCTAAGCCATAAACCTAATGGCTTCCAGTTAAAGAGTGAAGTCAGCCAACTAATTCCAACTACACTCATTGAATAGTGTACAACAAGGTCTTTTCATTAAACAACATTTTATCAAAAATGCAAAATACACACACGAATACATGTCTCAACAACGCTTATCCACACATGTCTGTGAGTGTGTATGTGGCATGGGTGCATAAATGTATGTGTTGTATGCATGTGTATCCATAAATAGCCTGTATGTGCATGTAAGTAAGTAGTATGTGTGCCTGTGTGTGCAAATGTAGTATGAGTGTGTTTTTGGTGAGTTTTCTGCATTTCCACACCAAAACTCTGTTTGATAAAAAAACCATGGCACCAGGGAATGATATTCTTCCTTTTTTTCTTGATTTTTATTGGTCTTGTTTCAGTGATTCTGCACTTGCTCCATTACCATAGTACTATTCTGCCCTCAACTTTTATCAACAACTACGAACTTAAGATTAACAATTTTAGCCAATTATACACTTTAATTATGATGAATATTTCAATCAGAGGGAGTTTGGTATCTATGTGATACATATATGACATAAATCTGAAAGTATTTGAAATTGATGTCGTCATCATCATCATCATCATCATCATAAGTCTTTTAACTAACGTCATTGGACATAGACCTTCTCCAGGATTTGCCACAATTCTCTATCATTGGTGTTGCGGAGTCAGTATTTCCTGAATCTGTCCAGTTCATCTCTCCATCTTGTGTTCTGTCAGTCTCGGTCTTTTTTATGTGATCTCTGGGGATCCATGTTGTGAGACATGATGTCCATCGGTTGTCTTTCATTCTTGCAACATGGCCTGCCCATTGCCATTTGTGTTTTTTAATAGTTTCTATGATGTCATGGGTAAAAAGTTCAAAATGAAATACTAGTCAGACCTATTCACAGTTTTATCATAACAAATGAAAAAAAATATCACTATGCAAGAGAAACAATTAAACGTGTAAAGTTCATTTTTTTTTTTCTAATTCAGGGCCCCTTTATGACATATGCTATATGCCTTGCACTAGCTCAATCGGGGAGTGACTGCTTTGATGTCTTGAAATTACTTCAAGAAAACTGCTCAAATGTTCATTGCTTAAAGGAGCAAATTCAGAAATCTATAAAATATAAAAATTTTGTCTACATGATATCTACGAAAGTTCTGTGAATATTCCAATAAATTTCATGATGGGGAAATCACAATTTTTTCCTAAATTTCTATATTTGCTCCTAGTTGTGCACTGATTATCTCCAACAGTTCATGGAGAATTCTGATGAAATTTTGTGAATAGGGAAGGCACATATGAAGAAAGATGTGATCAAATGTTGGGTTGGATCCAAGAATTTGTTCTTGATTGATGGATATTCTTTTTTTTTTTTGTGCATTTCTTATTCTCAAGTCTGTCCACATGATATCTCGCAAAGTTATTGATGAAGTTTGATGAAATCTTATAGAAAGTTGGACAAAAGGCTATGAAAGGAACAATTGGATTTTGGGAGTGATCCATACATATTGACTTCGTTACAATTGAGGGAAATATACATTCACAGCTGTCTATTTTGAATTTCTATATGGCTGCCCATGAATTTCATAGAAAAACTGGAAAAACATTTTTTCCTAATCTGGAGAGTTTTTATATATGATTTAATCTAGTTGCCAAGGTTCTACCTGATATAAACTTAAAAAATACACCTTAACTTAAAAACCTTATAAATTCTTTTTCCCACAACATATCATGATTTGTTTTGAATATCGGGTTTTGTAAATATATATATATATATAAATGAGAATTACTTTTTTGTCTGTAACTTCTTTTGTACAACAGATACAAATTGACAAGGTACACCATTTGAGAAGCAACAAAATTTCATTTCCTATAATATATCATGTCATTTGTACAAACATTGGGTTTTCTGGCCTGAAAACAACTTTGGGAGATTAAATTGGCAACCATCTTAGAAAATGGCATATAAAAAAAATTCCCCAATGAGGAAAGAAGTTGAAATTCTGAAAGAGGACACTCTTCTGCTTATAATGATACCAAATTTGTTTTGTGAACATTTATTCCCGGATGAACCCTTACTTCTGTTTTTATATACTGGATTCTAAGTTGAAATATACTCTGTCACCCAAACAGGTGTTCTAATTTGTCATCTGTCGATATTGTGAGAGAATTTCCAACTGACTTGCTTTGATTGAGATACAATTTGATTTTCTTGGACAAATGGTTGAAATTTTTTTCATCTTTATATCTATCACCATTTATCAGCATTAGTGATATCTGATGAAAAGCATTGCTGAAATAATACTATTCACTGTCAAATTAATATTTTTCTACTTTAATATTGTCAGTATAATTTGACTTTCTTTTAAAATAAAATAAAATCAGTCATTTCTTTCAATTTATGTTTGATACTATGGCCTTACTTGATAACCAAGCAAAACTTGCAAAAAGATATACAATGTGCTACAAATATTTTACTATTAATTAAATGAACAAAAATATTAATAAATTTTTAGAGA
The DNA here is from genome assembly GCA_963457665.1 of Thysanoteuthis rhombus. NCBI lineage: Eukaryota > Metazoa > Mollusca > Cephalopoda > Oegopsida > Thysanoteuthidae > Thysanoteuthis > Thysanoteuthis major. The sequence goes on from OY735199.1 coordinate 76,120,096, forward strand.
CATGATTATTACTATACATTATATGAATTAAAGTATTCCTTATTTTATCTAAAATATTCCTCAGTTTATTCAGAAAGAGAGAGAGAGAGAGAGGTAAAAGATTGGTCATTTACTGAAGAGTAGGAAAAGAAAGAGGGCAGAAATGAAAGTTATGTAGTTGACTGAGGGGAGTAGAAAATTTTACACATATGTTTGTATAACTCTTACATAGAATTGTGGACCAACATTAAAGATGAAGAGGTATAAGTAAGAGAATGAGAACATGCATATTGTGAGAGATGAGAAAGCTCACTATACTGACAACTTTATTAGCAAGCTTGTTTTGCTGACCATCATGCCATAGTTGCTTAGCTTAGTTTAGCTATCTGATTAACAGTGGAGCACTCAGTAAGGATCAAACTCCCTGATCTTGCAAGTTGGTTGGCGAGATGAGCTTAATTGTATCCTGTTACTCACCCTAATAGTTATTTCGAGAAAACTGAGTTGTGAGACTCCCAATGGAAATCAAACTCATTGAACTGGTACATTCGGCTGAGAATTGAAATGGATAAACTTTGCACCATGGAAGATACTTTAAATTTTCATTTCAATCTTGTTCTGAAGGAGCATACACATATCCTCTCATACATGTCATATAGTGTTAGCATCTGTGTGTTCTTAAGATTGTCTCCCATCTCTCCCCATCATGTTTATGGAACAAGTGCTCGACTTTGGATTTCACAGGCATAGCCCAAGAGATGAGAGTACATGCAAAGTTCAATGAGAGGTCATAAGTTCACAGCTGAGGTCAGGAGAAGACAATCCTTAGAACACACAGATGCAAGCAGCAAACATGACATGTATGCAGGCCATCTCAGAAAGATTCAACAACATTCAAGATCACAAAGATACCCAAGGAAAAGTGCACAGTAGAAACATTGCAAAAAAAACCTAAAAAAAACCCCATAAGATAAGGAAGTGGACCTGACCCAACTGCATACAATGAATACATCTAAGAGGTTCTGAATATAGTGAGCTTATTCATGAAATCATCATCACCACCAACATCATCAGCCTTTTAGCATCCATTGTTGGGCGTAGAACTTCCACAAAAACCTCTCTATCATGGGCATTGTGGAGCTAATAGTTTCTGAGCTTGTGTAGTTTGCCACATCATCTTTGTTTTGCTAGGCATGGTTTTGCATATGATCTATGGGGATCCACATAGCGAGTGTTGATGTCAAGCAGTTGTCTGCTATTCTTGCAACATAATCAGCCCATTGCCATGTCAGTCCTCTAATTAGATTCTATGGTATCACTAACTCTTGCTTTTTCACTAATTTACTGTGCTATCTAGTGATCTCTCCATGTGATGTTGAGCATGATTCTTTCATGTACATGTTGCATGGTTTTTAGAACGTGTTATTAGAAGGAAAATACCTGATATATAGTCTACTTCTGCTTTCAAATAATTCTATATTTAACGCATGGTTCTCTGTGAGACTCATTTCATACTTTTACTGGCCAATTTTTTTCTTCTGTTACATTTTTTTGATTTGATCAGGAGTTATTTCATAAATCTAGATGATCATCTTCTGTTCTGGAAAAAAATCTTTATTGACAGAAACTAAAGACTCTTGAATAGGATACAAAGGTATTGTATCCTATCATGAGCTCATTGAATTGGTAGACCTTTCAAAATTCGGGGTCAGTGAGATAGTTGAGATGGCAGACCTTTGAAAAGCCTAATGTCCGTGAGGAATTCATCCAAATAAAAGGGGTCTTTGGTAATGGAAAGGCGGGGAACTACTGATTTATCCCATTATCTAGTTGTTAATAAAAACTCGATAACTTACGAGTCATATTATCACCATGATTTTCTAACCTACAGATTAGATTTTCATTATGAAAAAATATCTATACATTTTCTTCTCATACCATGAAAGAATGATAGTTGAACTCCAAAACTGGAATTGGCTTTATTTTTCTACCATAACAAGAACAATCCTCACAAAGAAATAGGGTAGTAAACTCATATGAAATCCACATCCCCCCTACCATGATTTTAAGCCACAACCAGCTGATTGTCCGGAGACTGTCTTAATGACTGAGCTAAATTGACAAGTCTTCTATTAATGATTTACACATACACATACAGATACACATGGGTTTATTCTATTCTAACGAATACATTTATACAAAAAATACATATATTTTCATAATTCTTTATTTATTGTATATATAATACAAAACTTGCTATAATCATATTCAGTTGGAATAGAAGTCAGAGTGAAGTTTGATCCTGCAGCAACTAATCTTGTAATTACATAAACTTGTTTCCTTTATAACAATATTTTTCCCTTAAGTGTCAAGATAATCAACTTAATGGATCTTGCTGCGTACTTACATATATCAGAGATGAACTGCCAAATGCTGTTAGGAATATCCACCTTTTTGAAAATCCCTTCAGGAAGTGATTGATGCCAGCGACCATCCTCAAGTCCCTATCATTCAATAAAGCTATCAATGTTTTTCCGAAATTCTAATGTTTCAGATAAGAGCTGTGGTCATGGAATTTTTGTTAATTTTACAAAGTACAGAACGTTTCAAAAGTAACGACCAATTTGTCTCAAAAGTCACTTTATTGATGCAATAAATAGACTGAAGATTAAATAAATGTAGATATATACAATGTACAGAAAGAAAGGCTCAATATGATTGCCATCCATTTTGATGCAATTTTACAGTTAGTAAATTACTATGCTACAAACATTCTGACAAAGTTAAATGTTAATGGTGGCCACTAGTTTTCTTTGCTAGGACCTATCATATGGGGCCCATATCATAGCACTATGTAACCTTCCAAATAATCGTAAAGCCAGTTCTGCACAATATGACAGTAATGTGACAGGAAGTCATGCATGATTCATGGCCACAAAACATTTGGGAGAAGATCTAGAAAATTTTCAGGGGTCATGTTGCCATCCAAGAAGTATCCTCAATGATGACAACAAACAATATTTCACACTTGACTGTTAAACCAAGGAGACTTCATTTTGGAACAAATTGGGTTTTTGGGGGGATATCTTGTGTGAATTCTCGAGTTCACAAAAAAATCTCACTCGGTATTTTTCACTTTCATTAAATCCTTCTATGTTGTTTGATTTCACTCTCTCTCTGTAGATACAGACACTTATAAGAGTGCAAACATTACGAGCTTGGTTGCGCTTTGGTCAAACTTCCTTGCTCCATCGAAATCTAAAAAGTTAACTAAACAGAATTCATTTCGCCATAGAACATTATTCCAAAACTATGAGTCTCATTTCAATTCCTTTAATAATGGTTCATGTAAATTGGATTTGCTAACTTTAGCAGAACAAGTCAAGCTGAATTGGGCTTTAGAAGTTGGAATAATTTTGTTATAAGTTTTTGCATATGTGACGTAATCACTTTTATTTGTGTGAAATAACTTGTTTGTCATTCATCATATTTTGAAAATCAATAGAATATAAGGGAAAGGTCTTCTCAGCCTAATTGTTAATCTTCCACAAGTGTTGTAAGCAAGCAAGCAAGCAAGAAAGAAAGGAAAGGAAGGGAAAGGCCTACTCAGCCGAATGATTAACCTCAATAGCAAGAGAAAAAAAAGAGAAGAATTTTCTGATCCCAGTTAGATTTGATCTGAGATTAACTGATGTCTAACAGAACACTCTAAGCCACTGACCCATGGAAACCCTACTGAAAATTGGAATTCGTTTGTAATCATAAATAACATAGTCTGATGATTATCTCAAAATCATGGCCAAATACATCCTACTTTTCTTAAAATCCTTTTTTATATTGATTAATGGTTCAATTATTATAATCACTGTTTCAGTGACATTCTTGGTAGCTAAGTAATTTTTACCAAAAAGAAAAAAATAATGTTTTTCTTAACAGAAATTCAATGTTTACAAACAAAGAAATACAATGAATGTGGTAATATGAGTTGACACAGCATGCTATTTTTTCTCTCTCTCACACTTATTCATTTCTTAAATTCAGAAATCCTAATTTCCATGTCTGACTAATTGCAATAATAAAGTCAACTCTCTAAGAGTCAGACAACATCTTTGGCAATACTATTGGTTGATGTTATTAATTAAACCCAGTGTAATTTAATTCTCTGATCCTAAGCAAAATATATATTACCCAAAATCTGAAATAGATATTCAGGGCAGTTAATTAAAAATTATCAAATATAATTCTAATCTCTGGAAGCATCTCATAGTTATTCATATGAAGATTCACATGAAACTTTTCACCTTAAAGCAATTCGACAGCAGAAAATATAGAAGAGTATAGAATCAAAGAGAACACATGTGAACAGTGCTCCCTTAATGTGTTTAGAAGTGGGAATGGCTTTTCCACATTTTGTATATACTAGTAAAATCTTCATTCCGTTCATCTGTTTGTATCTTCAGATTTGACCAAATCAAGCATAATTGTTATGCAAACTGGATTAAAGTATGCCTAAAATGTACAAAATAAAAACATTGGAAAAGTTTTATTATAAAAAGTGTTTAGAGAGTGTATATCCCTGCTAGCATAATACACTAAGTAAAAACTGAGTGTAAATAAGATGTTGAAAAACACAGGGGCACAACTTTGAAAGTAAATGTACATAATATTGACTTACTTTCTGTGAAATTTGAATTTAGTTATTTTATTATCCGTTCTTTTTTTTTTAACCCCTCTTCTCTACAGGAAAATAAAAACATCTCTCAAACAAAAACAAATCCCTGGATCCAACCCAAAATCTAATCATCTTCATTGCCAATGGCCAACAATTCAACTAAATTTCATTGACTTTCATAAACAATTTTTGGAGATATTGAGAGGACAGACAGAAAGACAAAAGTGAATACAAATGCCTCTCCCAACTTCATTGGCTGAGGTAAGATATTCTTAAAAATTCAGAGAAATTCATTTAGATTTATCAAACAGATCTATTTATGATCTTTTTTTCTGAAACAAAGCAAAATTTGATTTTGTTCTCTTTGTTACAAAGGTATTGAGTCAGATTTTGTTGCACTGCTATGCTCCTGCACAGATATTCAATTCTTTTATTTGTATAGAAAACTGTAATAGGATATCCAAAGACCAACTATATTTAGAATCGTTTTAGATTAAATTGGATTTGATATTTCTGAAAGACAAATGGTAGTTGTTCATAAAATACTCATATGCCAACAAGATATATATGAAACAAAATATAATGATGTAGGTACTTTGATGTATCTATACTTTTCTCTTTTAATGGTGAGACTGTTACAGGAAGAGTCTAAATGTTTGACCTTTTTTTACATTATGACCAGGGCCAGTCTAAAGTACTAGCATCATGGACAGTCACTCAGGATACCAAGTACAAAGGGGCATTTTTGATGAATAAATTAGACCAATTAAAAACAAGCAAAATAGAAAAATTCTTTTTTGGTTATGTAAGATAACACTATACTTCAAAGGGGGCTAAATTTCAATTTGTCTGCAGTTCAAAGCCCTGATTATGACTAAATAATTTTATCAACTCATGAAAAATTATCAAACCTTTTACTGTTTCCAATGTCTCACAAAGCAGAGGCACTTATTTCTGTAAGAAAACTCCATTTCTCTTTAACAAAGCTTGTCTAAAAAGTATCAAGCAGTTTAATATCAATGAAAAATAGCTTATCTATGGCAGTAACACCTTAGTTACTCTCAAATTATTTCCCTTGAAATATCTCACACTTCGAACAGTCTGCTAAGACTTCTTTTAGAATTGCATTGTTGTGGTCACTTTAATTTTGTCCATGGTCTAAAAGCTCTCTTGGAAAAGCCACTAGCCGGAAGTGTATGGGTGTTAGTGTGATAGCTGTAGGTGATGCAATGTTATGCCAAAAACCATGCTTGAGACATATAGATGATTTGCTTGGTCATTGTGAATACAATGGTCACATAGTACACAAGCTCACTAAATAGCATCTCACTGCTGACTGAGTAAACCCACAGGTGAGAGTATGTATTTACAGGCATAATAAGGTGTCCTCTGATTGGTTGCCAAGTTACGTCAATGCTACACAACCGGATTTTTCAAGATATTCAAAATGGCTGATTATTTTCTGGACAGACTTTCTAAAATCAAAAGAAGGAAATCATTTGGTGCGATATATTTTCAATGAAAAAAGCAAAAACAAAAAAGAACTCAATTCCAAAGTATTTAATTCTAACATTGTTTAAAACCCCTTTATGTGATAAAAAAGCTTGTCTTTCACAGTGCAACTGTGTCTTATGTTGTATAATGCTGTTAGACAGCATGTTATTATTTCATTTAGAAGAGTATAAGTTGTCACATACTGAAATTTTTAGATTTTACTGCATGACATTTACATTCGTAATATCTACTCAGATAATGAACTGTGTGATTTTTAAAAATTTCTCTGTCCGTAACAATGGACTTGTACCCTTAAAGGTAACTATTTCAATTATAAAAATACATCCTTCCAAAGATTTAGAACAATGGAGTCTTCCACTGAAATGCATTCAGTAATTTCTTTTCAAAAAAATCATGTCATAGAAATTCGAATATATCTATGATTTATTTTTGGGGGGAAATTAACTGATTGATTTATATTATCTAGCTGAAATCATCAAAAGAGTATTATCACCACAGTCCATCAGCTAGTTCTCAGGCATCTTTGTTACTTGGATTCAATGAATAAGGCTTATTAAGGTACTACCTAAAAATTCTAGTAATTGAAAATTGTATGGACTTTGGCCTTCTGTCAACAGCACTCTTAATGTGCCAATTGGCAAATGTGGGTAAGCATACTGAGTTATGCTTACTTTTATGATGTTTTGCTAGTTTTTGCATTGGCTGATTGCAGGGAGAAAAGAACCTGCATCAATTTCTGCTTAAAGAGCAAGAAGATGGCTACAGAAACTTAAGAGTTTCCCAACGGAGCCCTTGGTGACAATGCCATTTCCCAGAGCAAAACATTTTTTTTTTCTGATACAAGCATTTCAAGGAATGACAAACATCTATCAAAGATAATGATACTGCTCCAGGAAGTATTGAAAAATTGTATTAGGCTATTCTTGCAGATCCTACAACTATCCATGATATTTGCAATATTGTAGGAATGTCATATGGGAGATTTCAACACATTTTGTTGGGCATTTTGGGGCTGAGATACATCGCTGCAATTTTCGTGCCGAGACTGCCGAATTGTTCAGTTTCCACTGACAAGCTAATCATTCCCCACCAACCCTTGCCACTTTTTCTTGCTTCCCAAGCTGAAATTCCAACACAATGGACCTTGTTTTGACTCAGTTAGGGATATCAAGAAAGAATCACAAAGAGTTGTGAAGACCATCATAATTGAAGCCTTCAGGGGATGCATAGAATCATGGAAAAAATCACTTGGACCACTCTTTACATGCCCAAGCAGACTTTTTCAAAGGGACATTGGAACTAGGAGCTCGAGTAGGTTATTTCCCTTCAATTTTTAAATTACTGGAAATTTGGGGTAGCACTTTGAATTAGTAGGGCAATATTTTGGCACTTAAAATTGTGTAACTGGTAAGGAGCACTACTCCCTAATCGAACATGCTAACTGGAGTTATAAAATTTTCTTCATCTAGAAAATTCCATTCCTGTTCACCCCTCAGCTTCATGCAGGTGAACATTCTGTCTCCCATTTATACAGGTTGGCAGGCAGGAAAAGGAAGACTTTTAGAAATCAACAGCAGATTAGGAAGCCATAATGAATGCCCTGATTAGCTGAAGTGAGCACCACAAAAAGGACAATAAATGAGACCATAACAGTAACCCGTATGTGACAAAGTTTTGTTACAACTTTTCTGATTAAACATCTACTTTTACAAATTCAATTTATGGTCTGTTAAAATTATGTGATCCACGTCCATATTTCTTGCTAACATTATCAACCATTATGGTAAAATGAAAGCTATTTTGGAATTCATAAATTCCAGCCTCTCTTTCAACCTTGCTTTCTTTTGCCAGCAGCAACAACAGCAATATGAAAACAACTAGATTCATAAATATGGCAAGTTTATTTTAATTGGGTAAGGTTGTGGCTCATGGTCTAGTGATTGTTCAACCACACACACTGAAGAAATATTTTCTTACTAAATTGCTAATAATCTTTCTTCTAAACGAAATCATCACACAATTGCAACATCATGAAATAATGAAACCACATCATTTTTTTTTTACCTCAATGACATTCTCAAATCATTTGATCCTTATTCGCAATAATCAGACACAATTTTGATATGCCAATTAATATACATTATTGCAATATGATTATTATATTATCTGATACTTAGTATGCAGGTAGTTCCCCAACTTTAGATATTTTGAAATTACTCTCATACTTTTCTTTCAAAATAGCACCATTGGAGGCAGTTCTACTTTTCATGCTACAAGGAAATTTACAATGGGAAAGGAATGTTCAGGTACCATTGGATATTTTTATGGAGAAGATGCTTTCTAATTTTTAATGCCCCGCCAACAATTGACATCCAATCTTTTAGAACATGTGAGGAGGGCATCAATAGACCTGTAAAAATGCGTGTTTCATCTGAAAGCAATCAGTAATTTGTTTATGCCGTTATACAAATGGTAATTGACTAATTTCATTTTATTGCATACTGTAAACTGTTTTCAATCAATTAATAAAAATAATTGTGGCTATGTAATGTTCATTTCAACCATATTTTCAGAATGAAAATATTCAAAAATGGGAACTTAATACTGAAATACATTTAGAAGTGCATTTAACTTATGATTTTTTTTTTACTTCTGATTGGGTTATGGACTGCCGGAGCTATCTGTATATCATAGGTATTTAAAAATAGAGCGAGTTTTCTACCTGGTGTCTCAAATTTGGTGGTTAACAAACATGCAAAAATACAAATTCTATCAAATAAAAGAATGTATGAAAATTTCAACAAATAATTGAAATTTACTTTAATCAACAAAATAGAATTCTGGTCACCTTGTTAGAGTCAATGGTTATCATGCTAGTTGGGTATTTTTCATTTGTCATCTCTAACCGCTAACATCCATAATTTCAAAGCACAGACACCAAAGACAAAAAAGATCAAAGTGAATTTCTTTTCTTCCCATAATTAAGAACTCAATTCATGGTGTTAGTTTGAGGTCAAATTTTATCAATACTTTGATTTTGGAGAATCCTTCATCCCAAACAGCCGGTCTCATAAATCTTCTTAGTTGGGTTCCAGATCGGATAATTTGTCAGATTTTTTTTCAGGCTTTTTGCTATCAAAAGTTTTATATAAGAAAGAATTAGCAATATAAAGAATGGTATTTTAGACTTTTTCATTAGAACCCACCAGACCAAAATTTCCATACCCACAAGAATTGACATGCTCATTCTGTTGATCTTCCTAGGGTTAATTTTTGCATTTACGTGTTGGGAAATAATTAAAAAAAGAGCCAGCATTTTGGAGCTTTTTTGGCAAGAATAGGAAAATACAATTATTTTTTTTTCTTTATAGTCTTGCTGACTATTACTATCTTGACAGGTTTGTTCTTCATTGGCTGTCCTGCATCTGTGGCCTAGGTTATACTTAGTACATGAAAATTTAAAAAAAAAACAGATTTTTCTTTGGCAATTAATATCTTAATATTGTTGAAATCTTTGACCTCATGAAAAGTTTGAGCAATTTGCTACAGTTATTATTCTGTGAAATATCAACCGATTAATTGTAGAGGATGAATATTTGTCATTCCAGTTCTATGGCTTATTCAATAAAGTTTCTGTTCTGTTGTGATTGATTGGCAGCTCAGCTCTATCTGTGAGTCAGGTCTTTTACCTTTCAGTGGATAACTTGCAATGGATCATCCTGCAATGGACTGCCACAATTTGTGAGTTGTCAGAGCTTTTATCTTGTGTGCTAAAGTAACTTGTGGAATTGCTTCGTATTTTTGCTTATCAGCATGAATTTTGAGAAAATGAAATTTGCATGCTCATTCTGATTATTATCTCTTTAAGCAACAGACCAAGAATTCCTCTTATCTTCTCTCATATTTCTTCCTAGAGCTCATTGTTCATTCCTGTAGACTCCTTATAGAGCATAGGGCCACAAACACTCTGCTGATATTTCAGGAGTAAGAAGAGTTTTACGGAGTTGAGTGGCTAGCCAAATACCCGGCCATCCTCCTCTACTGGGGCTGGGGACTAGCTATGGCAATTACTAATCAGTAGGTTTTTTTTCTGTCAGAGTTGCCTCCTTGTAGATAGACAGCGTTACAAGGCTAAAGGGCCCCAACTACTCTGTTATGAGGGGAGACGTGGATTCATACTTTTCCCAAGGACATTACCTCATGGGCTGGTCATGTTGCAAGAGTATCAGACAATCATTGGACATCACAACTCACTACGTAGATCCCCAGAGATCATATGGAAAACCATGGCTGGCAGAATAAGTCTGTCCAAAGATGGACACTGAAAGACTAATGATGATGAAATCTAAGCAGCCTCAGCGAAAACTTCAAATGGATCACACAGTAATTTATACATGAAAGATTAGTATAAAATGGTATATATGTCAATTCAACGTTGGTAAAGCGGGGAAAACTGATTTATATCTCTATCTAGATGATTTGAAAATTTATAAGGAGATTAAATCTGAGGAAGACATTGAATTCCTACAAGATCTTGACAAATTATACAACTGATCCCAATGCTCATTCTTGAAATTCCATCAGGATAAATGTTTAGTTATGCTGATTAGATTAAATTGACAGAAGATCTGTACTAACACAGATTACAACATGGAGGCAACATGGTTAAAAGGGGCCCAGAAAGAGGAAGACTGAGGAATAGATTTGAAAGCAAATTAAACTTCAATGAACACACCGCCAGGATTATAAAAAAGGTTGACTTGGTGGTGGGTATGATTTATGTATATCCTGACATAAATATATTCAAGCAATTACTCACGTAAATAAAAAGACAGCATTTAAAGTACAAAGCCCCAGTTTGGAACCCTCACAACAAGAAATGCATGATGATAATCAAAAATGTGCAGCGTTGAGCATAAAAAATGATCCTCTGATTTGTGAACTTATCCTATCAGAAGACATTACAAGTTTTGAGACTATCCACATTAAGCTATCATAGATAGAGGCGATATTTTCAAAAGAAAGTTATCACACAGTTTTTACAACAAAAGTACAATGCAAAACATCCTTCATTTATTATCTTGTCACTTGCTAGATCACAAAATTAAAGGTCATAAGTTCAATGTATACAAAGTAGAGCTGTAAAAAAGATATCAGAAGATTCTCTTTCAAGTGCGGAGTCATTGATCATTGGTACAATTTTTCCAGAGGTAATATTGGAGACACTGAGCCTGAACACATTCAAAAACCACCTGGACAGACAGCAATATCAGCTGAACATATGTTAGAATCTGATACAAGAGACCATCACCAAACCTTATCCCAAAAAACTAAAACTACTTCCATTACTACTACTACTATAACAATAGCAATAACAAAAATAATAATGATACAAATAAAAATCAAAAAAAAAAATTCTATCCATCTCCTATTCTTTATTATTCAAGAAGTTTGTTTTTGTTGTTTGATGAATTTTACTTATTTTTTTCTACATTAGAGTTGTCAGTCCAACGAGACGATATATCCACTCCTGGAAAACCTTGCTTTCAGTCTCTCCAGGCTTGAAGGGCTGGAAAAGACAGGAGATTGTCTATACAAAGTATCCCTTTCCACACACAGATTTTGCCCAAGGAAAGGGTAAGGACTGATACCATTGGCACCAATGGCCTAAAACAAGGCTCCAGACAACATAGGACTGCTTCAGGGAGTCCACACCAGATTTTGATTTCTCTTAGACTCGTTGTTTCTGAAAGTTGGTGAGCCCAGTCTGTCCCACAATCTAACTCATAGCTGGGAGGAGAAGAAACAGATTCATACCTTTCCCCAGGACATTTGTGCAAAGTGAACGCAAACTGCCTTGGCTGGAGTTTGAACTTGGCTTGCTGATTTCTGCACCATTAACCATCATGCCATTCACACCTCCTTTTTCTGCATTACTTACCTTCTTTCTGCTGTGACCCCCAGCTCCACTTTGTATCCCAAACACTTATTAATGCATCTTGCTGTTAATGCTATTATCTCAAGTGTTTTCTTTTGACTCTCAAAAGTACACAGGTTGCTTCGAAAATACATCAGAAAAAATTTAGGTCATCCAAGGTGTGCTTTGTCTATTTGAAGTATTTCACATAAGTATCACCTTTGAAGGTGTGTTAGGTCACATGACACCTTGTAGTAAATAGGTCAATATGGAAAATGCTTCACTCAGCAAAACTAAAAGATGTCTCTTGCACTTAAAATTTATAAATATTGTTATGAATATTTACATAGAATAAACTTATTGAAAACATCTAAAAGAATATAATTATAAAGCAATATAAGATAAGTTGATTCTGCAGAGTTTTCTGTCTTTATATATTGTCTTCGAACATTGTTGTCTATGTTACTTATAATTTTCAAATTTTTCTCCTTGTTTCCCTTCAATGATATACAATTTCCAGAGTTTAAGCTTCGTCTGTATAATACAAAACTCTCTCTGGAAAGTACCTAGCCATTTAATATAAACAAAAGAGTAGCCTATGTAGGGCAATGGTGCCTTAGTCTCTTCAAAGTACTTCCCTTGGGACCTCAACCAAGTATCTCTTCTACTTCTCAGAACAGTCTGCCAAGTCCACCTTCAGATAGACATCAGCTGCCTAATCGCATTCCCCTAATCTTGTCAACAATCTAAAATCTTTTTGATATGCCAGAAGTCTTAGTGAGACGAATCTGGACTGTGGGAGGGCTGACAGACATGGGCTATGTGATGTTTTCCAGAAAAAAACCTGCATGAGACACAAAGAATGACTTGCTTGGTCATTGTGATCATGACTGCCACATAGTAGAACATCTCACACAATAACGTCTCACTACCGACTAAGTAACCCTTTGGTAGAATGTCTGCTCAGGCATAAGGTCCCCAGTAATTGGTTGCCAAGTTACATCAAAGCTACACAACCAATTCTCGAGATATTCAAAATGGCTGGATACTATCCAGAAAGACCATCTTGAAACTTTATCCTTGTAAGTAAGATATAATTAGGGCTGATCTTCAGGTTCTTTGCAACCTAGAGAAGCAGAGCTTTGGTGCTGTTTAAAGTCTGATTGAGCTTCTTATTGGTCATGAAAATTTCCTTTGCCAATGTTTCTCTTACTTCCAGTACTACAGAAAATATTCAACTGTCAGGTGTTTCTGAAAAATCTGCCTTCACACAAGGGAATTTCCTTACTTTGACTGTTTTATTCTGTTTGATTTATCCATTTTCTTATTTGGATTTAGAAACTCCTACAGTCTTAGTCACATGACGGATGAACCTAGTGACTTTTCATATTGCCAGTACAACAAACCAGCCCGGCTTATAATTCCCAGATTTTCTCATTGCTTTTCTTCAATGATATGTAATTTTCAAAGTCTGTATAACAAATGATATCCTCCTTTTATTGGCTGCTTTTGTCCTTTGATATGATTTTCATTTTTTGCAAGAAAATTTCTGTAGGATCTCCGTAGCACCGTAAATGACCTATCTGTCCAGCCAGCCAAGTGGATCATAGATTCTTCTCTCTTTGCTCGTCTGTGGGTGTCTACAATGCTCCTGGTCACAATGTGGGGACCACAGCCTTGAAAATTAGCAGGAAAACACCACTAGGAACTATCTAAAATGTTTTTTTTTGTTTTTTCAAAAAATTTGCCCCTTTGGGTCTCTATGGGCACTTTGGATTGAAAATTGCCTAAATCTTGTACTGGTATTTTATTGATAATATTTGATAAAAGATCTATTATTTAGTTTAGATGGAATCTTTAGATAATTAGTTCCAGTACACGCTCAGGCTATGGAGATTCATTTATGTGAGGTTTGGATATTATTGTTACGTTCATTATTGATGATGAAAATTTCAGATTTCTATGGTCATATGTAGATATTGAAAATTTCAGACCTTTCCTTCAATAACTCCAAGAAAGTAAGTGTTCTGTAGAGTCAATTGATGTTAAGGATACATGGAATCAATTTTTATGTTCATATAATTCTTTGATTTTAACTATAAATTACCCAGTTATAATTAGTGATGTAAGTGACTCAATTACTATTTTTATAATAGAACAAAGTTTCTCCTATTAAAAGATACTGGTCACCGAACTTTACCATATAATATTTACTTTGAGTAAAAATTGTTCTGAAATGTTCATAGCCAGATACATACTTATCAGCTGAATTTAAATTGAAATCTTTACAGCATAATGTTTGATCAATGTGAATAATGGAGAAGTGTTGTGTTGAATGCAATAAAAAGGAAGGAGATTATATTGAAATATAGATCTTTGTTTAGCAAAATAAATGTTTTTTTCACCATCAGGCTACAGTCTTTTATATACATATATATAATACTACCTTCATATATATATATATATATATATATATATATATATATATTAGGTAGCATAGGCCCCATGAAAAAACAATGACGATTTGTTGTGTATCTATTATACAAATACTTATTTTAGTTTGAATCTTTTTACTTGCTAATTAACTTGCAAATACCAGGTTAGGAGATTTTGTTCAATTTTTATGATCATTTAAAATCATTGAAATAAATATATATATATATATATATATATATATATATATATATATATATATACGAATAGAAGTATTGGATCTGCTACACAAACACATTTATGTTTTTGCCCTGTTTTGGCTTCTTCAGGCAAATGAAGTTTTTTTTTAAAACCTTTAGATCTACTCTAACTCAACTTGATGTCAGGTGTATTGAGTACTTTATGAAATGAACCATTTGCACATTGGATATTGCATTGTATCATATCATATTGTATTTCTGATTTGTATAAAGTGTGTGTATATGATATTTCCCGGGGCATTGGAGTAAAGTGATAATAAATAGCCTCAGCTGGAACTGAAAATCTGTCTACTGATTCCATTTTCTATACTAGTAACCGTTACACTACTTTGCGTCTCCCAGTTATAGAGCTACTTGAGTTTAATACAAACGCATGAAATGGTGCTATTCTGTGCGTGGAAGCCATATCAATGCCCTCATAAAAGTAGCCTTTTCCTTTTAAAAAGATAATTTCCTAAAGATTATTTTCTGTGCAATGAAAATGATATCATTCATCCAAATGACCCTGATTTCAGTTTGATGCTATCACTAATTTTCAAGGTTCTATGCATCGTCTTTCCAATTTAGGGGGATTTCGCTTGTGACTATCAGTTTGAAATAGAGAAAAAGTACCATTTCTTTTCCGCCAGACATTTATTTCTCTCCTTTCAAAGAATAATCATTCAATCTGTGACAGTCTAGAGATTCTTTATTTTTTCTCCCAAAAGCAATCTAAGTTTATATTTCAATGTTTCCCAGAAGCCTCACCTTATCTTTCAAGGTGAGGAGGGAAAAGTACTGCAGAAAAAAAAAACATTTTTCTTGTCCTGTTAGACGGACCAAGTGCCTGAGGACATTAATTTATTCATGTCAAAAACACATAAATATTTTTGAACATGAATAATATACATATATATATATATATTATTAATTCATGTATAAAATATATCATAAATAAGATATCACATTCACATATATATATATATATTTATGTATGTATATGTTTGGCTATGTTTTTCTCTTACTCTTCTGCTTGTAACACTATAACACTTTTTCAGTATTGCATGCACTGTTTCAAATATGTCTAAGCTCAGACACCAGCATATATATGAAAATATGTCTTGGTAAGTGTCTACTAAACTCTTGCAAATCTTGGTAATATCATTACTTCACTTACAAGTATTTATGTATACAGGTATCTCCTGCACTACACCACTTTTTCACCTTCATGAGAAAAGGAAAAGCAATTCATAGAATAGAATTCAGCATTTGTTTCACAAAAAGCCATTGTAGAGGCAGCGTGTACCCATATCTCCTCTCCCTTACACTGCAGTCTCCTGTACCTCCCACCATTCCAATCTCAAATAACATATTTAACATATCTACAAATCAATGAATTAATGTCTCAAAGGGGACAAATATAATCTAATCTCCAAAGACATTTTCCTCTCCCCCAGCAGATATATTAGTATGATTTACAGCAGGTGTAAAATTTATGTGTTTAATTGATATATACATAATATATATATATATATATATATATATATCAAAGTACTTTGCCAAATATAGGGTGCTTAAAAAAATATTTACACTATTATTATTCCTGAACATTATTATGTTTTCTTGCAGTAGATTAAAATGTCAACAATCATTGAAATTCATTTAGCCAGCCATAGAACAGCAATGACAAAAATTACCGTCATTTGCAGTTAATGGGTTAATGTCTGGAGCAAGAGAAAAAAAATCTAATTACTTTTAGACTCTTCAAAAGCTGGAAAAAAATGAGAGTTGATTCCAGCAAATAACTGTCTTGCAATGTTAACCGATTGAGAACCAAGCTGTCCATCCAGAATCTTGAGAGACAAATAGGAATTTATTCTATTATTAGAAACTGTCAATGAAAACTGTCACCATAGGTTGCATCGGTTTTCAAGTTGGTCCAGCTGGCTTGGTATGCATTTATGTGTATATAATGATTAATGTCCTTACTTATATGATGAATACAGTCCTTACTAATGAAGTTGGAGAGCTGAAATTTTCAACATTGAATTCTTATTATGTCAGAAAAAAAGTTTTCTTGTTTTTTGTTTTTTGATCCCTAATCCCGGATATGGTTCTTCTTAGTGGTTGGATTCAATTTGTAATATAAATTTATGCTGAATTGATTCCTTAGATTCAGACATATTTTAGTGATCATGGCCTAACAAATGGCGAGGAAGTAACTTATGCCTTGATAACCCCAACATGGCATGCTGCCAAAAGTCGTTGCATACATGACAGTTTCTATTGAGTGACCAAGCAGACTTGTTTATTTTTACTATTAGATGAGGTATGGTAACCCATTATATTAATTTTCTCTTCTTTTTCATCTTGATTTTTCAGTTGCTTTCATCACAACTCATGCCAGGTCACCACTTGGCGGCAGCAAACAAACAGCACTGATTGGGAATGAAGAATAAGCCAATATTTGGAGTAATGGGTAGCTTTGAAAGGTAAGATTTAACTTCTGCCAATCATGAAAGCTTTCATGGCTAAGTCATCATTGCAGCTGGGTGTAAATTAGGCTTCTTTCTGGCAAGAGATCGGTGTTTCACATAGTAGTCTTTGATTGAAAAAAGTATAATAGTTCACCCTTATCCATGGGGATATACTCCGAAACCCGAGAAATTCACAAAACTTGATAATACCTTGCTGCAATGACCACTCCACCAAGAGAGATATGTGTTCAAATGTCACAGGGACCCTAATCTTTATCTCTGATTTGTGTTGTTTGCTTGTTGCTATAGAGTGACAGCCCAAGTTGACTTGCCACTAAAAATCAAAAGCACTTTCTTTTACCACCTCTTCTGTTTTTGTAAATAGATCCTGGATGACTGAAGACTTAGTATCAAGTATCACCAAATAATAATTACTAATTTTGTTGTTTGTCATTGTATTCAACTTTTATTTACATTTCTGACATTTTTTTCATATTCTTCTGAACAAATGTAAAAGAAAATGCTGGAAAAAACGTAATAATATTCATATAAGAACTAGAAACAAAAACAGAAGACTAAATGAAAAATTCTTACAGTTCAGAAAAAGATCTTTCGGGTAATGGAAAATGGTTAAAACAATCATAGAAAATATAAAACAAAACTGGAAATTTAAAAAAGAAAATCAAATAACTTCAAACTTAGCAAGCATAACATTTATTTTTCCAAACAAATGCAGTAAAGTTTTGTTCATTTTTTCTCATTTCACTTCTTTCTGTTCATTTTTCCATGAATATTTTACAGCTATGCTTGTTTGTTTTTTTTCCTTTATGTATTTATTTACCTCAGTAATTACAAAGTCACAAATCACAACATTGAGATTGGGAATACACAAGCTGGTTCTTAAAACAAACCACTTGAAAAAGCTCTTCTCTGTCCTGATTTTCTTTATTCTGTCAATCAGAAACAAGAAAACAAAGCATTTCAGGGGGGTTATTTAGCAGGAGGGGTTCTCAAACAGGGTCCTCTTATGTTTTGTGACACACGTCCATAAACACAAAAATCAACCTGTTTGTTCATGTATAGTCTCTGTTCCATTGGCAATAGATTTAGTGTACACAAAAGATAGAAAACATTAAACAAAAAAAAGTGTTTTGCAAGCCAAGCAGCTTTTTTGTCAGCAGAATTAACAGTAAGTTACTGATTGTGTGGTACATTTTACAAATGAAGGGAAAATATATATTACATGATACATGTACAGTAGTGGCCAAAAGTGATGTCCAGCCAAGGAGAATTGATACTTCAAGATAAAGGGCCAAAGCTCCAATTTCCCAGGTTGAACATCATTTTTTGACACCACTCTCTCACTATATATACATTGGTTGTATACAGAAGTGACCAAAAGTGATGTTCAGTCAAGAAAATTGGAGCTTTAGCCCTTTATTTGAAGCATCAACTTTCCTAGGAGAGATATAACTTTAGGCCACCACTGTGTATCATAATGCATACTGATGTACATTATATATTTCAATATATGTAAATATATATATATATGTTGTGTGAATAAGGGTGAGGTAAGAAAGTGAATGCATATTGGATGATATAAAAGTGATTTTTGGTGACTAATGGGTGAGTGTCAATGATTACGGTTTCAATCCAAAGTGCGGAGATGAAAATGAGAAAAAAAAAAAAAATCAAGGGAGACTGACAGAATGTCAATAAATAGAAATAAAACTTTGAGTGGAGTATTCAAGAATGATTTATTTTTTTTCAAATGATCGACTTGTGTTTGAAAAATTATTCGATTCTGATGAGGTGAAATGAAATTAAATAAATAGGGAATTCTTCCAATTCTGAACAATTTGATTTAGAAGCAGTCATTTCTGTAAGTAACTGATCAGGAGATCCTGGTCACTAGACTTACAACCAGCAGTCAAATAATTCATGAGTAGAAAAAAAATATATATAAAATGGTAGACCATTCAAGAAATTTTCTTTAACTGAAAATAATTAAAAAAAAATTATTGGTAAAGACCGTGCATTTATTTTTAGGATTTGTAAGACTAGGAGTTCCATAAATATGTACATTCTTTTTAGATGTTTGCAGGTATCTTTTCGTTTAAGGGGATTTTTTTGTCAGTTTTTTTCTCTTTTAATTTTTACTTTTAAGGGATATATATATATATATAGAGAGAGAGAGAGAGAGTGAGGAATTGTCTATTGCAATTGTCAGCTGTTACACTGCAATGCAAATACTACAATACAGTGAAGCAATATTTGGTTGATGGAATTATTGTTTACCGAATTGAGTACCTATTAGGATTCTATTTAATCGTCCAACTGAAAATGCTTAGGTTGGGTGGTGTTTGTAAAGTACCATATATGTTGTTATATGCTGTATGTAAGATGGACTTTTAATTAAAAAAAAAAACAAACTATACAAATATTTCACTGCGTCCAATGTGCTGGTATCATGACTAGTTGGGAGGGGGGCATCTATCAAAGCTTGATACGGACAGCTATGGAGCTTGGGTGAGTTGCAGTGTGTAGTAGTTGTCCAAATATCCTTCGTTAGAGTCCGGCATATATGGTTTTGCCAGAAAACAAAACTGTTTTGTTGTTGAAGGAGGAACCGAAAGGCCTACCAATTTGTCTGTGTACGCACGAGGATCTCTGCTCTGACTCAACCTTTTTTCTGATTGGGTCAGTCAGAGGCCTTTTGACAAGAACTGACATTGGCACTTAGATGAGCTGGAAGAATTCAGGACATTACAGTAAAAGTAAACTATCATATTGCAGAAAAGTAGAACAAAATGTCCAGAAAATAGCCGAGCAAAGCATATCTTGCTGTTCTTCAACAAAAGAGTACTCTTGTTTTAGGGGGCCTCCTCCACCCAAGCTGCACCTCCCAATTGTGCTTGAAGAGATGGGGTCAAGTTGATTGCCTGATGCATTCCAAGAAGTGAAATGCTGACGAAAGTAGACAAGCTCTGAAGCCACCCACATGTACACATTAGGGTACACACACTAACCAACCATATTTTATTGTTTTGCCCTCATGAGGAGGTGGATAAATACCAGAGTACTCTTGTTGAAATCAGCAGTGATTACTTAAGAAAGATCATGAAAAATTCAATCTGCCTTTGGTGAGTTCTACAGCAAATATTTCTGTGCATGACAGACAGCAAAGAAATATGAACCAAAGGCAAACATCTTAGCAACTTGTCCAACCACAAATCAAAAAATACTCTCACTATAAGCTTATTTTCCAACCATCACGGGTTCTGAATAATGTGAATGAGAATGGTTGGAAGCTGCCTTCTATGAGTGTCTGTTGCATATGTAACTTCTGAGCCAAAGTCATTATTTGCCTTAAGGAAAACTAAAGATAATTCCAGTCTTTCTCATTCTTAGGGACAGGCTCTTCTCTTAATGTTTAACTTTCAATCAAAAATGCCTTGCTAATAGAGAGGACATTCTACACTTTCAGCCTTACAGTCTGACTTGGAAGTGGGGAAACAGTCAAAAAAATTTTTTTGAAAAAGAAAATACTTGATGATGTGAGCCGGGGATCATTTAGAGATCTCCTCCCATCCTGCCATGACATCATAGGCCAGTATTGCAGGGTAGGGACCATCATCCCACCCCCTCATGTCTGGGGAGTCCCTATGTCCAAAATGGAACATCCAAAAAAGGGAAAGAAGTCTAGAACAGCAGTAAAGACAGAAGATCCAAACTTCAAAGACATCCCTGCAAAATATCTGTGGCATGCGTAAGGGCATACTAGGATGCTTTAAAAGATGAGGACCAGCCAACTTGGGAAGGGGCCTTACCAACTATCATCCCATAGTCAGACACAGTGGATAACTTCTGTGTTATCCGATGTTGAAAGATATGGAACCTGATGACAGATCAAAGTTTAGTATACATGATACAATGCAGACTCATCTAAATGTCTGCTTGAAAAATCTATTAGTTAAAGACTCGCTTGTTCCTTTCTGACAAATGTCATGAGTTAAATGAGAGATAAAACACTGAAATTGGAAATTTTATCCCACATTTTAATATTAGTGCTTGCAAAAGTTTTCAATTTGGGCTTGAGAAATGTTGAAATAATAAAACTCTCAAAAGTGACTTTTAATGTTAGTTTCAAGTTTTGCACCCAACCTCACGGACTGATTAAAAACTTGGTTAACTGGTTATGGCAGTTGCTGTTTCTAATCACAAGAGATTCTTGCATTAAACAATTAACATTTTCTGTTACTTTAGAGCTTACAAATTCAAACCAAAAAGCATCAACCAACCAAGTCCATACTGAATTCAAGCACAGTTTTATAAAAAAAGTCATTTCAAGATTAAAAATTGGATGAAATCAATATTCTATGAATCTTTTTGATGAGTAAATTGTGTACAAAATGTCATTATGAATAGGGATTAATGAAAATTATTCACTGAAACCCAAGTCAGTTTTTTTTCATTTTGATAGCTTACTGGTGCCCTTACGCTGGCTACGGTATCAGCTGTCCCTAACTAGGCCTACCATATCTCAAGTTTTTCTAGTTTTGGCTTGCGATATGCAAAATGAACTTGGAGGTGACATGCACTTGAAGCGGCATCACTCACGTCACTATTCTCGCTTACAACACCTGTATTCCCAAGTGGTCACCCTCTGGATTTGACATTGTTTAATTTCTTCCAGTTTGGCTGTAAACTTTAGTGAATAAGATATTAAAATTGTTTTACTGCTGCTCATTTTTCTTCTGAGAAATGGATTTATTCGAAGCTACTTGAATTGAAAAAGTATGTTGTCCATTGAAAAGAATTTTGATTTGATTCAGTTAGGGGCAAAGTTATCCATAGCATGGAAAACATAACCAAATAATGCTGTGCAGATTCCTAAGATGCTACCCAAATATAATGTGGGTGGGGACAAAGATTAATACACCTGTGGCTGGGAGGTGGTTACGAGAGTAGGGAGCTGAGTGTAGTGCTCTACTAAAAAAGTGAAATCATCTATGCTTGCTGTGAAAGCCAAATTATCACTTTTCAAAGTTTAAAAAAAAAAGGAAAAAAATGCTGTGTACACAGAGACATTCATTGTGAATGGAACAGTTTTTCTTTTCACGGGTGCATTCTAGATTGTTCTGAACCAGGTAGCTGTCATCATGTGGTCTGGACACTGAGCCTATCTGAGTGAGCTCAAACCCGAAATTGACGCCGCCAAGGGGAGTAAGAGCTTTTTTAGGTGTGGCCAGCATCTTGATTCCAGATATATTCTTCTTCACATGGTCAAATCTCAATATTAGAAGTTCAAGTCAGAGAAAATCTTGTGTGTGACTTCATTGTCTCCATGTTTGATATGGCAATATTATCAAACATCTGTTGTCCTCGTTGTGTGTGCAGAACACTCATATTTTACAAGTACATTTTTGTATTTTAATGTAAATACTCTGTGATATTTTACATGACTTTATAACTGTCAATGTCTGTGTGTGTGTGTGTGCTTTTTTTTTTTTCATCTTCACAGACAGGGTTGTCAGGAGGCATTTTACCTCTGACGACCCTCGGTCATTCCTCTTTCAGTGTTTTCTGCACAATTTACAAATAATTTTTCCTAAATTAAGAAAGTCATCGAGTTCATTTTCATTCTTTTTTTGTCATTTAAATTCATTTCTTATTTTCAAAACTTTCGTAAAATGAGTATGTAAAAACAACTTTGATTTTCTGTGTTTTCATAAAATTTCATCTTCAATTTTTTTTTTTTTTTTTGAGGGGTGGGGTTGCTTCATTTTTTTAAAATCTTCAAACTTTAACATCTGATGGGAGGGGTAGACAAAATCGATTCTCGTACCTCTGCAAGAAAATGAAAGACATAACAAAACATCAACGAAATAATCAGCTATGACCTACGTCGACAGGTATATTGTCTGTCAAGTAGAAGAAGGCCACCAGCTCCCAGCTTTTATATATGCACCGGCCCTGGCTACCATTCATCCATTGGCTGAAAAACCAGCCAATCAGATTTCTACCTAGTTTTGTAGGGTTTTTTCTCAGGCCCACGAATATATCTGAATGCAGGAGGAGTGAATTAACAAATGTGTTATGAATTAAGTATGGAATTTTGTTAAAAAAAAAAATAAAAAAAGTTGTCTTGTCTGGAGCTTTGTAATTTGTTTTACTGTATCTTTTTTTGTTTGTTTTATTGTTGTTTTTTTTTTTTTCTGGATTGGTGAACCCTAACGAGCAGATGATTAACAAATCACAATTATTTTCAACTTGAATTGTATAACCCGTTTATAGTCATCTCTTATTTTACCAAACATAACGCTCATCTGCTTTCATAAAAATATCATAGTTTTTTTTTTAATATGGTTTCTTGTTGTTGACAATCATGGACCAGCAGTTGCCTTTATAATTGCTCTTAAATAGAGTTTCATTAAACTTTGCAAGGAACTGTTGCACTCAATTAAACCAATGAAACAATTTGTCATAATTTCTCTACAAACTTAATAATACTTCATGTCTCCAATTTGTCAAAATTGCCTAATATCATTCACTCTTCCAAAATACATAAATAATATATATTTTTTTTTTTTTTTATTATAAAGACCTTCAAACATTCCTAAAAAGAAATATATTCTACTGCCATCATTCTCCCCAATACCCACCCTTATCATTTTTGTATATACTTATATTTATATATTTTTAAAATATTTTCTCATATGTGAAGAAGTGTTTTCCTACTGTATTTTCTCTTCTTTTTGCATTGTCCGGGAAGTGAATATGATTTTAGCAGTATTCTTATGTTGAGCAGACTTTTACTCTATAGCTTGCAATTAAAAGTAGCATTACTATTAAAAACCAAAAGAAATAGAACTCAACAATTACAGATCTTTTTTTTTTTTTTTGTTTAACTAAGCATTTGAACATAATGGGTGTTAGATCAATGAATAAGAAAGGGAGAAATATCACGGAATTCTTTAATGTAATTTTGCCTGAGAATCTACTGTCTCTGGGCACCTCGTTGTGTCAATATGGTTGGCAAGCAGTTCTCGTGTATCTTTACAACTGAGTATTGAGTTTGATACTCACTGGATGCCCCATGTTTGTGTACTTGTGTCAAAACTAAGTTAAGCTTAGAAATTATCTAGAATCTCTTGTCTCTTCAAAAAGAATCATCACTCTTTCACTCTTTCAAAAAACAGAATACATGTCATTAGCTCAACTGTTTCAAAATATGTCCTTTTGAGAAGATTCCAAAAGTCACTCATGAAAAGATAAACCTGTTGTTTCTTCCAAATTTTGTCCAGACAATCAGATCCCTTTGGACCTTTTTTGGTGTTGTTAACACAACGTTTCGGCTGATCCATTCTTCAGCCCCCGTCAGGTGTATAATCCAAGGAAAGAGGCAAACTGTTCTTCCCCCTACGAAGAAACTGGGCAAACCTTTTTTTTTTTCCGGCAAAGGAAACAACGACATCAAAAAATATAAAAAGAGATTTGATTGTCTGAATAAAAATTGGGATGTTAATGATTCTTCTCAAAGTTAAAGACAATTTTGTTGTTTGTATCTTGAATATGTTTTCACTTTCATAAATGAGATTCAAATCCAGAAAATTTACAGGAAGATTTCTCTTTTGTTATTTTGATAAATCTGTAATATAATGTTTACCAAACATTGAAAAAAGTTAATGATATTACTTTTTATTTTTTATGATTCAAAGTCTTTTCACCCATTTTTTTTCCAAACAGACTATGATAGTCTACAAATGCTAAAGGGTGAAGTCCTCTTTAATGGATTTTAAAGAAATTTGATTTTTAAAAAGCTTCATGGCGATTTTAAAAAAAATATTTCTCTTACTTAAGTGAAAAAAAAAATTGGATATTTATATTGAATTTTTTTTCATTTCTCTTAAACTAAATTTGAGTTAGTTAGAAAATGTATCATTTTTACATAGAAATAAGTACCTTGTTTGAGATAAAAGTTATCAGAGAATTTTCCCTTTGCCTTTTTTTTAGATTGAGAAGTTTAGCACTCAGGGGGGCTTCATTTGCCAAATTTTATACACCCTTCCAAAATCTATGAATATATATGTATATATACATGCATATATATATATATATATATATATATATATATATATATATATATATATATATATATATATACATATATATGTATACACATATATATGTATACAAATATATATATATATATATTTTGATCGTTTTGTTGGTTTTTTTTTAACATCCATCTCCGCTCATTCCTAGAGAAAAAAAATACTCTATGGCCATCATCATTCCCCACATCCCTTAAATTGATAAGAATTTTTGTGTATGTATGTATATATACATATATATATATATATTTTACATTTTTTCTTAAATTGTTTTAGTTTCATTATTATTAATTTTTGACTACCATTTACCTTCATCTTAAGTTAAATAATGGTCAAAAATCAAAAATAATGATTTACTACACTTCAGCTAATAGAAAAGAATAATAATATAATCGTTTGTTTTACTTTGTTTTCAAACAGAATAAAATTTGAACTGATAATTCTCCTGGGATAACAAATGCATACATTGGTTTAGTCAAAATGTGCAACAACTCATCACATGGTTTAATGTTGGATTCACCCTGCGACTTATTCATTTACAAAGGCATTGACTATTAAGTTTAAGAACAACTGGCCTTTCATCTTTATCTAGATGAGATATATATACATACATATACATATATATGTATATATATGTGTATATATATATATATATTTTTTTTTTTTTTTTTCTTTGCTTTTTTTTGTAATTTGTAGTAATAAAAATGGTGATTGCTTGCAAGTGGTAATGGTGTTGAGTGTCAAAAGAGGAGATATAACTGATGTGGGCATCTAATGAGCAATCCGCTACTTTCTGGTTGCCTCTGTTGCTGCTGTTGCCACTGCTCCTCCATTTACATGCTTTCTTTGCCTCAGTTATTCTTAAACAACTGTTCCGCCTTCTCCCTTTCCTACTGGTACATGGTCTCTATCCTTTTGGTGGACTCTCAGGAAAATGCAAGGTTCCACCAAACTGTGTAAAGGATCAGAGCTGGCGTTGTCAGAGAGGAAAATAGTCTTGAAGCTGATGAGTGTGATTTATTCATGTTGTTCTGGTTCCCCTTGCTGTTAGAACTGCTGCTGTTTTGATGTCGTCCGGATGGTTCTGGAAAGACAAGAAGAAACAAAAAGAACATTAATGTTTGTATAGTTGAAAAGAGAAACGCACATTGTTTAGTCTATAACTTAAGGGAGAGTCATTAATGTTCTGACTTGTTAGGACAATCAAATTTCTTCTTCTCATCTTTGATGTTGTCAATACAAGATTTTAGTCAATCTCTTCTACATATTACACCTACCTAGAATAGATGAAGAAAAAGAGATTTGATTTAAAAAAAAACGTTGGAACTCATTGTTTCACATCAATTCAAAACAACTGCAGTTTTATATCTATAAAAGTATTTCTCCTGCTTCTGATTGATGATTTATGTGTGGAATACTTAGTTGCAAGAATGATTGTCTGAATGTTGCAAGACATCTAGCATAAAAATGTCTTGTACTCATTTTATTTTTAGTATGATTAAAACATGGGATCTATGAAATGATTTAAAATACATTTTATTTTATCAGTGATAATTTAATAAGGAATAGAAAATAGTCAACCGTAGCAGTTAATTTACTACAAGGTGTGGCTCATTTTTAAAAAAAAATCTGATGAATAATTATCAAAATCAATCTATATTTGTTCCAAAGTTTAAAGAATTAGTTTTATTTCTATAACAATTGAAGTTTTTCTTCAAAAAGCATAAATCTTTCTTTATATATGTGTAAATGCATATATATCTTACAAAATTCCCCATGTAATATACAACAAAATTATTGTACTGCTTGAAATACTTGAAAAATTTGCCTAGTTTTCAGGGAACCTTTCAAAATGTCCAGTTCTTATAGAAACTTCTAGGCTATTGCATTTGACCTATGTACTCCTATGCAAGAGCACTACCTTCTGCTTCACGTATAAGACAATCTCTATGATCGAATCAAGTATGTAAGAACAAAATTCTCAGTTGCAAATGTTGAGTAATGTATGTTATTTTAGTGTGTAGGTCAACTAAAATTAATACCTGTTATTTCGGTGTGTTGGTCTACTGCTATTCATTTCTGTTATTTCAGTGTGTAGGGCAACTATTATTAATTTCTGTTATTTTAGTGTGTAGATCAACTACTAGTAATGATACAACAGGTTTTGAAAAGCTCTTATACAGATCTTCAATTGTACTTTAATTTGGTAGAAATCACTGAATTCAATGCCGTTTTGGATTAATTTATTTTATACACAAAGGAGATAATGTTCTACGCTTTGATAGAATGGATGGTGCCCTAAAACAGTAGATGATTAGAAAACTTTGTTTTCTTCAAAAATAATGATTCTTTGAAATTGCGTCAATTCTTTAGAGAGATTAAAATGGCAACAGCATTTAGGTAGAATGAAAATCTCATCCATTTTATCTCCAATTGAAGATTGTTATCTTTGAGATTTAGAGACAAATTTAGAAAATTAGGTTTTTGAAAAATTGTTTGTGATGTATGTAAACAATACAAGATATGATTATTCACATAACACTGACTGAGAAAAAAATATACATATAAGTAAATAATTTCTATACTGATGCTATGAATGATTATCATAAATAGTTGATGGCACTGTGGGTAATAAAAGTTATTTTTGAATTGATTATGTGTAAAAAGGATAGAAAATTTGTTTTTGTGACTAGGACAGTGATTATTTGAAATTTGCTCGTTTCCGCTTGGACAATGGATGAATTTGTACTTTTTTTCAATCATACAGAGTAAAAAAAAACAACTGGATACAAATATCACTGCCCTTATTACAAATACAAAGTTTGAAGAGGATAATAAATATTTTCTGCACTTTTTACACAATTAGAAAATGACATTCACAAACCAGGAACACAGTGTTATGATTAGATCATGTTTAGAGGTGAGTTTTTTTATTCTGAAAGGTACAATAACAAGGAATCACTATGAAAGCAGAGGTATGTATGAGAGAAAAAAAGGAATTAAAAATTATTATGTAGTGAAATTCATTCAAAAGTGTGAATGTGGAAGCAATTTTATAATTCTTTATTACCATCTTTCAATATTCTAAAGATAAAATTAGATACTTTCAATATGAATAGGCCTCATGGATTGAGGCTAATAGAATTGTGGACACCACTCCAGTAGTCTAGTCTAAAAACTATTCAGTTGTCTTTTTGCACCTGTGCATTTTCACATCATTATAAAGTTCTCTTTGTTGGTTAAAACAAAGAAGGTTATTGTCGGGCCTTTTAATTGTCATCAATAGTTGTCAAAAGAAAAAAAAAAGAGGAAAAAGAATTTGGAAAATTTTGAGTTCAATTCATAGATTTTTGTATGTTTTCTTAAGTTGGAATTTTTTTTAATAAAAAGGTTTGAGTGAGATTATTTTCAAACAATTTGAATACTAATCTCTTTGTAGAAATTTATATTTAGAAATTGTAATTTCCTCTGTTGGGACTTGAAGCTTTCTCTTATAAGTTCACAGACTCTGTTTTTATTCAATTATAGTCTGTGGTATAGTGCTAAAAAAAAGAAGTGAGAGAATGCAGGGCTGTCTACTCTAGTGAGGTTAATGATCCTGTGAGCAGAGCAAACTTTCACAGCTCGATATTGAGTGAGCAATGTTCCCTCTCCCAAACAAAGGGAATGCTATTCCAACACATTCCATCATTGGTTATGATAAATGTTTTGAACTGTTTAGCTATATTTCATTTATACATTTAGTTTGTCATAATTTCTAAGCAGCTAACATTAGTTTTTAGCAAAAAATAAAGTGGTTCTTAATCAAAAAATTGTGAAGAATGGCTCTAAATATGATTTTGAATGAAATTATCAAGGCTCAAAATAGGGTAAAGGTTTGTGTGAGAAACCATTTGAGAAGCTCAATGGTTGTTCTCTGCTCAAACATGAAAACAATCTTCACCTTTTTAGCATTCAAATGCATTCAAGTATCAAAAGAAAAGACCTCCATTTAGTACAAGTTATAAAAAATGAATCATCTTAACCCTTTCAAGACTGAACTAATGAAGTGCTTAATGCTTGGACTGAAATGTCCCAGTAAACGTCTAAGAAATCTACTGGGCATATCTATCCAAGCAGTCGCAGGAACATATATTCATGTTCCAGGAGTCTCAAAAGAGTTAAGTGACAATAAGTTCCAAATAGCAAGAAAATAATGGTAACATGATGTCAACTGCAACAAATCAGCACTGACACACAAACAGAGAGAACATCAGAAAATTCTTCTTATATATTTACTGAGACAGAGCAAACATTTATAGCAAAACAGCAACATAAAGAGGAAATGTCTTAAATCTTTGTGCTGAGATCATGAAAATAAATAGCCTTATACAAAAAAAGGGAGATTAGATGGAAATTTACTAGTAAAACTGACTTTGCATTAGATGGAAAACGTGGCTTTTGTAAGTTTGGTTTGAAGTTTGAATCGAAGTCAGGTCAGATGTGTTCTGAAATTCTGTGTTAATCTCCCCAGATTTTCCCTAATGTTTCTAGACCTTAATACTCCCATGAACATGTATGTAGTAATTTCCAAAGTCATAAACAACCCTAATCCTCACTTAATCCATGGCCTTTGTCCATTTTCTCGGTAAATCTTCTGGAAAATATTGAGACAGGCATGCATGGTCAAAAGGTTATTTCCATTATCAACTCGTATAATGAACAGAGTAACTTTTTCTGTTTCTCTATTGATGAACTCTTTCACTTAAAGGTAACAATTTTGATGAAAAAAAAAATCCAACCACCTCTTGAATCAATGGACTCTTCCACTGAAATAAATGCTATAATTTCTTTTTCAAAACATCATCAAATATATCCGTGAATTTTTTGTTGGGTTTTAACTAGTCTCCAATAAACTACAATTCAGGATTTTAAAATTTAAAAAATTTATTTTGTGACTTGTTGCTTTTCAAAACTATTCGTAGAGAAAATGCAACTGATCCTAGCAGTTGGTTATGGTGGATTTTTAGTTTGTTGAATTACTAAATAAAGTCTTCAAGTGAATAATTTTCTAAAATGATATTACACTATGTATCTGGGACATGATATTTTGTGTATGATATAATAATTCTAAATAATAACACAAATCAGTCTATTTCTGCTTATTCTTGTAGACTCCTTTGCGGATCATTTCAGTAGCAAGTATGTTTCATATAGCGTGAAGTTGCTCGCCCCACACCCAATATTAATCAGGCTTGAGACTATAGCAACTGCTAAGCTGTATTTTTTTTTTCCTTTCCTGTCAGAGTAACCTTCTCTTAGATGAAATGCCTTACACGGCTATATATTTCATATATACATATATATATATATCCGCATGTATTAATTGCATGCTCCCAGCATTCATTCTTGAAAACTTGGTTTTGAAATGTGAATTCAATCACGTTTTGTATATATATATATATATATATATATATAGAGAGAGAGAGAGAGATTATTTTGGAATTAGTATTTGAAAGTGTCAATAAAGTTTGCGCATTATAACTATTACAATGAAATGCCTGTTTGATGGAATTGTTTTGTTTTTTTTGCTTAATACGTTCAGCATCAAAAGAATTAATCTTAACCATTTTTGTGCTTCGTTGACATTAATTATTGTCCCCCTTTTGAAATTCAAAGCTTGTTTCTATTTTGTCTTCTGCACACTGCTGTGATTAATACTGTTTTTCCAGCAGTGATATTTAATCCCAATCATTCTATTCATAGCTTACTCATGCTTGCACTAATTTCTATACCTTGGTACAGAACATGTTAAGGAAACCATTCATCAGATTATAAAAATTATTAGACAATTACTTGGAAATAAATCAGTGTCTTGATCAGGAAATATAACAGAGGACTACAGAAACAGTAAGAAATCTGAAATTTGGTCACTTAGAGGGGACCAAAAAAAGTCTGCATGAACACCAGCGATATAACAACAGATTCATTTCTTTCAAGAACTATCTCAGAAAACTGAAGGCAAAAACTACAGCCAAGAAGAAAATCAGGGTTGAGGCTAGGGGTAATGCTGTATAGATATCATAGACAAGCTTGCAGAAGATACGGACTTTGTTTTGAAGAGACTTATTTTGGACAAGAATCGATCAGTGATTCATTGTTTTTTTGTTTTGTTTTTTTACTATCTTTTTCTAAGATTCTTATTATAAATCTAGAGAAGGCCAAGGTCATATGTTGCCGGAACATAAACAATTTGAGGCATGGCTAGACTTCCTGAAAAATTTAATCACTTTGCATAGTTGAAGAACGCTGAGTCTGCAAGGCCAGGATTGCGGGGGATAAAAAGGGAAGAACCTTTGGTATTTTTTTAGCGATAAGAGGATTGGGTTTTCCAATGACCAAACTGAGAAAAACTTTGTCTGACCATTGAATGGAGTATTTATATTTCTTTCAAGGCACAAATGATTTGTTCTCTTTTTTATATAAGTAAAGATTTGATTGTGGTTGGTTGATTAAAGGACACCTATAGTAAACAACAATCTTATTAAAATGCAAAGAGCAAAGGAAACAAGTCTGCTAATTCATTCAATAGAAACTCTCACATGACCAATGTCTTTTGAGAGCATGCCATGTTGGGGATGATCAATTGAAAAAATAGGTGACCAATAGATAATTCACTTCTCTTAGCCCTACTGATACTAAAAATTTCTGAATTTTCAAATAACGAGCATGAATGGTGCTGAACATAAGCAATGGGATTAATTGACTAATTCATCATAAATTTGGATTGTAAATTGAATTCACCACTAAAAATTTATTTGGGGGGTAGAGGATGGTTTTAAAAAAAACAAACTCTTACTTCTAGCATGATAAGGGGTAAATGTTCATGTTTGCAGCATTCTACCTCCATTGTTGTTGCCTGTATGCAGAACACAACCATCCAGCCAGACAAGATTAGAAACTGGAGAAACCTGTTGTGACAGTGTTGGTTGATGGTCTCCAATATGTAGTTAAATGCTATGTAAAATCTTCATGATAAATGTAGATATAATAAAGTAAAAATTTTAAAGTGTGTTATCAAACAACTAACTTTAGGAACTGTTATTGCAGTCTGATTAAATGTTTTTAAAAGTTTTTTTCATCTTCCACTTATATCTGAGGTGTCATGGGAAGGTGGAGATTGCAGTCACATCATTTTCACCAATCTTCTTCCACTTTCCTTTATTTTACATGAGCAGTTTACCACAATCCATTTCTGGCTTGCCAGGCCTATCAAAGGGACATAGTAAAGAGTACATGGTAAGGCCTTACTCGGCTATGCTGGCCCACGACATAATGGAAGGTGGGAAAAAGATGGATACATGTCTTCTCATGGGCATTACTGTGAAATGAGTTTCAGCCAGGATTTGAACTCAGCTCACCAAACCCACCCTTTGTGTCATCAATTGCTTGACCACCCACGCCTCCTGAACTGTTATTCTAATCTGATTGATTCTTTTAAAACTGTTAATTAGGAAAATTTTCTGTACATTGTTGAAATCAATATCTTGGAGAAGTACTGATAGATATTCTTCTTACTTGATTGCAGAACTTCCTTTTCATGTTTCAGCACTGGTTCAGCAACCTTTTTCATGTGTTTTAAAAATGTCATGATGGACCTTTTTAATTGATATGTTCTTTGAGCTTTAAGGATAGTTTGAAGGTGCTTTACAATAATTTTGATAATGATGATCACTCAGAGTCTAATCAAAGACTAAATATGTATAGTTTATAAAAAATAAAGCGTGTACTACACTTTTATGAAAGACAGTCTATAAGATTTTTTCTCTCATAATAATCTTGTTGGAAAAATGACAAGTTATTAACCACTTGCAGAATAGACAGTTTTGAATAATTTATCTATGGCTGGCATCATAGAGGATAAGCTAACATGAATGGACTTATCAACAAGAAGCATATATATATATATATATATATATATATATATATAATCCAAAAGTTAATGATAATTTTTCTCCTGTTTCATGCCAATAGTGATTTTCATATTTCGAATAGATTTTCATTTTGCTTAACTTTGATCTCACTGTAACTCCTGAGGTTCATTTTCAACCATTATTTTCTGGAAAGATAAGAGTAACACAAGAATAATTTACTATCCCTCACAGATTACACCTTAAATTCTAAATATTCTTAGTATTCTTTTCAATTTGTATCTAATATTACAAATACTGTTTTGGATGTCATGAACATTCCTCATAAATCATCAGAAAGGAAATTAAATAGGAAAAAGACAAGTGTTCCAAGATGTGATGAACATTAAAAATGAGATTGATCTAAAGATATTAAGAAGAATATTGGAAAAGCTAAAAATAAAACTGCCCAATTGAAGATAGAATGACATATTTTTATACTAACGTTCAAATGATAATTATTTCTTTGTCACATAAAAATGATCTTATGCTTTTTGGTTCAAATATTTTTAAGAAAAAATAAGTTTGTAGCAGATACTTGAAGTGATATCACTTGAAATAGAATTGATAATCTGAAAAACAGGTTTGGTTAGTCACTCAATAGAAACAATAACATGACCAATGTCTTTTAACAGCGTGCTGTGGGGGTGATCAATTAAAAAAAATTGGAAAAATAGGTGATAAATGGATAATTCACTTCTTGCCTGAGTGATCATGAAAAATTTCTGAATTTTTGAATAACAAGCACGAATGCTGCCAAATGTGTTTTTTGGGGCCTTGTTAATGAAAAATTCTAAATTTTCAAGACTAACAGGCACAAACTGAGGGATTAATTTACCATAAACCTACATTGTAAATTGAACCCCCCCCCCCATAAAAACCTATCCATGGGAGGAATCTAAAAAATAAAAACGTTTTTACCATATATAATAAAGAGTAAATGTTCAAATCTCAAGCCCTCTAGCTCCATTGGTGTGGCCTGTATGCATCATACATACATATATAGCCAGCCAGCCAACCAACCAGTTGGAACAACCAAAAAACTAAAGAAACCTATTTTGGTCGATTTGGTTGATGGTTTCTAATTGATCATCATAAAAACAAATCCCAGACATTATTTTCATGATCAATTTTATTTTCATCCTTTTCGAGTAATACCACTATGTTTTTAATCTCTTTTTGTGCCTAATTTATAAAAATTTTTTCATCATCAGTATATATATATATATATATATATATATATAAGGAAAAGTATAGTGCTGAACCTTATATATAGATATAGAGAGTCTAGAAAGACTTACTGCTCTAAACACTAAACGTTAAAGCACTTTTTCAAAAGATTTTTTATTTGTCACTTCAGTCATCTATTTCCCGATATCTGTCAATACAATTTATGTAATTTTCTTCAGGTTTTTTTTTCCTATTCCACTTATACTTTGTTATTATGGTACAATGTATAAATTGTCTCTTCTTGGGATCATCAGTTGTTCACCATGTAACAATTTGGGGAATTTTAGAAACAAAACAGTTATATCAACATAGCATCCTATATATACATATATATGTATACTAACAACAGTGTTAGGCATTAGCTGGAGGTTTGGAATATTAACCCAGTAGATTAGTTATTACATCTGTACATTTTTTCTTTGAAAGACAGTTGGTAACTGGGTGCAACACACACCATTAAGAAGAGTCAAAGAATATATTGGCTGGAATGTTGCATTGAAAATAAAGGAAATAAAGATGACTGAAAATATATGGAATAATTCCTTTATATATTTCATTATGCATAAACTCTTGGCTGACCTTGTAATGAGAATAGAAATGGGATCAGAAGTGTTGAATAGTGAAGTGCTAAACAATGAAGTGTGGGAATATAGGGCTATCTGCTCTTGGATTCAATGCTTTGAACCCCATCTATTCCTGAGAAATGTTTTGGAATTTAACCAAGTTGAAAGACATTTGAGGCCAATTGAGATGAGTATTTCAACTGGCTAATTCCTCTTGTTAATGAATTGTGCTGATAGAGAATTATAGTAGTACATAGATAGTGAGAGAATGCTGTAACCCTCCTGCAAAAAGGAAAGGAACATTGCGCTCATGCCTTCCTACAATGCCATACCACTGGAGATTAGCAAATGATATATTACTTCATGGTGCTATGGTTGAAAAATATCCCCCAGTAATTATTTTTGCCGGAGTAATCAGTTCAGGCTGCACACAAATAGAAAATATATATTAGACGAATCAATAAAAAAAGTTTGAATGTAGATAGGCAGAAACTTTACGAAAGATTAAGTGGAGGAATTTGGTCTCATCTAGATTTCGAACTGAGGAAAAAATTTCTGCAAGGGATATTGGACAAATTTTAAATATCGGCAACCAGACAATCTAATTATTAACCTTATTTGATATGATCTTGCTTAGATATTTAATCTCTGTAGATGGATTGGCAAAAAACATCATCCGAACCTCGAGTAAGAATAAAGCTTCAAGTGCATAGAGAATATTGGTCAAATTTCATTACTCCATTATTTTTATTGAATTATTCAAATGATTTGGCCTTGGGCTTCTCTAGGAAAGATCCCATCTTCTTATCAAGGATAAAACTGAAAGGGGAAATTCATCTAAAATGTATTTAAAAAATATGGACAGTATGTAAAAGACACATTTGTTAGTCAAGATCTTTATCTTCAAGTATCATTAATTCCACAAGTATATGGAAACCTTGAGAGCATGAATTTGAACAAACGTCTAAAATTTAACCTAGAATTAGTTATTTGCTAAATATTAATGAGAAATTTTCATTCTATGATGTTCAATCTATATGATGTGTATTCACCACTGAATTGAGTGCATTGCAAAGAGAGGCGAATGAATTCATCATCACATTGGTATCCTTTTATATAGCTATTACAGCATAAAAGTATTGAATTCATTGACAGAAGAAATTTGAGTATAATAGAATATGTCTTTACAAATGATTGAATTAGTAATACAAGACTTTTTCAGGCCATTTTATACTTATATACTCTTTATTAACTCTTTGAAGCATCATGAATTGAATTTCATTCCACTTTTGAAATGTTGAGATCTTCATGATGGGTCTTTTTTATACCAACTTTTTTATCTCCTTATATCTAGGAGCAGAGAGGTTTATATTCTGTGCCACTATTTTCTTTAGTACCTCAGCTGACCAACAGATTGGAGAGTAGTTCAAAGAGGAAGAAGAAATGTGCCCCTCAAAGAATTAATTCAACACTATTTTACCATCATTAAGTTCAGAATAATACATTTTGTTCTCTTTAGAGAAAGTTGTCCCGCGGTTATGTGCAAGTTCTATTCCTTGGTGTCTTTGAGTTGGATTTGTAATTCGAGACAGTTACGTACATCATATATCTAGTGTTGATGTTGAGGCCCAACAAGTGTGGAATAATTATATAAATAATGATGTCCATAGCTAGTGGCACCCCTCAAAATATTTGCACTCCCATGTGTGTCGATTTCACATAGGGACGCTAATTTTGATATCCGCCAAAATGTATGATGTCATAAAGAGTTGTTAAGGAAGAAGGGAATATAGATTCAGTCAGGTTTGATCCAGATATAAACATTCGGTTGTAGCCATCTTGCTTTTGTTATGAGCTCATACGCATCTAATTTGAATATTGGATACAAAGTATCAAACTAAAAGTTCATACAATAAGGAATGAAAACAGATGCAGAGTTTTTAGACAGATATTCCGAATGGTATGAACATTCAGCTAAAAGAGAGAACATATAGATGTTAGAGAATGGTTGTTTTAGTATGGCTAATAATTACGTGTAAGGAGGGAGATGTTAAGGAGACTGTTAGCTAATGGGTGATTCCTATACATCAAAATGTAGGAGAGAACTATAATTAGTAAGAGAAACATGTGACAAAAAGTGGTTGATTCAGTTTTAGGCTCAAGAAAGTTACAGGGCAAATTAAATAAGTGATAGGCAGTGTTGAAATGTGAGGAAGATTGTTGACAAAAGATGCAATAGTCACAGTGAAAGAATGTAATCCAAACAAATTGGGATATCGAGCCTGCCTTTGATCACTAGGTTTGGTGTGAGCACTGATAAATGGAAATTTGGATCCATGAGGTAAAAAAGATAAAGAGAAAACCGATTTATAGGAAGACTGGGGCTGAAGTAAGCAATGATTAACAGAAGTTGGTACTTTTATAGATAGGAGCTAAAAGGAAGTGTTGTCATTAAATATCCAGCTAGCTTTTAGGTTTCATAACTATATACTAATTTGTATTCATTTTCATTTGAATTTTGACAGGAAATAAAATAGGGTTACAACTCTAGCATCAATTAGTCAAATGTTTGTCCTAATATATAGTATACATTTTACTTTTCTATGCATAAAGACCATCATAGAAATAATAATGATATATAATGTATAAATAGCTTTATTTCCATGTTGTTTGTATTGTTTACTTTGAACAAGCAACCAGTCATGATCGTTTCGCTCTCCACCATGACTTGCACTTCCCACTTTGGTGGAATCATCAGGAGGGTAAAGTATGTACAAAGTTACAAACAATCAGAATATGGTAACACACAAACTAAACACAGCATTAATGGCTTCTACGATCCAATTTAGAATGCCAGCAGCATAGTTATCCCCTGAGTCTATAAAGCACAGGAAATACACGATGTTTTGATGTGCGACACAAAATAGAGCACGGTTTGTTATTACGAATAGCTCTCTGTAACTTGATAAAAAAAAATGATTTACAGCAAAGTTGCCAAGTATAATTTGCTGAAAATTGCTAAAATTGGCTAGTTTTACAGCTAAGTTTATAGCTAAAAATATTATATGTATATCTTCATTCAAAGCCTGCTTATCAATTAGAATAAATCCATCTGAAGACTCTAGAAAAAAATCATCAATAAAAATTGTACATTTGCTCTTATTTAATTTACCAGATTTAATCAGCTATTGTAGATTATAGCTGGTCAAATTGTAAAAGAATCAGCCAGATCTTGCTATATGAATGACAAAATTGGACACCCTGCTTTGTAGCAGTCCATTTGTTAGTACAAAATGTCCGAAGGGATGTCCTGTATAACCCTCTTAAAAGAAAAACTGCTGAAGAAATTGCCAAGTCTGAATTGACCTATAGATTGCTTGTAATTAGAACTAACTCATGCCAAATATCCTATTTCCTTAGGTTCTTTGTTGAATATTAGCTTTGTAATATACTTATTGACCTAAGAAGTTTAAACTTTAAACTAAATATTCTTATTTTACATTGATATTCTCTGAGAAAGGAAGTTTGTAGTGAAATAGTTTTGTGCTTTAATCAAATTTTGTACTACAAGCTGTCCAAGTAATGAAAAGCAGAATTGAATTACATAAAAATAGTAATTAATCACCACTACTCACAAAGGACCAGTTTAATCACTAAGTAACAGTAATTAACATGTTCTGACATTTTTGTCTATCTATCTATCTATCTATCAAGACTTTGCCAGTCCTTGCCATTCATAGTGAATGCTCGAAATTTTGTACACACACTCCTCTTAATGAGTAAGGAATTGTATTTTTTTTTTGTTTTTCTTATATTCCTCTCCCCAGAAGAAGTTTTTAGTGTGAATGTTTATTATGTAATGTGCAAATAGGTTACTAGTTTGGAGTCACTTATTTTTTCAGACCTTTTTGAATAATCAGTGCCCAACAAAGCCGGGACAAGTAACATCATTCCTTTTCAAACATTTTAATTGATCACCTCAACACAGTATATATGGGTGGTAGTGATTCATAGTTTCCATAGGAATGCTTGTCTTGTTATTAATACTCGCAGAAATGGGTTTGTATATCATCATCATCAGCTGTTATGAGTCCATTGCTGGACAAAGGTCTTCCATGATGGCATGTTTGCATTAATCTCTGCCAAGTTTTACCAGAAAATTTTCTATCCCATCAGTCCATCATATGTCTGGTCTTTTCCTACTGCATTTACGGTCCATAGGCACAATCAGTTAGCCTTTTGCTCCATCTGTTGTTCCAGTATCTCTCGATGTGTCCTGCCCATCTCCATTTTTGTTGCTTGATTACTTGTATGATATCATTCTCCCTGGTTCCCTCTCAGATCAGTGTTGATCTTTTTCTATCATCAAGAATTATTCCGAACATTGCTGATCAGCATGTCCGCACTTAAAAACATGGTACTTGAGTAATGTAATTGTTGTTTAATGAGCAAAAAAATATAACCACATTTTACAGTGGTAATCCATTAATATTCCTACTGAGAATTGTTCCCTATTTAATCATCCATTTTGAGACTGCATTTTCTGAGGAGGCTTATCTATGTGGATTCATGAAAAGATGCCTGGATATTAATAGCATGCAGCAGATCTATAAGAAATCATATCCATTTCTCCAAGTACAACTGAATACACAATTTACTATTTATTTTTGATCATGATTTTCTTTCATTGACAACATGAGTTATGTTATGATAAAAGACAACTAAAAATTTCAAATGAAGGAAAACAGTATTCAAAAATTAATCATAATGGTTTACAATACTTCATCTGGTGAAAATGAAATAAATAAAAGATAATGAGTTTTTCTATCACTTCTCAGATAACAAAGTCATTGGGAAAAATCCTTAATGAGATAAAATTATAAAATTATTCATTTAGCGATCTTTTTTTCATTTCTTTTATTATTTTTTCCCAAAATTAGAAAAAAAAAAACAATTACTAGATTATTCGAGCAAGCAGAGCCTCCGATAAAATCAGTTCTGGACTCAAGAGACAAGTCTAAGATGGTTTCATTGAATATTTTTGAATTCTTGTGATTGGTTCCGATAATTTTGAAATGGCAAGGGAAAGCTGAATAAAAAGTGCTAATAGGATGTGAAAGAAGCCAACTTGAACAATTTTTTTAGAAAAAATTTAAAATGATGGTAGTCAAAAAATTGTATTGCACATCATTAGGTTTAAATGATGTTGGTCAAAATATTATATTGCACTTTATTTTTTCGTTTAAATAATGTCTGTCAAAAGATTATATTACACCTTATCATCAGTTTTATTTGATGATTGTCAAAAAATTATATTGCACCTCATTATCAGGTTTATGAGTGAAAAGGGGGACTGTTTTATCCTACTATTACTGCAAGTATAAGACTATGCAAGCAACATTCACCTCCTCTTATTGATGGTGTCTATCCAATCAACAGACAGAACTTAAAACTTCAACTTAAAATCAGTACAATAACTAAGCAACAAAAGAAATGAAAAAGTTATCAATACTCTGCAGTCTCCAGTAATTGGCAATGTTAAATGCTATAACATCAATTTAAAATCAGACCTCTCAATTTGAGAAGATTTTTTAATTACCAAAAGAAATACAGAACTTTTCTTGTTTTTTAGAATAATCTGTTTGGCTATATTATTTCTTTTAAATCTCAAAAAATGTTCAGAAAACCATTTTTCCTTTTGAATGCAAATCATTGCATCAACTTGAACTAACAATAATTTCAATTAAGGGTAATTTTTTTCCTTCCCACTATGAACTGATGTATATGAAAACAATGATGTTTCCAAATTGTGCTGTATGTAGATTAACAACATAAAACTCACAATTAATGTTCATCTCTTTTTAATTCAATATTAATATGCACTAGCACTTCAGGGGGAATTATGAATCACTGTTACCCAGATATGCTTTGTAACTTTGTAGATTAAATGGTAGTGATGGTAAAATTAAGTTACCCAGATGAAAATTCACTGCCACAATGGTTTAAGCCATGAATTTGTGATATTTCTCACCTACCAGGCGACCGATATCCGTTGGCATATGACGTGTTTGGGGTGATTGATTGAAATAATCGGGAAAAGGGATGATGGTCAATGAATGATTTTTTCTGTGGCCTTTTGTTTAACTGTGATCACTAGAAATTTCAAAAAACAAGTAGGATGCAAACTAAAGGACCAATTTAGCCTAAAGCTGCATTTTAAATTGAACTTCCCACTGAAAAATTATTGAGGTGCGGATTTCCCTACTGATTATGGGAAGTGGATTTGCAAAATTTCAAGTTTCTACAATGAATGTTGAGGGCTAGATGAAGTCTGGATACATATGAATGTTAGAATACAAGAATAACCTAAATGCAGCAACAGTGTTTTAACTGGTCTGTTGTGGGTAGTTGTGTTTAACTAATATTTTTTGTCAATATCATAAAGCGTTGTTTGTTATGATGTTTTGCATATATTTTCGCCAGTTTTCTTAAATTGGAAACCACTTTTGTTAAGGGACACCTTTTTTACATCTGCACCATCAGTTG
This sequence comes from Thysanoteuthis rhombus, assembly GCA_963457665.1. Classification (NCBI taxonomy): domain Eukaryota; kingdom Metazoa; phylum Mollusca; class Cephalopoda; order Oegopsida; family Thysanoteuthidae; genus Thysanoteuthis; species Thysanoteuthis major. The sequence goes on from OY735199.1 coordinate 76,161,733, forward strand.
ATTTCTTCAAAGATTTTTCCGTACTTTGAGCCTCTTGAAAATCTCAGTTTTTCTTACAGATGATATTCTAACATAATCCTAACAATATGTGCCTTGGTCTGTAATAATAAACGGATAAAAATCTAGATTGTTGTCTTTCATCTGCAACTATCCATATATTACTTATGTTCAAGACTGGTTTTGTGTCAAAAATGTAGTTGAACATGAGAATAATTGACCAGAGAAAATACAAGCCACATTAGAAAACCAGTGAAATATTAATAACAGGAATTTGGTTTACATAGTGTGAAAATGAACTGAAAATTTTGCCAATATGATTTTTAGATATTTGATAAGAAGTAAAAACCATTCAGCAAAATGGTGGCAGATTTTGCTTGAAGTTTGATCTGCATTGATGACTTCTGGTCACACTTTAGAAATTCATTTGATTAAAATTCAAGCACTTTTCAATCTCTTACGGGGATGATGATACGTAAAATTAATATTTAGAATCCAGATTCTCGTAACAAAGAACAAAAATGAAAATTTGAAACAAACAATAAAAACCTTCACGATTAGTTGAAACCAAGAACAAAATTTTAAAGATTTTCAAAATACCTCTTTGTATTATTATTTGAATCTAAAACTTTAAATATATGAGGACAGCTTCAAGCAGAGAGAATAAGTTGTACGGAAAATTCTTTTTTGCTGTTTGTAATTCCTACAGTCTTAATTTGTTAAATCATCATTGAGAATGTATGATTTCATAAGCCATTTAAACTTGCAAATCACAAGATTGATATAAACATGGGATGAGTTAGTATAGCCTAAACAAGATGAAAAAGTCATGAGAAAGATGGTTTCAGAGGAGAATAAAAAAAGCAATAGAAAGAATTTCCAAGAAAACGGAAATTTTCCAGTGTATGAAAATACAATTGACTTCTTATAAACGGAGATATTGTATTAATTTTGTAAGCAATACAATGAATGTAATAATGTCAGTGTAATTGGACTAAGTTGAAAGAAGTTCCTCTGTTTGGATAGTGTAATGTTCCTTTGAGTTCGAAGGCCACAATGTTTCAATCATCAGTCTAACAATTCATCAATTTAGAGCATAATGTTTACATCACCTACATTTCACAGCACAAACTGGCAAAAATTTCCTAACTATTAAAACAAGAATATGGTATTCCATTTCAAGCAGTCCTCATTTACAAAATATGTGAAATATATTTTTTGAGATTTGCCAGATCTTTGCACATCTTTTGATGGCATTCATACTGTGGAGGGAAATGATTGAAGGAATATTGTGTGGTGCCAGTCATTCAATTTTACAATGTATAATGTATATATTAAACCACTCTCCCATTATCACAGCTAAAGCATTGATAATTGTAAAAAGCTATCAAACTTGACAGGAACAATTATGTACGTATAGACCATAAATGTTCATGTCAGAGGGAAATACACAACTATCTCAGCCTTGTGGTAAACCTTAGATATACAGATTATATACATATATGTTGCTGTTTAAGTAACCAAATGTTTCAAAAGATTATGGACTTGAGCAACTTTTATAAAAATGAATATGTACTCTTGATTCTAAATAAGAAGATTTGGGCCAAATGAAAAAAACCAAAATCATTTTTCCTTATATTCTTACTGTCTACAGCTTCATTGAAATAAGGCCAAGCTCATCATTCATAGAAATTCTTTCAACTCATAAACTGTTGAAGAATCAGTTCAGTTGCCATTTTCAAAATGCAGCAATAACTTTGATTACATAGGATGGCACAAAATCAGCTGAAGCTGGTTTTTCTCTGTAAACAATGGACCTATCCATTTACAGTTACGGATAGAGAAGCATAAAAACAAGCAATAAAAGTCATGGAAGGGTCCATTGTTTAACTGATAGAAATTTCTGTCATTCACAGTTGAGCCATAGATCTGCGATTCATGTCCTGTGCAGTTAATGGGTTAATATGGGTGCTAAAGCACTTTTAATTAGCAGCACATTGATTTCGAGGAAAGGGCAAGATATTTTAGAAAGGGGAGATCAATCATGTTTGAAAGAGTTTTGCAGGTGAATGATAAGAGAGTTAAATTAATCAATTTAAAAGAACTGTACCATTACGTGCAGCATTATATCACTCCTCCTTGAAGGTTCAATTAATTATAAGAGACTCTATTATCTTTGCTTTTTTGTCTTTGGTTTAATCTTTTAATTAAACACTGTCAGATTCATTTGTTTGTGTGTGTGTGTGTGTGTGTGTGCAGTACATCCACTTAATTTGAAGCATGCCATTTTTTGATTTTATTTTATGGAAAGCGTTTTTCATTAATTTTGAAATTTGGATGATACTTGAATTATGGAAACACTTTGTGTTTCCAGATGCTGTCAGTGCAATGAAACTTTTTAACTGATGTAAGAGAACAGGGTCAATTATGAGAGAGAGATGGGGGATGCTATTTCATAAAGAATAGGAGAAAGAATTAATTATGATATAGACAAAATACAAAGATACTGCTTCTTTTTTTTCGACGAAGAAACTGCATTGTTTCTTTTTTTACAAAATGAAATAAAATGCTTCAATGTAGAAATTTTTATGAGCTCAAAATACATTTAGGTGGGATGACTGATTACACCTATATGCGCACACACCAACACATTTAATACGATAATATTGATCTTTTTTTTTCTCATCAAAGAGACTCATTCGCTTGGTTATTATCATCATTATATAGTTCTCTTAAATTCACAGAGAAGCTTGCTGTAAAGATGATTTTTTTCAAAAGAATAGCTCTTCACGGATATAACACATGTACCTTTTTATTATGAATTATCTCCAATGTTCTTATAAATTGACAGAGTAAAACCATTTTATGCTTTCAGAAATGATTAAATTTAATCTCAGAGCAAGCTTAACCTTTAGAACAAGAAAATCCCATTAGTTTTAAAAAGAATGGTCTTCAACCCATCCTCCTGATAGTCACCTATAGAGCTAAAACATTGAACCTGATCAAAAGATTGGCCCTCCAAACAGAACTATGTAATGTGCTCAGGAGAGAATCATGCTAAATATCACATGGAGAGATCACAAGACTGTACAGTATAAAGGAAAACAAAACATAAGTTTGTGATATCAAAGAGACAATTAGAAAACCTGACTAGCAATGGGCTGGTTATGTTTCAAGAATGGCAGACAACCACAGATCATTTGCAGAATTGTGTCTGGCAAAAAATAAGGTGGCATGATAAACTAGACAAGTTGAAAGAGTACTGACTTCATGATGCCTAAAGTTGAGAAGTCTGGCAACTCTTGGTGAAGGTCTATGTTCTGACAACAAACATTGAAAGTTTGATGATGATGATGATGAAATTTTATCTACAAATGATATTTAGATGAAAGTATTGCCGCAATGAATATTGAATTTAATTTCTACCCACCTAGAATATATACAACTTCCAGAGCTTTTTTGGATGATTTCTAGAACTTCTTATGAGATACGAAAATAGGCATGAAAATTTTGCATTCAACGTTCTTTCACATGGAAGCATGAGTGAGACACAGTCAACATCAACCAAAATTGTTGTATAGGTTTCTTCAGTTTTCAAGTGGTGCTGGTTGGCTATATATCTATTGTGAGAGTGAATTGCACCAATAAAGTCACAAGGCCAACAATTTAAACATTTACTCTTTATTTTTAGAGCTTTGTTTTGAATTTCTGTAATGAACTTGTTTAAATATAATCAGTTATATCATTATTACATGAAATCAGTTGATCTATTTTTAAAAAAATTCCTAGAATAACTAGATAGCTAGACTCTCTTTGTTCAGTTGGCAACACAAATATGCTGTGTGTTAAGCTTATACACAAAAAGCAGAGAAACACACATAGAGCTACTATTACTATTGGTATTGTAGAAGCAAACAATAGAAACGATTCAGATGAAAACGTGTACAAAGACAGAATTGCAAGATATGAGAAATTGGATGTCTATGAAAATATTCTCTTTTCAATGGCCAAAGTGTTATAGGTGGATGGAATAAGTGGATTCCATTGAAGTAGGATGCAATTTTGAATCTGGTTAGAGTTACTTCTCTGTCCTCAATAATCTGTTTATAAAGTTTATGCATGCTGACATATGTGCATTATATATATATATATATATATATATATATATATATATATATATATATATATTTATATATATATTTGTGTTGTGGATTTAGGTGATCCAACAGAATGTAGATGAAAATGACAATTGGAAGGTGAAGAGAAAAATAGGTTTTACATCTCGAAATGTTTTGCATTCCAACGTCTTTTCTGAAAAAAATATTGACGGTGGTTCATTCAATTGTCATTTTCATCTACATATATATATATATATATAGACATGAGATGTGTCCAAAGTTCTCAACAGATATTGAAACAATGGAAAGTGTTCAACCCAATATATGTTGTTTCTTATATACACAAACCTATAATAATTTATGAATTGGGCTCAATAAGATATTTACAACAATAATTAATAATAAAATAGAATAATCATAACAATGCACTGACATAAAAGTTATGTGACTAATAGAAAATTCATTCCTACTATAGATCTTCGCAAACACAGCACATAATTTTTTTTCTTCCCTCATTAAGTTGAGAACTTTTTCAATTAAATGAAACACTTTAGAGCTTCTGTTTAGAATATCTGTATTGTAAGCATCACTTCTCTCATGCAGTGGGGCTATTATTAAATGAAATTTATGAATTGTTTTTTTTTCTTGGATTGACTGTAGGTAACTAAAACTCTACACGCTAAACCATGGATAATGAAAGACCACTGTAAAAATACATTGTGTTTGGATGTAATAAGGGCAGAACATACATTTTGCACTTTACATTTGGTCTATTTCTATGGTGTCCTGAATTCTAAGCAGAGAATGATTCATAACTTACAAAAAAGCCCAAAATATCCATTTACATATTTTCTCCAACATAAATTCATGGAGATCAGGAACTTTAATTTTTATTTGGTATTCTTTTCACCAGTATTTTTCCATTTGATTTCAGATCAAGGTGCTACTCAGTGATTTGGGGCCTATGAGAGAAGGGGCCTAGAGAGCCAGAGGGTGCCTAAGGGCCAAGTGAGGGCCCGAGAATTTCTTAGAAGGCTCAGTACATAGCTTTATTCAAGTCAATATATGTTCTTTTATGAAATAGGCTGATTATTGTCTGGTGAAAATGGGATGGCTAAAGGACAAGGGTGTTTTTGCCGTGTGTGTAGTTGTTGGGCTGAAAACAGCTTCACACCACCTTATGAAATTGCTCTCAGAGGCCCCGACTGTCATTTTTCAGTACACAACAGTTCCAATGCTGTGTGTTCATGTCTCTAGTGTTTATTGGCAAGAAAACCTCTCTGACCCACTCTGACTTTTGTCACACTTTTTTTATTGCCTTATTAGTGCCTGCAATTCATCATTGCTTCTAGACAATTCCGAATATATTTTTGAAGCATTTATTAACCAGCAAGGTGTCCACAAATTGAATGTGGGATAGCCATTGATTTTATAACACTCCACTTAAGTGAATTGGAAAATTTTTATCTATTTTGAGGGAATGCAGAACCTGTGCCAAATGCCCTCCGGCCTTGCTTCAATAAAATGGCTGCCTTCTTGCAATGTTGTAAGCAATCAGTAATTGTCAGATGGCATGAGGCCAAAGCAAATGAGTACTACTATTCTTCCAATAAAAACTTTCATTGTCAAACTCCACCCAAGAACAAGAGCAGCAAGCCTTCTAGCCACTCTAAGTAGGTAGGAGAGCTCTCCCATATCCTTGCTCAGTTTTATTAGATCATTAAGAACAGCTTTAGGCCAACTCTTCGGGAATGTCAAAAAAGTATTTTCCCCTTTTGTACATGAATCAACAAGGTATAAACTAAATAAATTAGGTGTCGAAAAAATTGTTGAGTATGAAATGTAACACAATATAAAAAAGAAAGTACGTCTTAAAAATTTTGAGTTGCATAGGTTCTTATCTACCTTTCTTTCTTGTCTCACTTGAATCTTTCTAACTGTTGTTATTTAAAATTATCTAGCCTGCTCAAAAATAACTGTGGTACGTTTAACCTGGGGGCATTTTAATCAAACTTTGATATTTGCTATTTGTGGGCTTGGTGCAATTCTCCGAGGTAAAGTTCAAAGATAAGAAATGCCAGCCGGAGATGTTGCCTTATTAAAGCAATTGGCATCTGCAAGTGATTCACAAACCTGATAAAAGATGTATCAGTGAAGCAAACAAGTAGAGTATTATCAAATATACTGAATCTTTCTTTGTTAGACTTCAGATTGACCTGAATGACTTCTATCTTTATATCCTGTGCTTTAAAATTATGAGAGAATATTTTACATCTGCTGCCCAGACAGCAATAAAAATAAGATATACAGGTGTCCCCCACTTTTTGACTTTATGTCCAGGGCCAGCTGAAGGTACCAGAATGTCATGTGCTTGTCATAGAAGGATTTTCCAAATACAAATGAAGAAATGAGAATATGAATAAATCAAATAGAATAAAAACAGTCAAAAACAGAAAAACCTTTGATGTGAAGCCAGATTCTCCAAGAATATCCAACATTTAAATACTGTCTGTTATGGTGAAACTAAGAGAAACAATTGTCAAAGAAAATTCATTTGACCACCGACAAGCTCAGTCAGGCTCCAGCTAGTTTGCTGTGATAGAGTGCTTGCAATAGCTGGGGCCTGGGGAAGAGTGTAATAATTAATCTGTCATATTCATCAAATGTGATCTGAAACTGATGCTGTGTTAGAACTCTTTTCTTTTAAGTGATAATTGTAATCAAACTTTTCATTCCTAAACATCTATTTTTCTCACTATAAAACATAAATAGATAAACAAGATAATGATATACTTAAGGAGTACTAAAGTTCAGGATGCCTTGGGCACCTTAATCCAAGGGCCAGCACTGTTTATACCAATTTTTGCTTTTAGGCAAAAAGCAAAAATAGCTTCCAGCATTAGTTTTACCGCAAGCCATTATAGAGGCAGTGAGTAACCTCATCCTCTTTCCTCTACATCCCTGTCTACTAGACCTTCCACTACCTAAACCTCCAATGACTAAGCCTAACATACAATCATCACTATTTTATATTTATTTTTCATTCAGTAAGGAAATTTGATATAAGAAGAGAGTATCTTCAAATGTTCTGATAAATAAATGCATATGAAGAAAAATGACTTTGTATACACTGTGAAATACTGATTATTACTTCTAGAAATAGAGAATGAATTTTTGAATACATTGATGTTTTGCTCGCTATACATATAATATTTAATGATATACTTTTTCTCCCTTTTTTTCTCAAATGTTGCAATATTTTTTTCCAGCTTGGATGAGGTAATTCTCATATAGTATTCTGATCCAGGAGCATTAATTACAGTTTTGCATTCTTCTATTTAATTAAAAAGTATTTGTCATGATTTTCTTCCTGACACATTGTGGGAGAAGGAAGTTGTTATGAAAGAGAAGGGCAGAGTATGTCAATGGAAAATATATTAAAAAAATCATAAAAAGAATCAAATACAGATGTTGAGTTGAATTTAAACTATAGGATTGAATAAAATTTAATTTGAGATCACCAGAGGTCATATTAATCAATATACATAGTTATGGATCATAATCTTGAACCAAGGATGCTGAAATTTGACATATGAGTACATCTTCTCATGACAAAGAGAGCAATGTATGTGATGTTGACTCCCAATGTCATTGAAAGTCACCAGAAAAAAAATTCTGGTCACCTTAAAATAGTTTTTCAAGTTTTTGGCTACATTTTAGCTCCGAGAACTGAAATTGGTTATATCATGGCGAATATAGCAACGTATATGACATTGACATCTTAGGATATTCAAGGGCATCAGAGGTCACTTTAAAATGATTTTCCAAGTTTTGGGCCACAGTTTAGCACCCATGAAACTGAAGGTGGGCATAAGGGTGTATATTTCCATGGGGGTATGTCATATGCAATATGGAGTTGACCTCTGCGGTCACCAGAGGTCATCTCTAGCCAATTCTCAGTCACAGGCCATATTTATGCACCAAAGATCCTGACATTTAGTTAACTCACAGCAAAGATATCAGTCTATATGACAAGACTTCTAAGGTCATCCAAGGTCACCAGCGGGCATTTCTGACCAATCTGCAGAGTTATGGGTCACAATTTCATATCAAAGAAGCTGAAAATAATATATTGGTACAGCATCTCATAGCGATTCCTGTGAGTTTGACTTCTGAGGTCATTCAAGGTCACCAGAGGTCATCTCTGTTTTTTTAAAGATAATATTCCAAGATTTTGGCTACAATGTGGCACCTATGAAACTGATTTTAGGCATAGGGGTAGTTCTTTCCATGGAAAAAGTCATATGTACTGCAGAATTCACCACTGAGGCTATTAGAGGTCACCAGATTTTGGGGGGGGGGGTCATTTCTAGCTAATTTATAGTGTTGCGGGCTACAACTTTATACCAAGGATGCTGAAATTGAGCATAAGGGTACATCTTACATGAAAGGAAATGAGCTAAGTGATTGAAAGTTATTCAAAATTACCAGAGGTCAATTCTGGTCAATTTGAATCAATTTTCTAAGTTTTTGGCAATAATGTTGCAACAATGTTACTAAAAGTTGAGTTCCCCGAGGTCATTTTTGGTCAATTCCAGCTGATTTCCCAAGTTGTTAGTCATATTTTCCCACCTATGAATCTGATATTTGATACTGATATAGATTCTTTCACAGCCAAAGAATTTAAAAATGTGATTCGGGTTCACTATATGTCATTTATGGTCATTTTTAGCAATTTTTCTATGTTGTTGGCAACAGCATTGCACTTGAGGTGCTAAAATCTTCAGAGGGGTACATCTTTACTCGGCAAAAGTTAAAGGCAATGTGAAGTTTGTACTAGAGGTCACCTAAGGTAATTTCTGGAAATTGTAACATGCCACAGAGACAAACTCTCAAGATTGATGGCCTTTACCTGATTTTTCCATGCTTATCTCTATATTGATTGTTCTCAGGTTGGATCCTGACAACCGACAGGAGAAACGGCTGTGCAGAGTATTTGTAAGTCCTGTCAAACTAAAGGACATCATTTGTTCTTTTTTGTGCATCAAGATACACTTCCATTGTTCTTATTTGTGTTGAGTAATAAGAGAAATATCAAAAAACATATTTTACCAGACTGGGAATATTCTAATATATTTTCCCTCTGACAATGCTGGATATCCCTATTATTGAATATATGTATTCATTCAGTTCTGTCTGTCTGTTCATTTGCTTGTCCATGTATATCTCCAGAAGTTCTGAATGAATCCCAACAAAATTTTGAAAGAGATAGGCCATGTGCTACAGAAGAAGTGATTAAATTCTGGTGGCTGATCCAGGAATTTGATTAAGAGATATTTTTCAAGATTCAGTCGGAAAATAGGTTAAAAATGGACAGTTTTTAAATAGGAGTAGATTTTGATTTTAAGGGGAGTAACTTGAAGAGTAATTGAAAGTTCTATCCCTTGTTTTTTTTTAATTTTCTTCCAGTTTTCAGTTAGTGTATGATATTAGCAGAGGTATGTACATTTACTGAATGTTTTCTAGCTCTTACATTTGTTTGCAATTGCTTTTTGAAAAGATTGTCTTCTCTCCCCAATGATTACAAACTTTCCCTTCCGATGATTCACTGTATTAAGTCAAAAACAAAATCCAACCTTTTCAAGCTGTATATAAAGTTTGTTCAAAATTTTATAGTAATCAAAACTCTGAGCAGCATCTGTAACTCATATTTATTTTTTATTTGTTTCTTGGGTTCCTGATTATTTTTGTGGGAGTTAAAAATTAGATCCATTTAAGTAGAAAACAAATTCAATACACAGCAAAAAGCCCTCAGTTTCTCTACAATAGAAGCTTTGAAAGGTGATTTTTTTTGTCCAAACTACGAATACAAATTTCAGATCTTAAACAATGGCAGCTTTCACTTTAGTTTTCTAACCCTTGAGCTGTCACTAGTAATGAGAAAAATAAAAATGTTTGATCTTCCAAATACTTTGTTTATTGGGGTTTCTTTTTCTCGAGATCTTTTTGTTCACTGATTGGTGCTATGGAAACAAAATCAGAGAAGTGCTTTTTCTCTTCTCCTTTATTGAGTGTGCAAAAGTTAGTTAGCTTTTATTGTTATCTTCAGTGATTCTTTTTGAATGTTTTTTTTTTTTATAGATTCGAATGAGAGTGTTTACTTATGTACAAAACTCTGCTAACCCAGATTATTTATAAGTCTTTCTCATCAATCTCTTCATTACTTATACCCATCATATAACATCCTCATTTCAATTGTTATACTAACAACATTCCTACTGTTATATTATTCGGACTTCTTGAGGTATTAAACAAGTTTATGGAGAGAAAGGAGGGTCACCAACCCCCGTGGAATGCAGTCAGAATAATAGATAGTGAACAGCATTGTAAAATAAGGAGATTGAAAGAATCAGTGCATGTGCTAGGCTTTGATAACCTCCTCAGCAGGCCTGGCATAGAACACCATATTGAAACCTTTAGGTAAGATAGAACAGACATTAGGCTTGAGGCTCCAAAATTCCACCACTTGATTGTCCTATGGAACAATGGCTGAGTGGATATAAGAGTTGGTTAAGAGAATGCAGTCAGGCATTAAAATATGTACAGGGTGTTCATGAAATAATGTGATATTTAAAAAAAGAAATAATATTGCATTATTTTACAAACACCCTACATACTATGACTTAAGGGAAAAAGCAGAGGCTGCATCATAAGGACAAATTAACTAAGAAGAATTACCAAACACAAGGTATGATGCAAATGATTAAATAAAGAATTACATGATGAACAATACTCAGAATTTTCTTTCTCTTTCACTCTCTGCATTACTCACACAAAATACAAACAGAAGATTTAACATTAGATAAATATGCATGTAAAATATTCAGGACCAAATGGTCTGCTGATTCAATGAATCTGGAAGTCATGAAGCCTGGAAGTGACAGAAATGGAATTGCATGAACGTCATTATCTGATGCATTGATATTCTCCAAAAGTGAAACAGTCTCCAATGCAATATGAGAAAAAAGAAATATCAAGATGCAAACAAAAAATAGTATTGTTTTATTTTGTGTTCATAAGAATGAAAGAAAAGAAAAGTCCTATGGCCATTTTGAACTCTTTGGTGAAGGAAACTACAAAAGGTGAAGTGCTTTTGTAAATTTGAATGTTAATTGAATGATAATGATGAAAACCTGCAGAAGAATATTGAAATTACAAACTGAAAAGAGCGTCAGGATTGACTTCATGACATGAAATGAAAATATGGTGCTTGGGGTTCCATGCAGCAGGATTGTTAAAAAAAATTTGGCAGTTATGGTGAGCAATATAATTGTTGGAATAAACCTCGTTATTAATGTACTTGTATGATATGCCAAGTCTATATTTTTTATCTATAATATTTGTCAAGGGAGATAGCTATTTAACACTGAATATAGAGTAGTCTCCCTTATCTTTTTTTTTTTCACACAAATGCGTATATAATCCAGGTTCATTCTGATTTAACACAGACAAGAAAATGCCAAGTGACGTAATTTTTTTATATTTTATAAGTACTGTGCAATTTGTAAAAAATTCAAATCCTGTGATCATTTTTTGACGGCATGGGTAAACTGGTTTATTGATAAATTTTCTAAAGATGAAAAACCAAACTATGGACCATTGTGAATGATGAACGTTCGATGTAACTAACATTTTCTCTCAGGTGTTCAAAGATTGACAATAGAAAGCTGACTAAAAAGACCATTTAAATGAATTGGTCCCATCTGCAAATATTTGATAAATATTCGGGAAGATGAAATTTATATAACTTACCAATATAAGTAATGAAGAGACGGATAAGGAAAAAGTATAAGTGATCTGAGTAAATAGAGTTTTTTTTTATATCGCAGACCATCTAGATGTTTCAAGTGTTCAGGTTTACAAAGGTGTGCAAAGTGGCATAACAATTATTGGCGCAATCTTCAAATCAAGTTTCAGTTCCAGCTGAGGCCATTTATGCACACTTTGGCGGGGGTGGGGGAGTAAGAGATGGATTTATGCCTTTCCCAATGGAATGAGTACAAAGTGAACAAAAACTGTTTCAACCTGAATATGAAATCTACTGGCTGATTCCATTCTCTGTGATGTTAACATTCAGGCAACCTGCACCTCAATACCAATTACGTAAAATCTAGATAGATTATTTTGTTCAAGAGAGTGTGAAGTGGTAAATTGAGTGTGGATAAGGTAGATGAATAACCTTCAAAAAATGCATCAAAGGTGACTTGAAACTTCTGATATTTTCAAGACCTACAGCAGAGAATATGAATGTGCTGTATATCACATATGGGCCACCATAGGCCCATAGGCCAAATTTGGTTCACAACAACATTTTTTCTGGTCTGCAGCTAATCAAGGCATTTATTTAAAATCTCATATTTTCTCTCGGATGTCATTTTAAAAATTGATAATGTTGTAACTTCACAAATGATAATATAATAATTTCAATCCATAAATGTAAATTTGACATGTCTGAAGTGAATGTATGGCCTGAACAAAGATAAAACTTTTTTATATGAACAACCAAACCAGAACAGTTGCCCATACCAGCTGTATATCAAAAGAAAATGTTTAGATGGCATACAAAAATAATGTTTAATCGAAATATCAAACTATATAAATATAATCTCAGAGATTATTCCCTGTTACTTGGATTATAGATTTCTGAGTTGACAAGCACAGAGTTTTTCCAGAAATTTTTGTTTTGTTTTAAAAGTTATTAAAGAGTTGTATCAACAGAATTGATTTTTGTTGAAGATTTGAAAGAGATAAACTTATGTCTGGATGTTTGTAATTTTCATAAAATCTAAAAAATGTTTTTAAGAATTCAGGAAATTCTAATTTGAATTTTGCAATAAAAGATCATGTATAAACTGCATATTTAGCAAGTAAATAGAACCTCTTGGAATATGTTGATGATCATATCAAATCATTATCATCATCAGCCTTTTTGTTTCCATCGTGGGACATAGACCTTCCCCAAGATTTGCCAAACATTTCGATCATGGGCATTGCAGAGCCAGTACTTCCTGAATTTATCTAGCTGGTCATGCCATCTTAATTTCTGTTGGCAACAATTTTGCATATGATCTGCGGGGCTCAATGTTCTGGGCTGTTATGTCCAACGGTTGTCTAACATTCTTGCAACATGTCCAGCCCATTGCCAGTTGAGTTTTTTAATAGTTTCTATGATATCTCTTACATGGTGAAGCTTCATTGACTTTTTAAAGTTGAAATCGAAAATTAACTAAATGCCAATTATTAAATAATTTTCAATGAATGCAGCATGAGAATGCAAGGTGACTGCAATAGTTTTAAGAATACATGGATTTGAATGCATATAATATATATATATATATATATATATGTAAAATAGCAATTTTTGAGAATACATAGATTTGAAAGTGTATCTAAGTGTAAAATCACATATATGCACAAATGTACGTGTGAATATATATGTATGTGCATGTTGATGGTTTGATATCTTAGTCTGAGATATGCTTAGGCCAGAGCACTTGGCCCCAGTGAGTGATCTAGTATTGTTATTCATGGTTTGATGCCACAATGTCTGTTTCCGTCATCTCTGAGGTGCAGTCTTGGACACGAAGAAGCAATTAGTTTGACAAATGCATTTTTGTGTTGGAGACGCACGTATATTGGCCACATGATATTGGTCTCAATCAGCATACAACGATGTCAGCTGAACAAGTTTCAGATGTACTGCATTTTGAATCAGTTGGTAGGAGACTTTCTGCGGACGCTCATACCGGCTGCATTTGACCAGCATGGCTCTGTTCGGGCTGTCAAATTAGTCATAACTAATGACCAAGTGTAAAAAAAGAGAGACAGGGAAAGGGTAAATTTTCATGATAAGGAAGTGGTTGATTAGATCTAGATTTTCGAACGTCTGGTTGTAGTCTGGAGCTAATATGGACCCATCTTTTTTTAGATTTCAACAAAATCCTACAAAAAAATGACAGTTTTGTCATCACTAACACCTGAATTGCTGGATTTGACACCCTGTCATCTTTAAGTTTGGTGGGGGGATAAATATTGAAAGCCCTAACTGTTGACTATACTAGTATCTATTAACTTTCACCCTAAGACAACTTTTTCTCATTTTATTGCCCATCTATGTGACATCTGAGGAAAAAATGGTCGATTTTGTGGTCTAGGAACCAAAATTGCTCATATCACCTAAAATACTTATAAAATCAGTTTTTACGTCCTGATTTGTTATCAGCAATGTAAATGTTATGAAAAGAAGTTTGGTGTGGGCATGCACAGCTGATATGACTCCTATAGCTTGTACCTCTATCATATCAAAGAAAATCAAAGAGTTGCAAGGGGCAAAGCAGTGCGGCACGTGGAGAATGGGATTAATAAGTTGAGTTCCAATTCTGGCCGTATTCACCTCCACCTACCTCTTCCCAACATATCATGAGACAGCATTGCAGGGTAAGGCACGTCACACTTTCTGTCTTACACTGATTTGGGGAAAGCTTATGTCTAACAACAGACCTAAGAAGGTGGATTGAAAAAAGAATGACAAAAAATCTTGAGTTTTTAAGATAGAATAGTTTTCTATGTGTCAGACTAGCATCCTGGCTCTGGGCCCACAATTGCTACAAATAATGTTTGTGACCTCTCTAGAAGTGGAGACAAAATCAGTAACTCCTGACATGCAATGTAACTTCATTTTTGAATCCCTATGCTAAACTCTGTTTTGATGCAATTATACTATGTCTGTGTAATTCTAATTTAGTAGGAAAGGTGATGAATGTTTACAAACTTTGTACCATTGCTCGGTGTGAATAGCATAAGACAACAACTAAAATTCTGTGCATAGAACTAGTCATTCCAATTATGGTTCCATGACAATAAAAAAAAAATGCTGAAATAAAAACAACAAACAGAAAAAAAAAGATCAAAGAATTTTCATGAAACTGAATGATCTCAATCGTTTAAAATTTGATCTATACAAAAATAGTAGTTCAATTGTATGAGCATAAATGAGCGAGAAAATAAAGTATTTGGATTTTTATTGTTTGATAATATAGCAGAACCTAACAGCACAAAATATATTTGTCAAGTTGCAGTGTAATACACTACTTTTGTACCATAATTGTTGTTACATTTATCTACTTATTACTATATGCAAATGTAACAGCTATTATGGGACAACAGTAGAATAATATAATAGCGAACCAACAGATGAGGTGCAATTAACCAGTGGTAGTTTAACAACCAACACACAACACAGCTGGACCCATGCACTTACCTGGGTTGAGTGGAGGTGTCTTATCATCTGAGAGCAAGTTAAAAGTAAATGTAAAATCATCAGCTTCATCAAAAATCCACAGTTGTTTCTTTTAATAGCTGATAAAAACTGTTATTTATATGATGACAGAACTGAACTATCAATTGATTTTTTTATATAGCCATAGCTAAAACTTTGTTGTATTATTTTTTTTCTGTTTCAGACATGGTATTTCTATAAAAATATCTTTCTACTTTCAGCGAAAGATCACTTTGGTTTCTCATTAATTATACAGAGGATTCTGTTCAAGTGGAACACATCAGGACAATAAATTTTTATCCTTATAAGCAGTCATTCTTTTTAAGGAGATTTGCATGAAAAAGACAAAATATTACAAACGTTTGATTCTGTTTTTGCACAATCAGTTCTTCTAAGTGGCTAGTCCTTGTAATAGATGTTCCATTTAACCAGACCTCTGTTTTTAATCATAATGATTATTCATGACCATATAACTGAAGACAAAAATGGTGAGAGAAAAGCAAACAAACATTCTTACTTATTCTCCAGGGACTTCATTAGAAACACTTGTATCATATTTTTACATAGCCCAACAAGTTGTATGTTTAGTTTGTTTGTTTTGTTAAAACATGTTTTTTAAAGTTCCAAACATGTTTTAAGATAAACTTTCAAAAAAGCATATTGATCAACTTCCATTATTAATCTATCACTTGAGGTATTATCTTTTAAATTTGAAAATTGATTTCAGAGTTGCCATAATTCTATGGAACTAATGTCTGAAAGATTTATTTCTAAATGGAACTCATTGTATATCAATTTCTAAATGGACCTCATTGTGAATTCATTACTTAATGAGACTCATTGTTATGTTTTTAATATGAAGTGATGCAGTGCTAAAAAACGTAGAAAGGGGATGCAGGGCCACTTGCTCTAGCGAGTGAGTAAAGCAAACCTTTACAGTTGGGTGGTTCGGGGAAAAGGGTGGCTGTTTAGCGGTTCCTTGATTCAATGTATGCAACTACAATGTTCAGTTTAAGGCTAATTTGAGGGTATACACAGAATGATAATTTGAGTAGTATATAGAGAAAGAACACTATTCCCTCTCCTCCAAAATTGAATGAATACAATTCCAACAGCACTGCATCACTCATGATTTAAAAAAAAATGCAAATGATATTTGAAACCAGTACAGATAATACTTTTGTTTTTGAATAGTCAGCTTGATTTTCAACCCTTCAAGTCAGACCTATTGATTAAACTCTGGTTCGATTGAAAGCAAAATCCAATGTAATGTAACCAACTTGACTATATTCACCCAGACAGCAGACTCACTACAGGTAGAGCAAGTTGGGAAAAAACATTCATAGATTAACAAAATGTGACTTCTCAAGCTAGAAACTGAGCCAAGGATTTGTTTTGTTTGATGACAAAAAAAAGTTTTGTACTAATAAAATCTACTAATCTCATGCAGTGTTGCCAGTATCTATCTGAAACATCTCACAACAAAGTGAATCTTCCCGAGTCCTTAGCTTTCAAATTCAAAGAAATCCTTAATTCTTTTCACTGAAGAGTTCCCCTGTCAATGCAAGTGGTCCATGAATTCATGAGATAGAAAATGATATTTGTCTCAGTATTCATATGGAAACAATGAGAATTTTAAAGCTTATTAAAGAGAATTTGGCTAAATTCAATGTTATCAAATTCTAATGAAACACTTAATTTGTAGCTTGCAAATTTAGAGAGAGATCTAGAAACCAATATTCTAAAAGTTAGTCTAGATTTAGTCTGATAATATCAATCTGCTCAAAAACCACTTGTGAACAAGCTATATCGGTGTATGTATTTTTCAATAATTTATGACTGGGTTTTAAAAGTCTATTATGTAGCTAGTTCAAGTATTAGAAGTATCTTGGAACTGTTAGAGTAAAAGTTGATTACCATGTTATTTTGGAAGATTATTTCTGACCAGACAGATCCAAATGCGATGCCCTTGGCATTCTTCTGTGTAGTCTGGGTCAGAGGGACTAGGGTTCAGCCTGTGAGCAAATCAAGTGCCATTGTGGGGCAGTTAATTGTGAGATTGTTTAGATACAGATACAAGGATGGCATTATGTATGTGGCTCAACTTTAGGCTACTTATTGAAAAATCAAATTTAGCCATTTGAAAAAAAAAAGAGATAGTGGCCATTTCTCAATTTGACCTCCTTAGGTTGTTTGGGACCAGAAAAACCAATGTTTGTACAGTTGGCATAATATATCATCGGGAGGAGAATTTCAAAAGCTTTCCATCAGTGTATCTTGTCAATTAGCACCTGTTGTTCAAAAGAAGTTTCAGACAAAAAAGTGAAGGTAGAGATTTCAGTAAACACAATGAAATATAAATATATATCCATATGTATGTTGAAAAACAAAGCCAGCATTTTTCAAATGTTCAAAGATCATATTTCAATAGACTAGCTATCAACTACAGCCATGTTAGCTAAAAAATTTTAATTAATGGTACTAAAATAAGATTTTCTCATAAATTCAAAGTACAGCATTTTATTTTTTAAGGTTTTAATTATACAATCGTTCCCAGTTATTATGTGGGTATTGGGGTCCAGGAAAGGAAATCACTTAATAACCAGGTTATTATAACTGCTGGGTGGGCATAGGTAACATTCGGAGAAAAGCAATAGATTAAAGAGGGCGAACATCATCTATTGTATAAAAACTGAGATTTGAACGATTAAACCAAGACATTCTTTGATGTTTGTTTTCATCAAGTAATACCACGAAAATAACTACAATATATTGAAGAGTATACCAAATTTCAGTATTTAAAAACTAGATATTAACATATTTCCATCTTCTAAATTGTTAACTGCTGCAACTTTTGACAAACTGTATCTGAGCTTCTGGGGGAAAAAACTCAAATTAATAAAAAAAATGTGTATTTCACTGACTACAGAAATGTTTTTGTTTAATTGATTTCATTTTACTGTTGTAAGCAAATATAATTCAAATATTTATTATTCCTCCAACCACCTGCCATATATTGTGAACTGCAAAAAAAAACAACTGTTATACCAAGGTACACCTACATACACTATCTTAAAAGCTGTCTTCACTGGTCTTTAAGCTCAATGTCACATCATTTCCTATTCATAGAATATATACTCACCTATTCCTCTAATAAAAATTGCCTTATGATGTGCTGGCTTTGCTGTGTTATGGTAACAAATTCACAAACATCCCTACAGAGATCAGATCATTATAATAATTTATGGATGGATTGATTTAGGATTATATTCCTTTTTCAGAAGGTGAAACCTGAGGGAGTATTTTGTGTGGAGGTTTCCTCTAATATGCCCTCTTTTCTTTCAGATACAAGATATTACTTTCATGATTCTCTTCTTGTTCAAAATATATTATGCACTGATAACAACCTTTTTCATATTTTCTTTTCATCTAACTTCGAGTTTTGTTCTGAAAATCATCAGTTTCATTTGTTTAGAACATTTTTTTTCTAACGTAAAAATCAAATAAACATATAATGAAAAGTGAATTTATCAACAGATTATCTGAAATTGAGAAGGGCTATTCATTTGATGGAAATATGCGTTGAATGTTGAAGTATACATTTGTATGAGTATTGTGCACACAAGGGAGGTAAGCAAAGTTTTATCTACCGTATTTAGCAGCATATAAGACACCCCCTCCCCAAATGACTCAGAAGATGAATGTAACCCTCATTGTCCTATCCTTTATTCATCAGAACATGAAGAAGAGTTTTGAAAAGGAACTATGTGATAAATGAGAGGAAATCTGGAGAATGCATTTAGAAAAAAAAATTCCCTGCTGAAAGTCTTATATGACATGAAATACAGAATATTCACAATGGAGAAAAACAATTCATTTGTAAATATATCTTATCTTTGAATTCAGCTTCAGAAAAAATTATTAAAATAAACAGAACAAAACACACCAAAATTTGAAAAAATAAACAAATAAAAATAACAGCAATAATGATAACAAAAAAAAATGATATTAATGAAATGAAGGGAAGTGGTTCAAATGTTGATGGTTCTTCTGAACAGCAAGCTTAACTCTCAACCCTTAAAGTCAGACTTATTGATTTAACTCTGATTTTTGTATCCAGTTGAACCAATGTAATGTTACTAACTTGACTGTGTTCACCAAGACAGCAGACTCACTATTTCTTTCACAGGTCAAGTCAGTAGAGCAAGTAGGGAAGAAAACATTTATAGAAAAAAGACACGAGACCTCTTCTCTAGCTGGTAATTGAGCCATGCACTTGTTTTGTTTGATGACACGAATTTTGATCCTCAGATACAGGCAAATAGAGTTCAGTTACTATGACAACAAGGTTTGAGATCAATACAGCAAGGATACCATTGTATTTTTTATCTTCATCTTAGGAAATGCATTGTATCCTTTCATTGAGATTTTCTTTTTGGGGAAAATAATGTTGTCTTGGCCCTCTTGCTTTTTTGGTAAGCTTACATTAGATTAACTCAACTCGAACCAGAAGAGTTAATATTGAATAGAACTATAGTAGTAGTCAAAAGTGATGAAAAGCCTATGAAATAGATGCTTTGAATGAAGGGCTAAAGCTCTAATTTCCTAGACTGAACATTACTTTGAGCCACCACTTTAAATCTTTGCATATATATATATATATATATATATATATATATATATATATATATATATATATATGTATATATATATATATAAATTGTTGGCTGAAATGGATATTTAGCCTAGGAAATTGGAGCTTTAGCCCATCATTCTAAGTGTCAATTCACCTAGGCCAGACATCACGTTTGTCCACCTATGTATATCAGACTTTATAAACAATAAGGCAAATTATATTGAAGCATTTGTAAGAGGTCGTTATTCATGGTGATAACACTTTGAATCATGTGGGGAGATGAGACAAGTGATAACATTAATAACCACCTGACAAACGCAGATATTATGTATCTTGAGGCCGAATGAATATCCATGGGTTATTTCTAAAACCTTAGTGGCTAATTTTGTTTAACTTACCTCTTTTCACGTTTCCTGCTGATGTTACTGTACCACCTGGTAAAAGAGAAAAAAATTGTGTGAAGAAAAACATTGATTTAAATTCTCTAAAACTTATATCGTAAAGGATAGGCTTGTCATACCAATTATGATTGGAGAATTGTGATACTGATGACTATGAAAGAGTTTTAAAGTGATCAAATAAAAGGGTCCCTATTCTTTTTGACTATTTCTGCCACCATTATTCTAATTGCTTTTTTTGTTAGTCTACAGAAGTGAGCAAACAGTGCAGACTGGAAAAAAAGAATAGAAGATGAATTTATACTTTAGATTCAATCTTCTGCCAACCATAAAAGCTCTGGTACCTCAATGGATAGAGCAGTCATTGTACATAGGCAGGCTTCTGAGGTAAAAAGCATGTCTTGTTTGAGTCTAGCCTAGAGCTTATTCTTTATTTCTTATCTCCACTGTTTACTAACAGCTGTAGACTGGTGGTCAAAGTAGTTGCGATAAAAAGCAACTAAAATTAAGATGAAAGAAAATCTAGTCAAAAATTGTTATGATTTGACAACTTCATCTAATAAAAAATAAATCAACTTTTACTTTCATTAAACAGTTTCAGAACAATGTAGATTTTTATACCTGATAGTACTCAAGACTTTGTCATATTACTTAAAATCTTCACCTATAAAATCCCAAAATACTTTAGGTCTTGGAGAACTGAATTTTACAAATGGTTTTCAATAATTCTTTCTTCACCAAAAAAGATTTGCGATTTTTCAGGGACATTATAATTAGTTTTGATTTAACTGAAAATCAGTATTTTTACACCAGCATGCTAACTTATTCAGAATTCAAAATAATAAACTCTCATATTTGTTCTCATAATACTTATTACCTTCAGGTGTGATCTTGGGAATTATTTTCATTCTCTTTGACTTATTGAGTAATACAAGATGTGTAGATATAGTCAGGGGTCAGTAGTATATGTTATAAAGAGGCTCTGAATTAAGAAAATACAGTATAGTGATATTCTAATAGAACAAGAGTAGAATCTCTGAATCAGAATTGATAGCTTGCAAGCATTTAGCCAAGGAACTTTGACATTATGGGGCCAATGGCTTGAATCAATTTTGAGGTCTAGATTCTACATTATCAAATTCAAAATTGTAAACTTTAAAGATTTTATTTAGTTCACTGAACTTCTCAGAAATGGCCTCTAAACTTATTATAACATTCTCTCTCTGAATAAATTCCTCTTTTATCTTCTCAGTTCATATGCATTTGACCAATATTATAGTCATATTTCAAAGCAATCTACTCCCTTCAATTCAATCTGAGATATTTTCAATTAACCCATTAACCATAGCGAGAGCAGCGCAGTTGCCTTGTTTGAATGCGACAGTAACTTTCATTATACAATGACTGAAATTTCAGTGATCTGTACTTAATGGGTTAAACTTCTCACTTTATAAGTGTTCATTACAACTGGCAAAGGAAATTCTCATTACTGACAACACAATCATTTAATTAATGAATTGTCATTTAAATTAGTGATATTTAGGACCAATCAGCCTATTACAATATCAATATACAAGGTGTGCATGAAGAAACCAAACTTTTAAAAAAGCGTGCCAGTGAGACTGGAATGTTAGGTAGAAGTGATATTCATGTTTTGTATATAAAAAAAATGCATCCAGCTATGTTGGTCAGTTTTTGAGGTACACATTCCAGAGGGCTTAACCTTCTTTCCCCCTGTTGTATAATGGAGGATCTTGAAAGAAATTCTATTTCAAATTAGGTTAAAAATTCGAAACTCTTATGTTGTGAACAGGGAGGATTGTCTGAGCTATACCAAATGCCACGATTAGTACATACTTTTAAGATCTGGAAGAATATCCATTAAAGACAATGCCAAATCTGGTCAATCTTTCACTCTGAAAGACGGTGATCACATGGAAAAATGCATGTGATTCACATTAATTATTGCCTGGCTGTCCGTCAAGTTGCTTGATAGGGAGTAATCTGCAAAACGTGCCGTATAATTTGAAAAATAAAACCGATGATACATTGTGTTGCCACAAAATTTGTTCTGCATTTGCTGACAAATAAATAAAATCTTTGGCAAAGCAGGAGTTAACTTTAGTCCCCCAGCCTTCTTACTCTCCAACATTTTTGTGCCCTAAGCTGAAATCCACTTTGAAAAGTTACTGATTTCAGACAAAAGAAGAGATACATGACAATGTGCCATGAAACCAGAACTCTATCCCACAGAACAAATTCCAGAACTGGAAAAAATGCTGGGAATAGTATGTCAATAGCTGATGGGACTATTTTGAAGGAGACCAGTTTCATAATGTAGATAAAGCAATAAATTTGTTTATGAAAAAGTTTGATTTCTTTTTGGATGGATCTTGTACATTTATATATTGATGTTTATCACTGTAAAACTTAAATAAGATAATACTATACTTTGAAGGGTGCAAGAGTTCAA
Organism: Thysanoteuthis rhombus; assembly: GCA_963457665.1. Lineage (NCBI taxonomy): Eukaryota > Metazoa > Mollusca > Cephalopoda > Oegopsida > Thysanoteuthidae > Thysanoteuthis > Thysanoteuthis major. The sequence continues at coordinate 76,184,693 of OY735199.1, forward strand.
TGTACTTAGGGTGTGAGGGACCCTGGGGCTGGTCTTGCTTGTATTTGTTTTATTTTTCTAATATCTCATCTTTTAAGCAAACTTTATTTAATAAATCTTTTCTTATTAAAAAAAAAGGTGATTTTATAACAATATTCATAACCTATGAATGTAATTTTTTTTATATAAATTGTCATAGAGACTATCTATGGGACGCAACGAATTGATCTGAACAATAAGGAACTAGGGGTTTGTCATTGTGAAGCTTCTTACAGTATATATAACATTTATCCACTCATAAAATGAACTTATTCAGAAAAGGGCTTCCCAGATTATTATGGCCAATCAAAAGTCTAGCAAGTAAGAAAAAAAAAAAAAAAAGGAAAGATATAATATATTCATTTTTTTGGTTTTTTTAACAGATTATAAATTTAGGAATTCCGTCAAAATTGTTAAATATTTTTCACTTTTTGGGGACTGGAGGTTTTATCATCGTGAAGCTACCCACAGTATATATAACTTTTGTTCATACTTTTTTTAGCCCAGACTCGGGTGGATGAAGACACGAGGACATTACAATTCAAGTATTTAGATTTAATTTTTCGGATCAAACGTAGAATCTGGACCCCAAAATCGTTTCAAATCAGAATTGCAGATTTTCAGATAACATCGTAATCAGAATTTCATTCAGTTTAATTAAAACAAAGATAGCATAGAATTCAGATCTCAATATTCTATAATGTAGTGGAAGGGGTCTGAATTTTACTTCTAATCTTTGTTTTGATTAAATCAAATTTTTATTACAGTATAATCTGAAAGTTTTGCACTTGTAATTTGAATCAATTTCGAGGCAGTGATTCTAAATTTGATCTTATTTTTCATTTAAAGAAACTAAGTGAAGAAATTATTCTAGTTTAAAATTGTAAGCTTTTAAGTTTTTATTTAGTCCATTGGGCTTTTTATGTGTGGCCTTCAAGCTCATTTCAACATTGTGGCAACTCTTGAATCTCCTCAAATGCATTCTGTTCATACAGTAATATTTCAAAGCATTCCTTCTATTCAATCTCAAATTTTTAACCCATTAGCTATGGCTCAGTTGCCTTGTTCCAAATGCAACAGTAACTTTGATTATACTGGGCAGCATAAAATAAGCTGAATAGCTTGTTTTCTCTGGATCCTTCCACTTGAAATTAGGGACAGAGAAACATGGAAACAAGCCGAAAGAGTTGTCCATAAGAGTCTATTGTATAATGAAATTTCAGTCATTTGCTGTCAAATCATAGAATAGCAGTGACTGAAATTTCAGTTATCCATAGTTAATGGGTTAAATCATTCATTTTCACAAGAGATCATTCTTCTTGGATTAGTGAGAAAAAAAAAAGAAGATTCTTGATTGCAGTTTCATATTGCTACATTAAAACCTATTAAACTTTTAACTTGGCAAATGATCAACTCTTTTTTAAGATTGCATGATTTTAAAGAAGCCTGCAAGGGGAAAATCCAGCAACATTGAACCAATTATGATGTTTCTTTTTTCTCTGCTAAAAAATATCAAAATGTCAGATGCAAAAAAGAAAGTTAATTGAAATCATGCAAGAAGACAACCTTTTACATTTAAGTCAGAAAATTCAGGTGTCAATTAAAGCAAGAAAAATGCTGATAAAGTTTCTCTATGTATGAATAGTGTGAGTGTGTGCATGCATGCATGTATATACATACATATATATATATATATATATATATATATATATATATATATATATATATGTATATATATAATTACAAATATACAGACTGCCCTAATTTTACACCTGGGATGCATTCCTAGGGTATGCTATGAAAAAGAAATTGCCACAAAAGCAATCTGCCATGATACTTAGTGCAACCCTTACAGAATTAAGTTAGCACTGATTGAGTGAAACTGCAGGGATGAAAATATGAATTTTGGCTGCATCAACAATACTGTTTAATTTCTTGAAGAAATTTGTGCAATTTTCATACTGGTGTTATTATCAATTAATGTAAATTAACAGCGTAAAATCAGAGCAACCCATGTATATAAGGTTCTCCCACAATCTGAAAGTAGAGTGTTCCTTTAAAAACCTTTTGTAAGCCGAAATGGCATAAAGCTAAGAAGCAATTATCATGGATTTATTGGGGAAAGAGTTTTGAGTGTCCCCAGACCCCAACATTGGAGCTGTTGGAGTTTTGGATGTTGGGAGGTACAGGCGACAGAAGGGTTGGAGAGATAAAAACAGAGTGTACACTGCCTGTGTACTAGTTTGCAGCAAAACAATTGCTGGGCCCCATTTTCCTTCTCCAACTTTTTTTGTAAAAGCAAATAAGTGGTGTAAAACAAACTTTTGAAAAGCAAGGGATTTATATCTATCAATCTATCTATCTATATATATTTGTGTGTGTGTGTGTGTGTGAGTGTATAATTGTGCACATATGTATTTGGAATAACCCAGTGTTGACAATGATGAACAGAAAATGAAATTTAAAACAAATCAAATGTAAATAGTTATTTGGAATCAATAGCAATACAAACTCAGAATTGTCCTATCTGAAAAAAATACTCAATTCTCAAACAATAAAAAATCACAGATCGATTAAAAGAATTGAGTATTTGAGACAGATTTATAATTGAAAATATAATGCTCTAAGTAGAATGTTAAAGACAACCAAATTATGAATAAGTAGGAATTGGGGTTTGCTCCACTTTCCTAATTTCCTGGACCTGTTCCGAACCAATTATCACTTATCCCAGGCCTTACATGTACGTATGTGCCAGCATGTGAACACCAATACGGATAAGGTCAAAAAATGTCTTCCGATAGTTTGCTTACTCCAGCAACCCCAGTTTTTAAATCATTGTTCAAACCACATATTGAAACAGAATCAAAGAACTCTACCGGCAGATCCATAAACTAATGGAGGCTGACTTGGAACATGCCGGATCATATCTGGTGCCAAACCACAAAGCAGCAGATCGGAGAGGTACAACCCGTACTTTGTCTATTATTTCTTGTCAGGCGACCCGAGTTCCTGTTACAGATTCAAATCCTGTATTCATACCTTTTCAAAAAAAGAGATTCTACCAAATTTACCTTAAAATGTTTTCTCCACTTTTACCAATTGTTTATATCTCTTCTAAAATCTAATTTGCAATAGTTTGAACTTCTTTCTAACTAATCAAAATTTGATCAAAATGTCTTATTCTTATTTTCTATTTGCTTACATTTCTCTCCAATAGTACTTTAGCAACATAATAACAGTTTAAGAAATGTGTAAAAGTGTTTTGTTGAGTTGTTTCAGAGTAATTCGATCCTGTGCCCATGACATCAGATAATTTGATCTGGCTTTGGAAATCTGGTAGTCTGGCTTTTGGACTTGGATTAGAATTATGTTCTTTGAACTTATAGATATTTACTGAGCTTTGCTCAGTCAGGAAGAAGGTCACTAATGGTCGGCACTCAGTGAGAACTGAACTCACCACACAATACCGATGGTTGGCTAATGCAGTTTGCTAACCATTATGTTATTGTGAAATGCCTGGATCCCTTATGTGGCAAAATTACAGCATCAAAATTTGACTAAGTTATAGGAATGATAACATGAGATGGATAATTAGAAAAAAATGATAAAAATGAGAATATTTAAGCAAAGAAAAGTATGAATAATTTCAATATAATAACTTTTGGCAGTCAATGAATGTAACATTAATTAGTCAACAAATGTTGGCATTTATGTAGGGCACTCAGTCAGATATTGTTAATAAGAATCAAAAGAATGTCTGTTTGAATAAAAACATCAGAGATAAAATAAAAATAGAGAATCAAAGAAATTAATGCAGTTTTGTTTTTTTTTCTAAAATATGGAGTTTCAAATTATGTTTCTTCAATACAACTGAGGCTGAATAACCAAAAGGTGAGAGGAAATATGAGACTATTTTGTTCTCATTCCTGAAGAGTGTTTAGATGTTTTCTTGGAGAAGGACTTGGTTTGTTGTTTGCCAAATAATAACTCTGGCTAATGTTGATCAGCTGTTGGATAACTTTGATCAGCCAGACAAAATTCTGTTGTGTTTCACTTTGCAGAAAGCACACCTGCAGGGAGAGAGGAAATTTAAGAATAACTCACCTTTGAACTCTCATGACTGACATTTTCCTCTTGTGTAGCTTTTAACATTCTAAATGAAGAACCATGACTGATGGCTGTAACTTAATTTTGGGTTAAGTTTTGAACAAACCCAAGTGAGTCTTCTTAAGTCAAAAATAGATGCATAATATTTATTGGTGCATTCACAAAGAGCTAGCCACAAAAAATACTAAGACATAAGAGCTAGGTAAAAACTTATATTAAATTTTTGACTTAACATAGAAAGATCTAGGTAATGATAATACTTTATTTGAGCTAGGTGTAAGAAAGGATTGAAAACGCTGTGATTCCAAATGGCTACACATTCAGATTGAGTGTAAGGGTCATTTTCATTCCATATATCCTACGTAAATATGATACACATGTATATAAGCATAAGTTCACTCACATTCTTTTAGAATATTTTGTATCCTTAGTTTTATTCCCTGCATAGATCTTATCATACTAACCTTTTCTATTTCTTAGCTCATCTCTAATAGCTCTTTTGTGGCTAGAACTGTCAGGGTGCAACCAATATTTATATATTTCTTAGAAGTGATGAGAAAAAAGTAAATTAAAAGCACAATTTGAACTTGAAATGAAATATTCCAAGCTCTAATAAGTCGACTTGATAAAACTTAACCTTAAGCACACTGCATTTTTTTTTCAAGGGTGCCAAGAATTTGTGCAAGTAACTTTGGAGGCCTGTAACCTGTGTGTCGGTACACGTAGAACTGGAATTGATTTGACAACACAAATGTGAAATTTATATACAGAATCATTTGTGTTATCTGGGTCTCTTGCAGTTTCAGGACAAACTTTCACTTGACAAACGAAGTCACATACAAAGTGCAAAAGGTTGAAAAAAATCTTACCAAACTTTTTTCTTAAGAATAGTTTATATAAGTTTGTGAGGTGAATGTATATTTTACATACATGTCAGCCTGAAGGAGATCAAAAACCAAGTTTGTTTTCTTGATTTATTACTAAAAGTTGTCAAAGAATGAGTTATTCTTTTTCTTTCCCCAATGCTGAGGTAAATTTAGAGATTTAAGGTACTTTCAGATAGAAGAAATAGTTTATTCTTTTGAAAATTAATTCTGAATGCATTTGCCTGAAGTTTTCAATAGAAAACTTTTGTGTGTATTGTTTCACCTTTTGGCTCATCAACTATACATTTACAGTTGTTACATACGAGTAACTAGTTAATTCCCATGAGAAAATTCACGGATGTATTTGAACTTCTATGTGATGATTTAAAAAAACTACTGAAATTGTTGTCAGAGGGAAAGTCCATTATTTCAAATGATCGGTAGGGGATGTTTTTATTAGCAAAATTGTTATATTTGAGTGTATGGGCCCACGGATGGAAATATATAATTGGATTATCTTCTGTCATTTATGACGGTACCGTTTGAGAATCTTGAAGTAGAATTTCTACAATGTCCTGTCTTGATATAAGATCATACAAGTCATAGGTTCAATAAGTGTGAATTATCATCAGTTAAGTAATAAACCTATTCATTGAAATGAAGGGGATAAACATTTAAAAACTTGTTGAAGTATCACGTGTATTTTTCCTTTAAGTGTAGAATACTAGATGGAATCTTTGAGATATTTTACACAGCCCTTGCTTCAGCCATTCAAGACTTTAACCTATTAGGCACTTAATGTCTGAATTAAAGAGTCAATTTCTATGCTAAAGTAAACTTCCACAAGCAGGGCAGGGTTAACAATTAGGCTTAATAAGCACATGATCAGGGTACCAAAATAGAAGGAACCACAAGTTTTTTTTTCTAATGGTATTTTGCCTTGTAGGGATCATATCATATTTCTGATAAGACCTAATAGGCTAATGTAAAACCACTGTAAAATATGGTTAAAAATATTTATCCATTTTGCTTCTTAGTTTTTGTAGGGGTTTTAAAGCAAGAGAATCATGCTCCTTGCAAGCTTTTGAAGCATAGGTCACCCAATGAAGAATGGCTGTAATAATTTATTCTTGAAAAAAAAAAAAAAGTTTGCAGTGAAAATTTGCATTATATTTGTTTTCCGAGATCCTGGTTATATGTTGATAATTTGCTTGCATTGCTTACGGCTATTTAGTGTAAAATAAATGGCCTGGAAGAAACCGGAACTTTTTTTTTATTACAACAACAGTATTCAGTGTTTTAATATCTAGTCAGTCAAGCAATGGGAAGGCCACAGGGGCACCACTGTTTTACTCTACTCAGGGCACCAATTGGTTTTAATACAGCCCTGTCTATGAGATATATATATATATACATATGTATATATATATCCCAGTAGTCATAAAAACTTTGATATATGTATGTCCCAGGAATCTTGTGGAGATTTAAGCCTGTAATTTACAACCACCAGTGACATGTTTTTACAAAAAACAATACTGAAAAAAAAGAGAAAAAGCTTACACATTTGTACAAAAATTAGAAAAAATATATCTTCTCAAGTAACTATATCAGATCAAGTGAAAAGAATGGTCAAATGCATGAAGGTGATATTATTTTGAAATGTTTTTGAGGGTGATTGAGGATACTAACCAGAAAAATAAAGAAGGTAAATAAAATGGTGAACATGTTGAATCCATGAAAACATTCAACAAAAAATAAAATAACTTTGTCATGACATTTGTGCATACAGTAGACACACACACATATACATGTATGAAAATAAATATTCATATAATTTTCTTTATACATATTTACAAATATATATACACACACAAATAGGTATCTCAAATATATGTATGGTAAATCCAAGAAAATATTCAATAGGTAAGTTAAATAATTAATTCTCTTTTGATGATGTTATGTACATATATTTTTGCATTATAAAAGCTAAGGTAAACACAATGATTTTTTTAATGAAAGAGAACAAAAATAACTTTTGTGAAAAAATTTGCATAAGAATGGCAGAAAAATGTTTTGATGCCAACCATGAAAATAAAATCTCCTGACTAATCGCCACAAACCAAAAACCAAATACTATTTTTCAATTGACACTATAAGTAAACCTGACTCCCCAAATAATCATTTCTGGAACCTCTAAAAAAGCTATAAAATAATGAATGACACGTTATATTCGGAATTTATCTTAGTGGCCATCCTGTTACCAGCAGATTATAATACCATCTTTTCATTTGGGTGCGGCAAGTTACATTAAATGATTGTACTACACCATTATTCTTTATAGGCTATAAAGTATCAACCTTCAAACTTTTTCACCCTTGGTGAGAAGGCTTGATCCAGGGGGCGTCAAATACCCTGCTTGCCTACAACTAGCTGCCATCCATGTGTACAAGCATATGTATGGTGATAAATTTATCCGCAAAAACCCATTTGTGTGCATACACTTTTTTTTTAAAATGCAACAATTTATGCATAATATATGTTAATTTCATTTGTCAACTTCTACCTTTAAAAACATCTAACTCTTTCTTGCATTGAATTTAAAGACACTACCGGACTGGTTTATCACTTGTTGATTACTATGTTTTTTCCCAGAAACCAGTACGTGGAATGGAAAGCTAAGAGAATGGTGCCAAAATATTCTCAAACATTCTCTTGGTTAAACTATAATATGAGAGCCATGTCATTGCTGATTGAGTGTAATCATGCTTAGTACTTTTTTTACCCTTGCAATTGGCAAACTTTAAAATATTAGACTGTTGTTGATTCTGCTGGGCATAGTGTTGCCATATCTCATAGACGTACTAACCTTGCCTAATACACACCTTGGTGTGGTGTAACCTTGAAGCAGCCATGATACTTTTGTGGACTTTGAAAGAATTCTTAAAATTCCTTCTGGATGAAAATTTTCAGACATTGATGGAGGAGAGGTTTGGGGAGATATCGACATATGGCAACTCTAACTTCAGTAATTTCAGATTCTTTATTGATTAAAATCATCAGCAGAGACCACCACAACATATATACATGAGATTCAAAGAATTTATACCACAAGTTGGTGAAGCTGGAATATGCTATTTTCAGAGTCATTTGGGAACAAGTGCTGTAGTATTTCCTCCAAACAAATGAGAAAAAAGCTCTAGTTTTGATGTATTTGAAGGTTATCTTCTGCTATCATCTTTAATTTTGTTTATGAAAGAACTCTGAGGAAATTCAGCTGACAGGATTGCATACTATAAATCGGAAGATGTGAAGATATCACCTCAAGTTATTTTGATGCTTCCAAATGCAGTTGCAAAGAAATTTTCAGAAGGAACGAGTAGTAGTGCTTCTTCCAGAGGAGCTGACAAATTTAGGATTGAATCAACTCTATCACAGCTTGATAATCCAGTCACTTAAGAGGATTGACTTATTTGAGCAAATTGCAAAAAGGTTCAAGTTCTTCTCAGAATCGGTGAACAACTCTGAAATTGATGACTGTATAATATCGTATTACAATCTGATAGGGACCACAAATTAATAAACAAGTGCTATCAGTTCAAAGAATATTTTCATTCTAGGAAATCCCAAAACACAAAAGAAAACATGCCTTCTAAAATGCAATACACAGACGTTTTTAGATTATTCATGAGCAATACTTAATTGAAATGTTTCATGATATAATTTTTGCACTCAAGCTGTACTTGATAATAGCTATAGCAAGCTGTGAAGTAGAAAGAATTTCTCAAAACTATCCTTTATAAAAAAACAAATTTTGGTCGACAATGACTGAAGACCACCTCAATTCTTTCTGCATACTGACTCTTAGAAATGACATTGCAAAGTTCTTGTTTAACAAGACGTGGATATGCTGCGAGGAAAAAACAAAAAAAAGAGTATTTTTAAAAATGTTTTTCATATTGTATATATTCCCATAGGTGTATAAAATCTGAAATCATTTTGACTGCCTTTTTTCAACATTCCACAGTGCATGTATATAAAGTTCCCTGAACTCTCAATAAATCTAATGAAATGAGAACCATCCATCTTTTACAAATGTTAATAATTACATTGATTTAAAACATAAAATTTTGTGATTCTGTCATTGCAGTCTATGCATACCAAGAAAAGCATTGGAAATCCCCCTAAAATTAGTTTCAAAGCAAAAAATAGATATACAGATGTGGATCTGCCCAAACCCCATTCAGGAAGATAACAGGGGTTACACAGACATAATCGCTGGTGAGGAAGTAATCCCATTCTACATCATTTTAGCCTTAAGGTCTTTGCAAGGGCAGCAAGGTTTTTTGCAAAGGCAACAACACTCTTTGAACCTTGTTTGATGTTTCACTTTTATCACTGGTCGTGAAGTCTTCCCCATAACAGTTCAGGCTTCAAGGCCTCCAAAATGGAGGTCCAACACTGCAAATGTGTATAATATGCCTATACATATATATATATATATATATATATATATATATATATATATATATATCTCTAGAGATATATATAAAATCAGCAATCATGTCCATTGTAAGTCAAAAGGTTTTTGAAGCCCCTTCCATGCTGACTGTGACTGTGCTGACCTCTGCCATGTCTTCACCAGCACACCTTTCTATATTATTAGTTTGCTATCTCTTGCGCACCAATCAACTAACCTTATGCACCATCTGTTATCCTCCCTTCTTGCTATGAGTCAAGCATATCTTCATTTTTACCACTTAATTATTTCCATGATATCTTTTACTTTGATATATACACACACACACACACACACACACATATATATATATATATATATATATATATATATATATATATATATATATATAAAGCTCTTACTTCAACTGCTCCTTCTTTAAGCTTTGGGAGCTTCACATGTTGTTTGAAGATTGGACAAGACTCCCAGATTGTCCATTTTTCTAGGAACATATCAGTGCAAAATAGGAGCTTTACCTAAATATATATATATATATACATATATATATGCATACATATCTATGGATATATATGCGTACATACTTACATATATATGTATGCATACGTACACATACATATAGATTTCAGCATATCTTTCTCTGTGAAACCGCTGCAAGCATTTTGCTCTGAAAAAGATGGCAGAATGCATCGACCTTTGTCCATGGAATAATAATAAGATTTTGATATGTAACACTTATCTCTTGCGTTTTTCATTTCATCTTCCAATTGTTATTTTCATCTATATACTTATGCATACCAATAAATACACACACACACACACACACATATATATATATATATATACTTATATATATGTATCAAGACATGGATATATATGATTTGACACTGATTATAAATCGTGTTATATCATATAAAAATTCTTATTTGGAATAACATATGTTACATGTGTATATTTTCATACAAATACACATCTATATTTGCAAATATATTCATTATGTTCCTGTATAATTATGTTAGTGCATATATCTCAACATAAATATATTACAGGCCAGTTTTTAAAAAATGATTTTTGGACTATTTGCTCCTCTTAGAGCATTTATTTCATCAGGACCTACAACTCCATTTGCCTTCTAGCATCCCCTATCACCCCCCCCTGATATATGATACCCCTTTGCCTTCAAGCACCCCACCTTGAGTATTCCTCTGCCCCCAAGAGTATGGTGGAGCCCACTTTCGGAATCACTGATATAAGCACATCCTTCCTGAGGCACATTCACAGATATGCCAGAGAAATTGTTACAATCTTAATCCCTTGTGATTTATTTCATCTTTTGGCGATGATATTTGTGTTAAATCCAATTTTCTCCTCTTTTTTTTTCAAGCTGTAAGCTCTTAAAAACAAAAAAAATATTATAGAAGTTGATTCTAATTTTTGCCTAGAATTTCATAAAAACTAAAAAATATTGACAATAAATATCCAAAACACACAGTCAATTTCAAATGTGGGAAACTCGGTTGTTCCTCTGATAAATTCATAAAAATATTTTGTATACATATTTGCATTTGCGCCTTCAAATTTTAGATAAGAAAGCAGAATTTGCAAACCCAAGATTATAACATAACACTGCATATATTCTTTTTAAATATTTCACAAATACGCACAAAATAAATGTATGTTTTGGAGAAGATATCTAACATTAATATGAAAGATAAAAACAGGTCAGGTTTGTCACTCAATAGAAACCATTACATGACCAACATCATCAGGTTGCATGCTGCGTTGGGATGATCAATGAATAAGTTATTTCTTTTGCCTTTTGTTAGGCAGTAAGCGCTAAAAAGTCTGAATTTTCAAAAACCAAGCATGGATGTTGCCGGACACAAACTAAGAGACTGGTTTAGTGTAAACTTATATTGCAAATTGAACACTCTCTCAAAAATTTATTCGGTGGGATAATAAAAAAAACCCAAATGTTTTTCAAGGTGCAATGGAGAGTAAATGTTCAAATTTTCAGCCTCCTCAGTTCCATTGGTTTGGCTTCTACGTGTGATAGATATCCAGTAAAATCATATTAACAATAACAAAAAATCTGTGTTTATAGTTTTGGTGGACGGTTCATAATATTTAATACTTGCTAAAACTTTAAACCAAATAACACGTAACTCTATAAAGGTTTGTTATCAGAAAATAATCATCAGATTATCTGTACTTTTTGGCAATAGAAATAATGTGGAAAATAATCTGCTATTTGTTTAGACATATCGGTTTAGATGTTATATTGATTAGTCTCAGTCTATTCATATCTATCAATGTTTTGATTGTGATAGTCACAATGTTCCACTAATTATATTAATGAAGTTTTGTAAATGCTTTTAACAATACTAGCTGTACCTGTGGAAATTTTGTGGCTTAAAAAATATAATTAATTTGATAAAAACGATCCATTTTTTTTATGTAACCCTTTCACACCTCCCTTTTTTTTTATCTTTCACTATTTTCTCCAATATGATAATCTCTTTGTTTTATCTTTCTTTCATTTGTCCTTTCTTACGACTTGTCTTTACCTTTTATCATATCCCTCTCCCATCATTTATTCTGTTTTTCTCTTCTTTGCTTCCGCTGTAAATTCTGTCCTCAACTTTCCGTCTTCTTATCCATCATCTCCTTCATTTAAATTCAGTATTTTACTTTTCAGCAAAATAATCACTTGTCTGCCCCCTTACCAATTTATATATTAAGGATTGCAGTGCCGGTTGTGCTGACTCTCTTTGTTGACCACAAAGAGAAATATGACTTTTGATCTTTGTAAAAAGGAAAACATATTGAGTAGAAATCTTTACATCTGTGGGCTAGGAGTTCGCAGTCTTCATCCCGGTAAAAGATTCCCAGAAACTGCTGGTGACGCAGTTATCTTGAGACGGCTAACTTCAATCAGATCTTAATATTTACCCATACTTGGGTTGGAATGCATATTTGATTATCAAGGGACCATATATGAAACTAGGCAGGTAAAGGAATTTTTGTACGTGTGCAATAATTCAGGTCAATTTCCCCTCTAGTCAAGCCAAACGTGACTATTGTTCATTATTTTTATTTCAACACCCACCTAGTTGTTTTCCGAAATTCACATTGTTTCTATATTCTAAAGTTGTACATAATAGATATCTAATTGGTAGTCTCTCAAAGCCAAGATTCCTTGTAAGTAAAAAAAAAGCCATTAATTCTAAAATTTGCTACCTCACCTATTAATTGAATATTCTCACTTCAACCCAACACTATATATGAAAATGTATTCTTTACAATATAACAATACTTGTAAAATCCCAGCTAATCTGAGAAAGAAGGGAGGGTTCTACCTTGTCACAGACTGTTGCTGTTGTAGTAGGATAAAATGAAATAGCCATTTATTGGCACAAAAAAGAACATGATCAGGAAGACAAAGATCAGACTAAGGTAAAAAGGTTATTTTTGAATGGCCGACTATAAATTGTGAATGAAAAAAACATTTATTGCATTTTGCCTTTTTTGGGTGGCAAATAAATACTGCTGTATTATCATTATCATTATCATCTTCAGTCTTTTAGTGTCCGCCGTTGGACAAAGACTCTCCCCAACATTTGCCAGACCTCTCTATGGTGAGTTTCCTGAAGCCAGTACTCTGTAAACTTGTCTAGTTTGTTACACCATCTTATTTTCTGCTGACCATAGTTTCACATATGATCTCCAAGGGTCCACGTTGTGAATTGTAATATCCAACAGTTGTCTGACATTTTTGCTACATGACCAGTCCATTTCCATTTGAGTTTCCAAATGGATTCTATGATATCTCTGACTCTTGTTTTTTCTCTAATATACTGTGCCATCTTGCAATCTCTTCATGTGATGCTGAGGATGATACTCTCCTGTGTACATTGCATGGGTTTCAGTTTGAGGGCCTGTCTCTAGGTTAGGTTTCATGTTTTGGCTCTGTAGGTAACTATCCAAAGGATGCATTGGTTGTATTACCTTTTTTTTAGAACTAATGGGTTTTTCTTGTCTTTGAAGGTTGAGCTTGATCTACTTTGCAGAAAGCTCTTGCTGAACATATGCTTCTGCTAAATCACAGAAAGAACCCCTTCAACAATGCTTAGTTGATTTGATATGAATCTTTTGCTATTTTTTGAATCTCTTGAAGATCTCTTTTGATGCAGAAAAAGACAAACTAGTGTGAAATGTGGTGGCAATGCTTAAAAGAAAAATTTAAAAAAGAAATTTCACCTTTTGTATTTATTTTGTTTTTAATTCTCAAATTAACAAATTATTTAATAATTGAAAATTTTAATAACTCCAACACTGTCAATCAAAATTTAATAAGAAGCCAATAAGAACTGTTTACTAGAGTTGATGGAGACAAAATTAACATCTTTACACAAATCATGTTTTCAGTAGAAGAATAAAATTAGAAGAAATCCACTTAAGGTGCTGCCTTGAGAGCTTTGGAAAATTTTACAGATTCTACAAGAATCTCTTCCTTTCGAAGTTTCTAAATGTCAGATGATCATTGAGAGAACCAAAAGGAAAGAATAATAATAATGATGATAATAATCAGGCAATTATATACAATTTTTTCTAATTTAGACACGAAATCCCCAAAGCTACTTAAGAAACATAACTTTGGAAATCTTTTTGTTTTTTTCCCAATGTTACTTCTTCATTTTTATTGATTTGTTGCTGACTTGCCGTCTTAGACGTTACTGACGATTGCATTATTTTACTACTTGCTTATCCATACCGTCAAAAAATAATGCCAGTATCTAAATAGTCTTGCAATTGCACAATGCTTAAAAAAACCTGGAAATCAGACCAAGATAGCGTGAGTTCTCTCCCTTGCATTTCCAAAGATCTATAGAACGAGACGAAAAAGTTTTTTTGGTATGTCAACCTGTCAGTGATGGCAAATGGAACTGAAGATGCTCGTGTAGCTGAAAATATCAAAAACATTAAGTTGCTCTGCATTTTCTTGTTTATGTTCATCCAGAATGTACCTATCTTTATTGAGGAGCCACAAAAAAGAAGACTACTCTATAGCTAGCATTTAATAGTTATCTCCCTTAAAAAAAGTTTCAGACGAAAATATAGATGTTTGGCAAATGATATAAGTAGATGTTAGAATATGTGCCTACCCAGTGTTATAGTGTCAGTATGCCTTGTACTATACTAAGCTTAACAAACTATTGTTATTGGACTGTCAAAGTTGACTATAGAGTACTTATATTTCAGCATCTACTGCAGGTATTGGGGAGTGATTTACTCAATTTCTCACACACTTATTCTTCTCTCAATCAGCTATCAAAGCATGCCAGTGATGAAAAGTTTGTCAATGTATCTAGCTATGAGATTGAGTGATGGGAGAAGTGGATTCATGACTCTCACAAGGATATTTATGCAAAGTGAATATTAGCAACTTTATCCAAAACTTGAACTCAGTTTGCTATATTTTTTTCTGTGCTGGTAAATGTTACGCCTCTCTATGAAATAAGAGATCAGATCAATAAAAGTTATTAGTAAAGTCTACGACACTTTATCCTCAGTAAGTTCCAAGTAAATGCGCCGAGCAAAAAGACAAATTTGATCATGTTGTTAAAGAGTCTTCAGATACATATCTATTGTTTGTGCTTAGTTGCAAATGACTGCAAATATAGAAGATAACTTTTGGCTATTTTTGAACTCTGTGGATCAGGAAGATAGAAGAAGGGAAAGAGTAGAAATAATATTGTGAATGATGAATGATTGTTTTTCAGAACTTTCATTTTATAGAGCACTGTAACAGAAACTGAAGTTTAGGATGGCCTGGCGAATCTTGGGGGAAGGTCTATGTTCAACAACGGACACTAAAAGGCTGATGATGATGATGGAGAAGAAAGATTCGCTTATAGGAAACTGTTGTAAAGAAATAGAAATAGACTGTGAGGGCAAGAGATTATCAATACTATTAATAACATAAGGCCTCCTTCTGTTTCAATAGACAATGGAATGACACTATTGACCTCTGCAGGGCACAAGCCTGAGCAAAGTCTATAGAGATCCTGGGGTGCTCAGTCATTAGAATCATTCACTGATATATTCCAAAGGAAGGCGGAGTGATATGTTTGGCATCATCTCGGCTACAAGAGCAGTCAAAAAGAAGTTAAAATTGGCAACTAACCACCTTGAAGGAGGGTCAATTCCCTGGTGTGGAATCAGAGATGTCCGTCTCCTAGACTGGTTGTGAACCATGGCTAGAAAGCCCTGTCAGCCCTGCTATTTTCTCTATATTTAATTAAAGCAACAGTTACAATTATTATGGAGTCAAACAAATATCTGTATAATACTCAGAGGGGCTGAAGGAAGTCCATTATTTGAGGAAGTTGCATACTTCCGATAAGTGTTGGTGGCTGGTATTGGAACTCAGATAAAAAACTAAGAGTATAAAAAAAAGGCTCACTCAGCATAAAAGATTGGCATTATGGGTTCACTAATGACTAGTCAATCAGAATCTAGCTTATTAAAAGAAAAATTGTGTATTTAATTGTATATTTTTTTGTAAGAAAATACCGAAAATACAAAGAAAAACTGTGATTATTTATGTATATCACACACTTTTCCCCAGATCTTCAAACCTAAAACTTAGAAATGCGTATCATACATGGGAACTAGATGTTGCTTTAGGATTCCTGGCCTAAAGCGTGGCTAAATTCATGACGGCAAAACCAACTTTTAAACTTAAGAAACTTATGTTGACAGTTTTGGTTGACGGTTTCTGATTATATAAAATCTTTTTTTGTTCATACTAATCAAGTAAAAAGTCGAAGAAAGGTTTGATTTAGCTGCGTCAAATTCTGAGAAGTCAGTGCACATTATATGTGAGAGATTTTTTCCATGATTTCATAGCCCATAATCAGGAGTGCTCATTATACATAGATAATTACGGTAATGGGTGATGGGTGGTGCACACTAAGTGCAGTGTATACCCACTTCTCAATTTCTAGTTTTCTTTGTATGGTTAGTATCTACTAATGGATACATTATAGCATACCTAGAATCCCGGAATCCAGCCTTCCCAAACAGCCGGTTCCCAAACCCCCATTTCCTTCACTGAATCAAAGTAGAGAAAGAATGGAGAAAAAATCAAAAAGGAAGAACAAGAAAATGAAAGTTATAAAAATAATGATGAATGTGTCGCGGTTGAACTGAGTTTCCAGTTAAATGACTGATTACAAAATGATATTGCCGAAACTGAAAAGTGGGTGATCGTTGGAGGTGAAGGAAGAGAATATGGCTGCATGTTGTTCCCACGTATCAAAAGGTAACACTGATATCTACAGAAAGAGATTCAGTGACAAATTTGGTGGAAAGGCAGAGGGCCAATTGATCAGTGGGCAGGCTCAACTTTGAATGTGATCCAAGATCCAGTGTTCACTTTGAACGTGGTCAAAGATCCAAGGATCACTTTGAATGTGATCCAAGATTCAGGGATCACTTTTGAATGTGATCCATGATTCAGGGTTCACTTTGAACGTGCTCTAAGATTGACAAAACAGAAGGCTTACGAATACAATGAAACAATCTTATATAAAGTATATCACAGTAGACTCCCGTTATTATGGGATCCTTTTGGGATTTAGGAGCATTATTATAATAAAATAATGAAAGATGGATTTTATATGAAGTGTATAGATAAAAAGAAACCACAAAGTATAGACAAAAATTACTTTTACAGTCTTATGTATCATATACATGTTGAATGTCTGCATATAAAATGAACTAAAAAGTAATTATGCAAACCATAAACATATTTGGGAATAAATGCACTTCTACTCACACTGCATTCCATCTTCATGATTATTTTAATCTTATCATTAATTGATAAGGCTTTTTAAAAAAAAAAACATCTTTCAAGATTTCTGTGTTACTTTGAGCAGCATTATTTTAAGTGTTTTTACTAATTGAAAAAAATGCACTTAAATTTTCATGCATTGTTGCTGCGAGAATATATAAACAAGCATGCTATTAGAAAGCATATGTCATTAAATAGTGCTGCCAGCACAAGTAATGTTACATGAGTTCACTGTAGGTACCATTGCCGAGGAGAGACAAGTTGATTTTATTTAAAAATTTACGCTATTTTTTTCCGTTTTTCTGACCTAGAGCAAGGTTCAGATTATGATGAAACTTTGAGGCTGTAACTATAGATTTATTAAATGAAAAGTCAGAATTGGCTGTGGAAATATAAATAGTTGATAATGCATAACTGAAATGAAGGAGGATGAATTGAGAAAACAGATAGAGGTTATCATGTGATCAAATCCATAAAATCTCCAAACAATTAAGTACTAACATATATCTATATACATAAGTGTACAGAATTCACTTTCATTGACTCTCTCTCTTGATTTTTTATTCTTTTATTAATCAAACCCAGAGAAAAACGTAATGAATATGTCTGAATTTGTGTGAAATTATTTTGGGGGAAGAATCTTCTGAATTTGTTTCAGTGGAAGAATCCATTGTTTAAAATGATAAGTAGGAGGTATTTCATTCAAAGAAATCACATTGTGCATTATTGTAGTATAGCCTCGGTTCTATGGAGATGCTTTTTTAGCTTAGAGTGACGCAAGGTTAGAAAAAAAACATACTAAGATAAAATTACAACTAATGAATAAACACCTTGTGAGGTATACTCAAGAGAACAGATCTCCAGTGGCTAGGCTATCAATATTTTTGAGGAAGGCCAAGAAAATAGTTTTTTTTTCAATTTGTGACAAAATCATTGACAAGGAAATTTTTCTGGAGCAAATATTCCTCTTGAATCCTCATTAAATTAAAACTGAGAATTGTTGATTTTCCAAGCCCTGTTAATCAAAATATCAGGTAATTCTGATGAAAAAAATCACAGGCATATTTGAGATTTTATGTGATGATTTTTGGAAGATAAGGATCTACTGAACTCTGTCAAAAGGTAGAGTTCATTGTTTCAAATGGTGAGTAAGTGATTTTTAAACAGAAAAATCATCTTAAAGAGAAAGAGTTCATTGTTACTGATAGAAATAAACAGAATATATCACAATCCTTTTTTTTAATATTTTGCATTGAATGAAGTATTGTAACAAATTATCTACTAAATTTGACTAGTTTTCACCCTCATCTCGATTTTATCTGTTTTCAGTGAACTTCCAATTCATATAAAACAGTTAAAATCAAGATGATAAAAACTAGTCAAATTTGACAAAAATAATGTTACAGTACTTCATCCAAAAATAATTAGAGAAATTATTCCCCAATTATGAATAACTCTTGTTTCGAACCATTTAAGCCAATGGAGTTTTATCCCTGAGGAGTGGTACTGCTCTGTGAAGTCAAGTCCAAGGGGCTCAGGATTCTTATGCCCTTGTAACAATAGAGAATTTTTGAGAAGTTCCTGCCCACACATTTGCATGTGTGGTATCCCCACATCAAACTAACCTTGTGTCACATCTTGAAAAACAAAATCATAGCACCAAAAGTCTGTTTTTAGAAGTTATGCTTAAAAGTGTGAATCAGCTTCTGCCAAATGATGAAAAGTTTTTGGCCAGGTGTAAACTGGACTCCCTTTGGTAGTGAAGAGTGTGAGTTCAATTCTCACTGAAGGCTAACACCTTATTTCTGATTGCACTGTTACTTGTTACCATAGAAACAATGGCCTGAATTGGTAGCTGTATAAAAACAACTAAATTAAGACGAAGGTAAAAACTAGTCAAATTTAATAAGAATAAGAAAATATTTTAAAAAAGATGATACCAATATTTTCTATTTTGTTCTCTCAATGTTTTATTTGCCATATTTTGATCACCTTCTTTTTGATGATTATTTATCTGATTGCGGTATTTATTAGTTCAATTCTTTCTCAGGTGAGATTGTACTGTAAGACTTGGACATGTATGAGACACTGTCAACCAAAATTGTCAACATTGGTTTCTTCAGTTTTTAAGTTATTTTTGCAATGCATATATCGCATATGCAGGCAATAGCAATGGAGCTAGAAGGCTGGAAACTCAAATATTTACTCCTTATTATGTTAAGGATTAATTTTTTTTTCTTTTTGAAAATTCGTCCTCTAAATAGTTTTTTAGAAGGAGGGTTCAGTTCGCCGTGTAATTTTTTGCTATATTGATCTCTTAATTTTGGAAGAGTTTTTGAAATTCAGATTTCTTCAGTGATCACTGCTCAACAAAAGGTGAGAGATGTAACATTCATTATTCATTCATCCAATATTTTAATTGATCATCCCCATCATTGCATACTGCCAAAACATGTCAGTCATGTGAGGGTTTCTATTGAGTGACTAACCAGATCTGTCAATCTCATCTTTTCAGTAACAATAAAACAACTGGATGATGTATCTGGTCTTGAAGGAAGATTAGTAGGATCTAAAATTTCTCAGATGAAGTACTGTCAATAATTTTTAATCGTCCGACAAGTATTTCTTTCATCTTAATTGTTGTTGCTCTTTGAGTTGCAATAAAGAGCAACAGCAATTAAGATGAAGGAAACGCAAGTGAAAAGACCAGTGATAGTGGGATCTAGTGTGAATACTAAGAGGGGCGGAAAATCAAATCAATGAAAAAAAAAGTCCATAGTAATAGCAGATCAATACTAAGGGCAAATGATACTCGCCCCCATAGTCAATAATTGAACAATCATCGTGTAAAAATTTAAAGTCATGTAAAAAAATCCCTTTGAAGAATAAATATGGTCAGAATATATTCTATTCATGATATATCTGAATTAAAGTAAAAAAACATCTAGAAACATCTAGATTTTGGATAATGTAGATGTTATCATTAAACCCGTCAGAATACGGGCCCCCAAAAGGTAAATAAAGCCTATTATCAAAAAAAAAAATTTTAGAAATAAAAATCTTATGGGATACTGATGCCAATTACCAAATCTTTAGACAAAACAGTATGGCCAGGAGCTCTGGAACACATAAACAATAAAAACAAACTCCTGCACATATAAAAAGTATTGAACACTCCGCCATTTTTAATGATTATGGTTGTCCAGTTTGATTTTTTTTATTCATTTTCATTTGTTTTACATCTTACTTAATATTCTAGTCTCATAAAATGTTTGTCATTTTATATAAAACATCAAAAAATCAGCCAATAATTTGGAAATCACAAAGAGAAGTTCCAAGTTGATTAGATTTTGAAAATGTGGCACAAAGAGACAGGAATTTCTGTCTGCTTACCAAAAAGGTGTTTACAAAAATGCTAAAAACAGGTCTGGTGAGTTACCCGGTAGAAACTTTCGTGTGACCAATGTCTTTTGGCAGCATGTCTTGGTGGGGAGAAGCAATTAAAAAATTGTATAAAAGAGTGATCTATGAATAAGTTGCTTCTATCGATTTTGTTTGGGCGGTGGTCACTCAAAAAGGTCTGAATTTTTCAAAAAACAACCGGGCACAAAGTGAGGGGGTTAACTGATCAGAAACTTACATTGCAAATTGAACCCCCCTATTGAAAACTCAATGATAGGATGGATTTTCAAAATAACAAAACAGTTTTTCCCAAGACATAATGTGAAGCAAATCTTTAAATTTTCAACCCTCTACCTCCACTGGTGGTCATGATACATAGCCAGCCAGCAAGCTAGCTAGTTAGCTAGCCAGACTAGCTTGAAAACTGAAGAAATCTATGTAGACAGTTTTGGTTTAATCATAACAAATACTTAAAATATGTCCGTGATTTTCTGTATTTTATGGTTCATAACTGATCATTGGATCTACAATTACTTTCTTCCTGTATTTTCTTGGAATAATTTGAGAAAAGACAAAATCTATTTAAAGTGACTAATGCCCTTATGCTGGTGACAGCTTCAGTCGTCCCTGGTTGGCAATATGTGTAATAGATTTAGATGTGGCAAGTACCTGAAATGGCATCACTCACTTCACCCTGCACTATTTTACCCCTAGGTATATGGGGTGACTATTAGGACATGTACTGACTAAATCTTCTTACGCATGAATTGTTCAAATGGAGAATTTCAGTAGTATATAAATAGTGTGGAAACACTGCTCCCCCTCTTAGAAAAAGTAAGGGAATGCCATTCCCTTGTATTCCAACAGCACTACACCACTGTATAGACTTATTGGTGGGAAAATCTTAGTTACGTATTACTGAACATATTATATATTTACTAAAAAAAGTAAAATTAATGTGATCAATATGTAATGAATTTTGCATATTTTGCTGATACGTTTTATAGAGATAATTATTTATCGTTATGGACAGTAATATTGAGATTTGGTTATGAAAAAGTACAAATTTTTCAAGGTAATTATTCGATTTTATTTCTCATCTGGACAATACCAAGAGTCATTCTATGTCAAATCACCTAATTTTAGGAACTTTTTCAGCTACAAGACTAAAATCTTGTCAGATCATTTTCAGATACATATGATTCAAGTGAAATAATCACTTTTATTTCAAAGATCTATTTTTACAATTTTTCCTTCCAGTTACTGGCATGAAATGAATGATCACGATTTAAGAAAAAAAGAATTTTATCAATGGTTATTACAGAAAATAGGAAAAAAATTGATCTGACAAAGATTTGGTCTTGTTCCCGATTTTTTTTTCTGGAATTATAAGTTGAGCTGTCACGCTCTTGTTGCTGAGAAATTCTCTGCCTGACCAAGGAGGGAATGACCAAGATACAAATTTTTTAAAAAGCTCAAAGATCCTGCAAATTGGCACTTTGAATTATAGATTTGCACACTTTCAAGCCACAGTGAAAAAAATAGCTTTGGAATAGGCCGAGGAAGGACATTGTTTCTCTGAATGCTGAAAGACTTTTTAGTGACCTTTATATGCATGAAAAAATTATTACTGTACAAGGAAGCTCAGTAATAGCATCAAACTTTTGTCAAATTGTTTTTAGTTATACATAGTAAAAATATGAAAATGGTGGTTAAATGCCTATATGCTTAAATGAGGACATGAAAAAGGCAACTTTGAGACACCTGAAATTGAGCACATTTCAAACAATCATTCTAACATACCTATAATTGTAACAAATATGCTTACTAAGTACACATGATTTAATGTGATAAACAACAGGAGAAAAAACTATGAATGCTTTATCTTGCCTATTGTTTGATAGACAAGCCCTCAAAATGAGTATTATCTTTTCAGGCCTCGGATTTTCAGAGCCTCATAAGAGAAAATGTACATAAGATACTCTTGGTCTGATTAAATTTTTGAATTCTACAGAAAAAAACACTTAACCCTAGTGATGAAGTTTCAAAGCTGTTTATATCATATCAAAGGAGCTATAAATGTTGAAGATTGGATGGAAAGGCTTGTTTGGCAAAATACAAAAATTGAGTAAAATTTCGATGATTTGTTCTTACCTGGTCACCATACTTAGAGATTAATAAAAACTTATCAGAAAATTCTTTCTCACCAATGGAGTGGTAAGATTATGGAATAAATCACCAGAGTATGTTGAGTTATCAACAAATAGAAAATGTGTTTAAAAAGAACCATAGTATTCATTACACCACTGCTAACGCATATGTCTATGACTGAGATATTGTATGAATGTGATTATTTCACTTATGTTTTTATATACAAATTGTCTACTTTTCTTCACACTGTAATAAATGTTTCAAATGTATATTTATTTTAAATCTGGGAAATAGAACTAAATGCATTTTCTTTTAAGGTCCTTCTTCTTAATGGCTACACCTGTACCCCTAGTAACAATGGCAACACAACACATGTATTATACATCACCAATATTTTAGCAGTTGATAGTCTGGTATACCTTTCAGTACAGACAAACTTATGAGAAGGCTTTTGTCTTAATCTATTGAGTGGTTTTGCATATTTCTTTTTTTTACTGAACACTTTTATAGCTTTTGAGAAAGGTTTAAGTGTCAGTAGGGATGTTAAGTGCAAACATTGGTTCATATTAATCAAATAGGAGGTTAAACTATTGCTCAGGTTTTCGAGGAGTCCATCAGTATATAGTATGGCATCGGCTAAGATAGGCAAAAAGCAATGGAAGAAACTGTTTATTCTATATGACCAGTGAATTCAAGAAGAGGAGCATTAAAAAAGAATCAAAGAAGTTGCCAGAAATATTGAGCATAATTGATATTGGAATAATTATCAGTGGTAAATTATTGAATTCAAATTTACTTGAGTTTGTAGATCGAGCACAATTGTAAAATCTGGCAAGATTAGGCTAGAAAGATTGAATTGTACCAATATATCCAAGTAGGGATAGCTTGCCCACCTAAAAAATCAGCATTCAAAATTCTGGTTTTCACCTAAGCTTGAACATTGACCGATGGATTTGGAACTACATGTTATACCTGCAGTACCATCTTATTTTTTTTGTTAGTTAAATTTCTGAGGCATTTTCGATCTATCAAATAAATTCTATAAGTTCAATTTTACTTATTTCTGTTTATGTCAAATGTTTTATGTAAAATGTTTCTTTCCTGTATCATTCTTTTAACGAAAATGTTAACTCTTAAATTCATAAAACACTTGATACCGCTTTCAATTGACAGTGGGTCCCTTCAGTCATGGAAATAAAGTTTGTTGAAATCATCATGATGGATAGAATAGAAAATAAGACAAGAATTTCACCTATATCTGAAAAAAAGTAACTTAGGTCAGTATTTGATCCTGTTGATATACACATTTACCTTTGCTTATATGAACTTAGAATCAAAAGAAGCCTTCTTTTCCAAATTAAAAAAACAAAACTGAACCTGTAAAAAGCAGCGTTTGAGAATAAAGAAAGATGAATTTGCTACGAAAAAAAAACATCCAGTCAGGACAAAGAATGAACAGAAAACGCGACAGAATAGAATTTGCAACGGAAAATTGGGAGAAATAAAGATGTAAGCGTGTTCTGGGGAGAAGATTATGGTTGTTTCTGAAGTTCTGAAAATATGTGTTTTCATTATTTATATATTATCTTGTTTTTGCTGTTTTAAGCATATTCCAGCAGATAAATTGTTCCCTTTACTCAAGTATATGTTAGATAGAAATCTTTAGGAATCATTTTGTAATTTTCAGAAGTCACTTAGTATCTTATTTTCTTTCTTCCTCTCTCTCTGAAAAGAGGTTTCAATATCATCTTTTCTCTTGTTCTCATCACTTCTAATATGAGACCTTAAACTAAGGTCTATCTTAAGAATATCTGAGGCCTCAGGTAAAATAATGTGTTAGGGCCAGTAACTCCTCTTTCTTCCAACAAACTAAAATTAAGCATTTATTTTCTAAATTTAATCTTGGAGCCCCTAAAATCTCAATTCTCTCGGCAACTACTCTGTGTACTCATGTGCTGCTTAACCAATGTATGCTCAAGTTGAAATTATTCATTGGAGGAAGAAGAGAAAGAGTTCTAAACGCGTTCTTGATACAATCTATGTCCAGAGAAGGCCACCAAATATATCAGCTGGAACATGTTTAATTACAACAAAGAAGACAACAATATTCAGAGCAACTTATAGAATAGAGAGATGGTTGTTGAGAAATATCAGCGTCTATTTTGGAAAGACATGTTAGAAATACGAAAACACATCTATATTCCTTTTTTACGCATTCTTCTCAGCTGTGAGCATCTTAATACAATTTTCCATACTATATACACAGTTCATACGGTATGTACATATTCTGATTATTTTTCAAGATGGAGTGCATTATCATACAGGTATATCTAATGGTTTATGCGTGTGTGTGCTATAATACTGTTGTGTATGCATGAATACAGAGGTTTACTTATTCGTAATAATTATTCATGTCCTTTGGTAAATAGGACACACACACTTACTCAAATGGTAAGTTCACTTTTCTAGCTAAACTCAGTGAATGTTTTGCCATTAAAAATATAAAAATAAATCCATAACACACACACACACACACATATATATATATATATACATATATATAAAAGTTTGCATAATTATTTAGTTTTTCAAGTAAGTCTATATATTGATCCTGTGGGAAATTTACTGTTCTGAACAATGTGTTAAGTACAAGATCAATGGAAGAGTTGGATTCTAGAATTCCATTTTACGGTGTGAAATATCTTTCTAGGTATCACATGACCTTATTGGGTTGTCGTCAATGGCAGACATACATACATATATACTTTCATAAAAATGTCTGCACATGTTACACATTTGTATACATGCATATACATAGGCAAATAATCTTATATTGTTATATATACATACACAGTGTAAGATGCTAATAAAAAAGTGCTTTTTATTTTTCTTCATTCTGTTATTGCCAAGCAAATTCTGGTGTTTGGGTTGTGTTTAGGGAATTTCAAGAAAATTGATAGGAAAAGCATAGATGGTTACTTAGTGCTGCTCTTGTCGTGTCTAGTTATTCTGTAAAATTAATGTCATTGGATTCACCACGTTGTGGGAAAATGTTTTTCGCTCCTTGAAAGAAAAGATCTTAGCTACTTTTAAAACATTATATTACATTTCTAAAAGAAACATAACCTGTCTAATTGGATGGTATAGGAAGATAGTTCAAAAATTTTTTTTCGTATCTTGAAAATTTTTGAATCCTTTTCAGCATCTATCTTTCTTTTTATGTGTGTGTAATAATTTCTTTAGTTGCATTTCTGAGATACTTTTACTTTTCTAAGTGAAGAATACTTCCCAGAGTTTAATTGACTATATTCAGGTTCAACCAGTCCCTTAAGCAAACCAAGGAACTTGCCTTGGAACAAAGGTCCTTGGAGTACAAACCAAACTGAAAAAAAAGTCATAATACAACCATATGTGTGTATGAAACTCTAGTGCCAGCCCTGACAATACTATTTATTTGAATGCAAAATCAGAAGATTAGCTTCATATTAACATTAAAAGATATTTTGAGAATAATTTAAATGTCTTCATGGATGACAGAAATAAGAAATGTTTTTAGATCCAAAAATACCTTCAACATATTTTAGGACTTGTGTTGATGACTTCACAACACCTGAGGGTTTCAGTCTCTTTTTCCACAGGTAACTTATTTACCTGCAAATGTTATTGTTTCAAGCTGTATGCTCTGATATTGCACCTTCCATTTGATACTTTCAAATTTAATTTTTAACCCAGTGGCTTACTGGAACAGTTAGATTATTCCCTGTCTTGAGATAGCTGTTTACTGTTAAATATTTTAAAAAAATGTCTATTTCCTTAGGCTAGAATAGAAATGCCTCAAATGCTTACAAATATTCATAATCAGTATATATTTATATTATTTGTATGTCTTGATTTTAAATTAAATTTTATGATACAGAACATTATCACCTTTGATAAAGCAACACCTAAAAACAGTAATATACATATATATATATGTGTATATATATATATATATATATGTGTGTATATATATATATATATATATATATATATATATATATGTGAGTGGTGACCAAAAGTAATGTTTAGCCTGAGAAATTGAAGCTCTTGCCCATCATTTGAAAAGTTAATTTTCCTAGACTGGACATCACTTTTGATCGCCACTGTAGCGATGAAAAATTCACACTTGCTATATTTGTACATATTCATACTCACCTAAGCAACAATTTATACCTTCTGCGTATACATACATATATGATATAGACAATAATGTTTTCAATGTTGAAGCATTTCTGTAACTTTTCATACATATATATATATAGTCTGTTATCCCTAATCGTTTTGGAAGTCAAGCTCAGAAGTACTTTTGATAAGATTCAACTATGCAACCTTTGGTATTTGTTCAAGTGTTTCAACAACTAAACTATATACGGAACAAAATGGTTATATGGTGAATTCTATTTGGCAGCTGTTAATGGTTTTCTGTCTGACTTCCTCAGGATATGTGTATGTAGATATATTTGCAGTGACAGGTATGTAGACATATATACAAACTGAATGAAATATGGTAGCTGTAAGAGGAAGATATACATATATATATGTGTGTGTGTGTGTGTGCATGCATATTAACCCATTGTACTCAAAGAGTATTTTAAAGCACAAATTCAGCATAATAATTACATTTCCTAATCATGATTAGCCCCTGTCAATATATAAAAACAGCTCTTTACAGCAACTACTAGGGGAGATGAAATGGTTTTGAGAAAAGGGCTCTCTTGACCACTCTTTTCCATCAATCATTGTGGCATGCTAGTGATAGGACCTTTTGTCAAGATATTTGGTGATGAGACAATGCAGGAAGAGCTGGATTCATACCTTTCTCAGGGGCATAAGGGCAAATTGAACACAAGCAGCTTCAGCCAAAATTATGATTCTGTTTGCTAATAACTGTTATGTCACTTCAGATTTCCAGTTTTTTAAATTGTTCAAAATCATGATGGAAGTATATATCCAGGGCCGGTTTGTTCAATCCATTAGTTGAACCCTGGCCAATTTTAGGGGCACACTCGAACCTGCAAGAAATATTGGTCAGTGTACAATCAGTGGGTGGATGGTGGGTGCGAATTGAAGGTCTTGCCTCGGGCACATGAAACCCTTCCACCAGCCCTGTATATATCACCGGATGGATTATTTTTGACAAGGCACAGACAGTTAGTATAAATGCTTTATTTGTTTATGTCTATGAGACCTCTCAGGTACAATGGGTTAATGGAGAGTGGTGTCAGTAGTAGTAGGATTGAGGGTGATCAAAAAGATCAACTTACCATAAGGGGATATCACATCTACTTTAAATCTCTTGATTTCTCTTTTTCCCTCTTCACAAACGTAAAGTCCTGTGTCATTATAACTGCTCTTGAGAACAGTGAAAACACTGATTAGAGTCTTGGTAAAGCTAGGTCGGTAATTTGTAATGTAAACTTTTCTATTTACATCAGTACTCAATGGCATGCCCTGTTTGTACCATTTTATGTCATCGGGAGGCTCCGTCTTTCTTGTAATGTTACATATCAGCTTCACGGGGTCCTCAACCCTGACACGAACTATGTCTGCAATGAAAAATTGGAGTATACAATAGCAGTTACATTATTGTTTTTACTATTATTATAAATAATAGGAGTTTAATTATTTTATTAGAACTTACATTTGCTGTCATTATTTTCTATACTAATTTTATACTAATTTTCTATTTTTTTTCATTTATAAGATTTCATTCAAACTATTATCCTTATCATTGTTGTTTTTTGCTTTTGCATTTCAAGCTGTGCCTTCTTTTAATTCAAACAAGGGAGCCTTAATTGGTCTTTTCAGCTTATTTCCTCATCACTTAATGTTGATTAGAGTGCATACAAGCTGAAATGTTTTGACAAAAAAGGCAACAAAATTAGGATAATAGTTAGCAAAAGAGAAAAAAAAGCTCTAAGAGAATGCTAATAATACCTTATCTAAAAAAGTACAATCGTATTTTATGTCTAACCCTGTCCCATAAAAATTGTTACATTCTGTTGTGATTTTTCATTTGCAAATGTAACAACTATTATGGGACAGAAGAAGTATCATGAAAACTAAGAGATGTTTATCATCTGACAAATAAAGTAACAAATGCTTTTTCCAAACATAAAAGCAGATTGCTGTCTGTAGCTGGTACATTAACGTGGCACATGAAGACAATGATGACTTTCAAGAAATAAATACACCAATAAAAAAAAAATATAGAAAGATTCATATTTAGACCACATTGAACTAACCTACATAGACATTCACATTTACATGTTATCTGAGAAATATCTGCTTTTTTTTTTTTTGCTACTTCTAATCATAGGGTAAAAAAGTTTAACAACCTCAGAAAGATAAAATAAATAAGCACAGTAGTTTTCTTAGTCGTAGATATTTACAAGACATCCTTCAGTCTGTTGATCTTTTAAAAAATTCACTTGGACCATTCTAAAATCAAAAATATTTGAAGGGAAATCATTGTTTGAAACCAAATCAATCATTTCTTTGAATTGGAAAAAAAAAATTTTTTCCAAGTTTTAGGTTATGAACAAATTTGCCAATTTTAAGAATTGTTGTCAAATGATAGCTTTAATACATGAAATACATAGGGCGGTCTTATTTGCCGTCAAATATAGTATACATATTTCAGTGCACATATTCTCAGAGGTTAGCTCTGTGTTTATACGCTGCTTATCTTGATAGCTAATTTATGTAATCTGAATGAAAGAAAACTGAAAATGTTGAGAAAAACCAACTTCACCTACAAACTGAAGATGAGTTTTCCCTTGACTTTAATTAACTAAATCTAGAAAATCTATTGAATAAGAATGTGCTGTCACTTTAACTGGATAATTCATGTTTCAGTTTTCAAATCCATGATCCTTGAATCAGAGAAGTTAATACCATTCTGATGGAAGTTATAACTTGTTGATTCTCAAAATCATCCGGTACTCAGTTTCTCTGAGGTAAGAACAAATTTCCTGAGTTCTTATATTTTACATAACCAACTCATGATTGACAGAAATGTGAAATACTTATTCTAAATTAGAATTATAAATATATGCCTTTGTTATCCTGTATTTCATATTCTTGGACACCATTCCATTTGTCAAGGGAAATCATAGAAACTTTAATTTTAAGCACATCTCTCCTAGCCTTGTGATCTTTATGTAGACCACTTTAATGCTGATTTTAAAAGTTACCTTTTGTTTTCAATCTGTCTAAATGCAATGTACCATATTTCCTAAAGAAACTAGTTTTCTCCCGAAATAAGTATTGAAAAAATCTACCCTGCATCCTACGAGCTGAAGATTACTTTTTTAAAGTTTTTTTTCCAAATTTTGCAAGTCAAAATTGAGGTGTTTCCTTGAGGCCGGAGCGTCCTTGACGCTAAGAATATGGTACTATCTTTTTTGTAAGTTGAATGAAAGGGTGATATAATTAATGTGTATTAATTAATCAATAGATAACAAAACAATTGAGAATTTTAAAAACGGAATATAAAAAGCTGAAGAATAATTATAATGTATATATCTACACTGAGAAAACATTGAGAAAAAAACACATACAAAAAGAAAGTCTGATAAATAAAAGAAAGAAAGATTTAAGCAAGCAGCAATTACAATGAATGAAAAAAAGAAGCAATATCAGCGTGCGGTATAAAGATAGAAGCAGGCGGCTCCGTTGTTGCGTGGGAGAAAATAATTATTGCATTAGTCATGGCAAATAATGTTCCATTGTACATGAACCAAGCAAAAGTCAACAATGCAAAAAATTAAAATTCAACAGATTACAAAACATTTCTTCTACAAAATCATCTTACCATCTCTGTCCCATAATTGTTGTTACATTTGCGTATAGGATTTCATACACTAAATTTAACAACAATTATGGTACAAAGATAGTAATATTCATTATCAGTATTTGTTGATAAGGTTAATTTGCATGTTTGCTCACACTTAATTACTATGAATGCAATGCATGAATCGTTCGTTTGTTGGAGAGAACGAGTTATGATGTGGTTCTCTATTGAAAAGTCTGGGTTGATGAATTCATTAGATTTCCTGAAAATGGTTTGATTTTTTTGAATTACTACATCTCTCCCATAATATTTGTTACTTCTGCATTTGAATTTCATGCACTAAATGTAACAACTATTATTGGAAAGGGGTAGTATTTCATTGCTATTCACTTACAAATATTCATGGCTTTTTTGTGATTTTCACTCAAAGTAATACAGATATTGAGAATATCTTTATTATTATGATTAATTTTTTAACAATTCTTTCTTTCATCAAACTTCTGTGGCTCATTCATTGCAACAGTCAAGTTATTCGATGGCCGTTAAATAAGCTGTATGGATCAAAAATAAAGAATGAGCTGGAGCCTTATTCTTAATTCCTGTCCAGCAGAAGTGAGATGAGGATAAGACCACTCAGAAATTATTAGTAAAGATCAAGATATTAAGGCAAAGCTTAATCTACAAAATGTGAAGATAAATTACAGATTAAACCAAAAATACTTTTCTCTTGGTCAAATTGAGAAGAAATAATTCTTTACAAATAGCTTAAAGAGAAAGAAATAAAGCAATCAATATATCATATCTATTATGATCAGTGGTTCAGAGCTAAAAAATTCAAGTGAGGGAATGCAGAGCTGCTTTTTCTCGGAGAAAGGCGGGTGCCTTCAGTACACTCTTATTATAGGCAAAAGTCAAGTTCCACACACTTTTGATTGTGGGTGTATTCAGTTATTGCTCAATCCCACCAGTTTTTGCCAAGAGCATCAAAATGTACTCATTGATTCTACCCTGTCAATGCAATGGGGTAGTGCTGGTTGGGAGACAAATACCCAGGAAGCAGTTAATTTGTATCCTGTCTCACCTGAAGACAAGGCCGGTCTCAGCCATGAGGCTAAGCTGTTGTTTATTTACTTCTCCACAAGGGTAAATGTGACAGAAAGTCCTCTCATCTACTGCTAAGGTGTCATGGTTTGCCCACTCACCCAACACCTTTTATTGCAATGAGGAGATACAACCTCAGAGTTGGAATCTTGAGAGACTAGACTGCTTAAATCACCATATTTGCAGGCATATGACACCAATAAAAAAAACTATATACAATTGAAAAGAATGGTGCAAAAATATATTTTTTTCTAAATAAGTCGGATCCTTGATTCATATGATTTATTAAAATATCCAATGAATTGGTATTTTGACTAAGAGCTCATCTATGAAGCTTGATATAGACAGCTATAGGGCTTGGATGGTAAGCAGGTAAATGTAAAGTGACGGTCTCCTAAGAGACAATTCAAATTATAGTCCTGGGTTCCATTTCATTCATCTGCTGATTGAGAGAAATTCTTCCAAGTTTTTATGACCACCACCTAGGCAGGATGCAAGTCCACCGAAGGGATACCTACACCCTAATTACAAGGCTTAGAGTGTACTCAGTTAGCTGCAGAGTGCACAGAGATATTTGTCTTTATGAAGGATTTTCCACACTTTGTTGATACGGGAAACTGAACATGGAGCTTGAATGAGTTGCAATGATTTTTAGTCCCCCTTATAAATACCCTTGTAAACCAAAATATCCTTGTAAACCCTATATCTTATAGGCCAGCAAATATGGTAATTTGTGCTTTATCACCTTTGAAGACAAGACAAGGCAAGGCAAGGCAAGGCTTCTCTTTGCTCTGAGGTTGAGAAGCTGAGGAAATTTGAGAATTTTATACCTAAACTGCTCAGATTAAGGCCAAGAATTTTGGTAGAGAAATCTTTGCATAAAATCACAATTATTATATGTACTAACTAGCAGTTTATCATGTTGGGTTGCAGAGAGCTATTTATCATATTGGTCTGCATATAAAATCATCCCAGATGAGAAGAACCTATTTTTCCCTCTCTAATATCTAATTTATTCTCGGTGCTAATCATTGAGAAATTTTGTTATTTTTGAACGTTCTATAAATCCTTTTTCATACGTAGAGAATACCTGGATGAATTATTTCTGAATTAAAAATTGTTGGATTTTTATCTTTTCTTCACTGAAATTCAACGTAGAAAAGATAGAAAAATTTCAATTTGTTGTATTTGATGATGAAAGTGTACAATAATTTTGATGGTATGAAAATATTAGTTTAACCGAGATAAAGAACAAATATGTAGTCTATGCAGAGAGCAAAATTTAATTAAAAATTTAATTAAAATTATTCCTCTACCAGAATAGATAACTAAGATTGTAATTATTTCGGTTTCTTTTATTTAATTTGGAGAGCAAAGCAAGAGAGAAAAGATATGATAAATCTTAGGTCTGGAGATTGAGTTAAGCATGATTGATCGGCAAACGTTGCAATTTATCGTGCAGAATCTGAGGAGAAGAGTGATGACCATTTTTAATTCAATTGAGATAATCTGATTGCAGGTAAATCAAGACAGGTATAAGATGAAGAGATATGAGACTTGCAGACATTGTTTCTTTATTTTGTTTTCTACATGCATTTTCTACATGCGTTATGTACTGCTTCTTCCTTAAATTTTTAATTGGGTTTTTACTAGATTTATTTTATGTGTTGGCCATGAGATGATTTGCATTTTGGAATGAAATTTGCATTTACAATGCATATATACTTTCTTTACATAATACAATTACATTCTCAACTGCTGTGTTTTATTTTTGAATATAAGTTTACATCTCATCACGGATTGTTATTCTTAATTCTTCAAGAATGATTGAGCTAGAAAAAGCCAAGCTTGGATGTACGTGAATAAATGTTTGGCTTTTGTTTATGCTCTACTCAAAGAAGACAAAACATGGTGGATTGGAGCTATGACACTGGGAAGCCAAGAGAATCCAAGAATTCAGCATCTAAACTGCTCAGATTAAGGCCAACAATTTGGTTAGAGATGTCTTATCGTTAAATCCAAATTATTATACGTGTAAACTAGTAATTTTTTCATCGTGGGTTGCAGCAAGCTATTTATCATATCATCTGCCTCAAGAATATGCTTCTTTCTGAGAATGAATTTTGCAACATCTTGTGTTGCAGTGTTATTACACTTTTGGCTCTTCTTTATAGTCGAAGTTTGAAAACAACTTGAGAATTTTTTTCTTACAGTGATGCAGACATTTGGTGCTTTATTGATTCTACTTGTTTGGTAGGTTTCCTAAATGCAAATCGAGAAATCCTGCGGGCTTTATTTGTGAGTTGGCATAAACCAATTCCAAAATAAATTTGATATTCCCATATTTTATGAATTGACATAATGCTGACAGCATTTACCATTTTATCACTTATAATAATTCTTCTTCTGCAAATAAAACAATGTAAATGTGTATGTAGATAACTCGTATAACTTATTCATCTAAGAGGACATAACTTATTTATTTTCGATGTAAACTATATACAGTTGGAAATATTTTGATCACGATCTAATCCAGAATGCTACAAAAGTATACAGGTTGTCCCAAAAGTGACACCCAATTAGGAGCTGATATACATAATGCTATTTTTAGTAGCTGATTGCATCGGTCCATAGAATAATCAAGTGTATAACTAGTGAACTATTCATTCCATTTTTAATCATGGTCACTAATCATCTGATAACTGAACAGCAGATAGCAGCAAATTGGGCTTTTCATGTAGGACATCTTGTATTTTTTTCCAAATATGTATGTAAGAGATAAACAGTACCTTGCTTTCTTTTGTTTAAACCAGCGGACTTTTTGTGAGGCACTGTGGTTTAAGTAGCAAGTAATTTTTTTTTATGGATTGAAATTGCCGGCCTAGGCTTGGGACCAGCAAGGGCAATTGCTTAGCTGTAGGTTTTCTTAGTCAGTCTTCTCATTGATGTACTGTCTTATAGGGCTGGAGGGCCCCAACCGCTATCTTATTTACTACTAGCTGGAGGTAGAAGTGAATCTATGCCTTTTCCAATGAGATCAGTGCTAAGTGAATGTGAACAACCTATGCCTAAATACCAACTTTGTCTGCTTATTCTATTTTCTGTGCAGGAAACTGTCATGTTGTTTAATACAAATGGCACTTTGAGTTCAAGATATTCATCATAGTATATTGTTGCCATAAGGGAAAAATATTCAAAATCCAAAACATGGACGGATGGAAAAATCAAAAATCTTTTATTTCAGTTCTTCCTGTATTTACTCTTGGTTGAGCAACCTTTAAAGTAATGTCTTTTTTTTTGTCACCTAGTCTCATAAGTAGAGTTTACACCATGATTTTGTGATTTTGACCATCATAAACAGATATATAAAGTGACAAGCAAACATCAAAAAAGGCATTATTCCTGCACAGCTTTTTCTTCAGACTTAGTGTGGTTGGAAGTGCTCAAACAATTTGAAATAAGGGAAGGTTGTTCTTCATTCAATCAATTTACTTACATCATTTTCGGACCCCTGTAACTCTTGTTGCATTCTGAGCACTTTAATGGCTTTGAAAAATCATTTCTTTGATCAAGATCAAAATTAAAAGTTATAGTTAATTCAGTGGGATAGTAAAGATTGCTATTTATCATTGTGCTATGTCCATGCAGTAAAAAAAACAACTTATAATGTTCATTATAATACAGTAGTAAGCAAAAGCAGTCCTTAAAAATATACAGCTTGAATATGATTTCTATGACTCAAGTAGAGAATGAACTCAAGAAAATTTTTTGATACACTCATGATATAAAACCTGGTAAAAAAAATTACCCTATCAAATATCTAGTGCCTCAGTATTTTTCTTTTTTTCAAATCAAGTGACATACATAGAAAAGCAAAATTTTAGACAGTCATAAAATTTGCTAAAAATATTCTCCAAGATAAATAAATCTTGTGAAAGTAACTTAAACCTGAAGCCTTCTTATTTATGTCTTTATTTTATGCTCTGAATGTTGAAGGTGAATTTTGAGTCTTGCAGAAATGGAAAGTAATATATAATGGCTTTGATGGCCTTTCAAGACAATCTGTACACTTTGAATTGAGAGCATGGTTAAATTTCTAACACAAATCCAAATGTCTGTTACATTGCAAGAAAAAAAGTTGTTTCCAAACAGAAGAATCTTCTTTCAACATTCTCACTGTCTGAAGTTAAACATATTTATGGGATGAGATTGTTATTGGTCAAACTTTTTCTATGGATGTTACTTTTTATGAATCTTGACTAATGTGAAAGTTCAAATGTACCTCTTAGATATAAATATGAAACTAAATATCAGTAGACTTTCTGTAAGAAATATAAGTCAAATTAAGAAGAAAATTCTCTAAAATATCAATGATTTAAACTTTTCGAGACTCCTGAGACATATACATCGATTAGTGTCATTTTAATCAAATCTGTCAACTTTATGACAACCTGATCTGGTCTCTTTTAAGATCAACAAACTACCTTTATCAGTAACTATAAAAGGTGGTAATTCTTGCAATCAATTCTTCAACTTTTGAGAGGAAAAAGATATTTTGATAGAATCGGTTAAAATGGAGTAGTGGAATGAGCTTAGAAAGAAAAAGACCGTTCAGAGCAAATGTTACTCGATGGTGACAAGTTTTGTCTTAGCGGAAGTGTAGTTTGGACTATATACAAATATTTTTTCTGTTCTTGCCAATGTTTCTTTCGTCTTGATTTTAGTTTCTTTTTATTGCAATTACTCAGACTGTCAGTCAATGATAGTGAATGATCAGCACAGCTTGAAAATGAGAAATTAGCTTTAGATGAGACTTGAACTCATCTGCTCTACTGATTTAGTTACAAGAGATCTTAAAGGTGGGACAAGGAACCCTGTAACCTGATAGGTCATGCTGCCCAAGCCTTGAAGGTTCCATACTATATGTTTGGGTGTTGGGGGCTGGGTAGTACAACTTCATCCTACAATCGTCCTACAATTTTTTTTATGGTATTGAAAAGTCTTGAACTGTTTAGAAATTTCCATTTGAAGTGTTTTTTTATACAATTGAAGTCATTCTTTCTGTTATTCATGTTGTTCCTAATAAGTTTCAGCTGATCAATTCAACAACCTCCAACTTGGAAAGAAGTCCTTCTTTTGCAGTAGTGGATAGCAAACATAATATTCAGATTAAATTAGAAACACTAGGAATATAAGTTTTCTATTTTTAGCTATGTGTACAATACAGCTCATTCCATTGATAACTCGGAGAATAAGTTCAATTGTCTGAAAGACTGTCATGTAACCAATGTTTTGGGCAACATGCCATATCAGGGGGGGGGGCTATTAGAAAAATTGGAAAAAAGCGTGCTCAATGAATAAGTTACTTCTCTCAACTAAACTAGTCTGAATTTAAAAAAAAAAAACAAGCTTGAATGCTGCCAGACACAAAGTGGAGGACCAATTTAGCATCTGCTTACATAGCAAATAGGACCTAAAAACCGATTTAATGGGTGAAGGGAGTTTCTAAAAACTAAACGTTTTTCTTCCAGATATAGTCTAAAGATTCTCTGTACTATAGCTTCATTGGTATGGTCAGTTCATGTGATTCATTGATACATTCACAGCCGGTCAGACAAGCCAACTTAAAAAACTGAAGAGAGCTATGTCGATTGTTTTGGTTGACAGTTTTTCATATCTGATGAGAAATTTCTTCAGAATTATCAGTTCAGTATTGGGTCATCTTGGAACCTCAGACAAGCCAACTTAAAAAACTGAAGAGAGCTATGTCGACTGGTTTGGTTGACAGTTTTTCATATCTGATGAGAAATTTGTTCTTCAGAATGATCAGTTCAGTATTGGGTCATCTTGGAACCTCAGACAAGCCAACTTAAAAAACTGAAGAGAGCTATGTCGACTGGTTTGGTTGACAGTTTTTCATATCTGATGAGAAATTTGTTCTTCAGAATGATCAGTTCAGTATTTGGTCATCTTGGAACCTGAAGCAAAATCTAAATTAAGTCTTTATTTCTTTTTTATTTTTAGTTGATTATGCTTCTCAAGTGAATACCTGCAGACAGTAACATTCAAATGTGACACATAAATAACTACAGTGAAGGAGACATTTTTTTAGATTATTACAGTACTGACAGATTCATTGACAAAAGTCTAATGGAATCTAGTAAGGAGATTTCATGGAAAGTGATATAAATATTTACCCAACAATATTCAAATCATGGGTATCTGGTGGGAAAGGGGATCAAATGTGGCATTTAAGGTGCTTGTTGCAGGCTTCAAGTCTATTTTACCTATTGCGAGATACGTGGAGCTTGAGAAGAGGTAGCTGATGTTGTAGCCAATGTAAGGGCACTAGCTAGCTTCTTAGTAAAAGAAAAACATCATATTTGTTTTGTGTGTGATGATAATGTCGATGATGATCTTTTTCATGTATTTTCTGAATAGTGTTTAATAATTCAACCAAATTTGCCGCGGTTATGTTATTTTCTAATCTTCAAATGTCAAGTTCATTTTTCAAGATCCACTGCAGAATCAGGTAATAATAACTGTGAAGCAATCATTTCTATAGATTCAAATTACCTAAACTCAGCTTATTCATCACTTTTCAATTATTTATGAAACAGCAATTTTATATTTGAAGCATATTTGTATAAAACGTAATTACAGAGAACAAACAAAACGCATCTAACTTGGAATAAACATTCAATCCTAGACTTTCTCACTTTGAGGCGCAATGTGAACTTTATATAAACAAATATAAAATGAATTTGTTCATATATCATTAGGAACTCTTTTGATAATAAGAAAAATTGAGTAAAGTAATTATATCTAAAATTATACATATTCTCTCAGTAATAATCACATTAATTCCGAATCATTATACCTATATTTTTTAATTCCAATTCACAGTATACTCTCATAACTTGCTGAAATTTATTTTAGATAATAAAAATCATAAAAATCTAATGCTTAATCATCACTTTTTTTCCCTTTTACTTCCAGATATATTTAGTCTCAGAGAACAGAAAAGTGATAAAAGTTGAGAAAAGTATTGTTAAAAATATGGGACAGTAATTAAAAGAAAAAATCTAAATTTTGCATTTGCATACTGACTTCAAATACAACTAGCATATATATAAATGATTATGAATTGTATTATATATTTTGAAATTCATTTTTGAATTGATATCCTATTATCTCACAGTGGATGTATCATTTAGCCTAGACAACATAAACAGAATAAGCAATTAATGAAAATGGAGCTGCCTGAGGAATCAAACCTGTGACCGATAGAATAGCCACCTAAACGTAGCATTGCTCTTGCCATTGAGTTAGATAGTTGCTGGTAATGCAAAAGCTCAAATGATTGTTTGGAATGATACGTTGAAGTGGCAACCCAATTGGGTGCAGGTTCGATCCCTGCAGCAGCCCATTTTCTTTTATTATTCATTCTATTTACATTGTCTGGGCCAAATGATGCATTTGCCATGAACTAGCAGGAGATCATTTCAAATATGATTTCAAAATGATATAATGCATTTTATAATCATTTTGTTGGATCATATATCCATTTCTTAATAACATATATGTAAAATTATGTTTAAGTATTAACTTGTGATTGACATAATGCTTTTGTTGTATTAAGATGCTTGCAATGACTTGACTTGTCATTGTGGTTTGTTTAGGTCCAGGCAGGCCTAAAGCAGGGTTTCATGTGCTGTAGGCAAAAGGTTTCATGCACCTTATGATTTAGACATGACTTAGAATTTTTGCCCCGCTATACTCTAACAATAATTATTTTCAGTTTGTGCCCTAGGTTTAGAAATTACAGTTTTGTTAACATGAATTAAAGAATTATTATAAATTTTTTCCTCTGTCTTTCAACAAAAAGATTTTTGGCAGTTTATATTTGAGAAAACGATAATTTCTGATGAAAGTAAACCTAGAAATTGACAGTAATTCCTTTCTGAATGAAATTCTACCCTTGCTAAATGGTTCCTTCAGGTAAATTACTTGAATGATTTGATCTGATCTAGACGATATTATCTTCGTATTGAGCCACGTTTTCATCTTTTTATAGTTTATCAACTGATAACACATGTATATTGATTGTTCAGATGGGTTTGCTAACTATTGTGATATGGTAGATGTTATATCGTTATTTATTAAGCTCAACTAGTCTGGTACAAAGCCTCAGTAATGGAGTACCTAGTGAGAATCAAACTGATTGCATTAGTAAATTGGTCTGCTTGATGGGATTGGTTGATTGGTTGATCATCAGACTAATGCAGCATTACCTTTTTAAAAGTATGAGTGATAAAGTGTCAAATATCACTTCTTACTTTTTCCTTTTTTTTTTTGTACAAGCATAGTTCATGTAAAAAAAAAATGACTAGATTTTTTCAAGTCTGGATTGGCACTTCAACCTAGAATTGGAGTATCTGTGCACTCTACCAAGGATCAAAGTGTGGTTGTAACAGTGAATTCCTTAAAAAGTATTATGAACATACTCAATATATATATATAAAAACACACAGAGGCATTGAGTCCTATATATCCGGATGATTGGATTATTTAGTGTTGAAAATATCCACTATTTGTTCTTCTTTCATCAGATAAAAGGATTATTTCTTAGTTGTATGATACTCAGAATTTTAGCAATGAACCTTTTTTATTGAAAGGAAATTTTGATCAATTTTCACATGAAGGGTCTGTTTTTATTTTCAAACATCCGCTATTCATTTAAGAATTCTGTTGTTTGCTTATCGCTCTGTTCATAAAAGGCAAACTGACATTCGAAGATGAAAAATAAAAGAAAAACGGGAAACAAGACAAACACTGTTAAGCTCCTTTTTTTTTTCAATATAAAATTAAATTTTCGGCATCTATTTTCTGGCTTCTGTTTTTCACAAAACAGTGAAAAACCTCTCTTCGAATGTTTCCACTTGTGTAGTTACATGATCAATCATATTATTAAAAATCCATCATCTGTCAGAGTAGTTAACAACCACCAACACAGGAAGCTTGTTTTCCTACCATGTGGATATCAAGATCGTTCTGTTTCTTTTTATTAGCACCAAGTTCTGTTGAATCACCCCCAAAAAGGCACCTCACAAATTACACTTCATGTCTAATATCTGACCATTTGTGATTTGGTTACTTCGATGGCATTTGTTTGACTTGTCCACTCACAAAATGATTTCACTGACCAACCTATATTGGGTTTATATTTAGACAAGACATTTACAGATTGCCTCTAAGGGAAAGAAGAAAGTTTATTATTTTTTTTTTTCTCACTGTGTGGAATAAGAAGAAATAAAACTATAGAACGATTGGTTTACAAGGGTATTCGGTGGACCACTGCAACTTATCTAAGCCCAATAACTATACATATTAAGCTTCAGAAGATTGCCCCTTAGTCATAATACCAACAAATTGGATGCAGTATGATATTTGCAAGTTTTTTGTCTTCTAAATCAAATGTCCTTTTTATATATTGGCACATACAGTACTTTTGAAAATTTGTTGTAAAATTTTAATTCTCAGAATCAGAAATTATTTCAAAGACATCAATAATGATACTTTTTTCTTCTGACTTTTATCCGCACAATCTAATCTCTTTTTCTATCTTTGATGTTACCGCACTATTTTGGCTAATTCATTCTATAGCCTTCTTCAGGTGAAATATCTTATATCTATAAGGATAGTGCAAAGACAAAAAAATTGTATCACATAGAAAATTTGAACTTCTCAAAGTTATAGACAATACTCTCCCCTGTAGTCACTTTGGAAACTATTTGGTACAGTTATATTACTATCCTTGTAGTGAACAATAAGAAATGAGAAAGAAAGAGCACTGTTGAGAATAGCTGACTAAAAATTGAAAACTCTTAGTCCTTCTTGTCTATATCCAGCAGGAAATTTCATCACAGTTAGCTGTCAACTTGAATACATTTTTTTTTGTTTGCCAAATGAAAAAAATAAAAGCAAAAGATAGACATTGTCTTTTCATTTATGCTTCAATGTAAACATGGCCACAGTGTTATATATTTCTTGAATGTCATCTCCCCAGAATAAACATTCTTTATTGTTGTAGGTTAAGGCACTTGAGGTTAATAGAAATGTCTTCATTGATCATTCACTTTGAAATTGTAGAGATATATCTTGTCTGTGTCTAAAGATAAATTCTATCTGCTTTGATCTTGTGAAAAAAAATGAAGTTATTTACAAAAAAAAATTATTAATCAACCATTCATCTCTGCAAAAATTTTAGAGTTTCTTTATTAC
This sequence comes from Thysanoteuthis rhombus, assembly GCA_963457665.1. NCBI lineage: Eukaryota > Metazoa > Mollusca > Cephalopoda > Oegopsida > Thysanoteuthidae > Thysanoteuthis > Thysanoteuthis major. The sequence goes on from OY735199.1 coordinate 76,226,788, forward strand.
AACATTTGTAGTTGTTGTACAAGAGGAAGCATGTTAACATGTTGAACCTCTTGACAAGTAGACGCAGCACCTGCTAGAATGATATTCAAAGGAATCTAGTGCATTTTATGCAAATTGTATATTTAAGTATGAGTGTCACACTGTCTGTTTATATCTCATGCTATAGAAACCCTCTCAACATTGGCACATCTAAACCAAATTAGGCAAGCATATTCATAAGACATAGGGGTAGATTTTAAAGTAAAATGTTTTGTAAAAGAAAATTTTGTGAAGGTTTTAGGATAAGGATTTTATACTTGAAATTCTCTAGGGGTCAAACATGGAGGGAAACATTTTCCTCTTATAGGCATTAAAGTTAAGGGAAACTTTTTCCTTTTTTGAAGGGTCATAAGTGGAGGGGAACGTTTTTTCCCTTGTTGATGAGTTAAAAGTGATGAGAGACCTTCCTTTGAAGGAAACTTCTTTTTACGAGTCAGAAAACTTCAGCCCTTTTTTTTTAACTCCTTAAATGTTTAACTAGGTGTAGATGGGTACTTTAGTCGACAAATCATATTGATTATAAGTGTAACTTGAATCATTGTCTGGAGTCTACAAAGGAATGTTAATGTAACATTACAAGAAGTATAAGTAACATTGCAGAAATGTTGCAGTAATGTTAATTTGCTAGTTGGGAATATGGGTCAAGCTAGAGCCCTGAAAAAATTATTTGGGATTTTGGCTGACTCACTGTACAAAGAAAAGAATGGTTGCAGATATTTCAAGTCTGAAACTTTTTGGCCATTAGACAGTTTGGGTCTGGTCAGTGGATATGGACGGACCTGGCACTTGGGAGAGAATGGAAGGGGAGGAGAAAACAAGACGGCACTCAATCGTGGTGGATGTGGGTGGCCTAGGAATTAATTTGGACATAATTATTACTTTAGTGACTAATGATGAACTTTACACACCAAGAAATCACCAACTTTACTAAGACAAAATTCAATACTTTCTTTTATCTGGGAACTTGCTCCTGCATAACTGATGTTTTGATGTTTTCAACAGAAATAAAAAGGATATCTTTTTCCTGAAAATGGCTGGATTTGTCATATATTTCTTTGGCATTTTCCATCTCCCATAATTTCTGTTGGAGATTCTAGCCATTGTCCAGATGAGATCGAGACATCATTAGAGTAAATACAGTCATGTATTTTGGAGAGATGCATGTAATCTGGTCATAAATAGCAGCATGTCCCCTGGCTATGGTTACAGGAAGTTGCTTATTGTGACCACTATAGATAGAGTGTTTGGGAAGGAGCTATTTTGATATCATTAATACCTTTATAATTTCATTTCTTGTAGACATAAACCCAGTAAAATAGGTTATCATAAAGAACCACAGATAGAGTTCATTAGGCACCAGTTTATGGGTTGATTTTTTGAAAATTAATAACTGAATTTTATAGGAAAAATACTCTACCAGATTAAGATTCATAGGAATTTAAATTGTCATTTTTCATATCACTTTGGAAAGTATTTATATTTTTTGAAGTGGCTGTTTTCTCACTGACACTATTCCATTGACTAGTAACTTTGGAGGAAGTGAAGCAGTGTCAAATTCCTGTACGTTTTTGTGCTTAAAGCTTCTTGCTACACTCTCGTGATACAGTACAGAGTGTTGAGAACAGCATTATCGTTGATGGACATTTTATGCAGTGACAGTTGAAGGCTAGTGTGTGAATATTATAAATGTGTCTATAAGGTGTGTGAATGTTGGTTTTCATGATTATCAAGAGTGGCTTCTTCTGCATATATATATATATATATATATATATATATATATATATTCACACATGTTCCTGTGCATATGCATGCACTAGAAATTGTGTGAGTAAAACCGTGGCTATATTCTTTTAATCCATTGTTTTGGCACCTGTCTGGTATGTTTGTTGTTAGATATGAAGATAATCAAATCAAACATTTCAAATAATCAAGTTTTTCCATGGAGAAACACTTTTGATATGAGCAAATCTGCCCACTGTCTGTTAGGTTAATCATTCGAAGGGAAAAAAAAATCTATTTTTCTTTCTTATCTTTTGGCACCTAAGAATGAGTTTCAGTTTCATAGTGTGAGGAGTTCTCACTCATCCTCAATCTCAAATTTGAGGTATGAAACTTGCAGGATTCCGGTGCTGCCAACCCCTGAAGCATCATGAATTGGTTGGCTTTAATCATGAGGAATTTTATAACTCTGTGAATCTTACAGATTCCCTCATAAGTTCTGCTGAGATAAAGATGTTTCATCCTGAAATAGAAATCTAGGAGGCGGAAATCCTGGAACTATGATCCAAAAAATTGTAATGTCTGCAATATAATGGCATACAGCATATTACATTGTTAGCCCTGACAGACACATAAAATGATATTGCATCAATAGTCAAACTGATACGATCAAAACTATCCTTGTTTCAAGTAGTGGTTCAGTCAGAGATGCAGTGCTAACTTTTCAGGTGCCTGACAACTTTTTAGATGCTGGGGCATTTCATTGGGTTCTTCAGTCTCTCTTCTTTTTTTTTTTTTTCAGACGTGCTGGAGCCATGCTCCAGTGAGCTCTGGCAACACTGCAACCCAAGGATGTAGTGCTGTGGGAACATGTAGGAATGGTATTACCTTAGTTTGGTAGGGGAAAAGGGTTTCCTCTGTATGTTTGTATAACTGAAATTCTCATTTTGTTTATCTGTTTATACCATCAAATTAGCTCCCAAAAGTGTATTGTAGTTATCCCAAGAATGAAATCCCCAGAATTCTCAAAATTGTACACATGGAAATTTTGCAAGATGAATTTACAATATTCTGTTAAAGGGAGTGACTTTATAAAAAGAAGAATAACACCAGTTAATAGTTTCACACTCTTTACGTAACAAATTGAACTTCTGCTCTTGGGAAAGGTATGAATCAATCTCATCCTGCGTACTGTCTCATCACTATATTTCATGATATCAGGTTCTGTCACCAGCATATCATGATAGCTGACTGGGAAAAGTGGGTGGGTGAGCAAATAGGAAACCACATTACTTAATAACAATAACTGCCCTTGAAAAATCATTTTGACCAGCTTTCATCTGTCTTGTTATAGTTTAATCAAGAATTGTCATCTTTCTATATGAATTCTAATACAGAAAATGCCACTTATTGTGATCATTTTGTGACAGGGGACATTTAGATAACCACAGACTGATAACATTAAGCATAGGATAAAGAAATTGGAACAATTCACACCTGCTGTTCTCAGTCTACATTCATTGTTATGAATGACAATACAGTTTAGCAATATCTAATAATAGAAAGCAGATAATCTTTAATAAATGTCAATTCATTTTATATAAAGAGGTTGGGTTTGATTGATTTTGATAACAATAGCCGTTTGATAACATTATCCATGATTAGGACGAATGGTTCGTACAATGTTTTCTTATTGTGTATATTTACTACAAAATACTATTTCAAGTGTTGAAGAACATAGATATCTGAGTAAATTAAATCATTCATCTTTGATTAGCCACTCTAGTTTCATTCAACCCTGAAATGATTTAATTCGCCTTTGGTTAGATCATTCACAACTCTAAGAAGAGCTTCCTCTAAGTATCAACAATTCAAATATGCTTGTTTCATTTTGAATATACTGATGAATTACAGTTTGAAACTGATCTAAAGAAGAAACATATATCTCAGTATAAGAAAAGCCTGGGTTAAGACTCAGTACCATTCCAATGTCTGTCTTGTCTTTAAGTTGAATTTCTGTGTAAGTCTGGTGTGTGTCAAGCATCATTCAGTCAAATATTTGTCTTGATATATGATATATCGAATCACAAAACTTGTTCTCTTTTTGCTTGTCTGTGGGTGAATGTGTGTGTGTATGACTTCTCTCACTCCAGGACAATTTTTGGGGGCTACAACTCTTTTAGTGGGAAGGAGAAATTTTGGTCAGTTTTTATTTGGACAGACTTGGACAAGAATGGATATGTTGAATTAAGGCCACCACAACCTTGGATTGTGGTGAGGGGAATCAAAGAAGTTAAGAGATGATGGAACTGGAGCAAGTAGAAAGAAAGGGTATAAGTTTGACGAGTAACAATAGTGAGAAGATGCCTGTTTTTGAAGATGCAGAACAGTCAACTGCAACTGTCTGTGATTGGACAACTCCAGTGTCAACATATTTTCTCAATTCAAGTAATGCATTTCACATCAATTCTCATTGCAGCATGTTGCCACCACTTTTATAGAATAAATACATCATTTACTTTCTACCCTAACATAATCAGTTCTGTGGTTTCTTTTGATGTCTCTCTCTCCGCGGGTCTTATTTGCAGCACCTTCAGCACAGCAATGCAACACTTGTAAATGTAGTTGTAGTGTAACACTTTATGCTGCGTCTGTTTTTACAGCAATCAGAAAGTACTTTATTTGACGGCATATAAACACCCCAAACACTTTTTTCCCCAAAAAAGAACTCATAAAGTAAATGTTACCTTCAATAATAGTAATTCGATCACAAAATCAAGAATTCTTATTCAAACTAGTTAATTAAATTTTGTGTCTTAAATGATTTTGAAAGGAAAGAATAAATATTCAGCCGGCTACTGCACACATTCTTTGTCAGTTATGAGGCCGAAATTTCAAAATGCCTTTCTCATTAGTTCTTCTGGTTTTATCTGCTTTTTCCGCCGATGGGTATAAACGGAGAGGGCACGAGTGGTCAAGCAGAAATATGAGACTATTCAACAAACATTCACAATTGTCTGGAATTATGGTTTATTACAATTCTTCTGCCCATTCACTCACACAGATTTTCTCTGTAAGCAAGAATTTCCCAAACTACCACTTTGCAAACATTGGCTGTGAGCCAATAAATCTACAAAGAAGAAGGAGGAGGAGGAGGATACATCAATTTTTTCATTTCTTTCTCAAGAAATTGCATCATATATTGACTATTGTCCTGTTTTATGTATGCCTATATATATATATATATAATGTATGTGCGTGTAGATGAGATGTGGACTTCTATAAATGCAGAACCACCCTGGGTGAATGCATGCTGTAATAAACCGTTATGTGAAATTTTACTGGACAATCATATTTTCTATGGAAACCTCTAAGTCTATAAAAAAAAAAGCTTGAAATGAATCGAAATTTGATGCAAGAAAGATTCAAATGATTCTTGAATTTGTTTTGAAAGACATATCTAGTCTGAGATTCAACCATTTAAATTTAAAGAAAATAACTACTGGAAAAGAGGCCGGCTGGCCTGCACTTCAAATCCTCAAATGGTTCAGGATAGGCTTTTGAAGTACATCACTGGTACAAAAAAATCTCTAGTAGCACATTAATAGTAAAAAACATGTCAAAGATTCATTGCATCGTGTATAAATCAGTGGTGGAAATGGGGCTAGAATGGTACAGCATATACGTATTTCGAAATTTCCAGTTAATTTGTATTTCCAATGTTTACTAGTGCAGTCATTATTATATACTTAGTTCCAAAAACCCAGCCTTATCATTTATCTAGTTCCCAAAACTTTCACTGTCGAGCATTGACAGTAAACATTACAGAGAAAGGAACAGCTTCCTTCATTTGATAGACGTAACTCATATAAAACAATCAGGCATTATAAAGAATATGTTGCATTTTGACATCAAACGATTGATAAGTACAACTCAGATGTAAAGTTGGAAGACAAAGTCAGTCCGTATACTATGTATATACATCTATATGATGTTTATATCATATAAATACAATGTTTTTTATGGGTGTGTGAATAAAGGTAGGATAGATTCTACACTTCAATCTTTTTGAGTTTTAGGAAAAACTTTTGAAAAGATAATTTAGAAATTTTTTAAGAGACTGATAATTCAGGTAAATTTTAGGTGTGCCTCATTGATATTAGCCCTATGCCCAACTCTCTTTCTTTAGCCATGCTTGGAACTTGCTGGACGGCCTTTGCTATTTACTCATAGCTGGAGGAATACGAAGATTCATGTCTTTCCCAAGGTGCGGAGGGAATGCTAGCAGCCTTCAAAATCAAGTCAAACTCAGTTTGCCAATTCTATTTTCTATACCAGTGACCATAATGCCATTGCTTTAACTGACAATGGTGTCCAGCTATTCTCAATGCATTTTCATTAGACTAATGCAGTTCTCCATCAAATTAAATGTTTTCCTTGTTGTCAGGATCGCCATCCATTATGTCATTGGTCGAGTGCTTGCAAATGATTTGATAGCAGAGTTAAAGCCAGTAATCTTCGAGATAGTGTCTCTTAGAATCTTTGATTCATTCCCTCTGCCCAAAATCAAATAGTCTTTCAGAGCACTTCATTAAATGGGTAAATGTGGAGAATTCCACCGGATGGGGATAAATAAATCTGAATAATGAGTTTGTGGAAAACGAAATGACTTTTCTTAAAAATTATGGTCAATATTTTTTGTAGCTTTTTCCATTGCAAGCTCTCTCACTTTTTCTTTTCAACCTCAAAACAAGATGATGGAAGTGATTTTTTGTTTGGGGTAACAAAACTTTCAGTCAAAAGATCTTGGAGAAATAGCTCTCTAATGAGAGTATTGTAAAAGGTAGTAGCGAACACGACCGGGTTCGAATCAATTTGACCAATTGCTCTCAATTGGGCTCCGTGCCTGGGTAATCAGCTCTAGTCTTGTCCAATGCACATAGCAAAAGATTACAACACACACTTAATGCTACACTGCCATTTTCACAGTGAACAGCAACTAATTCAATTTTCTCTAAAATTCTTAAAGAGCCAGAAGTATTTGTTCAATCTTTTTATATTAGAAATTTCCAACCGTAACTATCATTATAGGTTTCTTCAGTTTTCAAACTGTTCAGGCTCTGTATATACATATATATCATGTGTGCAGGCCATACCAATGAAACTAAAAGACTAAAAATATTTTGCTATTTTTTTCATTTTATTGAAAATTCTTCTTCTGAATAGGTTCTTGCTAGGAGGTCCAGTTTTCAATGAGTGTTTATCTTAAATTGATCCCTAGTTTGTGTCCAGCAATGTTTATGCTTGTTTCTTGAAAATTCAAACATATATAGTGATCACGGCACAAAAAAAAGTGAGAGAAGAAATACATCCATTGATCACCCCCAATATGGCTTGCTGTCAAAAGATGTTGGTCTCAAGACAGTTTCTATTAAGTGACTAAGTAGACCTGTTTTGAATTGTTTTTCTACTCTACATTAATTAAATAATATGTTAATCAAGAATGAGACAGCATGAAAATCTATTGATCTGAAATTTCTAATCGCACTTTTTTTATTGTTTTCCATTCTACCACAAAAATATAAAGATATAAATAAAGTTTATTATACACGTTAGGATTCAATAGACCTTGGCTGGTAACTTACACAAAACGTGTCCAATTGAGCCCTGTAACTCCTAAGGCTGGCTTTGGGAGCTAGGTATAAGATTGTTGTAGTTCACTAAAAAGAAATGAAACTATGCCTAGAAGTTATTTTCCACTGGGCTCAAATATAAATTGAAGAAGGAAAATTGATATCAAACCAATGATTAACATCCTTTTAATGTTAATATTACAATCTCATATTTTTAAATTCTGTTATTTATGAATTGGTTTGAAATCCTATATGACGTAGTCATTCTTCAAAGTGTATTGTGGATTTTGAATAAATAACAGAATGAATTTTTTTATCATATATTCAAGTATTATAGCAGTTGATCGTTTGAAACTTCTTTCAAGTCTCAAGTCCTCATGAGTGACTGGAATAGAGTGTTCAATTCGTTTCCAGTTAGCAACTAAATATGTCTGAAATTGAAGAAGACAATTTGGGAGTTTTGTTTCAAACCTATGATTTCAGGAATTGTAGAACGTTTTATTCAGTTCAGAATTTTTCCCATATAGAATTGAAATTTAAAAATTTTGCATTTTCTGTTCCTACAATTTTTAGATGTGCGACTGACAGACTGACAAGTAGTAATAGCTGTCACTGACTGACAGACTGACATACCGAAAGAAAATTTGCTGATTTGGAGCTAAATTTATCTCTTTTATAGTGTAAGCAAGAGAACCCATGCATCAATGGTTGACTTTCAGGCTTGTTAAAAATAGTTTTCTATTTGGCAGCAATTGTGGTTGTCTATCCAGGTTATAATGAGGATCAGGGATGAAAATGGGGGGACGGGTGGATTTTTCTTCACAATCTCCATGTTTTTTGAGAAATTAATACTCTTAGTTCCCAAAATCATTTCCATTGCTGGTAAGGATTAATAATAATAATAGATATCTATAATAAAGATCAGCTTTGGATAACTTTTCCCAAAATTAAATGAAGTATTGCATAGAATTTTCTATGTTTGTTATTTCTTTTGCAATGCAAATCATAACTCAGACCTCAATGTTAAGATAATAATGTCTCATGAGTAGATTCAGAGAACCTGATGTTAGGGTGTAATTTTTATTCAGTGTTTAAGCAAGGTGTGACATCAGTTAAGGAATTAGAAAATATGTATTGCCCTCTCTTTGGCTAAAAGGTCATGTGATAGAAATGTATTTTCTAATGAAGTTCATCCTACTCAGCTGTCATTTGACTCTTTACTGTATGAGAAAACTCTTGCATTGTCTTCAGTTGATTTCAAAATATAAAACTTTTTAATGCCGCAAACTATATGGGTGCATTAAGATAAGCTGTCTTTGTAAAATTTTAATAACCATATTTCATCCTGGGATGTCTTGTGGCAAAGAATAATTTTTCAAATAAATGCTGCCTGTAAAAGCAAATTAACCTAACTGGAAAGCATGGACGTCCATTGCCACTTTTTCAGGAGATAGAGGGAAGCAGATATTCTTATGGGTAGGTGGGGGCAAATATTCGAGTGAGGGAAGGGGCAAAATTGTAACCCTGTTACACATAGAGAATGTGCTACACTCACTTCCATTTGCAGTGTAAACAAGTACAGCACACCGTATGATCCATGTGTCTGATCGTACTGTGGACTGAGATGTATAATATAATCCGGCGGGGGGCATGATCAGGTGACTACCAGCAGATAATAATTCAGTTTTTTTAAACAACATATCAAATTGACAATCATACAGCAACTTATCCTTTAATAACCATAAGGTTCCAACTTTTAGACTCCCTCACACTCGGTGATAAGTCTTGATAAGGGGGTAAAATACTTAATTTGCCCCCTCTCGTGGAAACCCTTGCTGGAAAGGATTTAAAGACTTAGGATAAGTTTTTGGAAATATAGGTCCACAGTGGAATCATTCAAATATGTCTATACTACTATAATTATAATTGTGTTCTTGTAGTATAGAAGCAACTTGATCTGGGCATAAGTCGCCTATTGTAGGGTGAATTGAAATATTAGCACAGCATGACATGATACCATAACACGTACATATTTACTTAATCCTCTATACCGTACATAATGCCTTCTTTGTCCTTCCAAAGAGCATGGAACAAATGTCATCCATTACATTTCTTTTGCTACTTATTAGATAAGCCCAGCATGTCTCCTCTCTTTTACCTTCTCCTTTTTGCCACTCTTGTCTGGAAACTTTCATCATTCTCAGTTGAGCTATTGAACTGCAGTGACTGAAATTCCTATCATCCACTGTTAATGGGTTTCAAGCTCTTACAGGGACCTATCTGAGATTGAAAGTATGATCGTACTTAATTATTTCAACTGACCAAGTGGTTGTGTGTTCTTTTATGATTTATTAAGTTAAGAAGAGTGATCTGTGATAATCTTGAGAAGCAGGAGAATCTTTTCTCATTGACTTTAATTGACTGCGACAGCAAGACTTAAGCCTGTTCTCATGCAGTAAAGATATATGATCATACTTAATCGTAGTTGGCATATCCTCAATGTCAGGTTGTTCTTAACATAAGCAGCAACCAATTCATCATAAAAGAACTTTAGGCCTGACTGTTTCAGAACTGAGCTTCGAGCTTGAGACAGGCAATTAGCCAAAGAGAGAAAGGAAGACATTTCTTTGACTACTATAATCATACTAGATTACCTATGCCACAAGAAAATGACGGCAATATGTAAATAATTTTGCAATTGCACCTTGCTTGGAGCATATCAAAAACATTATGTTTCTCCATATTTTCTTGTTTATGTTCGACCAGAATGAACCCATATTTTTTACTCATTTTCAAACAAAGAAATAAAGAAAGAAACCGGTATTCCGGAAGACTATTTGATTTTGTGCTAAGAGAATGAGGGAAAGTCTCTAAGAGTCACTGTCTCAACGATTACTGGCTTTAACTCTGCTATCAAATCATCTGCAAGTATTAGGAATTTAACCTTAAGCTTAGTTTTTTTTCATCCAGTCATAAAACCACTTACTTATTGGCTGATAAATTTTGCTTTCTTAGCATGAAAAGAATTTTGTTGTTGGACTGGTTTATTTAAGTGAAAAGGTTAGAATTTATCCATCAGAAGTGGAATATAATCTAACAGATGTCGAGAAATTTTACTGATGCTTGATGTTTACAAACAATAACAGACTAAGATCTTCAAGGTTATAGCCTCTGTATAACTTCCTCTAAATGTACTCTTGGATCTTAATCACACAGCATACATTTTTTTGTAGGCTGCAGAATTCTATTAACACTATATTTTAATGCTCTTACATACAGTTAGGACTGAAATTATTGGCATGGTCTAATTTTTCTTAACTTATTGAAAATGATAACCAAAATAATTGGGTAGTGAGGATTTCCTGCAAAAAAGAGAGAGCTAGAGGTATGAGGATACTTGATACGTAAACAAAAGAAGAACAGTTGTATGTCCAGAATTAATATCCGAATGTATATCCCTTTTGAGCAAAAACTTTTCAACTCTTTTTCTATGACCTGTTACTGGATTAGAATAAACACCTGCAGGGATATTTTGCCAGTCTTCATGTGCCTAATCTTCAAGTTATTGCAAACTTGTTGGTTTTATTGCTTTTACATATGTTTTGAATTCTTTCTATCAGTTCTCAATTGGATTCAGATCTGGATTCTGTGAAATTCAAGGTAAAACTTTTATTCTATTGAAATCCAAAGGTGAAACTTTAATTTTCTTATCCTGAACTGATTTAGAGGTATGTTTAAGATCATTGTTATGTATAGAGCTCCAATCAAGTTTCACTTTCAGATTTCTGACGGACTCTTTCAAGTTGGCATTCCATATTTCACAATTATTTTCTTTTTTCATATCATTTACTTTCTCTAAGCTTCCTGTTCCTTTCACAGATAAAAATCCCCAAAGTGTGATACTTCCTCCTTCATGTGTTGCTGTCAGGACAGTGTTCTTGGGATCAAAAGCCCCACCTTGACATCTTGGCACTATGCCCCAAAAGTTCTAGTTTGTCTTATCTGACCATAGTATATTCTCCCAGAATGAGATAGGCTTATCAATCTATTTACAAATGCTAGACAAGCTTTTTTTTAGAAATGACTAGCCTTTAGAAAAAGGGCTTCATGAGGTCAACATACACATAGATCTGCTCTTTGGCAAGGCTCTAATAGCATTTTTTGACCTTCCAAATTTCTGAGATCCTTAGTTGTGATATTTGGGTTATTTTTAGCATTTTTGAGAAGGTTATGTTCTGATCTAGCGGACAATTTCTTCTTCCTATCACATCCAGATTTATTTGCAACAATTTCCTCTCTTTTGAACCATAAAATTATCAAACAGTTGATTTTGGGATAGCAAATCATTTAGAAAAGGCATCATATTCACTGCTTGATGTGATGCCTTCACCATTATCCAAATATGCGGCACTCCTACCATTAAGAAAATTCCATACTTTGACATAAATAAATACAGCTCAATCGGAATCACCTAATTGAATTTTTCTGTGAATAGATAAATGAATAAATACTGATATCTATAATTTGATATTCATCATTTATAAATGATAAAATATACTTTTTTGTGCCATTGATTTTAGACATTTCATTTTTCAAATTTTTGTTTTTAAATATAAATTCTAAAAAGTTTATCTTGTGCATTCATTATAACTGTTTCCATCCAAAAGGAAAACTTCTACAACATTTTTGAATTCACTCTCCTTGAAGTGAAAAACTAACATGGTGCCAATAATTTCGGTCATAACTGTATATTTTGGTTACATAACTATTGTTGATGAGGATTACGTAAATGACAAGTCTTACAATTGCTTAATGCTGTCAAATTATTATTGTTAACAATGCTTCAACTAATAAAAATAATGAATACAAATATTGCGGCTGTCAAATTGAAGACTATATTCAATATTGGACAACTGTGTTTTGTTGGTTGATCTCATGATCCGTAAGATCATTATGGCATTATTCTGTGTGCTCTATGGCATCTCTAGGGAAGAGGGTGCTATTTGATGATGTCTTTGTCCTCTCCAAAAGAAACTTGAAATGAGAATTACCTTCGTATTGCCAAATCTTACTGTTTTTCCAGACACCATTCACTTGCTGAATGTGCAAAAGAGAGAACTTAAACTGACAAATGCTCTTGAATGGATCTGCTGAAACATTGCATTGACAACATAAAAAAAATGAAAAGAGATTCAACTGTCCGAAACAAATGTTTGAATGTTAATGATTCTTCACAAAGTTATAGACAAGATATCATTGAGTTAGAATTTTGGCAATAGTTTCATATTCAGGAATGCCTTCTGATTTTTTATTTGTATTCTTAGTCAGAAAATAAATTGAAAATAGATTTAAATTACAAATCTTATTGAGCATTTTTTGATTTCATATTTGCAGTACACTTACAACATCAATATTTTTGAAAAACAGAGTGGATTGTTTTCAAATGATTACGTTAGATTGGAAAGTAAGAAGGAAGCTTAGGAGGGATTTCCTTAACTTGATTTTATCTATGTACCCACTCTGTATTCAAATTAACATAATTCATTGCCTGTTTTTATTGATTGATCTTAACTTTCAGTCTTTTTCATTCATTTGAAAAAAAACATTTTTATTCTATAGACTTAACTGGTATCATTTTTTTTTTCTTTAATAGGATTTTGAAATGTTTTTGATATCAGTGAGTGCCTGTCTTTGTGCAAGGTTCCCAGCACTCTTTTTTTAAACTGCATACTGTATATGTGTATGTCAATTAATCTAACTAGCTGATAATACTGGGTTCCAGCTAGTTATTGCAGAGGGCTTATAATGGGATCTTTGGCCACAAACAGAGAAAAACAACTGTTTTTAGGGGTATTTTAATTCTATACCTCTTGCTACATTACACCTGCTACATACAGATAAAAAGAATCTGACTCTTAATTTCATATAGATGGATAGATGCATGGAAATCAGATCATAATTATTAGAGAGAATGTGAAAGCAGACCTCGCATTATTATCATTTTCTGAAGACTTTTCTGAAGATCCGGATCCTATTTAAAATTGCAAAAAATATAATGGCCATAGTTGTAGCAATTCTTGACTTGTGTTAAGATATCTTAATGTCATCACATTTGGTGAATTAAGTGTTAAGAAATCTTAATGTAATCTGACATAAACTAAGGGACCAAAACTTTCATTGTAAATTGAGTCCCTTTAAAAACATTTTGAGGGGTAATTTTCAAAAACTAACCAGCTAAAACCCTGCTTTAGAGTCCAATCAATAACCGCAGAAAATTTGGTTGCAATAACTCTGGCTATTCTTGAGTTTTGCAGTCATGAATGGATGGACATTTGGTGAATCATTGTAAAAATCTTTATGTATGCTCATAGATAGGTCAGCTTGCCTTTATATTGACATGTTATGCATTTATGTATACGTATGTGTGTAAGTATATATATATATATATAATTGCATAAACGTAACAGTCATCAAATATTTATACAGTAAATATAGTATACATGAAAATACATTTATATCCATGTATAATGTATCAGTAGAGAGTGTTCCGTTTTAAGATTCACTCTCTACAGATAGATATTACATGGATATTAATATATTCTTATGTCTCCATGTGTGTATATGTTTATTGGTCTGGCATATAGGTTTTTATGTGTATTCGTATGATGTACATGAGCAGAGAAGAAACTACTTCTCTGAATATAATGTAAACTATGCACTGTTTACTGACAATAACTTATTTTACAATTTCTCGTCTACCCCTGAGGAAAAAAAGATTACTGCTGAAAACATATTACAAAGAAAATTGCATTTTAATGGGATGAAATAAAACACTTTTTATCTTAAATGCAATTTATGACTCAAATTCTTTCAACAGTCTGGGTTCTTGTTTTCAAAAATAGTCAGTAATTCTTTATATTCACTGATAGATAACTATACTCGTAGATATTTTCCATTCATGACTGATTGATTTTTCTTGAATACTTCTGGGGCTTTGTCCTTTATGCAAGTACAGACCAATCGACCTATTGCTGCCAAATGTGAGATGAGGCAGGTCAACGCTTAGATTATATGTCTGTAGGATATTTTTCCACCTGACATTCACCACTTTCATCTAGCTTTTCACTTATAGTCATCCATAGATATGCTGGTATATTAAAATTATGCTTTCTCTGGTATAAAATATCATTTCCCAAACCATTGGAAAGCTTTTCCCGGAAGCTATGCAATGTGTTTCATCTACTATATATGTACATGCAAAATGATATGCTATTCAAAATTTTGTTTAAAATGGAAATTGCTTACTGTAGTTAGGTCGCTGCTGTAAAAATGGAAATATATATATGTGTGTGTGTGTGTGTGTGTGTATTTATGTGTATATATATATATGTGTGTGTGTGTGTGTGTATTTATGTGTATATATATATATATATATATATATGTGTGTGTGTGTGTGTATATTTATGTGTATATATATATGTGTGTGTGTGTGTATATTTATGTGTATATATATGTGTGTGTGTGCTTATGTGTATACATATATGTGTGTGTGTGTGTGCTAATGTGTACATATATATATGTGTGAGTGTTCATGTGTATGTATATACATATGTGTGTGTGTTTATGTGTATATATATGTGCGTGTGTGTGTTTATATGTATGTATGTATATATATATATATATATATATATGTGTTTATGTATGTGTGTGTGTGTGTAGTAAAGTAAACATTGAACTGATTGTCTTTTTTTTGCTCTATAAAGCTATACTTTTAGTTAACATTAAAATAATTTGAGAAAATTGTCATTTTATTTGAATTTTTGAGCTGAAAATGAAAGTGTATATATTTACCTTCAATTCCACCAGTAATTACCTTGCGTAGGTATTGGGGTGGTACTGGGTGGGAATTTTAACTCTTTTGCTCCTTCTAAGCATGACTTGTTAATATCATCAGTCATCAGGGTAACGTATACTTTGCTGAGAAATTAGTTGCTATACACATTCTTCACTCACTGAACACATCACGACTTCATTTCAATATCTGAAGTTCGAAAATTCTTTACGAAGCCTTGATTTGAAAACATTGATATTTTCTGTCACAGTTGCACTTTCAGACTGTTCCATATTTTCGTAACTCTAGCTGGAAAGAAGAGTTTATGAATACCATTTTCAGGTTTTATTTGTTGTTTAAGCTCCATGAAAATATTTAGCCAGATGGAGTAAGATGAGTTTTGTTTAAAAGAGAATCATCACAAAAAAGCCATAATGATTACTATCTTGTCCCATAATAGTTGTTGTATTTGCATACTATATTTATATACTAAATAAAGCAATCATTATAGGACTGGAGAAGTACATTTTTCCACTAACAGTGGTGAGCAAAACAAATTCAGAACAGAAAAAATGCAATGTTTGTAATCTGACAAACTGAAAGCAGATAAAGAAATTTGAATTAAGAAAAAGCGCAGTACCAAAAGCAGTGTTGGCTTGAAAACATTTTTTGTAAAATGGAACAATTAGTTTCATATTGCTTAGAAATATACATTTATCAATTTTATTGGTTTTATCCCTCAAATCATAATTGAAAACAAAATTAAAAAAAGCAAAAACATACTCAACAAATATAAAACACACCACGAAAATAAAGAAAGTTTTGCTTGACTTTTGTGTTATTTTATAGATCCATAAATTATCAAAAATAAAAACATCAAAAATCATTAAGAAAATATTTCTGATTCAAACAATTGAGTAAATATTGTATGCCTTTGTGTTTAAAAGTCTTTCAACAAATAGACATGATATAAAAACTGACAGTTTACTTAGTAAATTAGTTGAAAAAAATATGTTCAAAATAGATTACTCTTTCAGGACAGGTTATTACAATTGTTTTTTTTTTTTTTAAGATTTGTTCAATTATTTAAATTTTCTTTAGAAACTTCTGAATATGTTTATATACTTACACTGGCAAGTACAAAACTCATAATGCTGAAACTGAAAATAATATTAACCCATTAACTACAGATGGTGGCTAGTTATCCATAGCAAGATAAAAGCCTTGGCTCATAAATAGGACTGTGCTTCCATCAATCACAATAAAATGGAAATCTTAATATTAGCCATAGAACTGCAATGACTGAAATTTCTGTCATTGATAGTTAATGGGTTAACTAACATGAAACACTTTCAAAGCTACAAATGTCACAGATTTATTGAGCTTTGATCTTGATGCAAAATGTTTTACTTATACTTATTGTTATTTTCCTGTTATCAATGTTAATAATTTGAACTTTTTCATGATACCTTACATTTGCTTTATGCAAATATGTACACTAAACAGTTTATAGCAAACATTTCTTGAAAAAAATGCTTAGTTAATCTATGCTCAAAGAATTCAGATTTGCTTCATTTTGAACAACAAACCCAAACTTGACATCTCCTTCCTGTAACATGAAAGTCAATGGAAGAAAACTCTGGTAAAAGTTGTTAACACCAGAAATACAGCTGATTGTAAATCATTGAAAGCAAAATATTAGAAAGAAAGCTTAACCTTTCAAATTCTCCTTTCTTAAAATTTAAGGACAAAATTTTTCAACTGACTATAGTTAATTTTTTTTTTCCAATGATTCTAAAATTATTGTTCTATATTGAAATGTTTCTTAGATAATCTCTAAGCCAAATTATTGCTTTGATTTAGGACTTTATACTCGATACTATCAAACTAAGAAAATAGTCAATAAGCCAATGATAGAATATTTCTTGCAGGTAAATTGCATCAATGAATATATTATTTGATTTGTTAAAATTCCTGTGTAACATTTTACTTGTATAATCTTAGTTTTAGATTTTCTGCATAACATTTAAACCTTGATAATTTTCAAATATAAAAAAGTGCATTGTGATTTTTGACCTGTGCTTATATCAATGTAAATTTTGCCACTTTTGCCCCTGGTAGAAATTTTTTTCATGTGCATGGATTGCCCACAAGCCCTCATCTCTGTTTATCATTGTGACATGCAAGTAACATGACTTTGTCAAGATGACTTGAGATGGAACAGAGCGAGTAGAAAGTTTGATTTGTGTGTTTCCCAAAGGCATTAATGTGAAAGTGATGTTTGACCAAAAAGTTCAGGGAAACGTATTTTTTTTCTTATTTTTCCTGTTCATCTAGCACTCAGTATTTCTTAATTCATCTTTTAGTTCTGGCTGATGTGGGGCTGGACAACAAAGGTTACATTTACCTCTTGAGCTATTGGAGGGAGGGGGTCTTATATGCCATCAAATCATGTAATATCAATTCTGAAGTCAACAAAATGCACAATGCTTTTTTTTTACTCAAAAATATTTAAGAAAATTGATTATATACTGACTGATTTACACTTATCTGTACTTTGTAAATATTTTTGATGTTTCATCAATAACTGTGTTTGAACAGTAAGTACTGTATGACATATTTTAAGCATTAATATTTCATTAAAATTTTAATAGTGTGTTCTGGAGGTTAGTTTTGGATTACGGAACATTCATCGCCATAGAAAATTCATCTCCAACAGTTCATTCCTAACTTAGTTTAGGGATGATAATAAGGACTTTAAGTTAATCATAAAAAAGAAAACAATTTCCAAGTGATGTTTGAGATGACCTTAAGACCCATTGGAATAAATCATTCTTTTCTATCAACCTTTGCTTCCAATTGTCAGTGTTTGTAACATAAGTCCAGGAATTTCAGGAATTGTGCATAACTTATCTTATTAGGTATTTAAATTTGTTTCATCTACTTTTTATATTCAATTTGTCTTAAATTCAAGTTTAGTTTTCTTATTTTTCTTACTTTATTTCGACACTATGGATTGTTGGGGATGAATTTTCTAAGGCTATGAATGGTAAGGGATGAACTATCAGGATCCCGTAAGTCTGAGGCTGGCTTTGAAAGGAGAAAAATAAACGTAACATTCAGGCATATCAATCAGAAAATGGTAGTCATGCAGTAAGAGGAATACAAAGTAGTCAATCACAAGGAGACTAGTACTAACCATAGGTATTTAATACATTCACTTTAAATCGAGTGACCTCCAGATCGGATGTTCGGCAAATATAAATGCCGGAATCGGCAGGGTTACTTCTTGCTATCTTTAGCTCGCCGATTAGTGTTCTCGGAGAAATTTGACGTCGGCTAATCACAATTCTCCGCATGACGCCCTGCGTTATAATTTCTCCATCCTTGTACCATGTGATGTCCCGAGGAGACTGTACATTGTGGGTCGCATTGCAGATCAGATGAATAGGTTCTGTTTTCTGAACATAAGCTGTGCCTGTAAGCGTTATATCTGCAAACACAAATAACTTTTACTGATGAACATCAATGTTGAAGAGCCCTGTAATCAGGCATGGCAATAGTCCTTGGATTATATCATTCATAAGTCTAAGTTTGAGACTATAAGGAAGCCTTGTTGAAACTATCAGTATTTACTATGTCCCATTATAGATGTTACATTTAGTGTATGAAATGTACATGCAAATGTAACAACTATCATGTGACAGAGGTAGTATCATCAATTTATCATTTTCCAATTGGTTTCTTCTTTCACTTGAAGGGGAGCATATTTTTAATTGTGAACAGAAAAATTAAAAAATACCGTTTTTTCAGGGTTGGAAGAAATCTACCGTATTTGATGGCATATAAGGCCCCACCTTATTTCAGCAGGGAATATTAAGAAGAAAAAAAAAAGCACATTCCCTGAATTCCTGTCTCTTATCACTTAGTTTTGTTAAATTCCTCCGCAAGTAATAACCAATGTAGATCTGGCCAATGGCACTTATATCAACCTTTTGAGCCATCTTGTAGGGAAAAAAGATATGGGGTCTTATGTGCTGTCAAATACGGTGTTTTATAATCAGTTTTGCTTCTTTGGTATTTCTTGCTTCCTAAATAAAAAGGGATGTGTATTATACAATGGAGAATCTAAATTTTTCAGTAGACAATATATAGTGGTTTGATTTTTTTGTCGGAGGAAGCTTCTTTGAATTCTAACTTGTCTTTTTATTAGTTGACATTTATATACGGAAAAGATCAATCTCCTAAAAGAAAATTCTAAATCTAAGAACCAAGATTACAAAGAATTATAAATATGAAGGTTGAGATTTGTTGCTAGTGCTTGTGGCTATTTCTCTCAACCTCCCAAACTCAAGCAAATTCATTTTCATCAATTTACAATTGTTATAGCAAATAAAACTCAAAACATTATATAAAATTTCTTTAGATGAATTTTATGTTCATCCTTTTACTTAGAAGTCTAGATTAAGTTTGTTTATCTATCCTTTCACCAATTTTGCATTAGTAATCGTATTCGTATAGTTATTGGTAGGTCTTTTTGTTTGAATACCAATTACCTTGCCTAACTATTACCCCTTGTGTAGTGGCTCACTTTCAAAGGATGTGTTAAATAAATGGATATCTCCTGGAGGAGATTGTACATTTGACTGCTCCTTCTCTGAATCAGGCCTCCTCATCAGGTCAAAACGGTTTGAAAGTTGGAACCTTATGAATGTCGGGGATAAAGGGGTCACTATGAACAGTGACAGCTTAAGGCGAGTATAGTGCCTTCTCCATGAGTGGAATGCTTATCATGTAAAAGGGTTGCCACTAAGATATATATTCTGAATCTATCCTTCCCAACATGTGGATGCCCATGGTTTAATGTATATTTGAAAACTGTTTGTTACTGAGCAAACTTCGATTTTTGAAATATCCTAATAAGTATCAAACATGAATTTCTAAATTAAATGTTCCCATCGTTCCACAGATAATTCAGAATACTCTCTTCAGCTATGCATTCCAGCCAATACATTCTTTGGCCTCCTTCAAATGAGCACTGCGCCAAGTCTTTAGAATTTGCTGACCCTTTGTCTTCTGGTTCATGTGATGCCCAGCATGTTGCAGACCCTGCAGAGGGATTGGCCCATGAATTCCCTACATTCTACCTCACTGAGCTTAATCTTGATTGCCAGCCATTACTCTAGCATTTTTCCAACAGTTCAGCATATTTCCATAACATACTTTATTATCATACATCATTTGTTTCTATCTTAAAGAGATTAGGAAAATTTTTCAATACAATTGTGTGAAACTCTTGACCCATCATTATGACTTAGAGTTGCATAGTAGAAATTTTGGATACAAAATGTAACCTAGTTAACTTATTAATGTTGTCTGCTAGAGAAAGACTGAAAGAAATGAGACCACTTGTTCTAATCCTGATTCTACGGAGAATTCAATTGATTTCTCTCTACTTTACTTACTTCTACAAGAAATCCCAACTTATATTATTCAAAAATATAATAGAATGCTAGAAAGAGGTCAATCCTAGCTTCTGAATGGATTTTCATTCTATTTATGGATCCTTTTTTAGTCAAGAAGCAAAGCCTAAATGAAAAAGTGAAATGATTTTTGGACAACTGGAAAGAGTAAAGAAATTCCCATCCTATGAAAAAGACTGAACAATTTTTCCATCTCTTTCATTTCATTATCAGCAGATTGTAAGTCTTCATCTTTGATTTAAAGATATCCTTTATTTGCTTATTATTTCATTTGAATAAAAATGACTGACTGACTGGAAAGATAGTCTTAAATAATGTTTCTAAGATTATAGCATGAATCTTTTTTGTTGTATACAAATATCAAAATTTAATTTAACCCATTAATTCCAACAGGAGCTGTTCAGTTGCCATGTTCTGAATGCAGCAGTAACTATGATTATACAAGGTGGCACAAAATAAGCTGAACAGTTTGGTTTCTCAGTAAACTAAGTTTTCAGCTTATTTTGTCTCAGTATGTAGGACTGAAAGAAATTTCAGTCATTCACAGTTTAATCATAAAACTGCAATGATTTGAAATTTCAGTTACCCACAGTTACTGGGTTAACAATATAATATTCAAAAACAATATCAATACTAGTTTTAATTAATTCTATTCTATCAAATAAATTATTAAATGACTTGAGGCTTATCCCTGCTGTAAAGTATCATTGAATTTCATTTCTAATAGTTATTCCATTAGCAATCCCCAAGAATAATTTAGTTTTTCAACAACCTCTACCAATCTTGTAATTAGGATTATTTTTTTCTATTTACAGTTCAACATGAAATATTTCCATACAAAACCTCCCAGTGTATTAATTTGATATAAAAAGACTCATAACCTCTCAGTATTATGATTTCATATAAAAATATGTTTTTCAGATCAAAGTTTAAAAGGTTTTTCCTGAAATTACACTAAACAAATTATTCATATGTTCTTCTTTTACATTATTGATTTTTCATTTTAAAACTATGTATATATAAGAGACAGTCACAAAATATCTAAACTATTTACAATATCTAGTGTAAAATATAGAATGTTGATATCATTTGTGAGGAAACAAAACACAAAACTGATAATTATTTTAAAGAACCTATTCTTAATTAAGGTACTGAGTAAATATACCAACGCCCTATCAATGCTGTATTAACGAAGAAAGGAAAAAGATATTAATATACTATGATATAAAATATTGTCGGTGGGATTGTGAATTAAGTGATTTTTCTGATTTGACATAAATAGCAAAATTCCTACACTGCAATAAAAGAAATAACACCCATTTACATAACTGAGTCTATGGTAAAATTGGTTTTGATTGGTTTGATAATAATAGTTAACTAATAAATACCAAAATAGATGAGCCGTGGAAAAATGTTATGCATAGGCTCCATCGATGCTAAATTCGTTGTTTGGTGAGTAAAAATTGTAAGTTTTTCTCTCTTTTGAGAAAGATAAAACAGATCCCATCATTGTATTAATTTTGACTACTACTTATCTTCATATCAATTTTCATCATACTAACTCTTAAATTCATGAATCACTTGAAACCACTCTCGAACACAGTGGAACTCTTCAATGAGTAGAATCTAAAAAATAGAACACTTTTGTGAATTTAAATAAAAAAAATCAAAACATTACCTAAAAAGGAAGTAACTGTGATCTGAAGTTACTCTCCTTCATTTAATTTTTGAATATTTCATTTGAATTCAAGATTTAAGATGAAAGTAAAGAGAAATCAAAATTAATACAATGGTTTACCATACTTCATCTAATAACGAGAATAAATGGATTCCCAACACTTGATATTGTAAGCTCTATTTTGTTGTCACTTGATTTTCAGTGGAATGTTTGTTAGACAAAGGTAAAAAGAGATGGAAAACAAGGCAAAAGGGATGGGTGTAGGTAATTGGGTAAGAAATTGGTCAAATTTTGTTAGAATAGTTACTAATACACAAAGCCACAACAACAACCAATAAAAAAAAGACAAAGATAAATAAAGTAAAAAATCACAAAATTATTCTTGATTTCAAGAAAACATAATATTCCGGTTTAGATTGTTGTTTTTTAAGAAATATTTTTTGTTCTCTCTGTTTCTGGATTTATTACTATACATAATAATTCTTCATTATACTTCTTAATAAAGATATGATTCCTACTGTCTTTTTTTTTTCACTTCAGACTCTTAAAAATCACCAATTCCTGTACTAGATCCTTTTAAAAAGTAATTCAGATATACAGGGTGGCACAAAATAAGCTGTCCATTTGGATTTTATTGGACTACTGTTTTTGAGTAAGTGTTTTGTTTTCCTATGACAGACGTTTTAATAACAAAAGTTGTCCGTAATTCCTGACCACTCATGGTCCCTCTCATTCAGCAGGGTGTGGTAGAAGCAGTTTCGACAACTTTTGCAATTAAAAAAAAGAACAAGCCCACACACACTTACACAACAATGGCCTGGAAAATCAAAATGATCAACTCTTTTTGCAACATCCTGTATCAAAATTGTTTAGAACTACATAAAATTTGGTTGTGTAGAAATATATATGGAAAGCTTTGAACTTAAAAAACTTTCTCCAATGCTTTTTCACACATACTTTGATATTATGGTACTATGTGTATGGTTTGTGTATATTTTCTCTTGTAGGGATCATCAGTTGTTTACCATATAACTGTTTTAGGGATTTTAAAAACTAGACAGTTATGTCAACATGGCACCCCAGCAGTGTTGATCAAACCCTACCTCCCTTTCAGCTATGATTTTAATGTATAGCTTATGTCATACATGTAGTTTGTTATTTTATACATACATATATATATATATACTGACAACGTCTCATGGCTATAATAGTTTGATAATTCAAATTCTCTCTTATTAAGCAATTCTGTTTTGAGCCAGTTGAAAATGTTTAATCATTTGGTATTTTTTTCATTCTCTAAAAATGATACGTTCTTGTAGTTATCTACTCTTTCTCACATAAATTTTCTTTTAACAGTAAAAGACTGTGACAGACTACATATGGGGCCCTAGGCTGAACTTTAGCAAGACCCTCTCCGACCTTGCTCCACTGCCCTAACTTTCCTTGAATAGAATAAAGTGATTTCATGTTAGATGAATTATATCATTTTACTATGTTTAACATATTACATGTATAATATATACGCCTGGAATGTCATCTGAAATATTCATGTGTACATTCAATTGATACATTCTTTTGCCTCAGGTCCTCCCCCCCCTACTTTTCGGGCCCCTAGACTTAAGCATACTCAGCCTAATGGCTAATCTGACACTAATGATACTCAGCATAATCGATTTTTTATCAACTCAATTAATCAGACACAAATAGTACTTTAAGAGCTACCCCTAGGGTTTCTGATGCCTTGGGCAAGCTCAACTTGGGCGCTCTTAAAAATCTAGAATGATCTTATTCATTTATTTATGTTTCTGCAATCCATTAATTAAATGAACTCGTCATCAGCCATGGTGATTTCTTTTGCTGATTGTTTCTCTTTGTTTCACTTCCGCAATAAAAATTATTCAACTGTCAGATATTCCTGGAAAATCTTACTATACATTAGGGAATTTTCTGACTGCTATTCTCTTTGATTCATTATTTTACCCATTTATTTTTAGAGAGTTCTAATGTCTCAAACACTTGCTGCTCTGGGTGACTGCTCATGTTCCTAGGGCCAGCTCTGAATTCTCTCACGCATAAACCATACTTGTATGGATAATATTTAAGCATAGACAGTGATTATATTGATTTGCTTTTGGAAAAGGTAAAAACTCATTTGAAAATTGTTAGTCGCAATCAGTGGTGCATGGATGTGGGTACACATGGGAACTGCGTTCCCTTAATCTGTGGGAGAGAGGGAACAGCATATACAATACTGAAATTTTCCTTGTTTATCTGTTTTTACCCTCAAAATAGCCAAATGGTACATTGTAGCTATACACTTTGAATCAAGGTACCCCTGAAATGCCTTGAAACGTCTCTGTAATTGGTCAAGTTTGTTTTTTTTACCAAGAAAGCTCCCTTACTTCTTTTTTTAACAGTACCCTACTAGTTGCAAATTAAGGTAAAGATAACATTTTGTCAGATTCAGAAGAAGTAAATTAGACGTTATTCACATCTAACTGCATTTGGAGAAATCTGTGTGTGTGTGTATGCACTGGGATCAATCAAGAACTGGCCATTGTTTAAAATTGTCTAGATATATCAGTCAGCATATAAGGCAGTGCAGTGATGAGTTTGAAGTTTTTTGGATCAAAGGTTCTTGAGGAACGTTATGAAAACAAATTCGAAAATTACAGATTATAGATCTTATGTCAAAAATTGTTGATCTAAATTTAGATATAAAATATCTGAATTGACGATACTGAAGAGAAGTAACCAAAATACTTAGAAACTGTAATTTGTTATGACTGATAGAAAATTATTTTTCATGACTGTTATGGTGGGCTACTCAACACAAAAAAGTCCAGCCCTTTCCAAACATCAACCTTTGGAATATGCTCTGCACTAGTATTTCAAATACATAAAACAATACTGATTTAAGAATATTTATAGTCTAGTTTTTAGACTCAAAAAGGTTCAAATACAAATATCACCTGGTGTAATTTCTTAGGTTCTTATTTTATCTTCAAGGTCACTGACTTCTGTTGCAAACAATTCCCCAAAAATGTAAAATAAGATTTTGAAATATTTGTAGCATTTCAATATTGATCAAGAGGGATGATTCGTATGTAATATATTACTTAGAAGATTATCAGTTTTCCATTGTGTCGTGTTATAACGTTGAAATCAATTCAACTCTCAGAGAACTGAAATAAGATACTTTAATAGCTCTAGCTGATACATCAGATCATGGAATATTTATAGATTTCCAATATTGATCAAAAAGTGACACAAATGTATTGTATCAGGTCATGTAGAACATCAAGAAAGGCTAATTTATTAAAGATTATTGGAAACTATTTTGGTTCTACAAAGAGAATCATTGATATTTCCAAAAATATTAAGAAAAATCTCTGGAGAGCATTTACTTTGATTCTTATTTGAATCAGTTTTTGTAGGTCAGGACTTCACAGACTTTTTTCATTCGTAGCCCTTACTAATAATCCCAGAGTTTAAGGGCGAATAAAGTTATTTACCTGGCTGGCTTCTAACTTACAAGAGATCCTGGCACCCCCGACAAGCTGAACATTGGTGCTTTTCAAGTTTAGTATTATTTATGCTGAGAAATATTATCAAATAGGAATAAAAAGTTTATCATCTGGAAAATCTGACAAGGAATTTCCTTATTTGACTGTTTTCATTAGTTTCCTATATTTCTTACTGTCTCAGACACATGTCAGGTGTCCCTTGCACTTGCTGCCTGGTGCAACTACCTATATTGTCAATATTTTGAGCTGGCCCTGTTGGAAATTAAAAATTTTTCTCAACCTCTCACTCATTGCAATAAGGGCAATAAGTATTCACTTAGTGTTGTAAGTCTTTAGCCATAATCTAACAGTAGCTAAACTTAGATAAAAAAACAAAAAAGAAGTAAAAAATGTATTTATCATTTTACAGTGTTTATTAATAGAAAAATTCCTAAATGAAATAATTTACTAAATGGTAACGAAAATGGAATTTAAAAAGTACCACTGAATAGTATTTAGTTGTTTATTAGTAAGCATTCAGGGGCCATAGGAAAACAGCTTTTATTAAGAAAATAAAAATAGTTGTAATTACAAAATTATTCACCAAATAAAAGATTTTCATATATTTCAACAACTCCTAATTATCTATATGTGACCTTTGCATGTATCATATCACTATGATAACCCCAAGATACCTATCACATTCCTTAGGTCAAATTTTGCGCCCAATTTCAGCTCATTCCATCTTTTTATTTTGCTGTCTATAGAGTTTGGACATATATACATTTTTTATTCAAAGGAAGAAAATCTCAAAAAGATATATCCTCTTTTATTTCTTAAAATAAAAATATTTATTGAGTTTATTTAATAAAAATGCTTGTATGGGCATCTCCATAGACAGTTTACATTAAAAATATGTATTCAACATTGAAATATACATTAATTCCAGGTCATAAAAGTATATAAAATTCTATGAAAAAAAATTACAAGCTTCCCAGTATGGAGAAACATTTACTAGGAACATTTTATCTATTTATTTTTCCTAAAATTCTTCTATATATTTCACCTGATAGCTCCCCAAATTGCCCTATTAATTTATTTTCTATCCAAGATGATCTAAATTTATCTGTGTTATTCTTAAAATCATTTATACTTGTACAATTTTTGACATAAAATGGTAAACTATTTCAGTATTTCAAAATTCTTCGGGGGAAAAAAAATCAATCTGTTTTTGCAACTTTGTTTTCGTAAAAGACCAAGCAAGTAAATTTCCCATCTTATCTGACTTATCAAACCTTAGAATACTGTAAAGCACTTTGTGTTTATATATCATATTCATGTATTATACAACTCGCTTCTCATTCTTTCAATACGTAAAATCTCACTCATATCATAATCATAGATGATGTGTGAGGGTGGATCAAGTTATTTAACTGACTGGCTTAAAACTGACAATTAGTTTTCTAATCTTAAAAGTTGACTGTTTCTTAGTCATCATATTTGTCAGTGATTTAACTAGAGATTTTAGGGCCTCTGTGTGTGTATGTGAGTGTATGGGATCTCAAACATTTACTTAGATTTGATGAAAAAGGAAAATTTGCTATATATATATATATATATATATATATATATATATATATATATCATAGAATCCGTAAGAAGACTTAAATGGCAATGGGCTAGTCATGTTGCAAGAATGGCAGACAACCGCTGGACATCACATCTCACAAAATTGATCCCTGGAGATATATATAACATGGTATGATGAACTAGATGAGTTCAGAAAGTACTGGCTATGTGAAACTCACAATAGAGAAGTCTGGCAAATCTTGGGTAAGGTTTATGTCCAACAATGGATGCTAAAAGGCAGATGACGATGATGATGGAATGGCAAAAATAACACAAAAATCTGATGCATTGAATCAAGGATCAGCTCAATGCACATCTGAGTTAAGGCATGAGCAGATATGGTTACATGAACAATGCTTCGATTGAGGTAAGTGTGTATTACAATTTGGCATGAGACAGGAAAATGCTCATAAAGTAAGTAGTATAATGTACTCTCTAAACATAATTTCTGCTATAAGTTTCTTTTCCAATGAATCTTTAAAGTCTTTCGGGGCTACCCTCCAGTGGGGAGTGGCACGGAGGCATTCGAGCAGCCTCTACCCTTTCAGTTATGCCCCTTTTTCTGAGTTCTTTTCCAAATGGTCTCATGACTTTTTTTGAAAATTCCTTGTTCTTTTTACTTGAAGATTATAAAAATGTAGTTTACTTGTCAATTTCATATTATTCAAGAGAGGAATTTACATTCAAAGTAACTCATTCCCAAGTATGGGTTTTAATTTCCATGAAAACAAAATAAATTCAAAGAAGACATTACTACCTGAATTAGCATAAAATCAAATGCTTACATTTGCAAATGTTCCTAATGCAGTGCAACATTCGAAGAAGAGAGGAAACATATTGTTTGTTTAATGTGATATTTTTTTTTTCCATTGGTCTAAATTTATATTTGGGACCATGAAATAAATCCTTCAGAACTATCAGGGTTAGAATCTCGAACTGCTTGTGCACACTGCTCTGTGTTTAGAAAACTGGTTTATATTTTAGGAAAATGCCAAATCCACCAACTTCATTTTTTTTCAGTCGGCTTGGTGATCTTTGTTTAAGTGAATCTGAAGGCAATTTAAAAAAAAAATTGAGACATGATTTTCTCTACCAGTCAGAACACACTCAAAAAATATATAAAAATGCTTTTTTTTCCCCTAGAGATATATTTCTGTACATTTATTCAAAATTCATAAAGAATGATTGAGGGTAAATTGTGTCTTACTGGCAACCCTTTCTACCTCATCTTTCAATCTTATCTCTTATCTTCTCCTACTGCATTTGCTATTCTATGGACCCAAGTTGACTAGGCTTTTGCACTATCTGTTATCTTTCCTTCTCGCTAAGCGTCCAGCCCATTTCCATTTTGTTGCCTAATTACTTAAGATATATTCTACTTTGGTCTGCCTTTGGAGCAATGCTGATCTTTTCTATATCCCCTAAAGCCATTCCTTCTCATTGCTCATGGTGTCATTCTGAGCTTGTTTTTAAATGACTTTGTTATAACTTATATAAGTGATTCTGGCAGGAGATTATTAGCCATGGATGAGAAATTGTTATTTACAGAAAATTATGATCTTAAAATTTGCCAGTTTCTGAATTGGGTGAACACTGAATAATTTCCTTTGGTTAATATTTGGATTGTACCAAACTTTGAAGAAAGTGTTATCTTTAAATGTATTCTTAAACATTTGACTATAAATCATTTGATATTTATTTTTCTACAGAGTGAGAGACCCAAATCTGAGTAAAACTGATACAATAGCGTATTTTATATATTTTCTGTTATATTTTTCTCTACTTTTCCAAACGATAAACAAAGTTTTAATTGAAAAGCTAAAGAAAAGATTGTAACAGAAGCCCAAACGATAAACAGGAGACTTTGAGATTTATTTACTTTGATTAATGACCCTTGGCAGATTTTTTTTTGTTATGGAGAATTTCAGTTTCTTGATTTGGCAAATTGTTTCAAAGAGAGAGCATTATTTAAAGTCAGTTCAGTCACTCTCTTACAGATTTATAAAACTTAACATTGAAATAAGATAGACATTTTTTGCGTCGCAGTTAAAGAAACATCATTTTAAACTTCAGACTTGGACGGTGGTGAAACTGGAGTGGGGTATGCGGGGTATAGCTCAATTTCCAAGTCTTCTGTATGTTCCATGTTTTCAAAATTCAGTCTTATGGTATACCTAGTTGCTTAAATATTTTGCTTCTGTATTTGCAGTAAACAGCTTGGTCTGGCACAATCCCACAGTACTACACAAAATCACTAGTTTCACAATTTTTCTGTAACAGACACCTATTACAGTGATATGTTATGGTTGTCTTTTTAAGAGCTAACAGTACCCAACATTGCTGAGTTTAAAAGATCATTCAAGATCATTCATACATCTCATTTATAATTGCAAAATTTCTCCGTTTAAAATTGCTCCAAGGTTTAAAGATCACAATTAGTTTTATTATAAGTCAATAATAATAAATTTATATGATACTATTACATTGCAGAAGTAATGCTGTATGAGTAAGCTTTCATAACAACAAATTCAATATTATCTAATGTCAGAAAAGTAGTCTTTGCTATAGGTTTATGATATTCTGTTCATGATAAACAGATTTTTTTATATAGAATTATTCATCATAGAATTGTCTGATATTCCGAGAGGATCATTGCTATTATTTTGGATGAGTATTATCATTTTTACCTTTTACTAAATCACTATAATCACTGCACAAAGTGTATTTGGTATTCTTAAAGGGTATAATTGGTCTGATATATTTTTTGTTTTCATTGATAGATCTAGATCTCTGTAGCCATTAATAATCAAGGAGTCAGTCTGAGAAATATCCAGCTGTATATATTGAGTAGATTTGGGGCTGGTTCTAAGGTTCATAGTTCCCCAGCCAAACAGAACTCCACCACTCTCAAAGTGATTTAGCATGGTCACATTGTGCTAGAGGGACTTCAAGTAAATTAATCATTTAGGTCAGAAGTTTGAATTTGCCTGAAGTTATGAATGTTTAGAAAAATTGTAATGTTATCATTGTAACCTGGCCAAGGCCTCCTGAAATAGAGAACCAAGATTGGTAAAGTTTTTGAATTATGTATTTGGAGTGATGTAAAAGGGATATCCCATAGCTATGGTTCTTGCTCTTAGTTTGGGAGAAGACAATGTCAGTTAGCAGTACCCAAAGAATCATAATGAATTTATACAATAAAATACTTTTCTTGGACACTGATTAGTAATATATTGAACTATCTTCAAAAAGAAATTTCATATGATATAATATTAGATCAAATTGACAGTTAGAATAGGTAAAATATTCGTGGTTTATATTTCTGTTATTAACTAACTGATCTATGGTGATATGTTTCACTTTTGCAGATATACTAAAAAAGAGCTTTGTGTCTGTATATCTTTGCTGAATAAAAATGGTATTACTTCTGTCCCATAATAGCTGTTACATGTAGTGTATGAAAATGATATGCAAATGTAACAATTATAACTGGACAGAGGTAGTATTACATATAATCTATATAAAAAATTCTCATCTGAAATATGAATTGAGCCCAAAATTTGATCCTGGAAATGAATGGCAACAGGGAGCAACTAATTATGCTGCAAGCACACTATTGTTCTTCAATGCATTTTTATCATTATTAATGTGATTGTACATGCACAAGCACACTATTGTTCTGTGTATTTTTATCTATTCCTCTTCTGCTAATTTTTGGTGCTGATTTTCCTCTTACAGTTCTCCAGATATTGATATAATTCCAACAGTAATTGGTGTGTCTTAATGCTGTCTATTGCCTTTATATACAGTTTAGAAAAAAGTTAACTTTTGAAAGTTTCATGGGTAGGGGTGGGGGTCTATATCTAATACAGCTATGATGCTAAACTGGACCTTTACTTTCCAACATTTGTACAGTTTCTTATCATTTGGATACTTCTCACATGAAGGTTATTAAATCTCTTTGTGCATAATTTTTTGTGCTTTCACTAGGGTTTTTATTGGGAGGAGGTTTGCTGAGGCTCAATCATATGTGCAGTTCCTTTAGGAAATGCACAGAGTCGAGTCAATTTTTGAAATTTGTTATTGGAGAAACAATCACAATATTTTGCATCTGACAGCATAACTTATTATCTGAAGATCATAAGAAACCGGAAATTCATGCCAATCTCAAAAGTTTTAGGCAATTACTAAAAATAATTCAAGAATCATATAGCAAAATTAGTATTGAATGCAGGCAATAAAACATTTTCTTTTTTGATCATTTTTAGGGTTAGTAACAGAGGAGTGATAAATCGGAGATAGATTTCAAAGAAGTGGCACAAATATTACCGTAACAAAGCGCTTGTGTTCTCTGTAAGAGATCTCCAACTTCTTCAATTAAAGGTAAATAACCCTAACCCTAACTATCTATTATGACATTCCTTTGATACGGTATTTATGTCACTTCTTTGAACAGGATCGTCAACTTTGATACTTAAGACTACATCTTTTTTTATACTTACAATTCTGAGAATAAAAAGCTTATAATAATGTGTAACAGTAATGCAGCCCATATCAAATAATAAGGATGAATTAAATAGATAGTAATCAAAGAAAAGTTGTTAGCCAATTATTGTTAATGAATCAATCATTGTGTAAATTGAAATGAACATTTAGATCAAGCAAAGAACTAAGATTTTGAGAAAAAAATACTTTATGGCTCATGTCTTAGGTTATAGTCGGTGGTGTAATACTAAAAAAGAACTTAGGGAATGCAGGGTTGCCTGCGCTGACAAATGTAGTGATCTTGTGAGGAGAACAATTGATAATATATAGATATTAAGAGAATACCATTCCCCTTGCCCCAAAGGTAAGGGAATGGTATTCTACAGCACAACACCACTGATTATAAGGAGCTTTTACTCATGTTACACAGCTTGAAAGCTGAAAGTTGATCAAGTTAGCATGGGAATTGCGATGGGATTTTAATATTCATTTCAAATTGGTATGCATTATTTGAAAAAAGCAAAAAAACGATTAAGCTCAGAATTCAATAACCTGAAAAAAAATGATTTAGAATATTTCCTGCATTTGGGATAAAATATATCATTTCCAAGTTTCTCAAAATACGAGAAAAAAACTAAATTTCATTAATGTTTTTGAATTTCTTTAACTGCACATACACATGGCACTTGTTCAGATTGCAGAATAAACACAGAATGAATTTTATTGTTCTATTTTTGCATTGGATCTGTTCGCTCAATGAAATTCCACCAAATTTTGACTAATGCTTCTAATCTTTAAACAGTTTATAACAAAAAGGAATGAAAATTCTTGAGTCAGAATTTTGTATCTATTTTACTCCATAATTAATATATAATATTTATATAGTGCACAATATTAATATTATTAAATAGGATTTATTCATGCAGTCAATCCTTTTCTTTGACTAATTCAGATTTTGCAACGAGTTATCAGGTTCCCATGAGCCAAAATGATTTTCTTATGTTTTGTTCCCTTCTTCATCCAGTAGTAAATCTAAGTGCCATCAACGCGCAGACTTTCAAACATTTTTATTCTTAAATTCAATTATTCATAGTCTGTATCTTTGAAAAAATTCATTAACATTACAAACTTTATTCAGAAAATTGAACTGAATTTTCTTCAGTGTCATTGCAGCCATATGCTCCCCAAGGAATCTATTGGAATAAACAATTGACAGCAATTGTAATTGTCAAGGAATAGCTTTAGAGAATGTTTTGAAATGGTCGGCACATGAACATAACACTTTTCTAAGTTAATGACTGATCAATAATTTATTTTTTCTTTAAAACCTTATTCTTGTTTCTGTCTAAATTTTCCAGATGGAGGATTATCAATAAGAATAGTTTTTTTTTACTATTATTGTCATCTTATTCTACCTTTCAAACATCTTGTTTTGATCGTAGTAAACCACAGCCTCCTTCAGGTGGTTGTCATAAATTGGGAGGTTTTGGAATGTTGTTGGACATGTTTATGACAGAGGAAACTCTTGTCTTCAAATGATATTCTCTTCATATGGTTATTCATTCTTTCTAAGAATGATTCTTCAAAGACATGTTTTTATACCACTCAAAAGATAAAGCAGTATTCTGAACTTGTTGACCATCTTTTTACATATGTGAAACTTTTATTGTACTGCTTTCTTTCTAGAAGTCTACATAGTTGAGATATTAAATCCATATTAGGAAATTTACTTGTCAAATTATAGGGAATAAATTCTGATTGAAGTTTTTCACTTGCACTCTCTGGAAATTGCTTGTTTTTCTTTAATTCAATCCACAAAAGAGTTCCGTTTTTTTTTTTTAATGCTATTCATTAATGAATTCAGCAATGGTTTCAAACATTTCATGAATCAAAGATTTAATTTGAATCAGTGGACTGAGTTCTAGTTTTGTCTGAGGCTGTTTATGTCCATTTCACACCAGTGGCCTTAGGGAAGGCATTAATCAACTTCTCCCTCCATTTAGGAGGAATAGCAATTAAAGCCATGTAAGCCAGTCCAAGAGAAAAACATCTCAAGTCACCATCATCATCATCAGTCTTTTAACATCCGTCGTTGGACATAGACCTTCCCCAGGAATCGCCACAATTCTCTATCATGGGTGTCGCGGAGCCAGTATTTCCTGAATCTGTCCAGTTCATCTCTCCATCTTGTGTTCTGTTGGCCTTGGTTTCTTTTGTGATATCTGGGGATCCATATTGTGAGACGTGATGTCCATCAGTTGTCTTTCATTCTCGCAACATATTCTGCCTATTACCATTTGAGATTTTTAATAGTTTCTATGATGTAACGGACACCTGTTTTCTTCCTTATATACTGTGTTGTCTTGAGATCTCTCCATGTAAGGTTGAGCATGATTCTCTCATGTGCACATTGCATACTTCTCAGTTTGCAGGTCTGTCTCTTGGTTAGGTTTCATGTTTCAGCTCCATAAGTGACTATTGGGAGAATGCATTGGTTGTAAACTCTTCTATTGAGGATTATTAGGATCATCTGGTTCTTGGAAGTTGAGCTTGCTCTGCCAAAGGCTTGCCATCCCAAAGTGATTCTTCGCTTGATTTCCTAGAGATTCGTTGTCCTAGGTAGATGTAGTGGTCTACCTTGCCGATTTTTGCATTTTCTATCTTGACAGTTATGTTCTTATTCTCAACAAGATTATTGCACATGATTTTCGTTTTACTGACGTTCATGTCGACTTTTTTGCTTTCTTTGTTTAGATCATCTAGCATTAGTTGGAGGTCATGTAGATTCTCTGCGAAAAAGACGATGTCGTCTGCAAATCTAAGGTTGCTCAAGTATTTGCTGTCTATTCTGATCCCTCTATTTTTGCAGCCCATGTTCCGGAAGATCATCCCGAGGCAGGCTGTAAAGAGTTTTGGTGAACTAGTATCACCTTGTCTTACTTCAGGAGCTGAAACGGTTCAGAGTCCTTATGTAGCCTAATGAATGAGTTGCTGTGGTCTTATATATGTTGCAGCTGGTTCCAAAGCCCAGGTAAATTAAGAGGGTTGGATATCAGGCTGGCAATTTCACTCAGTATAACTAACCCAGTCTGCTGATTCTATTTTCCATGTCAGTAACAGTTCTTCTACTCAACATTTTCTGACAATCACAATGTTCTGCGAAAGATTACCACATTATATCTTGTCGACATTGTCTTCCTTTAACAATAAGTTATGGCAACAATTCTTTCTTTTCTCAATAAGTCACAGCAGTAGTTTCCTCTTTCCACAGCAGGAGCACGGACATGACTTTATTCCTGTGCCAAAGCTTAGAGTAACTTTTATTCCCAATGTTTTCTGATTACTTCCTTTCTTGGGTCGGTAAAATCTCAAAACCTATTCATTCTTCATCTATGCTAATATCTTTATACAATAAGACTAGTTTCACAGAAGCCCAATCTTGTGAATGACTCAAGTGTTACTCTGTCAGCTTTCTTGTTGATAGGAAGATTTTGACATGCAGTGATTTTTAAGATCATCAAGATATAGATCAAGCCAGCATGAGGCATAGTGCATTGCTGTCTACACAATAACAATCCTTATCTCCCTTACACGTGTTATGTTTATCAATAGAGATAATTCTGTTTTACTGCCAAATTGACTTTCAAGAGATCTAATTGCTTTATGTGGATCATAATAACACCTTCAAGTGTCATGACCCCTGATCTCTCATGATCTTGAGCAATTACCCTTATTTGAAATTTTTTTGGTGCTTCTATTGAAGGACCTGTCTAAGCTACCATTTTCTTTTTAGTATGGCGTTTATATTTCTGGATGAGAAATAGGTGCCGTCAGCATGAATTAGAATCGTTTCACAAGTGTTTCTTCACCATCATCATCTATTATTTTTGTAATAAGCCAGATTGAATTCTTACTGTACTCTTTTTCTAAAGTTCACAAGAATCAAGTGACACAACTCAAATTGATTGAATTATTTCTGTTTTTTCAAAACGGAAGATAACATCAATTTTACCAAGAATAATCTATATTTTTGTAAGAAGAGAAACAATAAAGAAATTATAAATCATAGGTTGAATTACAAAATTTTTTTTGATCATCATTAATCATTTAAAGTCTGTTTTTGGACATAAGCCTTCCTCATTGTCTGCCATTTTTTGTTTTGCTTTGGAACATCATGGTGCTAAAAAAATTCTGGACTTGTCCATGTCATCATGTTATCTCACTTTTTGCTGTCCACAGTTTCAACCATGATCCTGATTGTTGTGAGCGGCAATGTCAAGTAGTTGTCTGATATCATTGTAATACGGCCTAGGCATTGTTATTCAAGTATGCTAATGGCCTTTTGATATCTCTGTGAGGTTTAGCATTATTTTTCCTATGCATATTGCATGGTTCTTGGTTTGAGAGCCAACTAAATCCTTACAAATACATCAGATATATGTATTTACTCATGTAAAATCTGAAAATCTTTATAAATGTATTTGGTGATTGTCTAAATATGCTTTTTGAGTGGGATTTTTTGATCATATCATATTCATTGATTGAAACAAAAAATGGTAATTTAGCAAGGCTCACTCAGCTCACAAGAACATCACATAAGTTGAGGGAGGACCATCCCCAGAACTCAGACAATTCAATAAACATTCATGGGAGGTTGGAGTGTTCATCAGCTGAAACATTGAAACAAAAAACAGCAAAAATGAGGAAAATAGTCAGAATTAACTAAAAGACTATGTATCAGTGGGTGCTGATAGTATTCATACATATCTGTACCCTGTGTACTATTCTCCCATATCTACTTTACAAGCCCAGGCAAAGCCCTTACCTCCATAGTCAACCTTGCCAGAGGGGCAATTAGACAGACATGAAAACCCTAAACCGAGGTTTGACTGATCATATGAATATTTAGTAAACTGAAACAAACTTTGTTTTTGTCAGATTAAATTATTTGTTCCGTTGCTAGAATTGATTTTTTAAACTTTTGTCACAATTCTTTTTTTTGTCTTCAGAAATCTTTTTTTTCTGTTGCATACGATGCAATGAACATTGTTGATTTTAAGCTGAAATGCATTTCATCAGTCACCCTGGTGCAAAAAAGGAGTGTTGTTATGGTTGGATCTAAATAATGTGTTCATACACTCATGGTGATTTTAACTACAAAACAAATCGTTTCTCACAGCAGGCTCCGGCTTTGTACAAATTCCAGAGGCTGCCATGCCAATAAGTTCTAGCTAGAATCAGCACTCTTCATGGAACGTATTTATATGCACAAAAACTTTGTCAGCTTAAGATGAGAGGAAAATCTTCTAGCTATTTGGATGATAAGCTCGAAAAAAAAACTTCTTCTTCCAAAAGGTCATGAAATACAGAATTTAGAGTTATTATTTTCAAATTAGTTGTTACTTTTTGCCAAGAATGTTATGCGTTTTACAATAGGTGTCAATGATGTCGTTACTAGCACTTTCTTTCTTAGGGTTTGGTTGATGCTGAAATGAGTTGAGTCGCGATTGTATAGAAAATGGAATTGGTGAGCTGAGTTTAAAATCCTGTCAGAGCTATTGATGTTTGCTTTGCACTAATGTCCTCAGTAGAAGCACGAATCCATCTCTTTTCCCCCAGCTATGAATAAAATAGCAAGACCAACTGTAACTTTAGGAATGCAATCTGTCTAGGAGAAGGACAACTCTGATTCGAAACTAGGGAGAGGGAACCCTTCAAGGTAGTTTGATACCAACTCTGATGTCCCTCTGGCAGCTCCTGCAGCCAAACTGATGTTAAACATATAGTGCTCTGCTTTCCTTTGGACTACATCAGTAGGGATGAGAGAGAGATTCTATCATCTCAGGATCTCTGTACACTTGGTCATTCTTAAAAGTCAAAGCAGTATATTACTATTGTAATAGAGCAAGAGCAGAATCTCTGAATCAGGTTTGATAGCCCGCAAACACTTAGCATGGGGCCCTTAAAGATGATATACGCAGGGCATGTAGTATATAAAACTTTTGCTTCGTAGTTGATCCAGCATTGCTTCTAACCAATCCTCAGGTTTTCTATTCTGTCACTATCAATAATTCAAACTAACTCTTTCTCCTGTTCATTTGAACCTTAAGTGAAGATGAACAGAAAGTCTGCACATTAACATCCATATGGGTCATATTATGTCATCTATCCTTACATTTTTTTATCTTCAAAGCCTATAAGTAAAGTGAAAATGACCTTCAAGAAGAAACGGCCAAATTAAAAAAAAACAAAAAAACAAAAAAAATGTAGCCACAACCCATCATTTAGAATTAGTGATTGTCTACACCAATCTTTCTGAGTCATTCCCCACTGTTGTCTATAAGATTACTGGTACCACCCAACTTCTATTTGAAAAAGTTGCAACAAAGAATAATTTTTAAAAAAATTACTCTATTTTGCATATATTGCTTTATAATATGAACTAGTTTAATTTTATAATTGTATAGCCACTGCTGTGTATTTGTAACTCAAAGGAAGAAAGCATAAGTAATTGGAAAAAAGATTCTGCAATTGTGATTGATATACACATCAATGTGATCCCTATTCTTGATTATTTCTACAAGTTCTTCAATTCGTGGGTCTGTTAGTGAGAGAGCACATAATGAATCATCTTAAAACCTGGAGCTCATTTTGAGCCTTCAATTTGATTGAACAGCAATACCCTCTCCCACAGAGAAATGTGGAAGAACTGTGTTGTTACCAAGTCCAGGATAAAGGGGATGCAGTTTAACCCAAAACTCATCCAGACTGAAGACTTTGACCTCCTCTTTACCGAAGAGTTGTTTGTTCCAAAAACTCCTCCTGCAGTTAAATAGGAATATCATTTGCAAGACATTGATATGGATTCCTCGTCAGAGTCATACTAACTTGATCTGTGTTCATGTCTAGGTTGGCCAAATGAGCTTGAAAGTTTGGCAAATTCATTATGGTGAGTAGTTCATTATTCTGGTTGTGCAAAAAAGTCTTCAATTCTTCACAGAGCTCATGAAACTTAGCAAGCAGGTTTTCCTTTGATAATCAGTGAACTTGAGTGTGAAACAACAGAGCTTGGTCTTCAACATTCATACTCTCATATGAATCACAAAAAACCTTGTATTCAGAGCTGAACCTTTGATGAAGTCAACTATCTTCATGTTGACTCTCAACTGAGTGTGTAAAGCTGTCAATAAAGGCCTATGAGGTGAGATGTGTTCTATTTAGTAACCAGTTCGTGTGATCATCCCCACTACCATAGAGCTAGAAACATTCACCACAACTTTTATTTTTACCTAACAGCAATATTCCCAGCTTGAATTATCAATATCCCCTCCTTGGTTGGGAACCACTTGAATACACATTGAAAGACCCTTTGTTTTTGAATCAGTGAAGATCCAAGTGCAGAGTAAGTATACTTTTCATTTATTATAAAGTGTTTTTTTTTCATTTAAACCAACATGACCTCCAACTAATGCTAGATGAACTAAACAAAGAAAGCAAGAAAGTTAGCCTACACATGATTTTCAGCAAAATGAAGGTCATGTGCAACAACCACGTCAGAAATAAGAACACAACCACCAAAATTGAAGATGCAAAACTGGAGAAAGTATACCATTACATCTATAGAGAGGTGTGGCAAATCCTGGGAAAGGTCTATGTCCAATGGCTGACAATAAAGGACTGATGGTGATTATATGTACTACTGTACTAATAACTACTCAAGTGTTGGGTTTTAGTTATCACTGCACCAGTAAAGTACATATTTCTTGAACATTTTACTGAAGGTTTGTTTTAGCCATTTTAACTCTCAATGTTGTGCATTGAAAATCAAGAAATGGAGGGGACAGTTGATGGTCAGGAATTATTGCAAGCATTACTGACTCATGAGATCTATTTCTGTACCTTTTCCTTTTCAAAGCAGGTATGACCAAATCATTTCAACATGAATAACGCATGGAAGCAATGCTCATTACTATTAATAAATTGATCATTGTTGTATTGTGATTGAATCACCTTTTCCCTGATCAAATCTGTCGGACTATAACCCTGAAAATTTACACGAGTACACCATTAGGCACCATCTAAAACATTTTTTTTTTGTCCTTTAAAAAAGTGTTACTCTACAGTCATTTTGGATGGACAATGCTCAAATCTTGTGCTGGTATTTTTTTCTAGATAATTTTAGATAATTAGTTCTGGTGCATACGTTGGCTACAATGATTCATTTATGTGATAGATATTTCAACTCTGATTCACCAAGTGTCTGTCTGTATGTGACAGTGTAACTTTTGAACAACACTATATTTTCATGAAAGTTTCTGTGTACTAATGGCATCCCCAGGCATGTTTTTAGTAAGTTAGTTTTTAATATTCTACAAGAAATAATAGTGTGGGGTCTGCCTATGTGCTTGCCTCAATAGATATCAATCTATCTAAAAGTCTGAGTCCATTAATCTATCTGTGACCCCTAAGTAGCTGAAACCTTGCATTGTAGGCAGTGGTATTGAAATAAGGTATCCCTGAAAAGTTTTTTATAATTCAAATTTTCCACAGGAAGTTACTGGAAAAAAAATCACCCACAGGGCAGGTTTTTGAAAAGGGATATAATATCATCTTCCTTATATTTACAAACCGCTATCATCGTTGCACTGAATATTTGGTAGACCTGATACTCATTGGCATCAAACGCTACTTTTCTGGGGATTAGGGTTGTTGGGTGTGGGAGCATATATTCCCAGGGGTGTGCAGAAAGGTATATTCAGAATATATCTTACTGGCAATCCTATTACATAATCAGCATTCCATCCTTGGTGAAGGCACTCTACTCTCTGCCATTTGCAGTGTAAGAAAATACATCTGACATCAGATGGTGTACTCAACCATTGACGGAGATGCATGAACTGACCCCAAAGTGACAAAACGAATAGTAATCCAGTATTTTTATATCAGAACATTTGCTTGGTATCACATAAAAAAATTGTACTGCACCATTTTAGTGACAATAAATTTTGAACTTTCAAACCACATTACCATAGGTGAGAAACGTGATCTAGGGGTGGGGATTGTAGATACCCTGTATGCCCATCCCCATTCGCTAGGGTCACCCATGCAAATGCTCTCTCGATCTAATAGACCTCACTTTATTGCTTTTTGATGAAGAGATCCTGTCTCAATTATTATAATATATTTTGCGATTAAGAAACAAATGGTCTAAATGGGGATAGATATCAAATATTTTCTAATGTTTTACTAGCACAAGATAGTCATTTGCGATAACAGTAGATCACGATGAAACTTGAACAAATTATAAATATCATCCTAAAATAGATTCACACATGTAGGGCTTGTCCCATGTTGTGAATTTGGCGTATCATCTAAAAATGATTAACTACTCCATCATTTCTAGTAATAACTTCTAAATTATATTTCCTTGCTTAATACTTAGAATAATGATGTCTTCTAGTGTTCCATGCATAAATGATGCCATAAATCTTCTCAAAATCTTGGCATTCATTGTGGTCAGGCTGGAGCCAAAGCATGTTTCAAACGAACACAATTCAATTGAAACTATAAAATTGCATTGTAAAAATCTCTTTACTTTCAATATATTAAACCACTAGAAGTTAATGAAAAATATTGTCCATAATTCAATGCCTCATTCAAAAGAGCATTTTTTTCTCTATAAACTTGTACTGCCTGATATAATAGTACTGACACACATCCCTACTTGAAAATACTCATACAGTGAATACAAAAAGTATCTGATACATTTCAAAAGGTTTATTTTGATATAATCTTAGGTGCTTAATTTCTCCCTCTGTTGGTTGATAATTTTGGAAAACTCTCATTACCTTCCCCGGACCATTTATAAAGTTTTGAGATTCCATTTCTGCACTCTCCTCCCTGATAGTTGGCAAAGGGACAACTACAGATTCGTCCAAATTTTCCCTTCAAAAACAACTTAAAAACAAGAGAGGAACTGGTTGAACTAATTCTGTTTTTAAACACAATTATCTGCTAATTTCAGCAATTTTGATATTTTGTACCAACAAGACTTTTCAGTTTCATGTTTCTTATAAAATAATAATCTTGTTCCTGTCAATACCATTAGTATTATAGTATGGATATTAGAGTGTTTGTGAGTGCAGAATGACCCCCCACCATCCCTCTAATTATTCAGTTGTAATTCACCGGGGCTTTTGCATTGTTTGAGTTGGGGAATTTCTGGGAACCTTAATTCAATACCTCTAGCTACAGTGCACCATTTCAGCAACTTAGAGGTCACGCACAGATAAACAGACCCACAATTTTATTATCATATAGATGATATCATAAGGGTGTAATAAATATATTGGAGGCAACATAAAATTAGGCTGTGAGGAGCAAAAAGTGTTCAGTGGCTCAAAACTGAGTTTTGTTGAGGCTTAAGTGATAATTTCCTAATTGTACAGTAATATAGATTCAATAATAACTAATGCTTCTCTCATTGAATTTGTGAAGTATAAAATATGAAGTAGTTGCATAGTTGATACTAAATTTCACATAAAGAACTTACAAAAATTCTAGTAAGGGCCTTGGAATTCATAAGTTTTTGTTTGTTTTTTCATTAAGATATTTAATGACTGAAGATGAATAGTGTTACATTTCTTGATTTTAGATCTTTTCATACTTTTTCAACACCAATTTTGTTTTCATATAATGAGGGAGATATTAATTTTTTTGGAGGTGGAACATTGAGCAAAAAAGGTTAAAGACTTCTGCATTATGCCTTTTGTTTTACAAGTTAAGAAACAGAGCCAGCTTTTGCGAACAAACAACTGCTCTTTTTGCTGCTTGTAGATAATGAGCAATGCTTGTTCTGCTGAAGAGGTGCCATGGTATTGCATAGAGAAAGAGACAAGGTATTTTCTTTTACTTTTCAATACATTTCAAAGACAATTTTACCTGCAAAAGTAAACATGAGTTAATACTTATCCTTACTTACCTGAGTGAGACGTTGCCGCAGAATCTGAAAAATAAGCAGAAAATACGTTAGCCATAAATCTCTAAATCTTCAATTTAAATTAGTTCTTCTTCTTCAAAAAAAGCAAATTGATTACGTGTATCAAGATTACTTATATAGACACTAGTTACATTGCCAAATAAATTAGTCTTGAATTAGTCTTGGAAGCTGCAGCAAAGAAAAAAGAATGTCTAGTAAAGAATTGAAAGAGTGTTGACTTATTGAGATTAGCGCCCCAAAATATATATTCCCAGTTTCATGTAAAAATCAAAAAGTCAAAAATCTGCAATTCATATGCAATGGTCTGGTGCTGAACAATAACTGAGGGAAGTCATAACTTTGAATTTCTATGAAGAGTTTGTATCATTCCTTTTTTCATTTGATAAGATTCTTCCTAATTTCTTCTGATAGAAATATATTGCAGATCATCTCAGTTCTACAAAGGAAGAGAACTTTTATCAGATATTTACTAGGCTTTGGTTAGACCATCCAAAGACCAAATGTGAGGATTTCAGGTCAGAAAGATTCTATGTGTATATATATGCATGTTTTGTAGTAATGTAAGTTTTCCTTTGTTGGTTCTTGAAGTCTATTTATTAATGCCAGTCATTATATGAAATACATTTTATGATTTCAGTCAGAATCTTCTCGAAGGGGATTTATCATTATATATAAGTGTTTTCGGTCTGTTTTTCTTGTATCAGTTAATCTTTTGAAGAAGTCTATATGGTACAATGGATGAAAAAACTTATGCATAATACATTTTATAGTTGCATGGATATTCACTTAGATGAGCTTACTTTAGCATGAGAGCAAATTGAGATAATTTAGTCAAGATGATTATGTTGCAACAATCTTCTGAGTGTGAAAGATCTGATCATTTTGAAAATCATATTTTGAAAACTTGGCTTTCACCTAAAGCTGGTCCTAGAGTCCTTGGTGCTCTGGAGAAGCTAAACTTTGAAATATAGTATTATTTTGTATTCAAAAAAAATCTGACTTTGCATTAGAGAATTCTCTTTGACTGTTATGAATGATTAATTTATTTTTGTGTTTTTCGATTCATATTTGGAAAGCCATACCACCTCAGACACATGACAACCCCTCTTAAATAAATAAATTAAAAAGATATGAGAAAATTCCTTGATGTGACATAAAATTTTTCAG
Organism: Thysanoteuthis rhombus; assembly: GCA_963457665.1. Lineage (NCBI taxonomy): Eukaryota > Metazoa > Mollusca > Cephalopoda > Oegopsida > Thysanoteuthidae > Thysanoteuthis > Thysanoteuthis major. The sequence continues at coordinate 76,270,957 of OY735199.1, forward strand.
GAATTTCTGACGGTTTAATATTTTCTGTGGTATTTATCAAATGATGCCGTGTCTGAACTGTTTTTTTCATACCTGATAATTGTAATAAACATTCTATTTCTATATATTTTCTCAGAGTAAAAAATATGTAGATAAATATGATAATGCTATACTTTAAAGGGTGACTAAGTTCAGCTTACCTGAGGCACCAGGACCCCATGTGCTGACCCTGACCGTAACCACTATAATTGGTCTTTGAAGCCACTTCCTGCTAATATATGTTCTACATTTTCTTGACATCTGTATGTATATGACTAACTTTACACCTGTCAGATCTTAATATAATTCATTTCTTTATGATATTTCTGTGTGTACAAATATAACCCAAGGCATTTTTCCCGCAAGTTTGTTTTTGAAAATCAAAAAAAAAAAATAGCATGGGGTCTTCATTTTAGCTTACCCCCAAAATAATGATCTGATTTCCATCTCTTTATATAATACTAAAAGTCTGATTCTATTCATCTGTATGCAATCTCTGAGTTGCAAGAAGCCAAAATGATGCACTGTAACCTGAATAGTTGAATTAAAGTACCCCTAAAATGTCTCAACTTAAAGAATGATTATAAAACCCCAATAAATAGTGATTTGCAATTGCAGTCTGTTTCATCATCTTGCCTGCCAATCAAGAATTTGTAGAACTTGCGCCAAATCAATTCTCTGAACCGATTGGCTTTCATCATCATCAACCTTTTAATGTCTATCTTAAGACAAAATCTTCTCCAAGATTCACCAGATCTCTCTATCACGGATGTCAAGGCAAATGTATTTTCTGAACCTGTCTCAATCATCACGCCTTCTTATTTTCTGCCAACAACAATTTTGCATATGATTTCTTGGGACCTATGTGAGTCACTAGTCTGTTATGTCTGTATATTTCAATTGTAAGTAAAGGGAAGCTTGTAGCCATCATGGAAATACTTGCTGAGAACCTTGCCCTGGTACTGCAAGTTACTAACTGGGAACATTGTTCTGGTACCCACAGTTTTCCCACCTTTCTTCATTTTTATTAATCTGCAATTATTTTACAGCTGATTTTCTTTTTAAAAAGGATTCCTCCTTTTCTGCCATGACTGTAGAATTTAGTGTCATGTTTATTTTGTTACTAGCATAGTACCCACAAAAAATGGAGATTTTTACGTATTGATTAGCAATTATGCCTTGGGTCAGGGTGTGCGCTCTGTCTAGAATCAGGGTGTTTCCCCCTGCCTACTATCAAAATATGGTGTTTGTGGGGTGAAGTTGAAGTCATGGATAGAGATTTAAAAAAAACAAACAGAACTTTCACTGTATTATGTAGATAGATTGTTATTAAATGAGTTGTTCTTTCAAAATCTAGTATTCATATTTATTTCACTATTGGTACTAAGAAACTCCTTATAAATTTCTACAGGACTTGAATCTCTATTGTCCTTCTTATGTGCTTAGCGATATAACTTTAGCAAAGCAATGTATTGCTATAATACAAAATGTTTACAACTCACCAATCTTTTCTGCTCATGCTTATTCGAAGGTAAGTATACATAGCCTAAACATTAATGTAGGTTGAAAGCAGAGGAAAATAATGATGCACAAAAACCTTATTTGAATTACTAACAGCTTTCATAGCTTATTCTGTGAGTGTGGCAGTATTTTCATGAAAAGCAATTCTGAACTTTGGGTTTTATATCAAGAATCTTTTTAGTTATCTAGTTAGATAATACATCAAGTGTATGTAGATTTTTTTTATCTGTAACACCAAGGGGAATAACTTTCATATTCTTACACAAGAAGTGCTTCTCTTAGAAGATTTTTCTACATTTTTCAAGAGAAAGATGGTTGTACACAATAACATTTTAATTCTGTGTCAATTTCTCCATTCAAATAGCTTCATCCTTTCTCTTTATAGATTGAGCTTTCAGGTAATTACAATTGTGAAATTGCATGAACATTTCTGTCATTTTTTTATGGTAACAGTAAACATGGTAATATAACCTGCTACAGGTCTTCCTTATTCTAAAGCAGTTTGTTATAGTGTGGTTAGTGTTATAATGCGGATGGATGGTGGACCCCAAAATAGCTAAATTATTCACATTTCCATTATAATGCAATGTTGGCTTTCTCAAACCTCAACACCAACGTTAACACTAGAGAAGCCGGTATTACCTATTATACTTTATATCATGAGGAAATAAAATCAGTTTATACTTGCTATCAAATTAGAACTGGAGAGACATAAAAATTGGGATTACGTAATTAGAAAATCAACTTCTCGAAAGAAATGAAAAGCTAATTAATTTACAAATTTCTACAGATTGATAACTTTGCTTATCGTAGCATTATACAAGTAAAAGTCTACAACCAATGCATCCTTCTGATAGTCACCTATGGAGCTGAAAGATGGGACCTGAACAAACAATTGACCCTCAAATGAAGAACCATGCAACGTGCACAGGAGAGAATAATGTTGAACATCACATGGAGAGATCAAAAGACAGCACAGTTTATTAGAGAAAAGACAGGAGTCAAATATATCTTAGAAACCATAAGGAAACTGAAATGGCAATGGGCTGGTCACGTTACAAGGATATTTGACAACTGCTGGACATTGCAGCTCACAATGTAGATCCCCAGAAATCACATGCAAAACTGTGGCCAACAAAAAATAAGATCACGCGACGAGCTGGACAAGTTCAGAAAGTACTGGCTTCTCAATGTCCACGATAGCAAGGTTAAGCAAATCTTGGGGGGGTCAGTGACCAATAATGGAAGCTAAAAGGCGGCTACTGCTGCTACTACTACTACTACTGCTGCTGCTGCAGTAGTAGTAGTAGTATCATCATCATGGCTTGTCACATCAGATGGCAAGCTACTTTTATGTTGTTTAGTTGATGGTTAACAGAATGAACCAAATTTATGATTGAAACTTTTCTTACAATAATCAGAGCTGTTGTAAATTTTCCTCCCACCGCACCCACAGAAAAAATTAATGGCTGAAATTCACCACTGAAAAACAAAATTAGCGCACACTTCATGTAATGCTGTCAGCTTGAAGAGGTTCAATTCTAATTTCTTACCCCCACTACTCTGACACAAGTATAATGCCATTATGACTTCATATCAAATATTTATTTAGAGTTTTTCTGATGTTAGACTTTTTTTTCAAGTACGTAGCAAGAAAAGAAACAGAAATATTTTGTCTGTCAAATTGATGTACTTCTGTGGGCATTTGCTGCCACTTTCCAAGTAGTTGGAGTGATGTATTCTAGGTGGTACAAAAAGATATATCTGGACGTCAGTTGTTAGGTAAGGGACAAGGGAGTTCTTAAGCTGTCACTGTTCATAATGACCTCTTGATCTCTGGCCTTCATTATGTTTCAACTTTCAAACCCCTTTTTCCTCCATTAGAAGGCCTGATTCAGGGTGGGGAGCAAATGCCCTGCTTGTAACCCCCCCCCCCAGCAGATGTCCATGTATACTTTTATGCTTCAATCTGATTCATAACAGAATATAGATTCATTTCTCATTATCTTATTCAGCTGTTATATAGATTGTTGCCCTTCTGGTATTACTTCAAGAATATAGATACAACGGAAAATCAGAATGGGTGAGAGGTTGCTTTATAAGCTACACCTAAGTACATTTGCACTGCCGAAAACTTGCCAACCTAGAGCGATTGGTAAGCTTCTGACAGAGTATCAGAAAGTGAAAGTGAAAGTGAAAGCAATCAATATCACAGTTGAAGAAAAAATCAAAATCCTCTAGAACAAGATCCCATCGGTCTTAAAAAGAAGGGTCCTTAACCAGTGAATCCTTTCAATAGTCACCTATGGAGCTGAAACATGGAACCTGACCAATAATTAACTCTCAAACAAGAAAACATGCAACGTGAACAGGAAAAGTCATGCTAAACATGAAAAAAATTGCAAGACAGAACAATATATTAGAGAGCAAACAAGTGTTAGAGATTATCTAGAAACTATAAGGAACTTTGAACGACAATGGGCAAGCCATGTGGCAAAAGTATCATACAACCACAGGACATCTCAACTCACAACATGGATCCTTAGAGATCATATGTGAAATTGCGACCGACAAAAAATGAGATGGTGTGATGATTTGGACAATTTAAGAATGTGTTGGCATTGTGAGGTTCAAGAGGGAAAAAAAACTGGCGGGCATTGGGGAAGGTCTATATTCAATAATGGAGATCAAAAGGCTGGATATCCTCTAATCTTTTGAAGATGATATACATAAAACTCTGTCGGCAAGAAAACCTAGATATATTATCTAGCCCAATCATGCATGTGCTCTGAGAAGTGATTCCACTTCTGGAACCGCCAGCACCCAATGAAATCTGGAGGGTACACGGTGAAAATGTAGTGAACAGATGAACACACAGAGAAGGAAGATGGTTCGACTGAATCATGCATAATGATTAATACATCTCCGTCTGACAAAATTCAGACAAGAATAGATTACTTATGTTTTTCATAATTTTCTTTTGAATAGACTGCAATGATTTTGGAGGTCAGTTCTGAGAATAACTGATAGCAAACATGCATGAACTCCATTACTTTATCAGGTTTAATTTTCAGACCATGGCTGCAATCCTAACATAGAATGCATGATCAACCCACTCTTTCACCCTGTATTTAGTGAGGCCTAAATTTCTCTGTAGGAAATGCTCTGTTCTTTGCCCTAGCTCTCACACTAATTCAATGTCCCAGAGTGGCACCAAGAAATGGTATCACAATAATGTTGCATCCATGCGAGTAAATTTAAACAGACCACATTGTTAGAAGCTCTCTATTATTCTAGAGTTAAAGCAGGCAATTTACTTCATGATCGGAGAGGCAATGGCAACTAAGTTAATTTTCTCTCGTATACACTGGATGCAAAAGATTGCAATCATTTCGAGGATCAGTGATTTTCAGATAGAAAAAAAGTAAACGAAGATACTTTTTTCTGCTTATTTTACAATGACAAATTTCTGGGGTAAAAGAAAGAATAGCAAATAATTATGTAAATGAAAAAAACAACTTGGCAATGGAGTGGAAAGTGCAGAAAAAAGAATATAGCTATATGGCTAATTTTAATGACGCCTATTGGTTAATCTCTAGTAATCTAATCGGTAATGTGCTGTTAGAGTATTAGAGGCTCCCAGAGATAAGGAAAATGACTTCAAACTTTGTTGGAAGAATAAGAATTGCAATAAAAGCAATATAAATAAGATGAAAAAAATTATGAAAATCCTGAATCATCAAAGATATTCAGACTATGGTGTCTTCACTATTGTTTTTTTTTTTTCAAAACATTTCAGTGGATTTACCATTGTCTCCTTTGAATGTATGTTGCATTTGATCTTTAGAATATGATCAGGACTTATACAGACAAGGAAATTCAAAGACTAAAACATTATCTTATAATAACAAGATGAAGACAATAGTCTGATTAATATATAGAAAAATGAAAATTCTTCATCTCAGAACTTCATGCTAGAAAGCCAAAGACACTTGTCTGAAAAATAGTGTTAAAACTAAGAGTCCTAGAATAGAGACTGATGAAAATATTTTATCTCAGAACTGTGGAAAAAAATGGTTTCCGGCAGGTATAACATTTGTTTAAACAATTAGGTTCTGAAAATCTCTTTATACTTGCAACAGCAAAAAAAATCTCAACGATGATGATAATAGATATAACTATCCTAATATATTCTAAACTTTTAAGCTTACATACAAACTTCATGTAAGATTTTTTTATATAAGTACAAAATATAAAATAATCACTGAAAAACGGCTTCTCAAATATATATTTGTTATTTGTTGGCCTTTCTCTGTCTCTGAGAGTAATGGAGCTTGTGCCAAGGATTAGCGTATGGTTGACCTGCAATGACTGCTGTGGCTGTGTAACCTGATTCTCGACCAAAAACTGTGTTGCAGTTTTGGCTTGCGTAGTCAGTGCTTGGCTTTGTAGGTACTGTCATGGCCCTCTGTCGTCTGCGCTCTCTCCACTCTTCCCACTGGTTCTCTCTCTTTTCTCGCTTGTCTGGATACATGCCTTGATGGCAGATCTCTGTCAGCTGCAGTGTGCCGCCACAATCTCCCAGCTTGCAAGCTCATTTGAAAAGCTTTCTATTGCTTCTGGTGTGGAGATACATGCTATGGTGGGTGAAGGCGTAATACAACAGTAAGGAAAAGATTATGCTGAAAAGAATTTAGGCAGGTAAACACCACTTTTCACTCCACTGCTGATAGAGAATGGGTCCAAAGAAGAGTCATCATACTGAACAAGACCTTACATATCTCCATGAAAATATGCTCATCCCCAGGAGCTTACTGGCAGGGTTACCATGCCTGTCCCACTGAAAGTCATACTCAGATCAATGATGATGATATACAGTGGTTGCCTGATTTGGTGGCACTTCTGCAACTGCTTAAGACAAAAGATCATGTTGATCTTCCCGCTCAGAATCCTCATTGTGCTTCAGTATAATACATCCTAATATATTCTATACTCTTCTGCTTACGTTCATTAATTATATAACATTCTTTTATATAATTCCAAAATGTAAAATATTATAATCACAGGAAAATTGCTCTCCAAAATAGTGATGATAATGTTGACTAAAAAAAAATGAAATTAAACTCAAATGATATTAAAATAAGATTTAGTAATTAAGAAAAGAAATATGAAGCTTCAAACCAATCTCTGTGGAAATATCAAATATTGAAGACACAATTAGTATAATTAGTTGACGTGTCATTCTAAAAGATTTTATTCACTCAACCTTCCACTTTTATAGTTCTTGTTTTTAGCTTCTCTTTCTCAAGTTCACATTAGCCATGAGGCCTCAGATGGAATGCTGGCTCAAGGTGTCATTAGAAGAGATATAAATCTTTCAGTTGTATTCAAATATTATTGATTCACTAATTATTGTTTGTGAAAAAAAATTCATGGATATATTTGAATTTAATTGTAACTGAGCCATATGCTCGGTTGTTTTCATGAAATGGCTACTGAACTAGACTATATCTTGGAAACTATTAACGACAGAAGCTTACAGTTTTGCCATTTGATGCATGTGTTTTATAGATTTGTTTAGAATTTTTTTAAAAATGAAATTTTGTCGGCAGATAAGCCATGGGCTAAGAAAGGACTGATCTAAATTTTAGGCAGATTACAGAATTTATTTAACAATTACACTGCTTGGATCAAATTTATTTTGTAAATTGACTTTCATTCAGTTTCTAGTGGTGATCAGGTTAGCATAAGAATGTGCTCTCTTGAGTGCTTTCACTAAATGATGGAAAAATAAAAATATTCATTGAGTAAACGAGGGAGCATCATATCCTCTGTGTGTGTGTATATATATATATATATATATATATAATCATAAAATTCATTACATCATATTGAAACTCTTATTTGAAATGATCTCCCGTTATTACACGGTGGATGTATCATTTGGCCCTGACAGCATAAAAAAGAATAAGCAATTCAAGAAAATGGAGCTGCTGCAGGAATCAAATCTTGACCAATTAGGGTAGCTGCTTCAACGTAGTGTTGCTCTCACCATTGAGCTAACAGCAGCCCCATTTTCTTTGATTGTTTATTCTATTCTACATCTTTTAGGCCAAAGGATATATTCACCAAATAATAACGGAGATCATTGCAAATAAGTTTCAATATAATTTGATGTTATTTAAGATTATTTTTATTGAATCACGTATCCATTTCTTAATAACATATATATTTATATAATTTTCATTATGGGTATCTTTGTTATTATTTCTTAATATATTCAATTAACTTTATCTTACTTTTATCATGTATTACAGACAGAGAATCAAATAAAAAGTCACACTCTTCATTTAAGAGATAAATTGTTGTATAGTTCTCATCTAAAAGTAAATCTATGTTAGTACATTCCAAATATGGAAAGCTGTAATAATCAAATCCAGACCTGATATCTAAAACTGATTAGCTGTATTTATATGCCAGGGTATGTTCCATTGAAGTGGAAGGGGGTTTTAGGCTTGAAAGCTATTACCTAGCATGCAAATAAATCTATACTTACAGACACAGAATTGAAAAAGTCACTCTGTACAGTCTATACATAGATTACTTTTTATCAATACCTCTGTTATTGCAGAAGGTAAGGGAAATATTTGAAGTGAAAAACAGGAATGTACATTGGTTTTGTTTTCTAACAAGATTTCTTGGACATGAATTTCCATATGAAAAGACTTTGTCTCATGTTTGATACATAGATATCACTGAATTGATATGAGGTGTGCCTTTTACCCATAAAGAGTTTGGTCATCACCTCATGTGTCAGATACTCATATCTGGAAAGAGAGAAGATTTGCAAACAGCCGTTTTCTTTGTGGTACATCTATGAGAGATGCCGCCTTTTTCATCATCTGATGTGAACTGATGTACGAGAACAAGATTCTTTTAAATCTTTTTTGCCTCGCATATGAGACGATAACTATAACAGAATAAGTCATGGAAAATTTCTCATTTAATCCTTCTATTCTATGACTTGATTTGCAAAGAACCTGATCGTCTGTGAATGAAAGCAATTCAGTTTCTGCTTTCTCATTTTCTCCAACATTCACAGGATTCAAAGAATTAAGATACCCAAGAGATATTGCAAAAATCATATTGTTGAACTTTCCTAATCTATACATAAACTAATTCTCGGCAGTGGCACTCTCTACTATAGAGCACCAAAGATAGTTCATCATTATCAATCAATGCCCTAGCTATTTATCAAACTCTCTATTACGGCTCAATGATGAAGACTTTTTATACAAAACAATATCATTTGACTGTTAAAACCAAACAACTATAAGCGTCATTAGCTTCAAGATCAGCCATTCTCAACTGAGGTCATTTGGCCAACTTGGGGTCCATCACACAGTTGATGGGGAACATAATCTAAAAATTAACAAATGGATTTCTGTCGATTCCTGTTGTATTCTTATTTGTTGATGGCCTCTGGAACAAGACCTCTTGAGGGAGCAATGGCCAAAAGATGATATACAAATTATGTCCATAAAGAAACCAAGCTTTCTCAAAAACAAATCTATTACTTCACCCACAACAATGGAATGGTCGCCTCAATTGTTGGTACAACATTCCCAGCATTTTTCCCAAGTTATGGAATTTGTACTGGAAATTGTTTTGAATGATGATGCACCATGAGATTTGCACACTATCTTTTATACCTTCATACAAAGAAATGAGCAGGAACCAAATCTGGAGAGTAGGACTTCTGGACAACAAGAATTGTCTCATGCTTTGCTCAAATAAATTTAATGTTCTGGTACCGATTGTGACATTATGTATGGCTCAGGCTCTTTTCCTCGTGGGCCTGTTGCAACATTAGAAAAATTTCAAAAAAATCTTTCTTATGTAAAACAGAGTTTCACACAAGCACTAACTTTCCAAGATTCTTCATTGTTCAGCATAGGTGAAAAAATGCCAAGCACTCCAATCACTCATTCACTCTGGCTGATGTAGCTCAAGAACTAACCAACATAGCTTTATATGGTTTATCTTTTTAGAGGGTCAAGGGCACTACTATATAATATACTCCTTCCAAGTATGCTAAAATGTCTCATTGGCATGCTGTTCAAAAAATTTGGTTTCTCAATGGACAGACCTTGTAAATATGTAGAACATTAACTTGAGGTCAGATGAATTTGGTCATTAAAAGGTCACTATTATTGTTGTGACTGGCTACATCCCTTGCCTTTTCTTGATACAATTCACCTAACTTTTACACTACATTGTTGTAAGTATGCATAAGTTCTTACTAATAGCATTGACAAGCGTCTTTACCACCTTGTCATTAAACAATGATTATATTTTGTTTGATTTTTCTCTTACATTGTTAGCTTTATAAATTTCATATCAGTTATCCCCATTTTCTGTGATTGTTTATTCTATTTACAATTCCGAAGCTTAATGATACATTCACTGTGTAATGACAGGATATAATTTCAAATGAGAGTTTCAATATATCACAATTTATAATCATATATATATATACATATATATAAGTTCAAGTTAGTATAACATAAAGCCAAATGCAGAGATTATCTAGTTAGGAAGATAGTGATGCACCAATCTTCCTAGTGGGGAGGCCTTCCTTGTCTCATAATCACCAATTGAAATCCTGCATGTGAGCCCTTATTTACAAGCTTTCTGAAGAAAACAAGTGTTCAGGCATTTCCTTTATACCCAGTTGGTGCAGGGCTAAAAGATGCTTCCTAGGAAGGTTGACCTATAAATAACCCCGTCTTAAGAAAAATTTTGAATTTTAACAAATTTCAGAGATGTTTTGAAGGTATATAGGATGAATATTTGGACATATACTATTTTTTTCATCAGTGAATTGTTTAAATAGAGAATTCTAGTTGTCCAAATATACCTTGATTAAGGCAGTTGATTAATTAACAAATTTTCCATACTGTTCAAAACTACTCTGTTCAAGTTTATAATATTGTCAAACCCTATAGAGTTGACTTTGTTTTCCTACTGTAACAAGCTTCCCTCACCAAAAACAAGTAAAGTGATGATGTAAACAAAAACTGATGATGAGTTTGCTTAGTCAATTGATGTTCAGCAACAACAAAAATGGCTGTGTCAGATTTCTCTGATACGATGAATAGAAAAGAACATATCTTAGTTCAACAAATAAACAATAAATTAATTTTTGCATATCTATACCTAGGTAAGAAAATTAATAGATTTAAGAAAAAGATGATAAATTTTAAAACTTTGTACCTTGTAGTATTTTGTTATCTTTTGTTTGAATGAAGATAAGAGATGATTGTATATTATTTTTCAGTTTGAAAGTTTGGGTGGTCGGTGTCCAAGTTATGGGGCAATGTTTGTTTTTTTTAAATTTCAAAGATAACAAGTGTTTCAAATTTTTGTGAGAATTCAATTTCTGTTATGAAAAATATTATTTCTATTCAATAGCTAGTATATTGCTTTTCTTCTTAGCAAAAATTACTGTTAAGGATGTCATTAAGACAGTTAATATAACAGAACCATTCAAACAATATATCATCAATAATAACAGATAAATTTCACTTTTTCATTCTGTGGCTCAGTAGTGTAGGGCATTCAGCTGGACACCAATAGGTCTTAGGATCAAATCCACTGGGAGTGACACGTTTTTGTTCTTTCTTTCTTTCGAGGTCAGTGGTAAATCAAGTATTTGGCTGAGTAGACTTTTTCTTTCTTTCTAGATTTTGAGTAATCATTGAGCTAAGTCAAACTCCTATTATCGAGTTTTGACTTTATTTTCGTATGTAAGTACAATGGTGGATGACAATGACCAGAAGAAAAATGAGTGACATCATGCACAAATAACAGTGACATAGTGATGTATATATGTCTAAAGCCTAACTCATGTCAATTTGTTTTGTTGAAGTTTGTGAATCCCATTAACAGGAATAGCAAATAAGAGCATTGAAATAGGAAGTTTTTGAATAATATTGTATGGAGAAAATTTGTAATAATGTGTTTTCGTTTCCAGCTTACATAATAATACTAATTTGTACAGCAATACCTTGACTGTACTGCAACAAAATCCACTCCTGTATTCCTGTATATAGATAAGAAGGCCATTAGCACTCTTATTTAAGTAAGGGAATATTGTTCCCACATGTTTTCACAGCTCTACACCACTGTTTCTACTGGACTTTCTTCAGTAAGTACGCTAGAAATCAATGGCTGTTTTAGGCAGGAAGAGATTTAACTCACAAAATGCACATTGGAATAAATAGAATTGATTGGAATAAATAGCCTTGTGATGGTTCAATAAAACATTGAACAGATGGAGTTTCTGATCTGAATTGACATCTACTTCTGATCAAAGGCATAAATCAACCTTTATCTCTCTGTCAAAAAAATCATCTAATTTATTTTTGGTCAAATTCTACATTACAGGATATAATCTTTTCTGTCACCTCCCCAATAATTTTGTGGCTAATCATCAAATTCTTCAACGGGAAGATATAAATTTATGGGGTAACAATTGACCAAAATAATTTCAGATGCTACCAGAAATCTAAATGAATGATGCACTTACTTTTTTAAAAATATTCTTACATCTTGATTGTATGCTAATGTCCGAATTGGTTTTAAAGAGATACCAACTGAGGGTATGATTGATGATGGAAGTAAAAAACAGATCTATATGATTTAGTTACAATATGAATTAGATTGAATTTTTGCATTAATTTAACACTGATATAACTGCTCTTGAAATATAATAACCTTGGAATTAAGGAGAATGTAACAGAATCATCAAGTTGGAATTGATGAACTGAGTTTGAACTTTGGTCGAAACTACATGTACACTCTTCAGGGCTGGCCCCAGGTACTGGCAACATGGTCAGTTGCTGCAGACACTTGTCATATCTCCGAGACAGTAGGACTTTTGAAATTCAGATGGAAAAGCAAACAGATTAAAAACAAAATATCAATAGAATTCTTTGATGTGAAGCGAGATTTTGTTTTTTTAGAAATTTTCTTGTCCACTTTGCACTAATACCCTTTCTTATCATTTTCTTAACTAAGATTTTGAGGTTGGACAATATTCACTGTGGCCAACTTGATGCATTTCAGTATTCATTATTATATTATTCACATTAAATTTGATATTCAGTAATGCATGTATTCAATGTATAATGCATATCAATACTCTGAACTTTACATGTACTTCTAATGTGAAGCTTGCCATGATGGTTGACAATTCACTGACAGGTTGAGATTTTTTCTCAGCTACTGGTACCATGTAACCTATTTCATGTTTCTTAGAGATGAAATGGGAACCGCCAAGTTAATTCTCTTACCCTGGAGTTGCTATGAAAGAATAATCTTGGCACAGTGGCAATCTCCTAGATTAGGGGTCCCAAAACTTTTTGCATCAAAGAGCACTTTCACCACTACCAGTAATTCGATAGGCATCATTAACTTTTCAAGTCAAATTTTTATTTGGACTTGATGATAAAAACATACATCGAAATATTTATTCTCTCTTCAAGATAATGCACAGAACAAATTACAGGAAAAAAAGTGAGTTTTTAGAAATTGTTTATATTATAGAAAAATATTTTTTTCTTAAAGCAAAAATCAAGGAAATTTTCCAGTTTGACTTGATAAGGATCATAATGGGTGATTTATATATATATATATATATATATATATATATGTATATATAGAATGAGTATAATGCTCAAAACAAAATTCAGATAATCTAGAAACCAAACTAATGAACCGGCTGCAGAATTTGAAAAATCCGTATGAGAAATCATGTATTATTATTAGGACTGTAAGAAGAGAAGAATGTTGTGTGGTTGGGGGATGGAAGTTTCTAAAACAAATGTTACTGAGGATTTGGGAGTACTTTAAGCTCCAAAATATCTAATTCCAGATCTTCTTTCAAGTCTTCCTATAGCAGTAGCTATATCTATTATATTTATGTGGTGAGTAGAAGGATTTAATAAGAATGATATGATACTAAAACATTCACGTCTTTTTCCAAACTATTCCTGAAGCAATTGAAGCTTGAAGGTGGATTATAGTGATATGTCTATCATTGTCACTTACTACAAGGCTTCTCAAACTTTTTGACGGAACCTTTGAGACAGAGAAAAAACTTTTTGGACCTAAAAGATACAGTTTATATATATGTGTATATATATGTAAATTTAGAAAATCATTTTTAATGTTTAGTGTTTAAAGCTATAAAGCTTTCTAGACCATATATATATATATATATATATATATATATATATATATATATATATGTGTGTGTGTGTGTGTATTAAAGTATTATGACATTCAGGTGAATTTATTTTACATGTTTTGCCAATGAAGCTTCATCACAAAAAAAGGTTCTCAAAAAAGAGCATTCAGTTCACATTCTCCATTCATGTCATTATGGACATGGTCGATATTCAAATTTGATCATTTTTGTTTTTTTTCTTTGGCAATTTTAATACACAATCTTGTATAAATCCTTACATCACATAAGTTTTGTTTTGCTATCGTTTCATAGTTCTTTTCATTTTCCATATCTATAATATGCGTATCATTTGGACATAGTATTTGAGAATATTAAGTTTATTTTATAGGTTTTCAGCTTCATCTCAAATAATGTTGAACGATGAAAGCTTAAAAAATTAGCGTTTAGCTCACTTTCTGCATTCACATTGTTCCTTGGAAAGTAGTTTAAGAAATGCTGTCCTAACATTTTCTCCATATTTGGGGAATGTAAAAGACTTAAAATGCAAGTGAAAAATCCAAGTTTTGTTCAAATGAATTCATAAAGGTTATCATTCTAGCAATATTTTGGTTTTTTTCTCCCTGAAGCTCCAAGTTCAAAGAATTTAATTTTTCTCTGACATCTGTGAGAAAACCCAAATCTACCAACCAATTAGAATTGCATAGTTGATTGAAGTTTTGATTTCCAGATCAGAGAAAATTGTTTTATCTCTTTGATTTGGCTTACAAATCTCGTCGGAACTTTGCCTTTACTGAACAACCCGACCCCTGAATGTAAAATAAGGTCAGATCGTTCATTTCTCTGATTTTCTAGTGAGGCTTTGTGAAAGTGCTGTTCTAATAGAGCTTGTTATTTCAGGTACTACGTCCATCGTGTGTGCAAATGTAAGTACTTTGATACACAAAACCTTTTATTGGATAATGCAATGGTACGATACAAAGTTTGGAAAGAATTCATCTTTGGGTGCAAGAAATCTTTCTTGTAACTATCAACCATTGCTGGTGCCCAATCAGTGAATACACTTTATAACATAAGTATCAGAACCATATTTAAATATGTTTTGCTTTTTTTTTGCTTTTTTTTTTCATGTATTGTTTGTTTTCACAGTAAGGTTTTAATCCAGCAACATTGCCATGGCCTGGAAATGGCAGACAGGAGGTACAGGGAAAGCAAAGTGGGAAAGGTCATACGCTCAAAGACCAAGCATGACAACCCCAATAACGTAGATCATAGGACCAATCAATCAATCAAACATAATGAAAACAATAGTTCGACATTAGAGAAATGGTTGGCCCTAGGGAGATTAGTACCTAGGGCAATCTGAACTTTGGGGCCTCTCAAAGTATTGTATTATCTTATTTACTAGTTTATTTGCTTGTGACTTCACCTCATCCTTCTTCCCTCCCATTATAGGCCCCTACTCTTTTGAACACTTAAGTCTGACCAAGCTTGTCATCGGTAAAATGAAGCAAAAGTACTTAAAACTGGGAAAGATAAATACTTGGAGAATGAAAATCAATTTTCTTTCTTGAACAATTAGTCGTATTTTTATACATAAAGATAAAAAAATGCTGACTGAAAATTTTGGCATGTTATGAAAGATTGCCTGTCAATTTATCTAAAAAAGTAAATGAACAAATGTTAACTTTTTAACTTGAAATCTTCAGCATATTACGAAAGATCAGTCATGAAATCAATAAGCAAATGTTAATTTTATTATTGTGAATCTTCAGATTGTGACAAAAGGTCAATCTTGAATTCAATTTCATGAATATATAAACATATGTTAACTTTAACTCTTTGGCATGTTACGAGAAACCAGTCATAAATGCATGTTTTAAAATAAGTAATCGAATATTAATTCTCCTCTTCTAAAAAAAATAATTTTATAACTGTTAATCTTTGGCATGTTATGAAAGATAGCAAAAAATTAATAAACAAATACCAAATTTTAAATAGCAAATGAAAAGGAATCATTTCATAACTGCAAAATAAAAATATAGGTTATAAACTGCAAGTGACTCAGACATTTTCTGTTTATCTATGTTTTATCTGGTCAATTACAATGTTTTCCTCAGTAATCATATTAGATATGAACTATTTCAAAGTAACTTTGAAAAACAATGTTATAAGTAGCAAATAGAAACAAGTTGCAAATTCTTTCAAGATTTAAAAAAAATAACTGGATGATTGGTGAATTCCAAACTGTTAGACCATCAACTAAAACTTTCAATGTAAGTTTCTTCAGTTTTTAAGTGATTCTGTCCATTTGACTGGCAATATGTATGTATGTATGTATGTATGTATGTATGTGTTACACGTACAAACTTCACCAATGGAATTGAATATTTACTCCTTATGTCTATTTTTGGATTTATACAATCGAAAAAAAAATTGAATCTAAAAATTGTATTTAATGACCAGGTAATTTCAAAGGTCTTCTCTGTCAGATATCTATCTCATACAGGAATTCCGTGCACTCTGAAAGTCGGCTTCTCTTCAATTTTTGCTCTTAGTAAAAGAGGCAGAAAGTGAAAACAGCATTCAGTGCTTGTTTTGTTATGAGCTGTTACAAGCATACAACAACTTCCTCTCTCTTTCCTACACCACAACAATCACAACCTTTGATGTCTTGGCCTAATATACCGTAATCACTATTTTAGGGGTTAGAGAATGCTCAAGAATGTTTCCCTGTATGAATTAATGGTGATTGTTTCTTCATAAATCTATCTATTGTTATGAGGTCCGAAAAGAATGTCTGATGTCATTAAATCACATTTAATCAAATCTATAAGTTAAAAAAATAGATTATGTTTTTGAGCATTGATTTTTTTAAGAGGCTTTTTGGTCCTGATTATGTTGGATATTAATTTTCTCAGCCGTATCTTGTTGGATTCATATGGAACTTGGTCCAGACCTCTAGGGGTATCCATCAACATCTACCTCTTCCCCCCTCCTGCTACTACTATCATGGCTGCTCATTTGAAATAATAATTTGTTTGAAAATGTGATGGGGCTGTGGAGGCAAAAGAAAAGAGGTATGGGGGTAGAAAAGTTAAGGACCACAGTTTTCAGGAAATATCTTCATAACAATAAAAGATCAGGCTAAAAATGTTCTATTAGAAATTGGGAAGGTCTATGTCCAACAACAGACGATTTAAGACTGATGATGATGATAATATGTTATTTCAACTTTGGTCTACCATCAGAGTCCTGGTAGCTCAATTGGTTAGTGCAGACTGAGGCTACATAGGTGCTCCCATGGAAAGGGATGTGGGTTCAAAACCCACCTGAGGCTTAATTCTTTATTTTTCAACCATCAGCATTCATTAGCACACTATTGTTGATATTTTGTTTTGAGCAGAATTCAGTTCCTAAAAGTGTCTTTCCTTATTTACATTGTCAGATACTGATATCTATTACTTATCATATATTCAAAAGTAAACATTTTCTATTGCTTGTAGAGGTTAGAGAATTGATTATTTCATCTGACATTTGGGATTATCAGCAACATTGAAACTTTTTAGTGTACTTCAAGCGTTGAACAACATCAAGAAAGCAAAATTAATTAGGAAAAAGTTCAAGTACATAATGAAATATTATTTAATTACTTTTCCTTTTCAAAGAATTGAAATTTTTGTTATACACTCGTTCAATGACACGCTGCTGATTGTAATCATAAATGTATAACAAAAGGGCTTTGCTGATGGCTGCTACTGATAATAGTGGGTTAGGAAGAGAGAGAGTAGGAAATAAAGTTGGTTAATTTAATTTGAGGGTAGGGAGGGAGAGAGGAGAAAAGAATGTTGGGTTGTTCATTAAGAGGCAAAGAAGGGAAAAGGAAAGAAAAAGTTCAGTTTAACAAAAGAGTAGGGAGGGAGAGAGCCTGATGAATGCTATTGATACTCAAAGTGTGACAGACACAACTCTGAATACATATATATATATATATATATATATATATATATATATATATGTAAAAATCAAGCTTGACTTTAATTCTGGCTATTAGAGTATGTAAATATCCTGTTGTATGAATCTGGCCCAAAAAACAGCCATTAGCTCCCTTATATTAGGATTGTTATGATCATGTCCTCACCAAGAATGCTTTATAAGGATGTTCATCTGATTCTCAAAAACATCATTAAGAAATACACTTTCTCCTTTTTATCAAGATTGTCCTTATCATCATGCTTGAAATAGACTTGAAAACATCCATCTTATTCTCAAAAGCATCGTTAAAACATACGCTTGCTTCCTTATATTATGATTGTGCTCATCATGTTTTATCCAAAAAGGCTTGAAAACATTCATCTTATTCTCAAAAGCATCATTGAAAATGAAAACAATGTCTATAAATGCCAACATCAATTAATTTAGAAACTAAACAAAAAAACTTCCTCTGCTTCTCAAACAACAAAAAACAAACGTCATAAAAATATCGAAAAACAGAGTTAAGTTAATTAAAAAAAAAAATTCTAATTTCGTTCCACTGCATTGTAGGAAAGTTAGGCCTTTTAAATATTTAGTGCATTTAAGATTTAAATGAGTTAAAAATAATTGGTCTGTTAATTGCCTACCAATTCCCATTTCTCTGTGGTAATACAATAACGCAAGTTTTTCACTAATGGGACATTGTCAGAAGTTAATGGCCAAGAAAGGAAGCAGCGTGAAAATGCTCTTTCCTTTGACACAGCTTTTCTTCCTACGATTTTGAATAACAAAAATGACTTGTCACATTATTACTTCCTCGTACAAACCATTGTTATAAATGCTTTCACACAGACTATGTGTTTGAATGTCAACAGTGATATGAACACAGTAGAGGGGTGTACTTTATGATTTTCATTAGTCGATGGGTTGGTAAGGTGTGTAGGCCTCTAATTTGCCAACAAACTGGGCGTGTAGGCTAAATAAGGGGAGAAATTTGTTACAAATTATGACTTGTTATTTATCGTTAAAACTGTTTTATAAATTATACAAAATCCAACCTATTATAGTCATTTTTAACTTATATAAATACTCATTTAAAGCCGATTTATCAAATAATGAAATTATTATTGAAAACGAGAAATTTACTTTTATTAAACTTACAGGATTTAATCAGCCATCATAGATTTTTATCAGCCAAATGTAGCCGAAAGATGGCTAATTTGGCAACGCTGGAAGAAAAAGCATCGAGGAGGTGCAGATATAACTAAGAGCAACTCTTAAGCTAAGAAACTATGAGGTAATTTTTCATGATAATTTTGTGTAAAGCCTTATCAAAGATATAGTTCTTCCCTGTGAGAATTGGAGAGCATCTCTGTGAATGATATAAAATCACTAATGTTTCATGGGTTGCTGAGAATGGCATCCTCTGTGCAATTTCTATTCTGAGGATTTCTTAAATCATATTCTTGATTTTCCCCCGTTTTTTGAAACTTTCAATTTAAACCACAAAGACAGTCACCGTGTATGGCATGTTAGTATTCTCAGTACAAGAAGAAAGTTATTTAGAAGAAAGAAAGGAACAGTAAATGTTGAGAAAGTGAGAAGCAGAAGTGGTTTGAAAGAAAGTGAGCTCCATGTTCAGTGTAGAAAGAAAGAAAGTGATCAGATTGCAAGAGAAGAAAATGGTCTTCTTTATTCTTTATCACTCTCATATTCTTGATTTGCCCGAGGGTTTTTGTCACCTTTGGCC
This sequence comes from Thysanoteuthis rhombus, assembly GCA_963457665.1. NCBI lineage: Eukaryota > Metazoa > Mollusca > Cephalopoda > Oegopsida > Thysanoteuthidae > Thysanoteuthis > Thysanoteuthis major. Next base: position 76,290,471 of record OY735199.1, read on the forward strand.
AAGCTGAACTTGGACTCTCTTTAAAGTATAGCATTATTTATTCATTTATGTTTTAAAATGAGAAAAATATGTCTATAGGAATAAAAAGCTAATCAAAATAATCAGGTAAAAGAAATCAGTTCTGACACAGCATCAGAGTTTCAGAACTTATTTCGATTGTTAGCATTCTGTCTAATATATTCCTTTTTCTATTTTCCCATTTGTATCTGAAAAGTCCTGCTGTCTCAGGAATATGACTTGCTCATACTCCCGAAATGATTTTTATCCATTTCAAATGTGTTGATTGTAGTTAGACCCTAGAATCTGCTTATTCAAGGTGAAACTGATCCAAAAGTTACTAAAATATCAGACAAGAGGAATCAATTCTTGATGAACTTATTAAAAAATGGTAGAACAAATGTCTTCAAAAGCCATTTAGTCAAACTAATTTTGGATAAATAATAAGTTATCATGACTAGTTGGGGTTTCCAGCTAATTCCTACAGAAGGCTATTAGGATCTCTGGTCTCAATAAGTGATCAAATCTTTTCGCTTTTGTTTCTAGAGATACTGTAATTCAAAACCTCCGGTATACAAATAATGAGAATCAGACTTCTGATCTTAGATAGAAATCAAATCATAATTACAGACAGCATGAATGCTTACGCCACACTATTATTATGATGCAAATCATCAGAAAATTTTTTGTATTCTTTAGGTTAGAACATTTTAAGGGTACCTTTACCTCTGGCTATCATAAAACAGTTTGGCAACTTGAAGGTCACGTAAAGATAAACTTGATCAAAACCTTTGTTATTCTATTGTACTGATAGATGGAAATAAGATTATTATTACCAGTATGTCTGTAAATGGAGACCCCCACAATATTATTTTGTCTCTGGAATTTTCAAAAACTAAACTAAAAACATGCCAGGGATCCCATTAGTAAACACAGAAAATTTCATGAGGATATATCACCCTGAGTTTTGCTGTCACGTACAGATGGGCCATTGGTGAATTATATTAGGATGAAATCTTTTAAGATTTTGGGTCAATAAAGAATATCCTCATATGGTCATTACATTTTTATCATCATAATGATCAAATACCTATAAAGATAATATCTATATGTTTTTACATCAACACAAATATTAAAAAACATTCTATTTTTGGAAACAATAATTGGAATTAAGCCCAAAGCCTAATGATTAATCAATTATAATTGTCGATATGCTTATTAATCAATTATTTCTAAAATCAATTAAAAATGCAGACTGATTGGTTGTCAGCTCTATATCTATGATAAAGAAAAATCAACTTTTTCTATTTACTCCAGAAAGTTTCTATCCGCATTTGAAGTGATCTTGAATAACAAAACAGTCTCAATGTATGCAACGATCATTTTGTCAACAATATTGAATCACTGTAGTCGCAAAGATAGCCAGACTGACCAACCAGGAGAGTGGGCAACAGAATCTTCTCTCTTTGCTCATCTCTGTAGCTGTGTCTCTGTGCACTCTTGGTCAAACTTTTGGGTCTACAACCTTGAAAATTTGCCTGAGTACACTACTAAGCAATATTAAAAAATATTGCTTTTTTTTTGTCTTTCCAAAAAAGTGCTTTATTGGGTCTCAATGGTCATTTTGGGCCAACATTGCCCAACTCTTGCACTGGTATTTTTTGTATAATTTTTGATAAAAGATCTTTTTTTTCAAAGATAATTTCAAATAATTAGTTCTGGTATACCCATGTGCTTCAGTGATTCATTTATTATCATGATGAACATCATAAAATCTCATACTGAAATCTGAAGGAATGGATGAAGTCTTAATTCATATCATTTACATGAAATTTTTACCAGAGAATATACTTTTTTGTTTTGGGTTACGTCCCTGAAAAGTAACATTGGGAATATGCTAAAATATGGCAGACAAAATAATCAATTTTTATGATGCAATCCACAAAGGGCAGAGACCAAAGGGAAAACACAAGACACTTTGTCTGGAAATTTGCTTGGTAAATCGTTGATTTTTAATGAATGAATTGATGTTACTTTCGAATGATGTTTCCTAAATTTTTTTAGGCTACTTCCACACCCTTTTAGAGCATATATCTCATCAGCAACCTTCCGCCTTCACTCTGAAGTCAGTCAAAAATTACGCATTGAAAATTAAACCTCGACGATGACAATGATGAAACTGAAATTGAAGTATTTGTTTTAAAACCAAAATATAATTGTGCAAAAATATCTAAAATTACATGATTAATATGATAATATCTAATGAGAAGGATCGGCCTATTGTTTCTTTGCCCCTTGCCCCTTGCCCCCTCACCACCCCAAGTCAGCCAATGCCGTCCCCCACTTCACCCCTTGACTTTCTTTGAGTCTTCGTGAACATCTAAAGGGGTGGTAGCATGCACTTTGGGAATCTCTGCTTTAGAAAATAATTTTGTGATCATGACAAAAAAAATCAATGCTTGTAAAATATTTGGATACAAAGAAATTTCAACAGCAGGATTTGTCCATAATTTCTAAATTCAATCCGACGCTTTTGTTTTCATATGTCAAATAGTGAAGCATTGAACATGGTTACTGAGACTTTTTTGTCTTTAAGACCAATAAGATATTCAAAGATCAGTCATAGTCAGAAATATATAGATAAATTTCCTATGTAGTTTGAACTGCATCTACTGAAAATGACCTTCCTTTCTTTTGAAAATTTATGATTTATGAGAAAATAAATTTATAAAGTGAGAGCAATTGAATTGCCGCTAAAGTTGAAGTTCAGTTTACAATGTATGTTTAATGTAAACCATTTGCCATTAACAAACTTTATCTTACAGGGGTGGAGAGATTTCCATGAGCCAAATTATCAAGTTAGGGTAATTTGTTTGATTTCACCTTGACTTGAACCCTAACCTCGATAAACACAACTATCTCAGCCATGAAGTAGGTTTCCCTTTTCTGAGCTGAACTTATTCTAATACAAAACCAAAGTATTGGGACACCCAATGGATACTGAACTCATTATACTTGTGATATCCCCGATAATCCCTTTGTGGACCCCCAATTTATATTGTTGCTTATTTCTGCTGTAGACTACGAAACCAGTGAGACATTATACTGAATAACACTTCTTTGAGCCAAAAAGAAATAGTAGCCTTAAAGAGCCAGTTTTAAAGAGTGATAAAGGGAAATAACTGTAGCCTTTGCTTGTAAGAGAGAAAGCAATAAATGATGTTGGAACTGGATATTGAGAGAGAATGCTTGTTCAATTGATGATTCATTTGATCTATGCAGAAACAGCCTGCAAATGTGTGGGAACTGCAACCAGATATGATCATCATTAATGACTGAAATATTATATCATGTTACGTGGTGTAAGATTAAACAAATATTTAATGCCATATTACCTGCTATTTGTTTAGCAATAATTATGTTGTTATATGACTTTAAGAGCTCTCCCTCCATAATAAAGATTTCTTAGCAAGCAAATGCTGGAAATTAAATAAAATATTTTTGAGGTTGCTTATGACTGGAATTTGTCAAGTCAATCTCTGTTTTGGAACAATAAGCATCATTTGAACCAGTCCATGTTTAATTTATTCCAACCCTGTATCATAATTTAAGGGCATTTTCTCAGTTCCTCTCTCTCTATCTCTTTTTATTTTATCATGAAAAGAAAATGAACCATAGACATGGAAATGTGTTAATTGTCTCGATTTCCAGCATTGATGTGTTCTACAATTCAAATTTGAACATCTTTTGGAGAAGTATTCAATATTCAATGTCATGAATTTCCTGTAACGCTATTCTCATCAGAGGGGGAAAAAAAAGAATAAATTTACATAAGGATTTGTGAAGATTCATTCAAACAGAATCAATGAATTTCCCCAAACTTATTTTTCTCGGCTGCACACCATTTTGATTTGAAAATGCAGAAATGGACTAGAATAAAAAAAAAAAATGATTGAATAAAATTCCCTGCCTTTATTGTTATCAATTCTTGCAAGGGTTTCATTATTTGTTACCATTATTACCATGTTTTATTTATTTAAATCATTATTATCCTTGTTGTTGCTATTACTACTTTTATTATCAATTCTTGAAAAGGTTTTATTATCATCTTTTATTGATTTGAATTATTATCATTGCCTTTGTTATAACTACTACTCTTATTTTCATTATTCTAAGTTTACATTGGTTACATAATTAGTACTACTGCTATCATAAGCATTGGTATTATAATCAGTTCAACCATTTTTATAATTATTTTTCAAATATTTTGTTGTTTTATTACATTAATAATAAATATCTTTTGGCTACCATTATCATCATCATTACTATTGTTATCATTATGATTGCTATGATTCCTATTATTAAAAGTAATGATTTTTGATGTCATTATAGTTACTGTTATTAGTGTTATCATTTTCATTGTTATCAAAATTTTCCCTCTTATAAATGAGTGCTGTAATGAATATGTCAAATAAAATAGAAATTTCATCACAATTTCTCTTGGTAATACACACAGTTATATATGTACGTTATAGTTACACATTTATATGATTCACAAATAATAGATGCAATAAAGATCCTCAGAATGAATGGAGGATATTTTCCCACCATCTCCAGCCCAACTGTTCCTATGATAATTTCGTTGGGTATAATTATTATATACAAATGTGAAATTCTCCAAGTATTGTGCCGTTTTCCTATGATAGTTTTATTAGAAGTACACTCTAACTTATGTCTATCGAAACAAGTATCTCAATACATTAAAGCCATTGTTACTTTTTTGTTTGTTGGTTTCTGTCACACAAAAGCAAACAGAAAGAGAGGAAGGGGGAACAGCATTAGCATATACTTAAGTAAGTAGCTATGTGTCTATGTATTCATGTTTCCATAATGATTACTATTAATATCTTTGTAGTCAGAAAACAAATAGAGGCATCACTGATTTTTATGAATAAGACTAATGTTTTTTCCTCATATTGAAAAAGAGATTTGCTTTTTTACCCAGTTTCATTGCCATATTGTCTGAAACTTATTAAAAAACAATATATGGAGTTGATGAAAATAAACAAAAAAATGAATTCAATTTCAGGTATGTGTGTTTTGTTTGCAATGAATACATTCATGCTAAAATATATATTTGTTCAATTTACCCATTTGTAAATAATCTCATCATTATTGATAAGTACTATGGTGGGAGTTAGCAATATCAAGGTGGTAAATTTTCTTTTCATTTGCCATCACATGTCTTTTTGAATTGTTAGACATTTTCCATGAGAATCTTCCAATCGACTAATAACTTTAAACAGTATCATTCCTTCTCTAAAATTTCCAACAAAAATAGTTATCTGAAAAGCACAGTTCTTAAATGTTAAGTCAAATTCATTACTTGAGCCCTACTTCAAATCTACACTTGTATTTATGTTTACTTCATCTGGGATTACCCTCAGTATTTTTTTTTCCTAGAATAAACCTTGCAAGTTAATTCCAAATCTTGAAAACTAACTTGTGGGTAAATTATTTACAGCTGTACATTTAATAATAGCATAAGAACTTTGATATATTAAATAATATAAATCTAGCTGGAAAAATAAATAATGAATTTTGAATGCCAGTATATCTTCCGCACCAGGAAATTTGGTATCTGTTTTTTCTCCATCTCTCTCTATCTCATATAAATTCCCTATACATTTTTTAATATATTCAACAAGTGTTTGAAACCGTGCAGTATACATATTAATGCACGTATAACATGTTATGGTTTACTGCGCAAGAGAATTGATGTTTCCACATGGAGAATCCAAGAGTTTCACAGATGAGCCTCATCTGCAGACTTGTAAGCAACGCTCCCCTGGAGATCAAAAGATGCACCACAACAAGAATAGAAAAAAGCAGAACTCGATTCCATGGAATCCACTGCATTCTCATGTGCCTACCCCTCCACTGCTTAAAATCGATGAAAAGCTTTGCCATGATGAAGGAAATACCCTACAATATATACAATTGAGTAACAGGAACAAGCAGGAACAAGACCCTGTAGAAAGGCTGGCAGATGGGGCACTGCTTTCTAGACACAAGTGATGCACTCTACAGGACAAGAGCTGAAGTTTGTAGGGCAAGAGATTACATGGTAAAGTGGGATTTGAAGACAACTGAATCCTGTGAGGGTCCTGAAAGGGTGCAAAACATTGTACAAGTTCAGCAAAACTGCTGCCTCTCACCTGATTTAGATAACACTGACCAAATAAACATCAACTAAGCAACACTAGATTTGCTGAAACAAGCTACGATGACAGATAAAACAAGACATTGGTTGAAATCAGATTGCATTGCAGAAGACCACATAAATATTTTCCTTGTTTTTCCCAAACAGTTTGTCCATTTGCCAAAAAAGTAGACATTGCAATGATAATTAATGTCTCCACCTGTGGTCAACAATGAGAGACTTGCCCAAGGTTGTAATGTTTGATGATAGTTTTGAACCAATGCCAGATTATAAACCAATTAACCTAAAATGAAAATGAATTTCTTAGTTTTGGGGCACCTGGCCAATAACTAGAAATTTTTGTAGAAATAATTAAAGAAATGCTAACTTGACAAAATAACAAGAGGCAAAAAAATTCATCTTATATAATGTACAATGTGCTATTTCTCTGACCACAACAATGGACAATTCCACGGGTAACAATTCTGCTTATAAGAATATCTCATCCATTATTTGAAACAATAGGCCCACTCACTTAAACAGCTAACTTTTTGATAAAATCTAAGATGAAGATTAGAGGTAATCAATTATTTACACAATTAATATCTTTGAAATAGTAAACTATTAGGTCTTGAAGTAAGTGAGAGACTGGAGAAACTGCTTGAACTCCGAAGAAATATGGCTTCACATTTTTATCAAATGCATGTGTGTGTGTGTGTTATATATATAATTTCTTCTCTAAAATCATCATCTGGACAATCAAATAGATCCATTGATTATAATATAATATTGAAGCATAAAATTGATGTGCACATAAGTTCTACCCTCTTAGCCTTAGAGTTGCATCCTTCATGAAATATCCTATGTTATCGAAACAGTTATAACATTGTAATGGAAACCTCAAGATTCAGGGCTCCACACAACTCATGGTGAAGTGAAGTTTTAAAAATTTAAACATCAAGCCAAAAATCCAAGAACATTTCTGTTTAATCACTCGATAGATACTGTCAGATGACCAACATCTTTTGGCAGCATTGCCTGTTGGGGGTGATCAGTTAGAAAAATTGAAGAAGTGGTGATCAATAAAGGAACTACTTCTCTTGCCTTTTGTTGGATCACTAAAATGTAGGAAATTTCAAAAATACAGGCTTGAACACTGCCGGGCTCAAACTAAGGAAATTTACCATAAACTTACATTGTAAATTGAAACTCACTTTTTATGAGAATGTAAAAAAAACTGTTTTTAGACATAATAAGGTGTGAATGTTCAAATTTACAGTGCTCTAACTTTAATTATTTCCGCAGTTCGCAGCCTGAATTTTTTCTGAAATTTTCATTGTACAATGTTCGATTTATGTGATAAAGTGAAAGATGTTGGGTCAAGTCAATTGACAAGCAAGGAGATAGTGTTGAAAAATAAATATTTGTGGTGTAAAATAAATGCTTTTTTATCATTAATCTTGGTGTATGTAGTTGAGTATACATCTGAATGAATACTTGAAAGTATTCAGGGAATATTTACCAATCTCATTATCACTAACTACTGAATGAAAATCAGTTCATATGCAGCTAGGATGCAGGAGGGGATCATAGCGAGAAATACTTAGATCCACCAAGAAATTTAATAAATTCACTCTTAGTCCATTAACTACCCGAATGTTTTTGAATTTCATCGTGAACTTTTGGAGATACTGTATGAACAAACTTGTGTGAATCCATAAAGGTATACAAAAAATATTGAATTGAAAAAAAAAAATTCCTGCATCTGCCTCAAAATTTAACTTATTCTTCATTACCCCATAACCTATCCATAGGCATACAATCCAGGAGGTCAGGGAGGGCAGCTGCTTTCCCAAATTAGATATTTTTGCTGCTAAAAAAAGGCAGAAAACAATATTTATTAGATTATTTGTCAATTGATTAAAACACTTTTCATTTGAAATTAGTTCTTGTTTTTAATCTGTGAACAATTTTGGGGAAATCAAGCCCTGTGCTCCCCTTAACCAAAGAGTTCCCATAAACCCATGAGCCTACCCGTCCTGTGAATTGACTTGAAATTTATTAAGAACTCTCACAGATATATATATATGATGCATTTGGGGGAGGAGATAACTGTAAAAGATTAATGGATCCTCTTCAAAATTTAATCATTTCTTCTCACCCTCCCATAGAATGACACTGAAATTGATTGAGAATTTTTGAGGGTATTTTGAGTTGTGAATCTATAGGTACAATGCAAAGAAGGTGACTGTTTGTGCATCTGCCACCAAAATTTAAGTACTTCTTCCGTAGCCCTTGGCCCACCTTTCAACAATATTCAATTGAAACTATTTGAGATATCGTATGGACAGACAGGCAGACACAAGTGGATACATAAACCTGTCACAACTCAATTGGCAATAGTAAATTATGATCAGTAGCCAAGTGTTACAGATTATTTAACTACAGTCTACTTGAGGTTACTTTGAAATTCTTGTGAGAAGCTTTTATTTTAACAAAATTGTTAAATCAAGAAAGCGATGAAGTTTTGTTTATTTTATTTGAAAACTTTTGATTAGTATTCGAGCCCTGTTTTTCCTATCACGTCATTGATAACCACATTATCTCCTATTTTGAGCAGAGTGTTTGGATTCTATTTCTATTAAAAAAATGTCAACCAAAACTGTCAACATAGGTTTCTTTAATTTCTAATTTGGTCTGGCTGGCTATGTATGTTTCAAGCATTCAGGCTTCACCAATGAAGCTTGGGACTGGAAATTCAAACATCTACTCCTTACTATTTCTAGAAAAAACTTTTTTCATTTTACTTATTTTCAGACCTCCCCCCTGTATAGGTTTTTAGTGGGGGGTTCAATTTGCAATGAAGGTTTATCCTAAATTGATCCCTTAGTTTGTGCCCATTAACATTCAGGGTTTTTTTGTTTCATTTTCAAAATTTCTCCTTTTTATTGACACTGCACTACAAAAAATGAGACAAGTGACTTATTCATTGTTCACACCGAACATAGCATGTTGCTAAAAGATGTTGGTTATATAACGGTTTCTAACGAATGACTAACCAGAAGTGTGTATCAGTTTTTCTCTTCACGTTCTTTTCTGTTCAACTGTGAGGTTTTGAGTTTGTCATGTGCATCATGTGCTTCTTTTATTGACAAGAGAGACATATTAAAAGATAAGCAATCATTGGTTAGGACAAGAGAAGATAAGCAAAGTATATTAAATAGATTACAGTGAATAAGTCGATGAGAATGGAATAAAAATCTTGAAAGAAATAACATCAATGTTAACCCTATGGGGCAGGCTTTGAAGAATCAAGGAAATTTGAGTTGTGCAAACAATGTTTCCAGGCTGACAGAATACAATCTTGGTTGTTTAATAAATGCTAGACGAAAAGCATGACTCATGACGATATCGAACTCTTGAGTATTAATACAAATCTAAGATGGTGGTTTGAGTTGTTTCTGGGAAGGTAGTGGCTACTCAAGCTAAACCCATGGCCATTATTTTCTGGTGAGCTTTTGGATTGGTGACAACTTAGTTGATACACTCAGTGGACCCCTATTTATCTGTAGGTGGTCTCCATGGTCCATGCTGTCCAGAGACTGTATGTCATATATCTATGAACCTCTCCCTCGTTAGCCTACTGTAATTTGATAATTTTTTGTTTTATTAGATGCCAGTAATACAAAGATTAACACTGTCAAGGTTGACATGAAAAGAACTAGGAAAGGCTTTTGCCCAGCAGTAAACACGATTGCTGCTGTTTGATACATTTGAAATTCTCAAACATTTCAAGAGAGTTCATTTGTCAAGTGCCCTGTACAATTGTATTGATCCCAGTCATTTGATAGAAACAAACAAATATTTGTTGAACCAAGCTACAGTCATTGAGCATCCACTGAAGATCAAATTCACGGGCTGTTGATCTCTAATTCTGCATGCTAATAATCATTCAATAGTAAACATTACACAGGACACATGAATTGAGAGGATGAATTGTAGTACTATAGTCCTCCCATACTTTACGGTAGTGCTGTATAATTATCATGGTTTTATTAGTATTAATTAAGTATTAATTATAAATTAAACAGAATTTCTATTATTTGATTGTGATCGAACATGAAAGAGAACAAATTCATTAAGGACAAGTTCCAAATGAATCGAACAGATTTTTTTTTTTTTTCAGACTGTTTCTACAGATTTTACCATTGAACAGAAAAACTGATACGAATACAAAAGTATGAAGAGGGAGATATCACCCTGGTAGGATTGGAGAAAGGGTTTCATGCGTTTTCATAGACAATAATTAAGACTGAAAATTTGCCCCCCACCCCCCCGATTGTATTCTGACAGCTATTTTTTTCAGTTTAAAGTACACCTCTACGACCTTTGTGCCTTAGGAATGGTTTATTAATTGCGGGCATTTTGTATACACTTGCCAATATTATTAGCAGTAAAAATGTTGGTGTTGAGCCAAACAGTGTTCTTTTGAATTATGTAACATTAATTTTCATGAGCTAAAATTATTCGTATAAATATAGAACATTTAGTTCCCCAATAAATATCATTCAGTCTTGGATATTGGCCAACACAAGCATTGGTTTCAGAAACAGTCTTTAGGAAAGCAAGAAATATGCAGCCCCTTCACTTGAAAAGAAAAAAATCCCTTAAAACAATGTACACAAACATTTTATAATAAATCAGTGTTACATATCTCAGTTTGTTTGAAATACATGAAATGAAGGTGAAAAGGTTTTTGATAAGGACGAGCGAAAAAGCAATTTCAAATAAAAAAAAGATCACATACACTCATACAATATACATCAATTTGGTTGGCTATGCTAGACAGATGCAAATAGATATTAACACAGAACAAAAGATGGTACAAGTAGATTAAACAACTTTTTGAAGTGGGAATTTTTTTTTCAGGTTTTAGTTAAAAATTTGTCTTCTTTTTTTTTTGAGTAAAAACTTTAAACCTTTCCTTTGTTTTCCCAGTTCTACACTTTCTTCACTGAAACGGACAATAAAGACTCTCTTTCTCTGTTTCATTTTTCTTTGCCTTTTTTTTTCTCTTTCCATGCATTATAAATACAAAGGCAAATAGATATGTGCCATTTAAGAAAAAAAATTGTAATAGTTTTAATGAATAAATTGAACTTTTTGGAGCGAGGAAGATTGTTCTTCGAAAAATGGGCACAAAATAATTTATCTAATCTCGACCGTGTAATAAATTTTAAATTAAAGAACAGAACATTCAACAAATAAATTTATTTGGGAGTAATCCAATGAGAAGTAAAAATGGGCAAAACATTTTAAGGGTAAAGATCTTTAACTTTCTGAGTATAAGGTAAATAGTAATGTTCGACTGTGTGTATTCAGGGCCAGCCAAAGTTCTGGCATCACGAGCAGTTGCCCAGGGAGACCTGTGCTAGTGGGCACTTGTCCAGCATCTAGAGTCTCTGATGCAAACTGTACTTTGGTATGCTTTAAGATATAGTTTTATTCAATGTACCTAAAAAATAATCTGACTTCACATTTAGGAATTTTCTTTGATTGTTTTTTTCATCTATTCATTTTTCCATTTCTATTTGGAGAGTCCTATTGTCTCAGACACGTTACAAGCATCCCCCAACACTTGGCATCCTGGGTGACTGCCTGTGTTTCCAGTACCTCTGTATCTGTCATGTATTTGAGACAGCAGGAGTATCCAAATACAAAAAGAAAAAAGTAAAAATAAATAGATTGAACAGAATAAAATAATGCAGCACTTCTTCTGCTCTTGTTTAGGGTGTGGCAGTAACAAAATCTTAGAAAGATAATTATCATTTGCTGTTAATGAAAATGGACACTCTCTTTGGTATAATAACGAATCCGTTGGAACTGATTCTTTTCACTTGATTATTGTAATAAACTTTCTAATCCTATAAGGTTATTTTTCTCGCTGTAAAAATGAATAAGATGACACTACACTTTACAGGGCACCAAAGTTCAGCTTGCCTAGTGTGTCAAGAACCCTAGTATGTGTATTCATGGAAAATGGAGATAAGGGAAAAAATAATAAACTAACTAAGGGGATATTTGGAAGATTTAATCCATAGAACCCAACAGAAAATAATTTTAAAGGGGGTAGTGTTAAGCAGGGTATTACTGCATTTGCTAAACTAAGCTTAATTTGTAACAGGGTCTCAATATTGGGGCTGCAAGTCAAGCCTGGATTTGCATCACTAGTAATGAGCTGTCATGAGATTTGGTTGTTGGCTTGCTCTGTGGTAAGAATCCACTTCTGTGAAAATCTTGTTACAGAAGTTATGTTATCCACCAATTTCTGGTTTTCTGTTGTCACAATAAACTTTCAATGAATTGCAAGGACATTTTGTGGAAGGGTGAGGTAAGAAATAATTGATTAAATTTTGGGATGGATCCTGGGAATCTTTCCAATTTTGTTAACATGGTGAGATAGGACAATTTTTAGCTTTTCAGATGTAATGACATGGTAATAAAAAACTCTGTCCAAGAGAAATAATTAAGTGATGAAGTGAAAAAGGTTGAAATGGATGTTCCTGATGAATAATTATTACAAGCTTTTGTCACAGTATAGTCTGGGATCTGTAATTAGATTGCTCTGTTTTTAATGATAATTGTGGAAGTATGCTCTCCCTGTGTGCTTTCTTGTATTCATCGAAGATATTTATACTCTGTTTACAAATACTAAAAAAGTTTTTAAAAAATAATCTAAATCATTAAACAAAAAAAATGAAAAAACAAAGAAAACAAAATCAAATATAGGGAACTCTCATTGTATGGCATTCATTCTAATTACATGTTTGTTTTTATATTCTCGCAAGACAATTATTGGAGATAATTTCACAGCAACTGCACGTGAGATTTAATTGCATCATTTTAAAAACTAAAATTAGTAACCCCTTAAAATAATGTTATAATACAACCTAAAGTGAAAGGGTAATAAAAAGTAATTTTAGTCTGTACTTTTTTGTTTCTTCTTATTAATACACTTAGTAAAAATCCATTGGTTATAGCAGCAAATTTGTTATAATGGTACACTAAAATCTCTGAGGGTTCTGTGAGTCTGTAATAACGTGAGTCTAGTGTAGTATAATCTATGGATAAGTAACTTCTGCGGAAAATTATACGAAAACCTACAAATAACTTACTAAAATACTTTATGAGAACTTGGTTGATACGTGTTGAAGTTTCATTTATAAGAGTGAGCCAATTCCTGTCACCCACTCAGAGCTAATTCTAGTCTCCAGGCTGATTATGTTGAAAGCCACAAAACCACATGAAAGCGTCTGAGGAGATATATCAGAAAATAATATTGCAGACATGTTGCCTTGATGAGTTTTTAATGACTTGTTTTTTTTCTGATTATGAAAGTGGATCCTTTACTTGAGCCATATGTTATGGATTTTGGATTAGAGAAACCATTTCCGCTTGTTTGCACCAACTTTGGTCAAATTCCATGGAGAATTTACCAAGAAAAATTTATGAAGATAATCACTCGTGTTGATATGAACGTAAATACTTGTGTAGATTTCAAGTAGAGGCCAAGTAAGGAAACTAACTTATTATCAGTGATTGGAATGGGTTTTGGGAATGAGGTATACAGAAGGGCTGGGTTTGCGGAACTAGATATATGGTAATGCTGTATCGTGGATTTACGCTTGGGGATCACAGTGGTGTCCATCGAGGATGACTGAAGTGAAGCCATGCAGCTGGTGGTTATGTGGTACTGTAAGCCCCCCTGGGTAATATTTTTCTTAGGTATAGCTAATTTTTGGGCCAGAAATTGAGAAGTAGATGTATGCTGTACTCCTGTGTATCCTCTGTTGCCACTACAACATTGCATTCCAAATGAACATTTTTGTTGAAATTATTACAGTAGGAACTCTACAGTCTAAAATCATCGGCTGATCAGGAGATTCGCATGACACACATCTTTCAATAGAGAAACATAACTGATGACAATATTCTACTTATGTAAGGAACACAGTGTATCTCTGTTTGTAACAAAAGACTCTTCCATTTAAAGATAACAATTTTGCTGATATAAATATCCCTTACTCACAATCTGAAACAATGGACTTTTCCACAAAAACAAGTCCATCACGTTTCAATGAAACCTCAAATGAAATTGCTAAGACATTATTAACAGTTTTGATGTCGTGAACGATCAACTCTTAAAATAAGAATTTAAAAAGAAATCATTTAATACTAAATTGAAATATATTCGTGGATTTTTCCTCAGGTAATAGTGTTTTTAAATTGATCTACCTTTACTAGCTTTTCTGAATTGATAGTTGACTGACAATCACAAGTGGAATTTACAAAAAGTTATTGAAGTCGTTCAGCAAAAAGAATTCTATATCAGGGCTTGCTTAAGAATATCTGAGGCCCTGGACAAAGGGAATGAATTGGATGTTGCCTATGGGCTATTTTGTAGACCTTGATTCAATAAAGAGTTAAGAAGTGAATTCAGTATGAATATAAACATAGATTTAGAGAAGGTTCTCAACATCTGCTATTCAATCAAATGAAACTTAATTTCTATTTTTTCTAATTGAATTTTGGGACCCATAAAAATGTCAGGTCCTAGACAACTGTTCAGTGTGCCAGACCAGCTCTAAAAATGAGGTTTACGTAGCCAGGGCCAATAACCAGCTTTGCATGGGCCTGTGAACAGTAAATCAAAATAAGTACTGACTTGGTGACTTATGAATATTAAGATACTGATTAGCTTTTTCCACTGATTTCCTAACTTTGACTACCTACTAAATTGATGACCCCCTCGCCAAAAAATATGGTATTCAATAATAAAGAAGCATAAAAAATATCATCATCAATCATTGCGCTCAATTACAATGTAAACATTTGTCGACAAAGACCATAAAGATACTTTAAGTCAAGAAATACGATCCAGACAGAGTGAATATGCTCCCAAAAATGGCACATCTATCTTTAAGCTAGCTATTACCTGTGGGAAAAAACATGGATATATTTGAATTACTCTGCTTGTTTTTTTAGAAAATGATTTATTTATATATATATATATATATATACACACACACACACACACTGTGATAATGAATGTTTAGATATTATCAGTTTCATCTGAGGTTTTATTAAAAAGTGACCAAACTTAGAGTGGAGGAGTCTGTTGTTCAACACAGTGGAAAGGAGATATTTTCATCAGCAGAATTGTTACCTTCAAGTGGAAGAGTCTATTGCTATGTACAGAAAAGCTAACCGAAAAAGTCACACAGTTCATTATGATAAATAGATTAAGACATTTACAAATAACTTGAAAATGATAAAGGAAAAAAAATTAATGAGAAATATTTTTAATAGGGGATCCTTCATAAGGTGTTGATATAACTCTGACTTCGTGATTTTGTTGCTGAAACTTAACTACAGCATTATGTAAAGCATGAATAATAAATAATGTCAACAGTAACATTACTGAATACAACATTAAAACAAAGTATTTATTTAATCTAATATTTATTTATATTACAATTCGTTATTACTTATTCAAATTATTTTTATGTAATTATTCAATAACATTCAATACTTTTAATTATCTATTTATCATTATTGCAGATAATAATGTCTAATCCAAAAAACTAAATTCATAAAGAGATTATCAGTAGAACCTCAACAAAAAACAAATTCTTGAGAATGAAATAAAGCAACTGGTATGTGCAAATGTTTCCAGAGAGAAACTAATTTTCAAAAAATTGCTTCTGTGCAAAAATTTCCAGTTGAAATTCGAAAAAAAACAATGAGTTTGCTAAAGATTCAAGTGAAAAACCATTCAATATTGTTTCCATCTTTCTGTAGTTAAGTTTCCGCGATGTCTCCATGTTATTATAGTTACTTTGACATCTTACAAAAGATTGTGTTTAACAGCTTGATAAAAGAAACCCTGACATATCATAAAAGGTAAATTCATGACTAAAAGCAAGATAATTCTTGTAAGAACCAAAGAATGCAAACTTTTAAAATCATATATCATTATCCATGCATAAAGAGATTCATACAAAGGTCGGATGAACCATTCCATCATGCCTGGCATGCAAGTTTTCAATTTATTGACATATACACAGGATCGGTAAAAGTCACCCATGTTTGTAAGAGCTTGCTTATCTATATATGGTGATATAGATAGATAAATATTGGGGAGAGGATAAGAGAAGAAAGCTTCCCAAAGTTCTTCCATTCAAAGTTGGATCCTTTGCTTAATATCACTTTTCCTAGATCCCCTCAACAAGGAATGGATAACATGTTACATTGCAATTATAAGCCAGGGGCCCAGTACCCCTTTTCTGAACCAATAAACAATATAAGATAAATGAGTTTAACAGGACCAGGAGTGTTAAATGCAGGGCCCAGTTGGAAACATTTTTTTTGTGGGGCCCCTGGTTCACTTGGGGGGGGGGTCAAAAACATTTATCATTTTTTGTCCACCCCCATGGCATCAAGTCCAGACAACTATAGATTTTTTATGCCAATTATAGCCAACAGCTATAAGATTAAAAATCAGCGATACCCGATATTAGAAAGTGAAATGCAAACAAGCTCTCTCTGTTTTGATGGTCAAGATTACACCCACTCATCA
Source organism: Thysanoteuthis rhombus (assembly GCA_963457665.1). Lineage (NCBI taxonomy): Eukaryota > Metazoa > Mollusca > Cephalopoda > Oegopsida > Thysanoteuthidae > Thysanoteuthis > Thysanoteuthis major. The sequence goes on from OY735199.1 coordinate 76,307,309, forward strand.
CCTGAAGATAGATGTAAGGTACAACAGCCAAAATATAGTATTAAAAAAATGAGAAAAGAAAGTCCACAAAAACCTAAGAATTCAGAAGAAAATTAAAATCATTGCTGTTCTCAGTTTTGTGTGTATTTGACAAAACTATAGTAGTTTATCCAAGAATGGGGCCCAGCAAGAAGCCATTGGTTCTTCAGCTTAAATTCAGCCCTGGAATAGAGTGATAAATATATCAACCATTACAAAATGAACTCTTGTGTATTTTCAAGACTGTACACAGTATGTTTGCATGGTTTTTGAACTGGTACTATTAACGTTGGACAATCAACAAGAAAGAGACTGTAATCAGTCAAAAATTGGTGAAAACATCACTGAGAAACAAGGATATTATAGATTCTAACTTTCCTTTATCTCTGTGAACAAAGTTAAAAAGAGGTACATTACCACACAATATCTTCAAAAGTACTAAATAGATTTCAATGAAATTCAGAGGAAATGTATGAAATCTAATAGAAAAAGAATTGCTAAAACTTGAAGCCAGATTCATTTTGGATTGAGAGATGATATCTGTTTTTTCATTCAATTATACTCAGGTATATGCTCATGACTATCCACATGATATCTCCAAAAATTCCAAATGAATTTCTATGAAGTTCTGTGGATGGATGGACAGACAGTAGTCTTTGGGATGGTTTCTTGTGCAATTACCTCCCTTACATTGCAGTTATATGTCAAAACCACATACCATTGACAATTTTTTTCCTGTTCATAAGACAACTCTGAAAGTTCCCAATATACTTCTATTAGATTATGTGGAAGGTGGACAATAGGCTACAGAAGAACTGATGAAGTTTTGGAGAGGATCCATGCAAAATTATCTGCCTGATATTGTAATTTTAAGTCCAAACCATGTGATATTGCCAAAATTTCATGCCTTTTTACACAATATCTCAAAAAGTGCGCAATGAATTTCCATGAAGTTCTGTTGAAGGGAGGGAAATGGGACAAGAAGTAGATGGTACAATTTTGAGGCTGATTCAGGAATTATTTGTTGGATTAAGAGATATTTTTCATTTTTTTTTATCAATTGCATACACATACACTCATGACAGTCAACACAATATCTCCAAAAGTTCCTTATGAATTTCAAAAACATTTGGCAGAACAGTAGATAATAAGCTATGGAAAAACAGATTGAATACTGGGGGCAGATCCATACGCAATCACTCTCTCCTGAGTACTCTCTAGTTAGCATTGTATCATTTTTTTCTCTGTTAACCCTTTTGATATTCCTGAAATATATTTCCCAAGGTATCTATCAGAAAAAAAAACCTAACTTCGTTCTAACAAGTTTCAGACTTCAATCTGTATATTTCACATTAAAAAATCCAGAAAGAATGAGATCGTCAGCTTTCAGAAATCGATAAAAGTATTACTGAGAGTCATAGCTATTATAAATTCTCCATTTTATCATTATTGAAGTTTTTTTTTTACCTTTGACGTATATATCAAGGTTTCTATGACTGCTGTGATATATATATATATATATATATATATATATATATATATATATATATACGTCCCGTAGAACTCTTTTAAAGTCTAGAGACAATTCAGGCATTAAGCATCTCAATGAGTGAATCTTGAAAGGGTTACCAGAATGCTGGTTAATAAATGACGAAGGGTTTTCATGAAGAAAACAACAATAAAAGATTTGGGCACACACCTGGTATATAAATCTCTATTTGCTTCAGTAATTATAGATGAATCATGACAATTGTATGCCAATTGAAATTGAAATGATTTATGACAGGAGGGAGTAGAATACTTTGGAAGAAAGAGGAGCAGAGTAAGCTGAGATGAGTGAGTGAGAGGCTGTTTATTTTCAACTTGGAGGCGGAGATTGATTTTGGTTTGGGAGTACAAGTAGTTGAACTGTTCAGAGATGTTCAGTATTTGCTCAGGCAGCACCAGCTGTCTTCTGAATATCAACTGCATTTTACAAGGTGGCAATTTTGAACACTGACTAAATACACCAAAAAATAGAAAGCACTCAAGAGAGAGCTTAACACTGCAAACTAAAAATCGAATGAAAATAAAATATCGGAAAACAAGGGAGAGAACTTTGAATGCACGAATATTGAGTTATTTCACTTGAAATTTGAATTTGGTCCATCTATTTAGTGATCGTATAACCTATTTTCCTGGAGAATAATGAAAATATCTCCTGATCAAAAACACATTCCTGGATATGTTCCAAGATTCAATAATTTCTTCTGTAGCTTATGCCCTGCTTTTCTACTGAAGTTCATTAAGATTATTTTAGAACTTTTAGAGATATCATGTTGATAGACAGATTGACAGACACACATGTGAGAATACATACACCTTTTCCAACTTTGTTGGCAGAGGTAAATAGGAGAATCAACCTTCTAAAAAACTTTTTCTTTATTTTTAAAGTATACTATTTACTTCGATTTATGCTTCCTTTTTTGCCTTATTTGGTTTATTGATTTTAACTTATACCTCTCACCTCTCTTGGTCTTCTGAGTTCTCAAATAACAACTTATCAATTCTATTCTTTGAAAAAAATTGTTGCTCTTGTATAAGAAAAAGTGAATTCAATTATTTAAACCCCAACAAAATCTTGGAAAAAAGCAAAATATCAGTGTCATGAAGAAAAAAGGCCAAAAAACTTACAAAAGGCTTTTTAAAATTTCTTTTGAAATAGCTTAAACAATCAATAAAATTCTCCACTGACTGCCTTGGGTCTCAAACTTTCCGGTTTGTTGGCAACTATCATGAAATTTTAAAATTTGAGAAAGGGTGTGTTGTTTTAGCTCTCAGATTGAGATGAAACTTATAAAACATCCTTCGCTTTGTTTCTAGTTTTTGTGTATTGAAGTAAACTCAATGCTTGAAATGTTCGTTCCTTCTTATGTAGAACAGGTAACAAAGTGCATATTAAATGATTTGCAGTAACTGGAAATATCATTCTTTAATCTGAGTAATTTTATCAGAAAAAATTTTCTTTTTCTTCTTTATAAGCCATTTCCCTTCAGAACGTGGGCAATCACAGCTTCCATTCTTTGTTGTTTCCAGTGATTTTTTGTCCTTATATGACCCGTCTTTTTCTCTCTTGTTGTAGTCAGATGCTGGATGACGGACGAGCAACTCCTGCTGTATGTAGTCATTCTTACTGGTCAAGGAATCTATTCGAAAGAAGATGATCCCCTCCACACCATTGTATACTGTGTAATGCCATGATTGTCCTTGGAATGAATAGTGGAGTGATTTCACGTTGTCTCGTCCACAGTGTTTTTATTAGGACCAGCTCTAGTTAGCTGACCATTGGCTTTTGGTCACCTTTGATAGGTTATTTGGATTCCCACTGGTTTGGTAATCACCTTTCTCATACACACCAGTGTAGAATGTAGGAGCAGGCTTAGTTGCTGACCATCCAGCCATTGAACAGGTGGTTACTGGTTCACATGGTACCAGTCGTAAATAAACCCTGCCTTGACCTAACATAAAGAATCAGTAAAGATTCATAAACAGAAACTTTTTCTGGAAAAGAAGCCAGTCGAGTCTATTCAATGGTTACTTAGCCAGTAAACATTGAACTATTATATTTTAATTTTGGTGGGGTCTGCTTGGTCAGTGGGGAAATTGCTCATTGCCCATAATTGCTTGATAGTTGACCTGAGACTAAATTCAGGTTTTTCAATGTTGATTATCAAGGTTGGCAAATAGGCAAGCTGTCCCCTCTGGAGGTCTGATGCAACACAATCTTCCTAACCTGATGCTCCAAGTGCCAGACTAAGCACAGTGAATAACTATCTACCAACTAAATTGAATTGAACAACTGTAGCCATCAAAGATGATGAAAGGTTTTATCTTTTTTTTTCTTTTTTATATGTTTGTGTCTTTGGGTGTTCCAGCAATCCTGGCTATACTGTTTTGTCTACAAACTTGAAAATATCAGTACTCTACTACATACTTCCTGAAAGTGTTTCTCTTGATTTTGAGGAAAAAAAGTTTTTTTCACCTTTTGCAGCCATATTTTGACAAGTTTATAAATAACATCTAGATCCTCAGAATCTATGTTTTTTTACTTTACTTTAGATATTTTCCAATGGAAAAAAACAGTGATGTCATAGATAGAATTCATTCTGACCATATTCATTCTTTGTATCTTTTGATATCAATTTCTCTCCCTTTCTCTCTTTCTCATGAATATATATCAATGAATGGCTTGGCTTCACAAACAAAGATTTCAGCATGGTTCTCCACAAATGCAGGACCTAAGACAGTGTGGCCTATGAACAAAATATTCCTCTGGCCTGCTCAATGATGGTTTATAGGGGAGTGCAAAATGGGTGTTGTTAACCCCACACTTTAAATCTAAGATCTACCAAGGTGGCATGGATATGGGTAAGGTTTAACTGGAGTTTCCCTCCCTGAGCAGATGCCTGAACGAGTTACTGGGATTTGCAGTGAGAATGTTCCAACATGGCCAACATTGGTAGGTAAACCACAGAAGGTGCTCACACTGTGGAGCAAATGACTGTGCTGGCTATGGAGGTCTGGTATACCTTCAGAGGAGCAACCTGGTAGTTTAGCAGCCTGTGCAGACTGCTGCCAAGGTCCAGGTCAAACCTTTGGGGAAAAAGTGGAGGAAGAAGGGGCGATGTTTACAGCTTGAACAACAGTGATGATATATACCTTAATACCTTTAAATATGTTTAAGTGACAGCTGAATAGCGTCATGGAATCATATGAGGTTCACCAATCAATCTTGCCCAGCCAGGCAGACAGGTTGGGACTGTGCTAAAATGAAAATTGATATTTGAACTTAGAGTCTCCTATATCTTTCAATAAATTATTTTAGAATGCATTGATTGATATGGAGGGAATAGTCTCTTCACTGAGAGCATTCCATGGTTTGATCACTGGAATGGAGAAGAAATTCTCAGCCCAGTGAATATCTGTACTTGGAGTTTTTGACTATAGAGAGGTATAGGTATGAAAATATGATATTTATCAGTCTGCTTAGCTCTACCTTACTTGACTTCACTCACACTCATGTTTTCTATCTTTTGATAATTATATGAAATGGATAGAAGTATTTTGAAGTATAGAGTTGAGGCGGGGTAGATGACCCAGCTAGCAGTAAAGGTCTTTCAACCTTTCATGAAGAGTAATCTACAGCACAGTTGTTTCTGCTGATTGAACTTGGGTCCTGAACCCCCTTCCCAAGGTTATAAAGTTCTTAAATTATGTTTTTTTCAATCCTCTTTTGTAAGTTTTAACTTAGTATAAGTTTATGCTGCTCCTTTTATATCCATTTGTTGAAAATAAGTTAATTAGTAATGAACAAAATTTCAACTTAGCTGTAAACTAATCACTTGGTCAAGTCTTGACAAGGAATACAGATATAGACTGAAAGTGCCGGAAATATTTGAGCAAATTAAATACAGTCTTACAGACAACATTTACCAGTAGATTAGGGAGACAAAATTAGAAATTTTACAAACAGCAAGATAGCTAATAATACTGAATGATGATATTGATAATGACAGCAACAAGAAATCAGAATGATATTAATATTCTGTTCCATTGTGTGCTACTGATTGTTTGGAAATTTTCTCAGACATTTCAGTCGAAGCTGAGTTTGAGAATTGGAGACCATTTTTGTTACGGGTAGAACTGAGGAAAGTAATATCTAAGCCTATTCTCATATATATATATATATATATATATATATATATATATATATAATTATATTATTAGCTGAAAGCCATTATATCAGGTGGATTCCATCTTGTATGTATATATGTTGCATATTAAAGAGAAATGGTTTCAGTTACTTATTGAGTATGCATACCAAATTTGGTTGAGCTGTGCCAATGTTTAAGGAGAGACATTGACAAAGAGAGCCAGTTGTTTTATAAATATGTATTCTATAAAGTACTAAATTTTATTTGTATGCAAGGATGTTGAGAAGTACACTTCATCGAACAAAACAAAGGCATATCCGAAATCAGCAAGTCTCAAATTACCTACTGCATACATTTTCAAGTAAAATTTTGCAAAGAAAAAAAACTGTTTGAAAGAAGTCTGTTTAATTTTTTTTTTCCATCTGGAATTTTCTCAAAAGCTATTAGTGTTAGACCCATGAAGCTATATATGTATTTTGAATTAGCATCAGAAATTTTCTTTGCCATTTATTCAAAACTACATGTATTTATCAAATTTCTTTTAAGCACCGATTCATAGGCTTCAAAATCATGGTTGCTTAGTAGTTGAGTCATTGGAAGCGTGGAAAATGTCTCAGCTGATCAAGTTCAAACTTTTACAGAGAAAGTTTTTTTTTCTTTCAATTTTACATGCTTTCAATCTATTTGAGCTTCCAACCTCCAGGAAATTTTTCAGTCTTAATAAAAAAAGATTTCAAGTTTTAGAAGTTGTGGCTCCATTTAGAATCGAGTTATAATGTTAAACTGGACCCTCACTTTCCATTGTTATTGGAAAACTGCAAATATGGATTTTTCTCTTAGTGCTAATGCAGTTTTGGTTGTCTATCTATATTATAAAGTAGTAATGTATATATGTTTGTACTCCATGATATTGAGAACTACATATCACAAATAAAAAACAAAGGCATATTCAAAATCAGCAAGTCTCAAATTACATACAGCTTTTAACTAAAGGTTGAACTTTGAAAAAAAGATTTGCTGATTCCTATAGGGTCTGCAATAGGGCTCAAATGAAGAAAAAAAAAAAATCTTATCACTAAAGAAATCATTGAAAAAAAAAACAATACATCGGTGTTTAGGAACAGGGTGAATACTCCTGGTAGACTGAGTTCATAAGCTGATGGTGAAAATTTCACTTTCTTTCCCTTAATTTCATGTGCTCTCAATCTATTAAACCAGATGTGTCAACCATGATGCCACCCTCTTACATTTGGCCTGTAACACATTTGTTGCGTCAGTCATATTTTGTGATTGAGAATGTATTATGTAGAGAAATAGAAAAATTAATATAAATTGAATAGAATAGAGAAAAATTTCTTATAAATCTAAAAATTGAAAATTTTATATGAATTGAATGAAAGCTTTGACAATCTAATATCATAGTCATATTGAATACGTCTTTTGATGGATCTAAAAATAAAATGGTGCTTCTACTGCGAGTGGGTGTCAATATGAATAAAAATGTTCGGGTCCAACAACACCAGAGTTATAACACTAACTGTGCTATAGAGGAGGAGGCATGCACTTATATTATCTGGTTGGCGTACTGTGTACTTATATTATATTTGGCCCATCATAATGAATGAGTTTGACGCCCCCGTATTAGACCATCAAACCTTCCAGGAATTTAACAGTTCGAGAAAGAAAATATTTAAAGGTTTCATAAGAGGGACATCTATTTACAATGTAAATATATGCTAAACTTCATCATTATTAGGTAATCAAAGGGCAAATTAAAACATAGGTACAATCTAAATCTGATAATACTTTGTAGATCGAAGAGGACTAACATTTCAAAGTTTTAGAAGACGATATGTAGGCTTGCCCAAGGTTGTATGCAGACCTGTGTGGGTGGAAGGGGAAACTCGATTGCACCATTCACAACCCTTTATTTGATTTCATGAAATCTCTATGAAATATCATTTGCATCTTTCCAGTGTTGTAAGATTTAGATATTTTTTTTCCTGGGCAAGGCTGCTAGCCAAGCAAATACATATATATATGTATATATTTATTACACACAAAATTTTTTGCTAATTTCAGGATTCAGTTGTCTATTTAACACTAATGCTGAAAGATGATGTGAAAGTCCAGGTGAAATTGTGGCTTTCAAATGCTGATTTTCAAAGCAGAGAGGCCTTTGCTACTTGGACGATTAGTGCAGCATAATCTTTCAATTTTTAGTTCCCCATAATTTCTATTTCTAGCCAGAATAAGCAAAGGTTGGTGTAATATCTTTATTTCATTCCATGGAGACATATTCATTGAAATCAATAAACAATCAAAAGGCTTAAAAAAACATGATTAAATCATATACCAACATGATTTAAATCAATTATTCATCATCATCATCATCAGCAGCCTTTTAGCATCCATTGTAGGTCATAGAATTTCCCCAGGATTTGCCAGACATCTCTATCATGGGCTTTGAAAAGCCAGTACTTTTTGAACTCATTTAGTTTGTCACACTATCTAATATTTTGCTGGCCAAAGTTTTGCATATGATCTCTGGGGATCAATGCTATTTGTCAGGATGTTTATTGGTTATCTGACATTCATACTACATGACCAGCCCATTGCCATTTGATGATATCCCTGACTCCTGTCTTTTCTATAATATACTCAACTGTTTTGTGATCTCTCCATGTGATATTGAGCATGATTCTCTCTTGTGCATGTTACATGGTTTCCAGTTTGAGGTTTAATCTTTCAGTTAGGTTCCATGTTCCAGTTTCATAGGTGACTATTGGAAGGATGCACTGGTTATAGACCTTTCTTTTTGAAACTAATGGGATATTTTTGTTCTTGTTTTACCAAAACCTTGCCATTCTAGAGTGATTCTTCTCTTGATTTCTTCTTTTGAGGGTTTCATTGGTATTCGTTGTCCTAGGTAGATGCAGTGATTCACTTTTTTCAGGCCTATTTTTGATTTTGATTTTTGCGTCTTAAGTACAAATACAAATAATCATTCATTGTGGTTAAAAAGTATTTTGTCATATGAAAATTAATTGGTCAAATTGTGCATTAGTGTCATACCACTTTCTTATTCAAAGAAACTATTTTATTGGTAGTTTGCACTCTATGCATGTCTAACAAGAATGTTTATTGACAAAATAATAAGGAAAAAAATCAACATTTTTCAGAAATTCTTTATGGTGGAAACAGTATTGCTTTTGTCTAAAAAGAATCAAAATAGTTTGTTTTAGGGCAATTTATTTCCACAGAGAAGTCAGGAATTCATAAAAAAATGAAGAAGCCAGAAAATTGTTTTATTGGATTTTTTTCTTAAAATCTGTCCTAAGGGATTTTCCATGTTCATGAAATAAGCATTTTGGCTGGTTTGGAATAATGCAAGAAATTGATAGACCGAGTTCATCCTATTCTTTTTTTTATCAGATCATCTTCTAAAATCACTTTTATGTTGTTGTCTGCGAGGAGAATTTTAATTTTCATCTTTACTAGAGAAGCACAGAAAGAGTTGCTACCAAACTCTTATTCTCTGCCATAATGGTTTGGTTGAAAAAGAAAATTAAAATATTTAAAAGAGAAAAAAAATGGTTAAAAGTGAAAATTCCCGATAATGGAGAAACCGAATTCAGCTCAAAATCTTACACTCTAGAATATAAAGAAAATAATGAGATTTACAGTGTCAGTTTCTATTACACCAAATGCTACGCAATATTTTCTAAGATATGCTATCAACATGGAGACATCAGGACTCATATTCAGTATAATACATAAAAGGAAGAAAATCTTAAGCCCAGTAAATCCCTAGGGCACTGCTAAACTTATCCAATTGATTTGATTATTCATCATAAAGAGCCTATTGAATATTCTTCATCTTCAACATGCTATTCACTTTCAGAAAAAAGCTTGTTACATGCAATGGTATAACTGATCTGGTGTTGTCCTTACCCAAATGCCTTTATAACCAATTTTGAGAATGGATTATTTTTTTTTTTCCTAGGAAAATGGCGAAATAAGTCTCTTCTGCAAGAGAAATGTAAAATCTTGGGACTGATAATCCAATGCTAATGGGCCCACCTCATTGCTGAGATAGTTATATGGCTGATATTTGAGTTCAGGCAAAGAGCCAGTATGCTGATTTTCAAGGTGTATTGATCATCCCAATTTTAAAGATTTGTTGGTCAAAATCTCCTTCACAATTATTTTCCCTTGGGATTGCGCCAGACTAATAAAGATTGATAAATATACTATCATAGAATCCCTCTTCAGGGCTGAGACATTTTTGTATTTCTCACTTGCGACGGAGCATATGTAAAAGCTAGGGTGTTAATAAGCATCCCAATATTGTGGACCTGTGCTAGATCAGGTAAAACTTGATAAATCTGCCCTTTTTAGCCACCATTAAATCATGAAATTTTAATAAATCTGAAATGCTATTTTGAAATTTATCATTTGAAAATGTGTACCATCCAAGATGATATTTTAAAAATATGTTTAAATGATTTTTTATGAATAACTGAGAGAATAAACATTTTTTGAAACATTCTTGGGGGAATTGGTGATCTACCCTTCTAGTGTGTATTGAAAAGTCACCTGTATTTAAAATGTAGATGGTTATCAGAAGAAAATAAAGAAAATATTCTCATATGATAAAACATAATGTGCTGTTACTTATTTCACCTGTCACAATTAAGGGGACAACTCATATATATTATCACTAAGTAGGTTACCACAGTAAAAATAAAATTTTATTTTCCGAAGACATAGTAAAATGCTGAATTTAAAGAATAATAAAAATATAAAAAGTAATGAAAACAAAAAAATGATAAAAATCTGTTTGTAGTCAACAGAATGCTATCCTTCAAATTCAGTACAATTCAAATCTCTACTGTCCATGCAATGTGTATCGACATATTTTGTATAGGCTGTCATTTTTGACAACTTGGGTAAGCCAATAGTCAAACAAGCAGGCCAGTTGAAATTTTTTATTTCCAAACGCCTCTCGGTAAAGCATCTGAGACAATCAAATGTTTATTATCTCTGCAATATGAGACAATAAATTTGATCTGAACACAAATTTCCTTAGAAAAAAGAAGGGAAAACATTTTGAATTGTATTTTGCAGAAAGGATCTATCTGAAGAGATTAAAAAATACCTTTTTGATTATTTTTTTCTTCAGGAAAAATGTAATTTGCTGAACATTTTCAGAATCAAAATCACTTTGATGTATGAAACAAACAAAGTTTTTATTGACTGAATTGTTGGATAAAAACTCTGAAATATTCTGATTCCAATATAGACCAAAGTCAGTGGAGCAGAGCTGCCAGAGATCAACCCCCAAAAAGCAGCTCTATTGACACACACCCATATATATATATATATATATATATATATAGCTTTATGGTCAGGCAGTTGGATTCCTTCAGCCCTGTAATGCTATCAAAATCAATTGATCCAAAACAATTTATACAAAATGAACTTTTTTCTTCATGGTTTCATAATTATTTCTTATGATGTAAAGTTGTCTATAAAAATAAATGTAAATTGTTCCGATTTTTATATCCATTGGTTAATATAAAAATATTACCAATCAAAATATCAGTAAATGGTGTTTGAAGAAGTAAAGAATATAGCTATATGGCTGAACTTCAATGACTTGGGCATCTTACCATAGTGCAATGCTTAGTGAAATATCCTCACAGATAATTAGTCATGAAGTTGATCCTCACTGAATGCTGCATGCTTATGGCTTAGCACCAAATCTAAGCTCTACTCATGAAATGTCCTGTAGACATTCAAGAATATAACAGAATTGATTTCTTATTTTACGCTCAAATTCATGCAAAGATGGTAATAGGAATAGGAAATGTAGGCCCTGTTTCTAACTTTTCTCATCAAATGTTTTTGTAATATATAATAAATACATATGATCTATGTATTGACATATATATGTATTAGACATAATGTACAAACAAGTATAAAGCAATTTTATTCAAAATTACATAAGACAATAGAGCACAATACTTTGATAAGAAGCAATAAGTACAGTAGTACATTCATGTTTATTCTGTATTCAGAATTTATCTGTATAAATTTTCTACAAATCTGTTTTGAAATATCAATATTTTGTGTTGAAGGGTCCACTTGACTCTCATCAAAGTATCATAATTCATTACTAAAGAGCCTCTCTTTGCCTCTAACCAGGGGGTGTAGACTCCCACAAAATCTTAGGCCCATGCCAACTGGTCCCTTGCTACACCCACCTCAGTTCTGCTCCGTTTACACTTTCTACCATTGATTACAGAGATCATTTACCAATTTGTTGGTTATTGTTTTTCCCCTGAAAAATTGTTTTGCAAATTTCAATTAAGGTGTATCAAAACTGAGTCTTGATTCACAATTATCTTGTATAAAACTGTAGATTTAACTTTTTAGGTCAGTACCCAACTCACTGGGTACTTGAAAAAACATTTCAGCATGATTAATTTATTCTCTTCATTTGAAATATTAATGACTTTGACATAAAAACAAAATCACAGTCAGGGAGTGGATGATTCCATTTAATCAAGATTTTATTCTTGAATCTAAATCTTTGATTTTTCTTTTTTATTGTTGTCTGTTTGTTTACTTTCTCTGAAATTTGTTTACTTTCTCTTGCTTTTGAATAGAAAATATAAGGGTATTCTATCAAAAAGTAGAAAGCTTTCAGTGCTTTGATGATAGCGTACACTAACTTAATCAAAAACAAATCTATAGATTGATCCCAAAATTTAATCACTTCTTAAGTCTATGACTTATTCTTCCTTAAAAATTCATTGAAGTTCAATGCCAACTTTTAAAGATATTGTGTGAAAACACATGAGCTGAGTCATTTATGGATAAAAAAAAAACATCACTCAATCAGAAACAAATTCCTCCCCCCCCAGGATTTTGTCACATCTTCTGAGGCATAGAGCCCATCCTTCCACAAAATTACATTGAAATTCATTCTCAACTTTTGGAGATATTAAATGGAAAGAGGGCAAGACATGAAGTAATATACCTCTCCAACTTCATTAGAACAGGTAAATATCAATTTGATTTGATACCTCAGGTGCTCAAATACTTTATCAGGAGTCAAAAATCTGAAGTAAAATCCCTGATGGGTATGTTGGATTTTAAAAAGTTGAAAAAGAAATGGAACTTTTTCTTTTTGAACTTGAAACAAAGATGTCATTTCATTGAAAAAATAAATGCATATGGTTGAGGGACAGGAATAAGCAGTACATGGCACTATATGTTACTCCTAAAACTGCAAAGATGATAACATTATACAGATGTGCTCCTCTCTTTCTCAGCCTCAAAGTTTCATGTTTTTATTCTATAGAGAAAATGATGGGAGCTTAAATTATGGAATTTTGAAGAATTCAAAGATCAGAGGACATTTCTGGGAGAACACAGGGATACAGAATAATCTGATTGACCGAATAGAAGATTTGAGAGATCAAGACAATAACTGTTTTGTTGATTTGCTCAATTTGAACTTTTATATCATCTCTCATACTGTTGAAAATGTTCAATGATTTTGGAGTATCATATTAATAAGCATAACCAGATACTTTGTTCAAGCATGCTTTTTAAGGACATTTAAGTACTTTGTATATGATTCCTATTTTCAGGATAAACATGTCCTGAACAAGCATATTTAACAAGAGAGATTACATCATTGTAAGAGAAACTTATAATTTACACTGAAAAATGACATGTCTTCAGAAGTAGAAATTTGAGAAGATTAGGTAGCCAAGGGAGTTAAGCTCCTTGAGGGGTTTTCTCCAACATTCAGTAAGATTTGTCAGTAGAAATGTATCAAGTGAATCACTACTTACAAAGCATTCTGGCTCAGCTCCTCCCTTATGGGCCCACATGTGTTTTCAAACAGCCTTCCCCCCTTTCCACTCAGCTATGCCTCTGCGTGTCTTGTTTGTTACCGTTAGTTAAACCTTCATTCATGATAATGATGTTAGGTTAAGTATATATTTGATTGATAGTCACCTATGGAGCTGAAATATGGAACCAAGCCCAAAGATTGAGCCTCAAACTGGGAACCATGTAACAGGTGCACGAGAAAATCATGCACTATCTCACATGGTCATGTAAACAGCACGTTATATTAAAAAAAAAGACAGGAGTCTGAGATATCATAGAAACCATTTGAAAAATAAGATGGCAATTGGCTGGTCATGTTGCAAGGTTGTCAGACAACTGATAGACATCATAACTCCCAACGTGGATTCCCATATTGCATATGCAAAATTGTGGCCAACAGACAGTAAGATGGCATGACAATTCTCTGTTTCACGTATACTTTGTTATTATGGTACAGTGTATAAATTGTCTCTTGGTGGGATCATCAGTTGTACCGTATAACCGTGAATTAAAAAAAAAACAATATATATATATATATATATATATATGCATATATATACATATATACAGGGGTATACTTAGCTTCTACTTTCATATATATTTTTGGCACTCTTTGAAGGATAAGTAAACCTTTAAGTCCAGATTACCCAACTTGAGAGCACCATAAACGAATAATGAAAACATTTTACAATTCCTCATTTAGTCTTTGCTTGGCCGAAATAAAAGAAAAGATAATTCAACATAATGCATTTTCCTTTCAAGTTCTTGGTTAAATAATGTTTTATCATGTCAGTTTTGAATTGTGACACTTTTGATAATTTTAGATGCTATGTATAAAACGTTGTGCAAAAGCCTTTCTTCCATCAGCCTTAACTGTACTTTTGAAATCTGTATTATCTAAAGTATCCAATTATTTGCCTTTATTTGTAATAAAGCTACTGTCATCGAAAACTGATGGGTTGCCCAGTAGCAATGTTACACTTTGCAACTTACTGCCACCTGTAGGACAAAAAAAAAAAAAAACAAGTGCAATGAGGAAACCTGATAATTATCAGCCTATTCCAGTCACAGACATTCTGATTTACTAGCAGATGGTGTTCTTAAGCATTTCAAGCTAAATCTCCATGGATTCCTGTGGCATGATACAATTCGATTTCTTTACGACATTTGCTTATTCTGGACATGATTATTTTGGCAGCGGAAAAATCCGGCTGATCTCATTTATTCCGATTTATATCACCTTGTCAATGAGAACGACGTTGAAGATGGCAAAGTTCATTGCATAAATCTCATCAACAAAGATATTGGGTAGGATTTGTTCGTCCAATCGAGGCCGCCTTTGTGACAATAAAGAAAGTTGTATTGCTTTCGATGCGTACACAACCAAATGCCAATAATCTTTGCTTGATTGGTAGAGTTTAAAAATAAAACCAGATTTACGAACTTGGAACCAAACAGTAAGAATTCTTCATCTTGGTATCGTTGCGTAAAAATCTTGCGAATAAGAACTAAACAAATTTAATGAAAATACTGTGATAATATTATTACAACTATCCAGCATGACCCATTTTAATTTAAAACTAGTTAATCCACAAGAATAAATTCACAGATATATTTGAATTTATATGAGACGATTTTTTTTTTTGTTAGAGAAGAAAGTACTCAAGTCATGTTAGTGGAAGAGTCCATTGTTTCAATGATGGGTAAGAGATATTTTTATCAGATAAAAATACAGAAAAAAAATGTTAAATGTACTACAAACTGTCAACTTGGGTTTCTTCATTCTTCAAAATGGTCTGGTATGTAGGGGATGTAAAAGGCTGCACCAATGGAGCTAAAGGGTTGAAAAACTCCTTATTGTGTCTAGAAAAAACTGTCTGTTATGTCACAACCTCCATCCCAAATAGGTTTTTAGAGGGAGATTTAATTTGTGATGTAAGTTTATGCTAAGTTGATTCCTGACTTTGTCCAGCAGAATTTATGTGTTTCTTCTAGTGATCACAACCCAACAAAAGGCGAGAGAAGTAGCCTCTGCATTGATTATCTCTTTTTCTAATTATTTCATTGATCAACCCCCGCACGGCATGCTGCCAAAAGATGGTGGTCATATAGCAGTTTTTATAGAGTAACTAACTGGACTTGTCCTTCAAAAAACTGCAAAAATGGATTTTAAATTTTCTGTAAATGGTTAGAAGATTTATGCAGGGATCAATTTTTTTTCAGGATTTTGCTCTATATCACTTTCTGCTCTAATGAAGAAAGGGAAAATAACATTCAACATTTTTTTGCAGCAAGCAATTATAGAGGCAGCATGCACCCTCTTGATTTCTTTCCCACACACCAGTCTCCCGGACCTCCAACTACTCCATTTTTCAATCTGAAAAATATTTCCCATGATTGCCTCTTAGCTTTAGGCAATTCCAGCTTATGGAAGGTTTTATAGGAACGCTCTATTTGCCGATAGTGAAGGAAACCTGTGCATATAATAGCCCTACTCTGTCTTGCATTAATTCCTGACCACTGGAAATCTCATCTTTCCTGATACATTTCTATAGTAAAATCATTAGCAATGCATTTACAGTATGCATTTGATAGTTTAATTCTGTCCTTGATATTTGTATTATTAATCCCTTCTTTCCTGATTTTTAAAGCATTTCTATAACAGGGATTTGACAGCACTATAAAAACTATGTAATGAAGAGAAACCAAGCTTCTAATACTACAGGGTCTGCTAAAAGAAAAATCAAACATCAGTAGCACAGGAGTGTCACAAAAATAAATGCATATAAAGCTATATGAGAGCCACTGGTAAAATGTGTACCAATGTTCCCAATCTAAGGTAGGGTGATGAAAACTATGTAACTACTTATATAAAATAGAGAACATGTTGAATATCCAATCCAACAAATCCTTCAAGTTAAAAGATACGTCAGTTGTACCTGATATGCCTCATAAAACTGTAAAAAAACCTCAATGATATATCCATAATCAAGTTGTGAGGAAAACCATAGAAACCCTAATACCAAATAAAGCCCAGAGCCTTGAAAACATCCAGGATACATAAAGAAATGTCAGATGTAATGTCAGCGCCCTTAATTCTCATACATCAAAGATGCCTACTGACTGGATACCTACCATCACATTGAAAAGAGGCTGTTTTCATACCGGTATCAAAGAAGATTGTAATAACCCTGAAAACTACAGACTGGTGGCTCTGACCTCAGTTGTCTGCGAAATCCTAAACGTATAGTAGTAACTTAAATCTTGAAGTTTTTAAGAGACAACAACATGAACTGTACAGAACATTATAGATTTACAACAGGGAAAAGTGTAACCATCAACTTATAAACATTTGGTCTGAAACCTAGATGCATATTATACCTTCAAATACATGAATGATAAAAAGTTCCTGCTCCTCTGCAATGCTATTGCATGCTCAAATCTAGAGTTTGCATCATGCATCTGGTCATCTCACTTGAGGTACAACATTGATATAATAGAAAGAGTCCAAAGAAGAGTTACCAAGATTATCCCCCAAATTAAAGACTTGGCATACACAGAGAGGCTGAGTAAACTCAAGGTAGAAACATTGGAATTCCACTATTACTGCTGATCTGTTGGAGGTCTACTGAATTTAAAATAGTATCCACACCTTAGACTAAAACTGTCACTGCTCTTTCTATCGAGACAAGCACATATTTACTGCATCAATATCAACAAAAAATTGTAGACAGAGTTAAAACTCCAGGTACAGTCATGCTCTGGGCTGAGAAAGAATTTCTCCTCCAAGTGTGACCAAAATATGGAAGGCTTTTAGTGAAGAGACTAAATCTTCCATATCAATCAATGTGTTCGAAAATAATTTATTGAAAGATATAGAAGACTCTAAGATTGAATATCAATTTTCATATCAGCATAGTCCCAATCTATCCGCCTGGCTAGGCAAGATTGATTGATGAACCGCGTATGGTTTCATGACGCTATTCAGCTGTCACTAAAAGGTATCAAAGGTACTAGAATAATTAGCAATGCATTTACAGTATACATTTAGCCCTATTCTGTCATTATTATTTGCAATAATTCCTGACCATTAACAATCCCTTCTTTCCAGATTTTCAAAGCACTTCTTGGGTAAGATCATGAGCAAACCTTTTACGTGATTTGATAGCCCGATTCTATCGTTAGTGCCTACATGCTGACAACAGATCTTTTGCACTTCCTACAGGCTGAGAGCCGAAACTTGTACAATCGAATTTTCAATCAATGATTGCAAACTTCTCTGCTTAATCATCATTTTTCTTTTCTTCTCTCAACAGAAATATTTCATTAGTTAATGCAGAAAAGGACCAAAGATAAGTAAGTGACCGGTAGAGTAGTGTTAAAGAATAGGATATGATTTTAAAAAATGGGGAAGCCCTGTTTACCCATATCAGGTTCAAAAACAGTGATGAACTTCTGGTGATATTATGTCGTATGGTTATAACTATAATGTAAGGGTGGTAATTTGCATAAATCCAAAATTTAACCACTCTTTTCATTGCCCAATCTCCACTTTGCAAAAAACCATTCATTGAGAATTTCAGGATTTATTGAGTGTCATGAATTTTCGGCAATATCATGTGGTGTGAACAAATAATTATGATGTTGGGGAGGTAATTGTACATAGATCTGCCCCAAAGTTTTTATCAATTCTTTTGTTGCCTATTGCTCACTCCTCTGTGAAATTCTATTGAAAATGATTGAGAACTTTCGGAGATATTGGGTAGATAGTAATGAGCTTAAACATAAATGTATTGAAAAAACAGAAAAATATCCTACAATCCAAAAAATATTCAACAACACAAAGTCAACCGATTCTTCCTCACCCCATTGCTCATCCTACTTCAAAATGTCATTGAAATACAGTGAGAACTTTTGGAGATATTGTGTGGATAGATGGACATAACAGAGTACACACACCCCTCCAATATTAGCACCAATAAAAAGTAGTACAGCAGACCTTCAGTGTGCTGGTGTTTATGGTTGACTTTCTTCAGCTGGTCATCTTTCCTCTTATATGCCCAGCACATGGACATAGTAGCACTCACTTCTGAATCCAACTGAATTTGCCAAATAAAAGCCAGCTAGCTTAGAAAATGGTATTCCTTTTAAAACTTATTCATCCGTGTGAGCTTGTAGAAGCTCGCAAGTTGTTATTTGGAGAAAACATGTTTCTGCTTTTGTTTCAAATACAGTACAAATTTTGTATTTTGCAACAAAATGAGAATGATTCTTATTTTTAGTTGTCATAAATAGGATTTGAATATACTATATGTAATGATATACAGAAGAAATTCCAGAAACATATTTGGATTCTGCATGCAAAAATACATAAAAAACATATTATTTTCCATGTTGATCAGAATTATTATCATTATATAGGATGAACATTCTCCAACATTACAATGATAATGAATGTGAAAATGAGTTGATCTAAAGCAGGAGAAACAATTGCAGAAAGGCTAAGATGAATATGATAAAATTTATAGAACCCAAAAATCTGTTATTTTACACATGACTGAATCCTAAGTAAATGTCATAAGATTTCTGAAGACCTACAATCAGCGAATCTCTCGATGGAAACCAAGCCATGTGGGGCTCCCTAGATAATTATCTACACTGAATGAAATACAAGATAACCTTTTCTAGCAAAAATTTCTGTTTTTTAAAAAGAAGTAGTTTTCAAGAGTAATAATAGAATCAGTATTAATAAACTTTTGTGAATGATAATTTGAATAACATCAGTTCCAAACAAGAAAGGATGACCTTTTAACACGATAATAAGGTTTCACAATTTATAATTACAGCGTAAATAACAAGAGTAGTGAGGCAAAAGGGAAGAAAAAAGGTCATGTGATGACACCACGATATCATCATAATTGGTGAATTCTCCAGAAAAAAGACTCAACAGTCATATAATTACAGCTAATGGTAGGGAATTATCTGCAGAGAGGAAATATGTTTTAATAATTATTGGTGATGCAAAATGATTTGAACATTGAAAAAATCCATAGAAAAAGCAATGTTGCTCAATAAAAATTTCAAAAAAACTGATTTATGCCAAGTGAATGATTTTTATAGCTTTGCTTTTTTGAACATTTTGATACTAATAATTATTTCGAAACAACTGCAAATTTTTGAGTAAGTATTCTCTACTAATTCCAATTCAAATTATCATTAAGAAGTCCATGACCCTTTGCTTCTTTGTCAGCTGACATGTGTACAACAACAGGCTCAGTTGATGGCTACTATAGACACTATAAGTGCTGCAGACACAGTACATAAGAAGGGAGAGAAAAAGAAAAGTTCATGGGGGTAGGAGAAAAGGAAGGGAAAAATAAAGTTATGTAGTTCAATACAAGAGTAGGAAGGGAGAGAGGAGAATGGTAATTTGATAAGATGGTAGGAAGGGAGAGGGGCTGATGAATGCTAGCGATGCTATATCTCTTATATATATATATATATATATATATACATGATGATTGTATATCTCAGCCATTGTAATTTTTCAACTAATCAGACTGATATCTATTTTGAGTTGGTTTTTTTCCCCACTGAATGACCAATTACAATCCATAGGGATTTGAATTTAAAAAAATCAGTTGACATCTGATTTAAAAATATGCTTACCTATGTAAGAAAAGTAAAATCAGTTTATCAAATTCAATATAAAACTTCTCAATAACATTAAAGATCTAAATATTTCGCCATACAGAATTAAGCTTTCAAGAGAAAAAATATTGTACTGGCTAGTACTCTAGAGCAATGACTCCCAAAGTAGGCCCCCTAGGGGCACTGAAAAGGTGAGGGTTGGCATAGGGCATTGAAAAACAAGGGATGGTGAGGGTGAAAATAATGCAAATGATACCTCCTACACATAATGTTATATGTCTGAAAATTTAATTTTACTTGAATTTCTAAAAAAATTTAATGTAAATTTAATTTTCAATATACCATTTTTGACTGACTTCATGGGAGCACTGATAAAATACACATACTAAAAGGGTTGGTAGCCTGAAAAAATTGAGAAACACAGCTCTAAAGTGTAGCTGAACAAAGGAGAAGGATAAAACGTAAATATTTGATTTAGTAAGATCTCCGATAAAATACGAAAGTCTGAGTTTTATTTAAGAAAAACATACAAGGTTTAAGAATCATACACTTGAGACAAAAGTTGTGAACTTTAATTTCCACATGAATGTGGAATCCAGATGAAAAAATTCTGGTAATGTCTCAAAGTCAAATTTTTGCCGTGTTTTTCTTTCTTAGCATTTTTCTACATAATCTGTTTTCTCAAAATATCTAAAAATCTATTTAACATTTATTTCAATTTGTTCGTTTTGTTTTCACTCTTAAAGCTTCCAATTTGGAATATTTTTTCTCCCGCCTCTCTTTCAAATTCACTCTTTGTAACATCTAAACTTTCAATTCAACCATGACACTTCTCTGTTGTTTCCATTCTGAAGAAATAAATTGGTTCTATTGTTCTTGAAGACAATCAATAATTAAGCAGACATTGTGGAACTTTCCATTTGCCTCCGACCATGGAACATAAGACTTTGCATTGTACACCGGTTAACACAAACAAGTACCTTACGGATGTATTTATTTACTTTTGTCTACAACTAGTTGTCACGTTTCTATTCTTGCTCTGTACCTAACTGCAAAGTTCTCCCATGTTTAATTATCTTTCTTAGATTCAAAAGGTCACACTTCGATTGTTTATCTGCTGAGCAACGTCTAAAAATGTACACCCTTTTCAATGGTCAAGCATTGGGTAAGTTCATTAGATCTTCTTTTAACATAGTAAAACTTAGGTTAGACCACAATGAGAGAAAGAGATGGGAGACATAAGACTCAGGTTAGGATTACTTGATCCCCGGGGTGCAGTGCTGCCAGAGCTCACTGAAGCACTGCTCTGGCACCCTCTAAGAAAGAAAAAAAATTAAATGAGTTAAAACGATCTGGAAGTTGTAAGCACATCTGCTTGACCCTTTTAGATAGCAGCATGTATAGAGATAGAAAGCTTCAATTAGTACTTCTATTTCATCAGTCCAAGCTTTCTCTGTTATAGCTTTGACTATTGAATTCATGAACTACTCAAAACTTCTCCTAAAGCAATGAAAGAATTTTTTAAAAAAAGAAATTTTTTAAAAATCAAATTGAAAAAATTAAAGATAGTGCCCGAGAGTCTAATTGAAATAATTCACATCAGTCAGAAGTGATTCCACTCGATTTAGGATTTGAATTCTTCAATATGAATTCAAGAGTTAAATAACATTAATTTCAAGCCTTCAAATTGGAATGATTGATATAGACATAGAAAAAGCAGAAACTTTGAAATATGTATATTTATATATATTTACCAAAATATATATACATATTCATAGATAATCAATAAACATTATATGAATGCCTATAAAGTTTTTAAAAAATCTATGTACGTGCATATACTAAATATATGTGTACATAACGTGTATAAATATATACACATAATTATAAGGTCAATTGTCATTCTGTATCCAAGTATTATTTGTAATGCAAACTATTTCCTGTTTTTGTAAATTGCGTTCATGAGATGAACAAATTTTAATTAAAATGCTTTCTAAGTTGAAGCTTTTGGAAGTTGAATTGAGAATTCAGATTGGTGTTATCTTCATTTTAAGTTGAATTAATTCATGATTGCTTGTTCAAAGCAGACTTTTAATTTTTATCAAAGAAAAAGTTAAAAGAAGTAGTTAAGTCTTATAGCTGTAAAAAATCTCCTTGGCACTTTTGAATGTGATTATTCTGTTCTGAATTCTCTGCACGTCCATCAGCTAGTAACTTTATAATTATTTGTTCTTAAGAGCTGAAGAATTAATGTTTTCTTTGACTGTCACGATTAAAAGAATTGTTAAAATTTTCTATTTAGTAATTAATAAGCGACATAAACAGTTCTTAGTATTTTTATGTTATGTTTTTCTATCCAAAGTTAATTTTCTCAGAAGCAAAATTGACCCAAGAATAAGTGGTTCATTTTGTTTGCGTGACTTCAGCTTATAGTCAAATTCTTTAATCCTGTATGTTAATAGCTCAATTCAAGCAACCTGCCTCTTTAAGGCTGCTCATCAGAAAACATGTCATGGCATTTTTTCATTTGTGTACTCATAAGTCTTGATCATTGTAAAATCAATGAAAGATGCAAAAAAAAAGGACAAAAACAAAGGGAGATAACTCAAACTGCACAAATGACTAAAGAATTCTAATGAAAATCAAAAAGCTATATTTTTCTTTTAATTTTTTTACATAAGATGCTATGATGGCTAACTTTGACAATGGTTAAAAGTTTTGAGAAAACAACATTAGAGAATCTTTAAGCCATTTGTTTTTATCATTTCTTCAGGTGTAGTTGACCATTTCTAGAAATGTGTCTGACTCAGTTTCAGTATTTTTTCTTCTTATTTTGCACCCGAAGTTGAATCTTAAGCACAATCTATAAGTTAGCAAATGTACCATGTTTACTTCATATGTTGAACATTTTTGAGGAATATTTTTTGGAATATACTAAGCACTTTCAAAAAAGAAAAGTTAAAATGCTTTGACAATTCTAAACTGTCTAATCTTAAACTTAACAGAGTCAAAATAAAACTTTGTTGATGTTATAATCTGTTGCCAGAAAACTCGAATGAATACTTAATCAGATCATAAAGATAGAAAGTAAAAGCTTAAAATTTCCCTGACCTAAGATCTTTAGATACAAAATACTTAGTCAGAATATAAAAATAGAAAATAAAGAGCTCGAAAACTTTCTTAGGCATAAGATCTTCAGATACAAATTATCATCAAAGTCATCTAAAATTAATAAATTTTTTTTTTCCTACACAAAGTTTTTGTCTTGTAAATTTTTATAGGAAAAATACTTTAAAAAAAATTTTATAACTCTGCCCAGAGGAAGACATGAGATCACAAAAATAGAAAGACCATTTGAAATCCAGAACCCAATAACTGAGGAGAATTATTACAAAAATTAATAATTTTTTCATGTTAATCCCATGAGAATAGATACATAAATTTCTTTCACGAAAGAATATTGCATTTGCTATTCCTTGGCAAAATCAAAGAGGAATTCTGCTGCCGTTTGTCCTCTTATTTTTATTTTTCTGTCACACAAGAGAGAAAAACAGGTCTGGTTAGTCAATCAATAGAAAGTTTAGAAAATTGGGAAAGGGCTTGTCAATTAATAAGTTGCTTCTCTCATCTATTGTTTTGTTATGACTAAGGAATCTGAATTTAGAAAAAAATAACATAGATTTTGAGATTAATTTAGCATTACTGGATATTGCAAATTAACCCTCCCCACACACACATCAATCGACATATACATACACACAAAAGGGATTTTAAAAAACAAAAATAATCTTGACCTGATAAGGAACAAATGCTTGAATTTTCAGCCCCCCCCCCTACATCACAGCACATGCAAAGCTGGTTAGCCAGCAATACTAACTTGAAAACTGAAGAAAGCTTCGGTGATTGATTTCATGGATGGTTTTTAACATACATGAAAAAAAAAGGAGCAAAAGTGAATAGATCAGACTGGAAAATTCCTTTGAAAAACATGTAAGCAGAAATTGAAAGGCAGACATTTTATTTGTTTTTTTCTATCGTTTATTCTCTTGGAGATTCATTTTTCTTTTAAATGATCTCTGCTGGGAACAAGTGTCTTTCACATTTTTCCTCATGCTTCCCCATTCAGAAGAAAAAAATCGTCTCACTTGATAAAATCCTGGGTGGAACGATCTATTTACCCCTTCTTATCTCATGAATAACAGGCCTGAAGTCAGACCATAGATACGCTAGTTCAATCTCACAGATTGTTATCTTAGAATACTATGAAATGAAACTGATATGTCAATAACACCAATCAGACCAATTTGTAAGATATACATCAGATGTAACAAGGATCGTTACTCTGAAAAATGCAGTTAACACAAGTTCCCTTCCTTGCACTTTCTAACGTATATAAAGAGGGAATGAGAGGTGGAGGGAGTGTTTCATTAAGTCAGTGACTATCATCAGCACTCAGGTGCTCGTGCATCTAAAAAGAGAAAAATAATCATTCTTGGCTCTCAGGACCCTTATCCAATTATTGTTTATACCTGATGATGAAATAATCTCTTTCCTTTACTTTGGTCTGATTTTGCTTGGTTGCTGTTAATAAAGAAGCATTTGAAAATGAATATAAATTCATTTAGATAGCAGAGCGAGAATTCCTTTAAAAAATTCATTAAATAAGGAGAGTAACCTAAGCCCATAATCTACTTAGGGACCCGAGATGAACCAAAACAAATACAATACAATCTATCTAATCTAATCTATCAGTACAGTCTGTTGTGTTATCAGCTCATCATGGTTGAGATGGCTAGCAGCCTCATCAACAAATCTTTTCTTTATAATTAACTTCAAATCAAAATTTGATTTTATTTGTTATTTTGCTTCAAGTTCCTTTACTTATTTAAATCATTTGTTTTTCATAGGATGGGATTTTTATGATGTTTCTCTGCAAAAGTAAACAAAGCTTTTTACTTACTGAACAAAGTCATCTTTGGAATAAGGCCGTCATTGTTTTTTGCAAAGCTTAGCTCAGTGCAGTTCAAGGGCAAATGGATTGACATAAGATAGGAAGATTGAGTTGCACCAATCAGGGCAGCCCACCAAGATATATGTATAAACACAAGTATATATACATATCATTACATTGGTCAGTTTATGTCCAAAAATGTGAAAATGCACACCTGTCAATCAGCAGTGTGATTAGCTTAGGTGGTAGAGCAGTGTTGTCTTAAGACTGCTTCCTGATGGACAGGTTCAAGTCTCGCACAAAGGTTATTGTATCTATCTACTTACATAGTCGGCTGTTCATTTGCAACTGGTTAACACCAGTGCTAGACAAAATATCCCCTAATAAAAATGTCTCTACAATTATCACATACAAACATGTATATCCAGGCCTTTGGGCTATAGAAAACCCCACAAGATCTTTGTTTGTGGAGCCAAACCATTACATATATATATATATATATATATATAAGTTGAATCAATGAATTTGCAGCCTGGTAGAGTTATTAGCAGAATTTTCATCTGAAATTTTCACTGTATGATTTTCAATCCATCTGATTAATAGAAAATTGTTTATTAAAGTGCATTAACGAGGAAGGAAATTATGTTAGAATTTAAATATTTGTTATACAAATAACCACTTTTTTTAATCATTTGGCCAAGACTTACTGATATACCTATGTGTATGTTTTTATAAATATATGTATACATATATCATTTTACAATGTTCAATTTTTGATTGAACCTCTTCTTTTAAGTTTTGACTTTATCCAGTACCTAAGATAGTTCTGGTAAGGCCTAAGTAGGCTGGATATATACGTAAAATTCTCATATGGTTTCCCCATTCACAAAAAAAACTTAATCGGATCTGCATTTATTGTCACCTTGATATCAATAACCTGATTTCCATCTCTTTATACATAATACTAAAATTTGGGATGTATACTCATATAGCCTTGGAGAAGGTTTTACAGTAAAATTAGTATGACTCTGCAAGCCCGACTAGTATATATAAATTCTACAATCATGCAACTTGATGAAGCACTGCTTGATCAAGTCAGGTAAGGCAACAACTTCTCCAAACATTTTCCTATTACAAATAGAACACGATTTTGTGTCAGCTCCTGCACTGTTTTCAATGTTTTTTAGCATCATGTTGAAATAGGCTATAAAAGAGATGGCTGACATAGACATATGCATCCCACACATAGAAACAGAAACCTCTTCTACCTGAAGTGGCCTGAGCCCTCACCAAGACCACAGCTGATCAGAGAGTTCCTGTTCACAGTGACTCACACAGAGGCAACCCTCCAACAGATAATATACTGATTTGCAAAGGTCACAAAACTCTTTGGCATAGAACAGCCTTGAAAAGATTGTCATCCTCCATCAAGCAGCACCTAAACAGGAGTATCACCTACCATCTATCTCAATCAACTCAACAATGCTAAAAGTAATCCAGGGCTTTACCTACTTAGGCTGCTTCATATCCTCTGAATCCAGCAAGCTTAGATAGATATAGACTGGCTAAGGTAATCCAAGCTTTTGGTAGGCTGCTCAAACACGTTTGGAGGAACTAAAACCTTGGGAAAGATATAAAAACAAAAATCTTCAAAATCATCATGCAACCAACCCTTCTTTATAGAGCTGAATCATGGTTCACATACCAGTGCCATGTCTACCTACTAGAGTGCTTCCATCAGTATTACCTCCAAATCATTCTCAATCTGCACTGGAGAGACTTGCTTTCTCAATGAGACCAAGATTCTGAAGTCAGCCCAGGCATCGAAGCTATGCTGCAAAAATCTACCTATGGTGGAAGACAACATGTCCAGAATGGGAGATTATCATCTTCATAGAACACCTCGTTCCCATTCTGTAGTGAATAAGTAGAATTTTATTAGCTAGCGATTTAGATAAGATGTTGTCAAACTGCAGTCCAAGTGAAAGGCTGGAGTTGACTTTGTTTTCCTACCATAACAACAAGAACAATCCTCATCTTATTTAGGGGAATAAACTCTTCACAGTTTCTCTGTCTCATCATGTTAAACCAAACTAATGTGTAAAATTAACATTTCCTTAATGAGTTTTGAAATAATGACATAGTGATTGATAAGCGGGTCTCTTGCCAACTGAGCCAAACTGACAAATCTTAGATTTCTATGAAAATTCATGATACAAATATGCAAGGACTTATTTCATTCTAATGAATAAATACATCTAGAGTAAGGAATACACATTTTTATAATTCTTTTATTCACTATATATACCATAAAAAGTTGCTGTAATAATCTTCAGTTGCAATAGAAGTAGGTGTGGAGTATGATCCTGCAGCAGCCAGGCTTGTTTTGTTTTGAATTTGAGATAATAATATAGTTGGTTATCTTATAACAGCTTATTGTCAAATTTGAACCTCTGCCTGATTGAAATAACTTGAAATTCTTGAAACTGTTATATCACAAGGCAAAAAAATATAATTTCCCCAATACAGCAGAGCAGGCCTAGGTACAGGCAACACAGGCAATCGTCTGGGGTGTCAAGTGCTGGATGTTGGGAACTTGTTGTACATAGTATAAATTTTCAAATAAAAATGATAAAACGGGAAAATGAATAAAGAGACTTAAAAGAGTCAAAATTGGAAAATTCCTTGATATTAATTCAGATATTTGGAGTAATAAAATACTCTAATATATACTCCAAAATTCAGCTAGCCGAGGGCGCCAGTGACCCTAGGGCTGGCCCTGCAATGCAGTAGTCAATAATGAATATCAATATTAGGTTTTAGACAGACATGTAAGAAATAGAAATACCAAGAGGTCTGGTTAGTTACTTAATAGAAACTATTGGGCATTCAATGCCTTTTGGTAAGCATACCATGTTTGGGGTGATCAATTTGGAAAATTGGAAAATTAGGTGATCAATGAATAAGTTACTTGTCTTGTCTTTTCTTGGGCAGTGATAAAAAAAGGCTGAATTTAAAAGAAAAACAGAAGGGTCAATTTAGCATAAACTTACATTGCAAACTGAAGTCAATCAAAAACGTATTCAGGAGGTAATTTTAAAAAAACAAAAAGATGATTTTTCCAGAGAATATTTAAATTTGCTGCCCTCTAGCTCCATTTGTGCAGCCTGTATATGTGAAACATATATACGTAGCCAGCCAGCCAGACTAACTTGAAAATGAAAGAAACTCATGTTGACAGTTTTGGTGATGATTACGGTTGATGGTTTCTAATTAGTTTTTAGACGGCTATGAAAAAAAAATTCTCATTACAGAGAAGAAAAAAGAAATCACCATGGATAAAAACACCCTGCCAAACATTTTAGAGAGGAGTAATTGGTATTTCATGAAATGGGTTTAGGGTCATAAGCTCCTGGGTTAAGAGAAAAAAGTTGTCAAAGAATGTTTAAAAGTATATAACATTTTCCTGCTGGTTTTTGCAGAGAATTCTTTATCAACCATCTTTTTTTCAAATGAACTGTTGGCTTTTGAGTGACATTAAAGGACATTCTTTTATCGCAGACTCATTATCATGGAAATGAATGTAGTTGAAGTTCCTTCCTATGAAAACATAAAGAAATTTCTTTGTGTGTGCAAAAAAATCAATTAATTCCAGCTATTCTTGATCAATGTGAAAGATTCAGCTGATACCAGAAAAGAATCTTAAAAAATATCTCCTTCTCATTACATATATATATATATATATATGTATGCATTTATGTTCACTATCATTCATATATGTACACAATTGGAATTGTGCAAAGTTATAGTTATACATACACACATATGTATGAATGCATGTGTGTATATATATGAGTATGTATATATACTCACACACATGCATATGAATATATATATGTGTGTGTGCGTGTGTATATGCATGTGTGCACATGTAAACATATGCGTGTATGTGTGAGTATATATATATATATATGTATGTATGTATATATGCATACAGATATGTGAGTATATATATATATATATGTATGTATGTATATATGCATACAGATATGTGTGTATATATATATATATATATATGAATGTATATATGCATACATGTATGTGTATATATGCATACATGTATGTGTATATATGCATATATATATATATGTATATATGCCTACATATATGTTTACATATGCATACATATATGTGTACATATGCACACACACACATATACATATATATATATATATATATATATATATATATATATATATATATATAACATGCATACATATATGTGTATATATATATAGATATAGATGTTTTTTCTGCCAACAATGTCATTTTAATCATTGTATCAGTGAAAAGTAAGCCTGATACCCCATAAAGGATAACATATTTCAAAAATAAAAATTCTGCTACCCAAAACAAAATGGCTGAAAATAATCCAGGGCTTTATTAAATGATTCTCATTTCAATATTAAATGAGGTTATTGAATCTGACACCTGCTGGAATCCAGTCAGAATTCACTTTGCAAATATATATCAATCTTTAAGACATAAAAAAATGAAAAAAACATCTGATTTTTGCGGTCATCACTGATGGAAATAAAGTGGGTGGTGGCTACATGGGTGTATAGCGTATAACTATCTCTCAATTTCTAGGATTTTTGAATACCTCAAATTGTCTCTAAAATTCGCCATGTTTAGTGAAATTACCAACAGGGGATTACCTGAATCCCCAAGTTGCATGGGTTCACTTTGCTCATCCCTGATAGATCCTTCTATGATCCCCAAGCATAAATCCGAGATATAGCCATACAATATACTTCATTCCCAAAACCCACTTCCATCAATACAGGTAATGGTATGTCTTTTCTTTAAGTGAATTTTTCAAAGCAATACTATCTTCCAAATGTCTAAAAAATACTACAATCAAAAAATGTTTCCTTGTGAATAACTACTAGTTTAAAGCTTTTGAGACTCAAGAGACATATTTATCTTGAGATTTCTATGACTGATTGGATATGTATGTCCATGGATCTCTCTTAGAAGTTTACTTTGACGTTTCAATTCAGGCATTAGGGCACTTTCATAACTTATGCACAAAAGAAATTCTCAGATCTTCTTTCATTAAATTCTTTTAAAATTTAAGTGAAGCCAAAAAAACAATAACTGAAATTAGTTAATCTTGGTGCTGTTAAAAGGAGAAAAGAAGAGAGATATTCTGTTTGATGACTTATCCAGATTATTATCCCCGACTTTGTTGTTTCAATCATTACATTTTGGTTAGTGGGCTTTCTGGCCTTTTTCAGGTGTATATTGCAGCCAATAATCTCCAGTCTTTTGTCAAACTTTTATCCCCTCACAGATCTAAGTAACGAAAATTTTTCCTTCGCAGTAAATTTGATCAAAACAACAATGGTAATGATACTCATCAAATATCATATATGCTGGTATGTAAAACAGACATTTGATTCTGCAAATATCAAACTGCACCCAGGGCACATTTATCATGACCCAGAGGACAGACTACCAAAACTCAATATGGACCCTTATAGGGGCTTAGATGAGTTGCAGTAATCCTCAAAATACCCTTTAAACCATTTATCCTATAGTTCTGGGTAATGACTATACCTCGCTCTAGGATTTCAGACAACAGAATATTTTTAATTCTTGATTGAGTAACAAGATTAAGAATATGGAACTTGTTGTTGATATAGAATTCCAACTGATGTAGTAGGTAATATATTTAGAGAGAAAACAGTGATACAAGATTATTGTTTGAATCATCAAGTGTAAATAAATCCTGTATTATTGAATATATTAGAAATTTACAGGATCACTGTCCTGGCCCTTTTGTAAAAATGAACAAGACGGAAAGCTCTGGCATCTAAAAAATTAGCTCTGCACCTCTGCTCTTGAAATGTGGCAGAAGGAATTGTTATTGGAGTGATGCCAAAGTACACTTGATAATCATTGGTAATAACTGACAATATCTTTTTTTTCTCTTTCATATGATGGTTTAGACTATCTAGTGATAGTTGTTTTAAAAACTTGAGATTTTTATGAATTTGAAAATGTTACAAAGATTACTGTCAGATATTTTACACTCTGAGAAGCAGCTATAATTTCAGAGATAGATTGGTCATGTAAGAAAAATACAAGCTATTTTTTCTACCTTTCTTTTTGTAGAAAAAATAAGTTGATGTTTTTTCTGACACTTTGCATCAATGAGATGATAAATTGCTAAACATTGTTTGCCAATAACTCGAGGAAAAAAAAAGACTGATAAAATCTCCCGGCTAACCTAAAAGATTGATGCTAGAACTGCACAAAATAATACAATTTCTTTGCTTTCTTTCCAAGGCAGTTTCTCTTTTTTTCCCAAGATAAAAATCACCCAGACTCTGATCGTGTGCAGAAACTTTTAATTAAAAACAGTCCTATTTTCATATGGGAGTTTCTGAGTTGAGTAATACATAATGAGAGATTTCACTCAACTAATTAGACGATAATATAAGCAATTTGTACCTGCATGTCAGTTTGACGGGAGATACACAGTGTTAACACTTAATGCTAACACTCCCTGTTGACTTGTAACTTTTTAATATTCATTTTGCTGATTTCTGGTAATTATAGTTGCATCCATTACATTCAATTGAGATTAAAAGGAAGACAATTATGCTCCTTCAATCTCTTAATACTGTGTATGCAGATAGTAGAGACAACCATTTGCAGGGTGGACTGTGCTTGAAGTTGGTACAATCACATTTTGACAGCAAAGACAGGCATATCAGGATTATGTTGAACTTCATTGAAAAGAAAAACACCATTTTAACACATATTTGTGAATTCTGCCATACTATGGAAAAAGTAGTCAAATCCATTTTCCAT
This sequence comes from Thysanoteuthis rhombus, assembly GCA_963457665.1. Classification (NCBI taxonomy): domain Eukaryota; kingdom Metazoa; phylum Mollusca; class Cephalopoda; order Oegopsida; family Thysanoteuthidae; genus Thysanoteuthis; species Thysanoteuthis major. The sequence continues at coordinate 76,339,415 of OY735199.1, forward strand.
GGAAATTGAGCAAGGACTAAAAATCTCTTGGTCCATTTTCTGGATTTTGTCAAATACATTTTAAATGTTGGGATATTGATTTCACAAAATCAAGTAAGTTTAGAAAAAATCTAAATTCTAATGACAAAAAAAAGGTAAGTCCATTGTGCTGGTCTTACCTGTCTTCTTCATTGGAAGTTTGAATTATTGACCCTTCTCACAACATGAATTACCATAATTTGCTTAATCAAAGCACATATCATGACTGAAAGCTCTCAGAGTTTTGCCTTTTTCCTCAGTTTCACATTTGAAGAACATACCTGATTTCCTCATTAGATGGCATTGGAATAAACAATCATCATGCCCAATAGTTTGACTATAGTTACTTGCACTTCTTTTCAGAGTATTATAAAAGAATTAATTACTGAGCCAATTTTAATCATTTTTCTACAAAGTGTTCCCAAGAATATGTTCATCTCACCTGATCTTCCAATTTTGATTTAACACCCATTTCCAATTTTGACTAGTATTTCTTTCATCTTTCAGATGTCTTTCATCATAATTCTAAGACCATCATTCTGATCCTTGTTGCTTGGAAATGACCATAGAATAAAAGTCCGAGTGTTGCAAGAAAAAGTGAATCAAGATGAAAGAAATACTGGTTGAAAAATTAATAATAATTGATAATGCTTTTTTTAAGAATTAGAGTAGAATTCTTTGATACCAAACACATTGTCATAAGCATTTTGTATGTCTTCTTCTTCCTCCTCCACCTCTGAAATATCAGCTCAAAAGGAAATAAACAAGTTTTTTTTTTATTGAATCATCTATCCATGTATTTCTTCTTTGCCTGCAAAGCCAGCATGCCATAACTGAGAAACTACCTAAAACTATAGATGTAAAAATTATACATTTTAGGCTATTTCTGTACTGTCCTTGCCCCAGAATGGCATCTGTCTAAGTGTGCAATTGATTCGGGATTTCAAAGCGACTCTTAGACTATCATTCTAATCCACATTTTTCACAAACTACCATAGAATAACAGTCTTGGAGTTACATTGAAAATCAACTGAAATTGAGATCAAACAATTACAAATCGAAAATTATTAATGATTTGTCTTATGAACTCTTATTTACAGATCGATTCTCTTTAATACCTATATTTCAAATAAATAAGCCAGTTGTTATTTATGGATTTAGATTCAACCTTTAATCTTCAAAGTTTATTAATAAATATATACATATATTAATACACATTTTTTTACCCCAGGCCTAGAAAAAGGTTATAATCTATCTGATTGAAGTGTACAATATTAAGACATTTCTTTGGGAAATTAAGCCTAGATAATCATCTCTTGATTCAACCCCCAAATCAGCCAACACTGATGAAGATATCATATCCTCCTCGGCTTAATTCATAAGCTTTGATAAAGCATGTTAACATTTGAGCAGCAATCATAGATCTTTGCCTTGAGAAAGACAAATCGAATGGAATCATAATTGAATAATCATAACGCTAAATTCAAGTGACAAGCCAAATCACCCCATCCCCACTAACAAACACTATGAAACACAATCAAAGAATTTTCCCAAAGAAAGGAATAATTATAGCACAAAAACAAAACTGTGAAACATGAGGTTCTATCTTGCAGTTTCATCTGCTCCGAGAGCCAGAAATGTACAACTTTATGACATCTCAAACAACAATCTGATAATTTAGCTGTGTTGGAATAGTAAATTAGATTAACAAAACTTATTATTTTCATTATTTGATTAAATCATTTGATGTCATGCCATCCACAACTCAAAGGTGACTTGCCGATAGGTTCTGTTGATGGAGAGATGCTGATACAAAAAAGAAAAGAAAAAAAAAGAATACCACATAATGTATTTTTGTTAATTTCTGCACTTGTTCTTACATTAGAAAATTACTTTATAAAAGTTATTGCTGAAAACTTGATAAGAGACATCTTAATTTTCACTTTCATTTTATCATTAAAAATTTTTTAAAGTTGTATTTTTTTGTGGTTATTTATGATAATTGAATATCATAGAATTTTCAAAAAAGTGTTTGTGAAATTTTTCATGATTACAATTCCATTATGTTTAAATTTATACTTTTTCTCCCTTTTTCATGATAGGCTAGGTTGATCAATCTTAAATTCTTTTGTAAAATTATTCCAATAAGAAATGAATTTTTTAGGGATCGAATTTAATCCATATGTTGTTATGCAGGATGGAACATACAGGCATCCTAAATTGGAGCCTTAATAAATGAATTTCTCTCGGTTGTCAAAATACTATTGAAGACGAATAACTGGCTGACTATTATCATTTTTACAACAACAGGCTCAGCTGATAGCTACTACAGATACCATTAGTGTGACTCAGGTTGGAATGAGGGAAGTGCTATCCAAGTGGGTAGCTTGTAGTTTACCTTTTAGTCCGAGGTCAAATTGAGTTCATTAGGTTTGATAGAGGCTGAGTTGAAGTTACCAAATTGTACTTGTCCAGTAAGATGCTACAGTGAGGTTATTTGATTCTGTGATGTTAGGGGGTTTCTCATGATTCAGGCTAAATAGAAGATGCAGTTACTGAACAAGGGTGAAGAGAATTAAATTCACTAAGTTACACTGAACTTTTAAAGAAATGAGAAAATGAACCATTAGACAAGTTCAGAAAGTACTGGCTCTGCAATGCCCATGATAGAGAAGTGTGGCAAATCCTGGGGAAGGTCTATGTCCAACGACGGACGTTAAAAGACTAATGATGATGATGATAATAATAATGATAACAGTGGCAAAAGTTTTATTATTACTTGTTTTACAGAGAGCTGAAAGGAAGAAGAGTACTATAATGGAAAAGTCCATGATAGTTTAGAAGGGTTATCACTGAAGTTGGTTGGTAGTTTTGTTAATGTTCAATTATATAGGTTGAAGTGGTGGATATTTATATTGCCCACTTGCTGTTGGTGAGTTGAGTCTGTAAGTACTTAGAGTGTGTATGACTTGAGACTGCTGACAAAACTGGCTGAATGTCACTGTATTTAAAGAGTAAAGAGACTCAGACAGAGTTATATCTTTTTGATTGGACAGAAAATATTTATGATGTTTTTCTGCCTATTTTTATTGGCTACTGGAACTTGCTGTTTTGATCTAACGTGTTTTTCAGAGCGACTTCTCTCATTTGACTTCCAGTATTCTGATGGTCAATACAATATAATTTTAAATGATTATTAGAGCTAATTGAATATCATAGATTTTACAAAAAAGTGTGCAGAATTTTTTATTGCATTTGTTTCATTTAAGATAGGTTAAGCAAGTTATTGTGACCACTTTGGGACAAGGTCTGTCAATTACTATTGATCTTTTTTTAGTTTTTCTTTCATCTTATTTCTCTTGCTTTTTATCACAACTCCCAGAACGTCATCCTCGTACAGTTAAGTAAGCAGCACAGATCAAAAATAAATTGCAAAAGTTCTGCATTGATCAAGTCAGTGGTAGAGAGATAGTCATTGTTATAGTCTGTGGTAATTCAATTATTGCATGTAAGTATGAAAGAATAGTTAATGGATTGTGGGTACTCTGCATGCAAGCTGCCTGACAAACATCTAAACAATAATCTTTTATAGGCATAGTGTGGCTCCAGTGATAGTTATTTATTCATTTTATATATCATAAGTTAGGTAGTTTCTGACAAGTGATGGAAATGTTTTTTTAGGAACAAGGTATACAGAAAGGTTGTTTCAAGGATTTATGTTCAGGGATCATGGAGGGATCCATAAAGTAAATCCAGGTATCAGGATATCCCAAATCACTATAAGCCCCCATAGTTAATTCTTGATAATCTTCAATTTTTTATTGCTGTTTCTGACCAGTGAGGATTAATTGATACCTTTTCTAAATCAACTTTTGGGTTATGAAAAAAAAAATTTATTACAATTTGATCAAACATCACTTTTTAAGTATTTTGGTTTAGAGTTCAGAGTGCTCATTTGATAATTTTGAACAGTTTCAACCCTTCATCTGCTTCTCTATGAAACCCTCAAAAAAAGAAGAAATCAAGCGAGGAATCACTCTAGGATGGCAAGCCTTTGGTTGAGCAAGCTAAACTTTCAAGAACAAGAAAATCCCATTAATCCTAAAAAGAAGAGTATACAACCAATGCATCCTCCCTACAGTCACTCATGGAGCTGAAACATGGAACCGAACCAAACCAAATGACAGACCCGCGAACTGAAAAGCATGCAAGGCACACACGAGAGAATCATGCTCAAACTCACATGGAGAGATCACAAGACAGCTCAATACATCCGGGAGAAGACAGGAGTTAGGGACATCATAGAATCTACTGGGAAATTTAAATGGCAAGGGGCCAGACATGCTGCAAGAATGGCAGACAACTAGTGAACATCCTGACTCACAATAACAATCCCCAGAGATCACATGCAAAACCGAGGCCAGCAGAATACAAGATGGAGAGATGAATTGGACAAATTCAGAAAATACTGGTTCCACGATGCCCATGATAGAGAAATGTGGCAGATTTTGGGGAAGGCCTATGTCCAACAATGGACGATAAAAGACTTATGATGATGATGATGATGATGAATTCTAAGTGCTGCTTAGGCATTTTCAAAGGCTGAACTAATCACATCAAAGTTTTTTTTTAAGGATATGAAAGTAGAGTAAGTATCTCAAAATTATCTAATTTAACTTTCAAATGGTGGAGATTTTTGTCTACACTGCAAACAAATTTGAATACTAAAAGGCACCAAAGAAAAATTATGTGCTTTTCCAATTCATTTTTGATACCATACATTTTTCTTATTAGATATTTTCTTTTGATTCGATGACGAGAAGTATTATTAAATCTCTAGAGATTTTTCTTGGAATATAGCTGTGAATAAGATAACCATCTCATAGATTTAAATATTCTTAGGTTTGTTTCATTTTCTTCCAGTTTAGACTCCAATGTGTTCTGGTGCTATACTCAATGCCCTATGATTAGAATAATTCTCCCATTCTACAGCAATAGATATTTCATAAATCTGATGATTGTGTTGGTAAATATTTTCTAATTCTGTCTTTCATCTTATGAGTTTGCATTACTTGTATTTTTTTCATCACTGTTATTTACAAATTGGCAGTCACCCGATATCACTGGTAGGATTTATCAAATATGTGAAAAATCTCATACATTTTAATGGTTGCATATCCAGTGACTCAACAAGGGTAGAAATAGAGATTTCATGAGAATGAAGCTATCCTGCTACAATTTCCCCAAATGTCTGTCTGTATGTGACACTGTAACAACACAACAACTGCAAACTCACAAGAATTTCATTAAGTTTTTCTCCAAAATGTAAAACTTTTGATCCTCTGTCTCTGTAATAACAGAGATTAACTTGAATATTTTACATGACAAGAAATGTGGGTTCACCAATACAACATGAAATATTATAGGTAACAAATTCGATGAATATCTATCAATTTTTGAATAAACATTTGAATGTTCAAGACCATGGACATATGCAACTTTATGGTATTTTGAACAAGAAGTGTGCTAATTTTTAACAACTTTTTATTATCTGAAGTTCTGAAGCAAAGTATTTTCATTATTCCATACTATTTGAACAAGTAACTTGATCTTGGTTGATTTCAACAGATTACTCCAGTCAATATCTCATTTGGCTTTCATAGGTAGAATATTGAAAGTTTAGAATGATGACTATAAAATTAAGACAATAGTTCAAGTATTTAGGTATGAGAGAATAATTCTTAATATTGTGATTCTTAATATCTTATACTAGTTGTTAAAAATAACGATGTCAATATCATAATCATTTATATGAATTATAGTAGCAGTAGTCACAGGGCTAGTACTAGTTGCTCAGGGCATTAAGTTTTAGAGAGAACCTGTAATATATCTGAGTTGGATTTCTAAATGCCAATGAATCAAGTGAACAAAATAAAAACAGTGGAATTAAGAGAATTCCCAGATGTAAAGTCAGATTTTTAGGAATATCTGATGGTTAAACATTTTTCTGTGGTTCAGATAAGAGAAGCAGTTGGCAAAAAAAATTCTCATGACATTCTAATCCTATTTATTTATTTTTCTTGCTGCAAAATATAAATGAATAAGAAAATACTATGCTTCAAAGATGGTCAATGTTCAGCTTTTCTAGGCCACCAGCAACTCTGGGGCCTGCACTGATCAATTACTGCAAATTGTTTTCATAAGAACGAAGTACTAAGTATATTTAACAATACCGTGTACTTTTCCTCTTAAACTTTTCAAGTTTACAGCTGAATAGCTCTGATAGAAAGGCAAACACAATTTGCACAGGCAAAGAAAGAAGTAGGGCTTCATTTGTAAGTAGAACTAAAAATACTTGGTCACGGAACCATTCACTTATAACTAATGCTTAGCTGATGCATGTTGTTGGAAACTTATTTCCTTTGCAGCTCTCTGCTTCCTGATTGGTTGGTTTCCTCAATTTTCAACCAATCATTTATCATCCTGGTTGCTCTTAAATTAATTTAGAGACCTCAGTTCTTTTTTTTCCTTCAATATGTTGATGGAAGCAAAAGAAAACTGTATTTACTAATGATTTGTGTTAAGCACACTTTGTAAGGAACTATTTTCCAACTGACGTTTTTTTAGACATGACAAAAAGAGAAAAAGAAAGCCAATGTTTTGTCAATCAAATCAAACTTAATGTGTGTTCAAAAGTTTGGCATTCATCTAAAATGAATATCTATGTCAGAGCTTTCCAAACATTTTTGAAATAAAATGATTTGTGACTCATAACTCGAATTTTGTTAGCCAGGCCAAATATTTAATGTCATCTAAGAAGTTCAACTGACTCAAGGATATTATCTTTTGAGCAAAGGACAAAATTATACCTTATTTCACAATACACCAAGAGATTGCTGACAATACACTAAAGTGACACTACTAACAGTTTGAAAAGCTCTATGTTATTAGATTATTATTAAACGAATATCTATAAATTTGAATTATTTCACTTGCCCGACTCACTCCTTTCTGATTTTTGACATTGATTCTTTCATTTCTACATAACATATATCTATTCATTCTCTGTATTTACAGACTGGCAGTCACCTGATATCACTGGGAGGATCTTTTAAACAAATATGTGAAAAATTTCAGTCATTATAATGTTTGTATATTTAGTGACGCAGCAAGGGAACCAATGAAACATTAGAAGATTTTCTGAGTATTAAGTCATCCTCCTACAATTTCCCAAATGTCTGTCTGTATGTGACACAGTAACTCAGGAACAACACACACATATCCCCGTGTAATTTTCTGTTGGTGCTTATGGGACACCCAGGCACGTTTTTAGCAAGTTAACTTGAAAAAAGAAGAAAACAAAACAGTGTAGGGTTTGCAATCACACTCACCCTAGCATTGATGATCAGATTCCAATCATTCTATATAATACTAAAACCCTGATCCTGTTTATCTCTACGTGACTTCTATGTAGCCAAAACTACTCATTGTATCTAGAAACATTGGATTAAAATACACCTAAAAAAAGTTTTGATCTCTGATTTTGTCCTTTTGCAGGAATTAGCAAATAATACCACATTTAAGTTTTGTTTTCAGGTAATGTGTAATATGAAAGACTTTGTGAGTAAAATAATATCATAGCAATCACCAGAGAACAATAAAGTCATTTTAAACTGCTACAGACCCAGATAAGATATATTCTGACAAAAATGCTATGAATGAGGAAGAAATAATTTATAGTGAAGGCAGTAAAAAGTTTACATTTGTCAATTTATATAAATTGATAAGTAAATTGATTTCCTTTCAATATTCACTAAATAAAACTTATTATTTTTTCTTTTGAAGTTAATGGCGTTGTCTGAGACAATAAATGAAGAACTTCATCTGACGATCTTTATTTCCCACGTTGTTTGATGCAAAGATTCTCTTGGGATAGACATTAACAATATTAAGCCATTTCCTCAGAAGAAGGTGGTATTTTAGGGAATAACAAAGGTGGACCGTGCTGGAAAATGAGGTGCAATTAAATAGAGTTTATTGAAGATATTTCCTAAAATCCCAGCATTCTTTTACTTAGATACAAAGAGAATAAAAGATCTAATATAAAAAATGTTAATGATGCCATGATGAATAATGTAACTAGTGTATATCTTGAGTCAATACGTACCAAATATAACAATCTCATAGCAGATGCCAGTTTCTGTTTGCATCTCTGTCTGTATGTCTCTCTCACTCTATATACATATATACATACATATATATATATATATATATATATATATATATATATATATATGCGTGTGTGTATGTATACCTGTATGTATATTTGATCAACAGGGATATAACAGTTTAGCAGATATGTATGTATGTGTTTGTCTTTCTCTTATATATATATAAATGATCTACAGGGATATAAAAGTTTAGCAAATATCTATGGGCCTATATGATGAAGTAAAGAATTCGCTATACATTTATGTTTCTGCCCTGTTTGGGCTTCTTCTGGCAAATGATTTAGTTCATTTTAGATCCCTATTTAGGGCGTTTGAAGAATGTCTATTTTTCTAGTATCAAGCATTTTATGAAATAAACTCATCAGACATTGGATATTGTATAATATTATATTGTATTCCTGCTTTGTATTACATATATGTATTAACACACATAAGTACATTAATGGAGAGCCATGGAATCAGAGAATGAAGATGAATGTTGCAAAACTTAAATATTTGAGATATAATACAAAAGCTAATGCAGCGAGGCTTTGGCTCTGAATATAATACAGTGGTATTATCATGATGAGACTGCAACTTGAGTGTATCAAAGTTGATGTGAACCCAATACAAGCAATTAATGCATACCACTTATAGTAATAAGTATGATAAAAAGATGGTACAAAATACAATACAGTTCAATGATGATAATATAGTATGATAATATGTGTGTAGCCCGTATATGTCATTGTGTTGGGTTTTGTGTGAATACCAATCATATGATTTAGTGTAAGTATCAAGGTAGTAAGAAGATGGGTTTGAAATTCAACAAGACTGATTATGTATATCTAGTCTGTGTATTCACAAAAAAAGTCTTCACAAAAATCTTGGATCAGTTCTATAATTTTTGTTTAGAAACTATAACAAATTGTAATATATTCAACAACATAGCCGGGCTACAGACGGTCACAATAGTGTTATTAAAAGGATACATGTAATCTAGTCATGTAACCTAAGTACATGTCAGGATTACATGGTTTTAACCATGAGAATGTATGAAAAGTGACCTGCTTTCCTCATTAATCAATAAGTTATTCAGAGAGAGGGGGTGTTGAAACATTCTTGCCTTTCCAGATAGAGGAGGTCAGACAAAATGGGCTTGCTTGACTGAAAAAGAAATGTCTGCCTTTGTCCAACCTCTCATTCTCTCTTCAATCTACATCTACTTAAAGCAGACATTCTTCTTGTAACTTTTCTTCACTCTGCTGCTATGACAAAAGATTGCTAGCCTCACATCTACACCCACCACTGACAAGATTGCTAGCCTCACAGATGCACTCTACCACTAAGACAGAAGATTACTAGCCTCACAGATACACTCTACCTCTAAGACAGAAGATTACTAGCTTCACATCCATACTTTACCACTAAGACGGAAGATTGCTAGTCTCATATCTACACTCTAGTATCACAAAATGAAGAACTTTATCATATTAAGGTGCTGTCAAAATCCTGGCATTTAAAATGGTGGCACCCATGAATGAATGTTGAGCATATAATTCTGAGGAACTTTCTTGTATTTTTTCAAGTTCATGGTCTTCTTACTCTGGCAGTGAATTAGTCGTTCAAGACAATTTGTGTATGATGATAAAAGCAATAATTGCCCTGGAGTAGCTGATCAGATGTCTCACTGATACGATGTCACACATTCACATTAATTGTATATAGGTATCTCTGGGGGGAAAAAAAACATTTTTCATTAAAATTTTTACCGAAAAAATTCAACCAAAAGGCAAAAAGAGAGGAAAAAATATCCTGGTCCCTAGTGGTTAATACACAAGTTATAATTTTATAAAATTACTTTTGCTGGAAATTTTCAATATTATAAATGTAAAATTTTCCTATTTATTCAGTAAAAAAGATTTGACGTATTGAAAGAAAAGTTATCAGAATGGATAAATAATAATTATTTGAGCAGAAGAGAAAATTCAATGATTCTTGGTTAAAACTAAAAGTCTAAAAAATGGAGAGTATTAGTAAACATTACTTATATGATATAACAAAACTCCTAATTAGTATTAATATACAGTTAGTGCAAAAAGTACCTGATACGCTGTAGAAAGTCCAACATGCTCATACAGCTCCAAAATTGACAGAATTTGAACCTAAGATCTCTGATTTTTATGGGTAACTTTTAAATGATCAATCTTCTTTTGATTTTTGTATTAACATTAATTGGATACTTTCCGCACTCACTGTGTATATGAGAGTGCGTTTGTGTGTTAAACATCTATTATCCAATTTAGGAGCTAAACTTGGTTGGCATCATAGAATTCTTGTTTATTTGACCATGGTCTCCAAAATAGTATCAAACTGTTGAGTAAATATTTTAATGATGGGGAAATAAATTCTGTATATCAAAGGGACAGGATCATGGAAATAATTTATAGCTTTCAATGCTAAGCAACTTGACATCTGACTGCTAAAAGCCATTTCTTTAAAAGTATTTTTTTTTATTCAGCATTATAAGTCAATAAATCTCTGGAGAATAAAAATAAGTCATATTTAAGTTTTTGGTCAGTTTTTACTGCACAAATCTAAATTAATCTGAAACAAATATTTGAGAAACTAGCATCATAAAGCACATGAGAAAAAACAAATAAATCTGAAATCGTCTTTTTTTTTTCTTTTTTCAACAGGAATCTGTAATTCCCATTTCTTATTCGGATTTTATTCAACAATACCAATGCAGAATATATCAAAATTCTTCATTTTGAAACCCTCTTCCATCATTTTTAATTGAATTTGGTGTACTGGAATCACTGTCTCAGAATCTATTTTTCACATCCACTTGATTGTGAAAATGTTGCAATTGGAAAATGCAGCACAATGGACCACAAAAGAAGAGGGTGATAATGTGTAACAAGCTGGAAAATTGGGTTTTCAATTGATTATTTCTGATGTTACACTAGCTGTAATAATTAAATCAACAAAAGTTGGCAGAAGTTTTAAACGTAATAATGTCACCGGGTACAGCAAATAAACTCATTTATATCAATAACAAATTCAGGGGGTGACTTAATGATAATATCTGATACTTAAAATAATTGACCCATGTCCATATTCTATTGAATTCAAGTTGTATAGCTCAAATTAGATGCATCATTTTTTTATTGAAATTATATCAATGGAGATATTTGGCTAGTTGGTCCCATAACCCAGAGGTTTTAGTCCATCATGGAATCTCTGAGGTTATGAAGAGTTACTCAGTGGTGCACATTTCTTCAAGTTGTCCTAAACAGGGCTGGCCATAGGGTTCCTGGCTCTTTGAGCAAGCTGGGCTCAAGTGCTCTTCAAAGGATAGTATTATCTTACTTATGTTTTACAGAAAGAAGAAAAAAAATCTATAAAAATATGTATAGGTACTAAACTGAATTGATTGTTACTAAATATCAATAATTGAAAATCACAATGCATTGATTAGCTTGTCGTTAGTCATGAGAATTTTCTTTACCAATTATTTCTCTTATCTTCACCACAACAAAGTATTTAACTGCAGATGTTCCTGAAAAATCCAACTTCACATCAGAATATTTTCTTAGTTTCACTGTTTTTATTCAGTTTGATTTATTCATTCTTTGTCTTTCTTTTTTTATTTGTAAAGTCCTATGGTCTCAGAAACCTGGCAGGTACCCAACAACATTGCCAATGCTGCTGGTGCCTTAGGTGGGTCCTGGTTATAGCTTATATGGTACCAGCACCAGAAGAATCCCCGACCTAACTGCAATCTCTCCATCAATCATATATATGGGCGCTTGGGTTTAAACAGGCAGAGGTCTTGATCTGTCTGAAATTTTACATGGATCAGCCTGATTTGCCCAAAATTGAACACTGCTTTGCCCCCAGCCCAGCTTGCATGCATATGGTTGTATATTAGTCTTGAAAATTTTGTCAAATTATCTGGAAAAGGTTGATTCATGGTTTTCCCAAGGATGTTTGTGTAAAGTGAACATATGTAGCCTCAGTGAGAATTTGAACTCACTTCATTGATACTGTTCTCTAGGCTTTTAATTGATAAACCAACTTGATCTTGCAAAAACTATCATAGTTTTGACCATAAAATCTGCATGATATATTTCATTCTGAGGTCACATAGGGATCACTTTGATGAACATGATCTGAATAGGTAACAGTCATCTCAAACCAAGGACCTATCCCAAACCATGCATAGTAATTTATGAAGCAGTTTTCAGGGAAATAATGTACATAATATGGCAAGAAATCCTACACTCATAGTTTGGCTTTAATTATTGCATTGTCCAAGTAGCAGTCATAAGCATCTGTAACCTGATTCAACCATTCAAATTTAAGGTCTTCAAGGTCTTTTTCTTGGCTGGCTTCATTTTTGGCAATGGTTGATGTCTGGAATTCTTTTGCATTTGCTATGACCTGTGATGGATTATTTATCAGCCAGGCCTCTGGGCTGAGCTTTAAAAGACTCCACCTGACCTTGAACCCAACCCGACTTTTCGATGAAAAAAAAAGAAAAAGTGATCAGGTCATCTTAAATAACTCATGTTGTTATACAATGTAAAATGTACATCGCGTATAAAATCATGAAGTTACATGATTCAATACTTTCTGAATTGTCTAGTTTTCCATACCATACTGAAATTCAGTATTTGGATAATTCACTTAAAAAGAAAATTAGCCAGTAAATGTCCAAATGCTCATACAATATAGCCTCAGAACGTCTCTAAAATTGGCTAAATTTTGAAATCTTTTATTGAGATTAAAACAAGGGAGAACTTGCTGCTCTGCATTTCCTCACTTTTTAACACTACACAAAGGGCAAACATGACCTTCGTTGTCCATCCCTATTTTAGCCGGAACTTGAGTTGTTAGAATATTGTGACATAGAATTTGGGGAATTGTATTTTTTCCTAATAAATCCTGCTGGAATAAGGAGAGAGGTCTTATATGATATCAAAAATGATAACTCAGCTACATGTTTTTTGCTAACTGATAAGGTTTCTGCATCAATGATTTTTTAAAAAGCATTCTGTTTGCAGAGAGAACCATTTTTCTTTCTGGACATGCAAAAGATAGATAAATATTTTTCAAATTTTTCTGCTAATGTTGGTCTGCTGAATCATAAAAAATTGAAGATTGAATTCAATATCAACTTTCCATCCTGCTAATACAGTAAACTCCTGTTATTACAGCACCCTCAAGGATTTAAGAGTGCCATTATAACAAATTTTCTGTTATAGCGGTGGATTTTAAAAGTGTATTGATAGTGAGACTAAAAAGTATAGACGAAAATTACTTTTTAATACCCTTTCAGAGTCTAATGCCTCATATATCAGTTTCAGGTCTGTAAGTAAAATAAATGAACCAAAAATTAATCTATAATCATTGATTTGAAAGAACATACAAACAAATGTGTCATTGGATGCGTGAGTCATTAAGTGAGTGCTATTACTGTTTGGTTACAGGAATCAAAATGCAAATGTATTTGAATATATATGTATCTATATATACATATACATATTTGATTATCCGTGAGGGGAGTGTATGTATCTAAAAACGTAAATATGCATTCATTTGCATATGTATTTGTGAGTTTTTCTCTCTTTTTATGTATATGTATATATATATATGTACGTACAAACACACACACACACATATATATATATATATATATATATATATATATATATATATATATATAAAATGACTTTTTTTCAATGACTCATTACAGATTGAACATTCTGATTTACTTGAAGATTTTTAAATGAACCAATATAAATATATTTACTCATATATAAATATTCCTCACATGGAAATCCTCTTCTATAACTTTTAATTGTATCTGGTGTACTGGTATCACTGTGTCAGAATCTATTTTTTACATCAACATTGATTGTGAACATTATGTTCTCTTAATGATGGAGGAGAAATGGGAAATTATACTAATATATACCCTAAGGACCTTGAATGAAAATCAGAACATGACTGGATGTAAACAACATTTCTAGATCTGAATATTAGAATTGAGGATGGAATGTTTGCCTATAAATTGTTTGATACCGAGACTCATTTTCATTCCATATTGTGCACGTGCCATATAAAACAAGTAGTATTCCATCTTATATATTTCACGGAATTATCATCAGAATATTTAAAATTAGTGTGGTCGATTATGTACAAATATCACAATTCAACAATGTAATCATCAGTATTGATATTTTTTCAACAATTCAAATTAAAGTTTGACTCTGTCACAACACACTAAAAACAAACTGTTAACAAAACAAATTGCCACTTTAGAATATTCACTGAAACAAAGAGTTCTTTGAAAGGGAAGGAAAGAAAAGATTAAAAAAATTGGAAATGTTAATTTTTACAAATCTTGCTAATTAATCAAATACATTCAATTTATGTTTGGACAATCCAATCTCTTCTTCCTATCTTTGCTGTTATCACAATTGTTAGACCAATTCGTTCTATAGCCTTCTCCGAATGGAAGATATAATATCAATACAGAAAAAAATCTCTGTTTCTGGTAGTGCAAATACAAAAATAGTATCAAACAGAAAATCAAGTGTCAAGAGAAATGATTGTAAAATAAGTTATTCTAATTTAACAATCTGTGCAGTACGGTTTGTTTTATGCTTATTAAAATGAATACGTTCTCAGTTTCTTTCTTTGTTAAATGAAGAATGACATCTTGAGCCCCTGTTGAGTAGAAAAGAGAGATTATGGAATAATGTTTCTCTGAATTTTTGAGATGAGGTATTATTATTATTTCTATTATTATTTGGACTATCCTCATCTTGGTTGTTTTTCATACAACGTTTTGGATGTTGTACTCTACGGCCTTCATCATGTATCATCTGGTAGGTGTGGGGAAGTAACGAACTGAACCTTTTATCTAACTGGCAGGGGTATACAGACCGCACTCCCCTCTTAGCAGTAGTAGTATTTTCAAATTATTATTGTCTCACACTAGGATTGAACCTAGAACCATTAGTGTACAACGGCCAAAACGTTGTATGAAAAACAACCAAGATGAGGATAGTCCGAATAATAATAGAAATAATTATGGAACAATTCATTTTTTTGGCAGCGTTAGGTACAGAGATTTGATCATACCACTAACCAAGCACTCGGGCAATTCCCAAACTTTACATTTCGGATGGTATCTAACACCTGCTTGTGAAGTAGATAAAACTACATGGTTTATTTTCTATTTTACATATAACTAGAGAGAGAGAGAGAATGGAAAAAAGAACTCTTTTCTTATAGGTTTCATATATTACACCCAATAAAGCCCTTAGAATGATTTGTCTGAACAAAAATCAGGATGTATAATTAATCTTGACTAATTTTCATCTATATCTCTAATTTTAGTTAATATTCATCACAACTTTTGATTCGGGCCATAAATCAACAGCAGCAATTAGACAACATAATCGGGAATAAAGAATAAGCCCATGATGAGAATTGAACTCATACTCTTTAGCCATAGGAAGGCCAGTATACGCCTGGCTGCTTGACCTCAGGGTTCCATAGAAGCTGATTTACGCTGTTAAACCTAACTCCTTACAACCCATATTCGATGCTAGTCAAAATTAATAATGCATATTCCATCCAATATTAAGGATGAATTGGAATATAAAATGAATTGAAAAAAGTTGGAATTTTTATGACTCTTCTCAGAGTTCTAAACAATAAAGAGTGCAGTCAGTGATGTGCATCATCCGTCAAGGTTTGTGGTTTTTATTAACATCAGCAAATAAGACATTTAGTGGATCTAAGCTAAATTTTCTTTCTTGGTGAAAATAAGAAGCAATCAGTAGAGAAAAAACAACTATCTAACGTTCATTTGAATCTTTCAAAAGTTTCAAGTGGTACAGTAGACCTCCACTAATCTGGTTCCCCCACTAATTTGGCACTGATGACTAATTTCCAGGGCAAGTATAACAAGAGTGATGCTGGTACTATCAGTTCATCCAACGTGCCTGTACAATACATTACTTCCTTGAAATTTCATGATTATGTCCTATTTTTACTTTTACTGATTTACTTGATCTGTTAAATGTAGGATGAGGTAGCTAGTCATTTTTTAGAAGTAATCCTTCTATGATTGGGCACTTTCACTGATCTAGTACACCTCAGGTCCTAATCATACTGGATTAGTGATAGATTATTGTATGAATGAATGTATAAGTATGATCCCTTTAAACCTGATTAATAATTTTTGTGTTCAACCATAAAAATGGATACATCAAACTAGAAAGAGGCTAAAAAAACCATAGAATTAAAATCATGCAGTTGAATTTATGACTTTAAGCCCAGACTATATCGTATTTTTTTTCAAGATTCGCTCACTCGAATTGTAATCCTCATTCACCCATAAACTGCAAATGTTGAAAATTTCTGTTATTGCAGCTAATCAAGTCAATAAAATTTCCATTTTATTCTGATTGATGGAAACTCAGTTCTGTGAGACAGAGCTTCCAATGGATTTTCTTGCAATAAACAAGAGCTTTTATCTAGTAATGGATAACCACTAGACTTGCTACCTTCTGCAGTTGATAAGTTAGGCAGAATTGTCATAATTGTTAAAATCACTTGGATGAAGAGGCAGCTACAATCACTTCTACTTCCTTCTGGAAAAATTAATTCACTGTTATCTTTATGAAATCATTAATTTCAAGATTTTTGATATTTTGTTAAAAGAGACATTCAAATCCCAAAGTTTGAAAAGTTAAGAATTAGTTTCAGTCAAAGATAAAAATCCCTGGTGTAGGTTTTGTATTTATTTATTAGAATGTTGAAATTGGTAAAAGTTAATCCTGAGGGGAATGTATTGAGAGTGGTGTAGCGGTTAACAGCATGGACCATGGAGTCAGCAAACTGGGTTCAAACTATGGTCAATGCTGCTTACATTTACCTTGCATTAATGCTCTTGGGTCTCCTCACCCTAGCTATGGGTAAAATAGCAGGGTAGACACGGCTCTCTAGCCTTGGGAAACAACCAGTCTAGGAGAGTACAACTGATTTAAGACCAGGTGGTGGAGCCTGTTAAACATTCTTCCAGCAAGTCCTGTAATCAAACTGATACCAAATCTATTGTGCTTTGCTTTCCTTTGGACCGCATCACTGGTGTCAAGAGGGAGATCCTGTCAAGAGGGCATCTTAGCATCTCCATATGCTTTGCCCAGATTTGCCCCCTAGAGAGATAATTTTGGTGACGTTTCATGGTCGATTAAGACAGGAAGTCTTCTATAATGATTTGCACTGGAAGATTTCTTTTGAAACTGATGATTAGGCAGTGGTGGCCCTAGGCCTGACTGCACACATCTTGCAATTTTACTTGATTTTTTTTTGCATAGTTTTTTCATTTGAAAAAAAAATAATTTTCCCAGATTCCTCAGATTGCACCTCAAGAGCTCTGGCACTACCCTGCAGGAGTAAAAATCATAAAATTTACACCATTGTGCAAATTGGTGTCGGGAGAAAGAGTGAACAGATTCTCAAAAAATCATTCGACTCATTTCCTTTCAATGATTCTTGAATTCTGTTTTTGTGCTTCAAACTGGGATTTTCTATTGTTATTAAGAAGCACGCATTGACATTCCACGACTATCCTCATCTTGTTTTTATCACATTTCTATTGTTTCTAACAGTCTTTATATATACCATTGTTCATTCAAATAGATGTTGAATTGAATATATAAACCATTATAACTAGGAACAATGGTTTTGGTTGACTATTTTTTTTACTAACTGGTTAACCCATGCTATCATAGAATGACGAGAATGTTTGAATAATTTCGAATTTGTGCTATACTTGAAAAATATAAAAAACATATTGCTCTGCATTCCTCGTTTATGTTGTTCAAATAGGATTAGCATTTAATAGTTATCTCCCTTGACAGAAGCCAGAAATATAGACAATCATATAATGTATTATATAAGTTGATCTCTACCAGAAAACAACTAAAGATTCTAATTGCGGCTGTAACAAAAATAACAAATATGAGGCTAATAATGATGAATATCAATTGCAATATGAGTCTAGATAATCTAAGGCCATTAGTTATCTTGTGCATCACAAAGTCCATAAGAATAGAAGTACAGATAAACACCCCAAGATCAAGATATTCACACCCGCTTAAAAGAATTTAAAGAAGAAAAGTTATCATATATACATATATATACAAATAAGCATTGCTAGGCATCAGCTCAAAGATATATCAAAGGTAATTTTGGTGCTTCAATAACTAAAAGATAATCGCTATATAACAGACGTTTTTTTTTCTAGCTGGTAGCTTTACTATTTATAAGATCAAAACCTCTTCAATATGTATTTGGCTTTTCACTTCTCTGAGCTTGATGAGACAATTTCCAATCATATCAGAAAAGTAATGAGAATGTCGCTTCTTTTCCCCCAGGGTGACAGAGAATACTTAAGCACTCTTTCTTCCTAAGCTTGATGATATCGAAGATAGCCTTTGTATTGATAATCAATTGGAGTGTCATATCCACTTCTCAATTAATAGATTTAGGATTATTTTTTTCATATATCTACTAAGAACGAGCAATTCACGTCAACTCTTTATGGAATAAGCCATGACAAAAGAAACTCTATTCACAATCTCAATTGCTGTTCATAATTTCAGAACAAACGAATATGCTGACGCAGTGTAAAGTTGAATAAGTAATGGCTAGAAATAGCTAGAATCATATAATTGCTTGAAAAAAGAATGCTGAATAGTAAGTGTTGATAAAATTTACCTAATTCTAAATTATTTGGCTGCTGATTCGTAAGCATAAAACACAACTAAAAAAGCAGTAATTCTACAACAAAGTAAATGTGAGTTCTCCATTTTCAATGGATGTGCAATGTTGATAAAATACCTGAAGGGACAAAATACTGATTGATGAAATACAGAGTATTTTTTCCAGGTTAGTGGCATCATAAACGGAGAATATATACTAAATTCAGCTGAGTAGATCAGACTGAAGAAACAATTCGTAACAATGGTAACTCTTTGTGAGATGAGTTTTCTAAAATGAAACACCCAAAATATTAAGTAAGCTTAGCTTAATTTATTAGCACAAGGCTACATTGTGAGGCATCTCGTGAAGATCAATCTCAGTGCCGTTGTTTCGGTCTTCTAAAATAGCTTACAAATGAAAGGGAAATAGAATTGGTCAGCCAATTTCCATACATGGAGTTCTAACCAGAAAGTAACATAGAGACAGAATAACTTACAAATATATACCCCAGTGTTTTAGGGTATATGACAATACCCAGGAACGAGCCAAACAGTTATTTGTTAGAAACCCCATACGGATAGTGAGCCTAATTAGTTGAACCGTGATAGCTAGAACTGTATCCAATATTTTTGTGTCTATGTTGGAGGCTCAAAGTAGTTGAATATGTATGAATTTATAGAATTGTTTCGGCAAACATCTTCATGGCTCTGCTTTCATTGATAGCATTAAAGGCTACTTTGATATCAATGAGAGATCTCTGTCCATGCATGAAAACCAGAGTACAGGTTAAGACTAGTGAAAAGCAATCCGGCTGTGAACAGAGGATTGTGTGATATATTGCATAAAAGATTTATCAACATGATTGAACCTTCAATGGGTGGGCCTAATGTGTTTATCTGCTGGCCAACATGATACCAATAAGTAGATAATATCAAGCATTATTGGGTTATCTCTGAGTAGAGATGTAAACATCAATATATTATTCCTTCAGCAGTGAATGTTGAGCATTTATTTGTATATGGTTGAATGCACAGGAAGACATATCGGATGGACAATAGGATTGGTAACCTTCACTTAAACTGGCTGGATCAGGTCACTCGAGTAGTTCCCAGCTTATGAGCTGAATATTTAAGATAAGGTTAATTTGAAAAGGTGCAGACTATATTCTACTGCATTAAGATTGGCGCCCTGGATGGGGAACTACATAGCTGCAACTGATGAGTCTCCAAAAGATTCCACTAAATCTGGAGCCATTAATCTATAAGAAAAAAATACTTATCTATTGGCTGGAAGAGCATTCTTTAGCAAGATGGACGGGTATTCCTAGAAGCAATTAAATTAGCATACGTTTCATTTCTCTCAAAATATCCTTCACAATTTATTGAGAAAAGGGAGCTATGATTGAACCTCTCATGTATGGTAGATTCCAACACACAATAAAACTTGATTGATTGGAAAATCAAGTATTTTGGTCAGTTTGACATATTTAACTCAGTGTTACATATCTCAGGCAACACAAACATTTCTCATTTTCATCCAGCCAAAAGTTTTCATCTAATCTTGTCAAGTGTATGTTGGATTTAGCATTTATGGTTAGCTAGACATTCATACTAACTTATTATAATTGAGATGCTCTCCAATCATTATGAAGTGACAAAGTACAATATTAGATATTTTTATTCATTTATTTGTTAGATGTTATTGAATCATCATCAACAATTCGTATGCTGCTATATTCATTCATCTTTATAGTTTTGTTGATTTTATCGGAACTCTACTCAGACAAGATTCCCTTCGGCTGGGAGTAAATAAAGAGGGGATGTGAGTTTAAGTCTCACTAGAGGCTTATTCTTTATTCTGATCTGTGCAGTTAATTTACTCACAACTGAAAGGAAATGTCTAAGAAAAGTTGCAATAAAAGTATCAAGATGAAAATAAATAATAGTATCAAAATTGTTAGTAATGACAGACATTTTTAGTTTTAGTTTTTGACTATTTTTTATCATAATGTTTTTGGCCAATCTACTCTTTGATTGTTAAATTCAAAATGAAGAAATAGCTTCAGCATAGACTTGAAAATCTGTCATATCATAAGAATATGTTTTAACACAGAAGCTGCCTGAGCTTACATGATATGGTAAGTTACTTTATTTCGAATCTTTCAGCTAATATCTTTTTTTTTGCAAATTTTTCCCAAGTTGCAGTGTTGATTACTACTATTGTTATTTCTAGAAGGTCTTGTTCTGAGATTCTATATTTCTACTTTTTTTCTTGTAGACTCCTTTTGGAGCATAGGGCTGCATAATAGGCTGGACTTGCTAATCTCACACAAAAGACGAACTACCTTACTGGGCTAAAGGGCTCAAGCAGACCTATCACCCATTGGTGGAGGAAGAAGTAGATTCATACCTTTTCCAAGGGGATTAGTACCAACAAAACATAAGCAGCCAAAACTTGAACTTGGTTCTTCAATTCTAATTTTTCTGTGCCAATGACCGCTACACCACTTCAAGTAGTATTAATAGTAACAAATAAAATCTTCCTTTGCCTCTTCTAGAAAATGCTCAAAATCAAACAGCTTGTTAGTTAATTCCAAGAGAATTAGTAGTCAAGTTTTTCACTATTTAAATTAGTGATTAAAATTCCCACAATTAGAAAAAAAAATCTTTATGGGTTTTTTCAATTTCTGAGATTCTTAAAATGATAATCTACCAAAACATTGTATTAGCCCAAGAAATTAACCAATTTTCATTAGTCATAGAGATTGTAAAAATATACTTCCAAGGTTATACCTAATCTATAATATTACTCAACTTTCAAGAACAAGAAAATCCTGCTAGTTCTAAAAAGAATGGTATACAACCAATGCATCCTCCTGATAGTCGCCTATGGAGCTGAAACATGAAACCTAACCAAGAGACTGACCCTCAAACTGAGAACCATGCAACGTGCACATGAAAGAATCATGCTTAACCTCACGTGGAGAGATCACAAGACAGCACAATATATTAGGGGTAAAAACAAGAGTCAGAGACATCATAGAATCTATTAGGAAACTTAAATGCCAATAGGCTGGTCATGTTGAAAGAATGGCAGACAACCTCTTGACATCCTGACTCACAACATAGATCCCCAGAGATCACATGCGCAATCAAGGCTGGCAGAATATAAGATAGCAGGACAATCTGGATGAGTCTAGACACACTTGGCTCTGTGATGCCCATGAAATTTGGCAAATCCTTGGGAAGATCTATGTCTAATGACAGTTGATAAAAACTAATGATGATGAAAGTATTCATGTCACACAGAAGCTGAAAATGAAAGGCATTTTCACTGACAGAAAACAAAGGAGACAAATAAATTGGAAGAGGAGGTATTAATACAATCAGCATGCCTGGCGTATTAGTACAGTAACTAAAAGAAAAATTTGAATAAATACAGTATGTTATGTAATGGTCATAGGTTTGCACTTAAATGGAACATGATTTTTATTTTTAACTCTTTTGCTTTATTTTTTATTATATATATTTATATTCATCTCTATTACTATCATGTGTGCCATGTCAGTGAGTACAAAGGTCAAATAGAGATATCTACAGTGAAGTATAATATAGGTGACGAATACGGTGAAGAAGGAAGAGGTGATCAGGCAGCTACATTACCATTTTTAAGAGAAAAGAAGTGTAGTTCAAACAATGATTGTCAGTCCTGAAATTAATTCAGCTTCTCTCTTTTTGCAGAGCTTAAATAGAGTGGCTTAAAATCACATTTCATTTTGAAACTTAAATAATCAAAAAAAAAAAGCAAAAGCAGCAAAGACATATTCTCTTTGCAAATATTCATTTTGGACCTTGAAAATTACTTTAAATAGATTGTGAAATATAACATCCCAAAAATGCCTTCCATTTTCAACTTTGCAGATTAATTTTACATGGATAAGAAATTAATCAGCTACCAAGATCACTAGATTTGACTGCTCTTGATTTTTTTTATTTTGGGAGTTACTTTAAAGAAAGAGTTTGCGTGAACAAGTCCTAAAAAACTGATATTGAACCAGAAACAGAGCATTGGAGCCAGATGCATTACAATATGTAAAGAAACACTGCTTAAAAGAGGTTCGACTCAGCAGAGCTGAAAAAGCAAGACATTTGCTAGGTGCTATATTTTACAATGAGTCAAAGTAATTTCAAAGGTCCAAAATAAAATAAATATATCTAAATGGAAAATTTCTTTACCTTTTTATCAAAAAAAAAATTTGTTCAAGTTTTAAAATGGAAAGTGACTTTTGCACAACCCTTACCAAATACCATTTCCCAGTTGACCAAATACCATTCCAGAAGTCTGCATTTTTCTCAAAGTTTTTATCCAGTTGGTCCCTTTAAACATTCCTTAGAAGGTAGTAAAACTTATCTAATAGAATTTTCAAATCAGGTTTCTCGGAAAAATTCCTGACGCATGCATCAGTTAGCAGGAAAATTGTTATCAAAGCCAACAAGTCATTTCGACAAAGGCAAATATTATGAATCTCTGCTAATTCCTGTTTTAGTAATTTCGGAAAAAATAGTCATCTAAAGTATGAAAGCAATTCCTAAACCATATTTGTAGATAATCACGATTTCATTAACAAACAAGAACAGTGGTTTATTTTCAAATTATTCATTAGTGTAACAATGTGTTATAATATTTTACCACAAACTTCAATTTTGTGCGTAAGAATTAGAAAATTATTCAGTTTCCTAAAACCATTGTTCCATAGAACTATTCACCTTTATTGAAGTATAACACATTTTATGCATAATCCCCAACAAGCATAATGAAAAAGCACTTTACTTTCTAAATGCCAAAATGAATGTTCAAACTGAACTGTGGCTTAAAGAACAACAAAAATAGGTGCTAAGGTTTTCTTTTGGCCTTCAGTAAGAGTACCACAAGGCAATTAAATGTTCAAGTATTAAGTTAGTCCATAGTCTTGTATGTAATACTCTCACCGCACTATCAGGGGAGATAATCAGGAGATAATGCTGATGCACTCACTATGAGCTAGTCACAAAAATGTTACGACAAAAGTGGTAGGTGACAAGTGAAAATTTTTGAGCTAAACATAGAAAGGAGAAGGGAGTGCTGAGGCTCCAAACTGCTAAACATACAAATTGAGGTTAGGGTTAGGTTTTAGGGTTAGGTTTTAGGGTTTGTGTTAATAATCTTTTTTTATCTTATATAGCTTACCTGAATATAATATGGATGTACGTATGCATTACTTTTTTTAGGATTAGCTTGATTGCATCTTTGGTTTTTTCCTGCCCTTATCATAGCCTCTTTTCTTCCTTAGTTTTTTTCTTGTAACTGTTTTGTAAACAGCTGCATTGTATCTAGCCCTTTCAGGGTTCTAGCTCTTTTATAGTAGCTGTTTTGTAAATGGCTACATTATAGCTAACCCTTTCAGGGCTTTAGCTCTTTTGTGGCAAGCTCTGTCAGGGTTTTTGCCTTTTTCTAGTTACTGTTTTGCAAACAGCTACATTGTAGCTAGTTCTTTCAAGGTTTTAGCTCTTTTGTAGCTGGCTCTTTTTTAGTAGCCGTTTTGTAAATAGGTACATTGTAGCTAGTTCTTTCAGGGTTTTAGCTCTTTTGTGGCTGGCTCTTTTTTAGTAGCCATTTTGTAAATAGGTACATTGTAGCTAGTTCTTTCAGGGTTTTAGCTCTTTTGTGGCTGGCTCTTTTTTAGTAGCCGTTTTGTAAATAGGTACATTGTAGCTAGTTCTTTCAGGGTTTTAGCTCTTTTGTGGCTGGCTCTTTTTTAGTGGCCATTTTGTAAATAGGTACATTGTAGCTAGTTCTTTCAGGGTATTAGCTCTTTTCTAGTAGCTCTTTTGGGTTGCAACTGATATTGCATACTATAGAAAAAAATTCTTGTGAAGATTACTAAATTAATTAACCCATATCTTCATCAAAAGAACCATGGCAACAATTCAGTACAGCAAAGTTAGGAGTTTGGTGAGTATTTGCATAGCAATATGCAAATTTCTGTTGAGCTTCAGGCATAGATATGCTTTGATCTTGATCACTTACGACCTCCTGACACTGTGTACTGATTAATTGGACAGAGGCTGGTCAGCTAGTTAGGACTGAACTGGCAAATAACCATAGGTCAAGATTGAGCTGTCAGAATGAGAAACACTTGACCGCTGGTCACCAAATTGCTTTGCTTGCTGACAGCCAATTCCCAAATGTCTAAAACAGGGGTCGGTAAACTACAGCCCGCAGGCCAAATCCAGCCTGCGGCCTCATTTCATCCATCCTGCCGACTTCATATAATATGTGATACTGCACTGGAAAAATTCTTTGTTTTCCTCATCTATCTTTAACAAATGAACAATAAAGTTCAAAATTGAGAAATAGAGCAACAGTTTTTCTTGCAGTGGCCTCTAATGGATCAATGTTTTATGGCTAAAAATGTTTCAACACAAAGCAATCCTGCTGTTCCATTGATACATAAAATTTGAACTGCAACTTGGCAACATTTTGTCCCTATATAGAAGAATATCATACTTTTCATTGATCGATAGCTAATGGAAGCTTATGTAGGTGTATATTGCTATATTGAAAAACAGTGAAGTACTGCATATTTTGGTGGATGAGGTGACTATCAGATAAAATGAGACCCCTATTTCTGTCTGGATTTCATGGTTTTAGTCACTGTTTTTGTACCTGGCCAATCAGGTGACCCCATCATCGTTTTTAAAAAAAATTTTTTTTGTAAGTGTCATCTTATCTGCTAAAATATACAGTAATTAAAAGACAAGCTGTTTCCATAGCCTTGCTTGATAATTGTCTAGTTTTTTATTCACTTTGGCCTTCAAGATATGAAAACATTTCTAATCTATCCCACCTAAAAAAAAAAAAAAATTAGCTGACCCCATCCCTGGTCTAGAATGTCTTATCTGAAGTGAACACCTACTACAACAAAATCTCTACAAGAGGGAATCAGAAGCAGTCACGCAGCAGACACAGAAGGTGAATCTGGTTAGAAACAAAAGAGAGAATCCTTGGATGCAAATTCATACCTGAAAGACTGGCATTTGGAAGGGGATCTGGAATAAATAAACATGTCACTCGGTTATAATCACGACAAAAAAACATAAAGCGATAACAAATTTGGACTTGCAATATCATGGAAACAATTCAGAAGGAAGCAATGACCTGAGTGGGTGAAAAGAAGAAAAAGTTGGGCAAAGAAAAAAAATTGAAAAAAAAAAGAAGAAAAATTATAAATATATTAATATCTACATGCTTCTAACCTGAACCGAGTATGGCACAAAGGTACATCACATTCAGCACAGTCAGGGGGAATATCAACTAAAGCACACATCAACAAGACCCCATAGCCTTTTGAAATTATATTTTCAAAACAAACTAGTTTTCAGATGGATGACAGTTGAATAATCACTCGTTTGAATTGTCATTATATAATAAGTAATTTGAATTGAATGAAAAAGAAATTCATCAGTTTTTATAAATATCAAAAATGATTTTGATTTAATTTTGTTACTATTGTGTGATAAGTCTAACTTTCTCTAAGAGATGGTTTTTGGGAATAGAGAATTTGTGTTTGACAAAATTCAGTGATTTTAGGCAAACCAGGTCATTTCTTTCATATTGAATAATTGATAATGATTAATAATTGATCAGAACAAAAAACTTTTATAAGTTATAAGCAGGGCAACATTGTCTGAAATTTTGAGGTGAATCATTACCACTATTCCAGCTTATATGTGAAGAAAGTAGCTTTTATCACAATATTTTGCTGATATAAGATGAAAGTAGCTTTTATCACAATATTTTGCTGATATAAGATGAAAGTAGCTTTTATCACAATATTTTGCTGATATAAGATGAAAGTAGCTTTTATCACAATATTTTGCTGATATGAGAAGATATTAGCTTTTATCACAATATTTTTGCTGATATGAGAAGGAAGTAGCTTTTATCGCAAGATTTTTGCTGATCTGAGAAGAAAGTAGCTTTTATCGCAAGATTTTTGCTGATCTGAGAAGAAAGTAGCTTTTATCACTATATTTTTGCTGATATGAGAAGAAACTTTCATCACTTTGATTTTGCTGCTATGAGAAAATTACTATCATTACATTTTTGCTGATATGAGTGGAAGGTTGCTTTTATCACTATATTTTTGCTGATACGAGAAAGTTTAAGAAAGCATGAAAAAATCAATAATGTTGTGACTACTTGTTAAAACTAGGGGAATAGTCTCAAGCAATGCACTTTGAGTTTGCAGAGAAGAATATGAACACACAACGTGCTAAAACAATCATCTTTTATTTTTCTTGTCTTTATTTTAACCCTGCCTGCATTGTTATGTAACAGTTGCAACAAAGTTTCAGTCAAGATTAGACACTTCTGATACCAGACTTCTTTATTAGCCATGGTTGTGTTCTCCAGGGATTATTGAGAAGATATTTAAGATGTCATCATTCTTTATTTATCAAAAAAATAAAGTTAAAGAATAAAGTTAACCATCTTTGTTGACATCGGAATGGGATCTTCAAGATTATGTAAATCTTGTAATAAGATTTATATACCATTTTGAAGGAGAATTCCATGTCGCTTTTTTGCCCCAAACAAAGTCCAAATTGACTATTTCATTATGTGTGATTTTCTGAGAGGAAACATTGCTTTTTATCAGGTATTCATAATACAAAAAGTGCACATGTTACAGCAAGATTGTGAAACTAGTGATTTTTTTAAACCCCTGGGGGTTTTGTGAAATCTATGAACATTTGAGCAAATTCATGAAATCCTTATTTTCACAATCATTGTAGTATTGTTTAACAAGCTTGAGATGCTGACTATTATGAATAATGAGTTCAATCCTCATTGGGTTTTTCACAACGGCGGCCTTGGGTCAAACTTTGCTTGATTTACACAGTAAATACTGAAGCTTGATATTTACTAAGTCTTGCTTAGTTTGACACAGGGCCACAGTAGGGAAGTGCCTAGTGAGGACAAAACTACAGAAGTAATGATCAAAATCACAAGATTGTTAACCATTACTATACTGTTACTGCCATCACCAGCCTTTTAGTGTCCATTGCTTGTCACAGACCTTCCACAAGATTCACCAGATCTCTCTATCATGGGTGTCACTTTTTATATATTGTTTAGTTTGTCACATCGTCTCATATTTTGCTAGCCACAGTTTTGCTTATGATTCCCAGAGAATTGTGTTTTGATATTCAGCGGTTTTCTGCCATTCTTGCTACATGACTAGCCCATTGCCATTTGTGTTTTCTAATAGATTCTATATCTCTGACTCATGTTCTTTTGTTTTCTTATGTACTATGCAGTCTTCAGATCTCTCCCTGTGATCCTGAGCATGATTCTCTTTGGCACAAGTTGCATGGTTCTCAGTTTGAAGGTCAACCTTTCAGATCCATAGGTGAATATCAGGAAGATGCATTGGTTATATACTGTCTGTTTTAGGATTAATGGGATTTTCTTGTTCTTGAAGTTTGAACTGGCTCTACCAAAAGATTGTTATCATAGAGTGATTCTTTGCTTGATTTCTTCTTCTTTTGAAGGTTTCATGGAGATTCGTTATCCTAGGAAGTTGGAGTGGTTTACTCTCTTCAGCTCTGCATTTTCTATTCCAATCATTATGTCTTTGTCCCCTATGTGCTTGTTGTACCTGATATTTGTTCGATTAAAGTTCATGTGGAGGCATACTTTCTTGCTCTTTTCATTCAGTCACTCTAGCATTCTTTGAGGTTCATGAAGGTTTTCAGCGAAAACAATGATCTGAAAGATATACCAACGTATAACAAACTTGGTTTGATAAGGAATTCAAAAATAGCAAATTGTTCAACTAAATTATTCATTGTTTTGTTTCAATGCTTTATTGTTGGCTACAGTTTCAACTGTCCCTGGTTGGGTTCCATATGTTACAATATTACATACTTGGATCATTCGTGATATTTTAGCTGGGAGGAAAGATTCATGCATTTCCCAAGTGAAATCAGTACTATTAACCATTTATCCATCCTGCACCTTCATGTTTACTGATTAAAAAAATTCATTCAAATCAAAATCGAACATTCTGTTGTAATCTATTAAAAGTTTTCCATCTTTAACTCATAAACTGTGAATGAAGAATGTTTCACTTATTGCAGTTCCGAGGCTGACAATAAAATATCTGATTCATTCTCAGATCTACCTATGAGTCAGGGCTTTTATCTTGCAATAAATGACATGCAATGGATCAACTAGTATTGGACCATGGTTTTACCTTGCAACAAAAAACTATTAGACTTCACCACATTCAGGCCAGGAGCACGCCATTTGCAATATATAATGAGGTCACATGACTATCATATTTACCAGAAATTGAATCCATATCTTATAAGCTTGAAAATGATATATGACTTCCCAGGGTTTTTTTTAGAAATGAGAGAACTTGAATCCATCCATCATGTCCTTGCTTTGTAACCCCTTAAAAAATCCAGGCATGAATGAGTTGAGTAAGTTTTATACAAAATCCAATATTTTGTTTTATTTTCTGCATTTGTGTAATATAATATGCAAAAGTGGCAGGGAAAGTGATCCATTTGATTTTGGTAGACTTTATTTACCATTCATAGTATGGCACAAGGTCAAATGATTATAGGAAACTTGTGCTGTGCTGATTTTCTAAATAGGGAAAGAACTGCCTGCTTTGAAAATCAGCATTTTTTCTAATGTTGCTTGTCTACAAAGTAGCTGTTTGCCTTCTTGTAGGGTTATTCTTTTTAAAGTTTGGTTCAGAAGTATGTACCATCAGTCACTTCCTAGAATGCAATCAACACAAATTTTTGTTTTTTTTCTGTTTGACCTTCTTTTTTATAATTGCTTTTTATTGACAAGAAATCAGAAATTCATTAAGATTATTATGTGATAATACAAGGTATGTAAAAAAGAAAAGAAAATATTATTTTGTCAATCAGAATATGATAAAACTAATGATGTATACCTGTAAATTTTTTCTTTGTAATATCTGTAACTGTCACATTCAAGAGACAATCAAATTAGGTTCTGATTGCTGCCTGTTTATTCTGACACTCCCGTTTATCATGGTTTATGTTATTATCAATCATTATTTTTAATGTTATGAAATAATGTAAATCTATATTCACAATATTGTTATGAGAAAATACTGAAAATATCCAATGAAAAGCAATTCAACAAGCAACAATTGAAAGATGGATAGATAGATACTTGATACCAAGAACTCATGATTTACTTGCTCAGATCTTGCATATAAATACAGATATAAGTATATAATATGCTGACATTCTCTGGTAAAAAAAAAAAGCAACTAGTAAAATTTTATTTTTAGGCAGTTGCAATGTCTAAAACAGCCATAAACACATCTATAGAATTAATAGAATGTATTTTACAGAATTGTTAATATACATCAGAATTGGAATTGACAGGAAATAAGTTTAGTGGAAAAATAAACGTCTTTAAAATTTCAACATGGTATTATTTTTTTACTTTGTTAATTTCAATTTAAAAGACGTTTCAGATGTACATTTGTGAATAATGGTGATATTATACTTATTTACTCATATAATGGTGTGATTTTTCTAATTTCTTTGATTAACAGTATTAATTCGTATGAGTAATATTTCCAACACTAAAGGTGAGTGAAATAAAAAAAAGATTATAAGAATGTTTTCTATTTGTTAAAAAGCAAAACAACCATCTTTTAGAGACAACTCTCATTGGGTTATATGGCAGGGGACAAAGTGATCCTTGCAAGCTTCAAGTCATGTCAAGACCAGGACTTTATTTTTACATTTTTTATGATCAACCCCTTGGCAGGAAACAAGTGCTCTAAACGGATACTTCGATCCTAATCACACAATTTGGTATGTACTCAATTAAATGCTGAGTGCACAGGGGTATTTTTGTCCTATTGAAGATTTTCCACACTTTGATCATACCAGGAATCGAACCCCTGGACCTTCTGCAGACATGCTAACCATTACACTACTCAAATGGACTTTTTGTTAGTAAAGACATGATGAAATTCATGTCATTTTAAAGATTTTAGAAGGATGTGTATCTATTAATGGAGTTGGGATAACTGACTTCTTGACTTGAATATGAGCCAACTATATAATTAACATTGGCACACAGCAGGCTGAAGCCACAGCACTTGCAAGCAGAGCAACAATCTGGAGAAGGAGAGAAATATTCCTGCAGAAATATAACCATTTCCGATTTGGTTATTGCAGTCGGTTAGAGTGCAACTAAGAGGCAGTGTATCTAAAGAATTAAATGTCAAGAATATTCCAGAGAACCTTGAGTTGGAATCTAATGTGTAGCATTGTTGGAATATATGGGGACAGCATTCCCTTATTTTTTGGGTACAGTGATAGAAATGGGTTTTCGTGAATCATGTGTATGGTAAGGCAGGGTTTTGAAAAGTGAGTATATGATGATGTATTGATTCATCATCATCATCATCATCGTCGTCAGTCTTTTAACGTCCGTTGTTGGACATAGACCTTCCCCAGGATTCACCACAATTCTCTATCATGGGCATCGCGGAGCCGGTTTTTCCTGAATTTGTCTAGTTCATCTCTCCATCTTGTGTTCTGTCGGCCTCGGTTTCTCATGTGATATTTGGGGATCCATGTTGAGAGATGAGATGTCCATTAATATTCTTTCATTCTTGCAACATGGCCTGCCCATTGCCATTTGTGTTTTTAATAATTCTTACAATGTCACGAACACCCGTTTTCTTCCTTACATACTGTGCCGTCTTGTGATCTCTCCATGTAAAGTTAAGCATGATTCTCTCATGCACACATTGCATACTTCTCAGTTTGTAGGTCTGTCTCTTGGTTAGGTTCCATGTTTCAGCTCCATAATTGATGATCAGGGGGATGCATTGGTTGTATACTCGTCTTCCGAGGATTATTGGGATGATTTTCGAAAGTTGAGCTTGCTCTGCCGAAGACTAGCCATCTCACAGTGATTCTTCACTTGATTTCCTCCTCTTTTGAGTGTCTCACGGAGATTCGTTGTCCTAAGTAGATGTAGTGGTCTACCTTGCCAAGTTTTGCATCTTCTATCTTGATGGTTATGTCCTTATTCTCAACATGATTATTGCACATGATTTTCATTTTACCAGAATTCCTGTGTAGGTCGACTTTTTTGCTTTCTTCATTTAAAAACCTGGGAATTTAGAAGTAAGTATATCCCATACTCCCCCACCCTTCCTTATTTTCACCGCTGTTTTTAGAAGGGAACAACTTTCCCTTACTATTAGAAATTCTGTATTAGAACAATTCACTGATATCATAAATTAATCAGCATATGTCTATATACATATCCCATATGATCTCATCTCTGGAATTTGTCAGATTTCAAAAACTATCTCAGGTGGAGGTTAAATGGGTAGGATCCGACAGCCCTCCATTCTCTTGCTTCTTTTTTAAGCACTACACCACTGAGTAAGAGTCAGGGTACCAAAAGAACTAAATACCAGGAATATTCCAGAAAAACTGATGATAGACAGATAAGTGTAAGAGATAAATCTCCGAAAGTGATGGGATATGACTAAAATTAATATTTTCTTGAGCTAATCTAACAATGTTTCAGATGAATTTCTGTGAATCATCTGCTTCATAAGTTTACCTTGTTTGGGAATTAGTGTAAATGATGTGAGACAGGTACTAGTAGTCGGTCAGTTTTATTGATTTTAAATGAAAAGGTTCCTTTCTGTAGATTATAATAACTTCATTACTAGATAATTCAAAAATAATATCACAATTGAAAGATAGGAATCTGCTATGATAATGAACGGTATGATTTTACTCTGTTTCTGTAACAATGAACTCTCGATTGAAGCTAACATCTTTGCTGATAAAAGTACCTCCTGCCCAATGTTTGAAACAATAGACTCAACTTACATGAATTCAGTTAGTTTTTAAGTCGATAGCTTTAAGCTAGTCTCTTTTCTATTTCGAGTCTAGACAAGTTCTTGTTATTTCAGTCTTATTCTATTGATAAGGTTGTACTGATTTTATTCAAGTTTATTGAAATCCAAAATCTATGCAGTTTATTCATATACAGAATATTTGAAAAGCAGATGTGTATCCTTAATTTTATACATAAGAATTTGTTAGTACTCTTTGTTATTCTTTCATATATTGAAGTTATTTTTCACTAATGAATAAAATCAATTTTATTTATCATTTTGAAAAGTGAATTGTACGCAATATGAAGAGTAATTATTTAGCAATATACTTTTTAAGTGATTTTCTCATTTTGAATTTCAGTATTTATTCCTTTTCGGATTCTCAAACAAATACACATACATGTGTTCCATTGACTATAATAAACACTTATATTTATATTTATATATATATATATAAATTAATGAATATGCGATAGGTGTAGTCAAAAAGTAACCAAACTTTTTGCTCTATCAACAACATTATGAGATTTATCTCCTTCAAAATAGTCCCTTCCATTGTTAATATATCATTTAGAGTGCTTTTTATAGTTCTGGGATGCATCTCGGAAGTCATTTTTAAGGATAGTGTGCAGGTCTTATGACAAATTTCCTTCAATCTCTTCTATTGTCAGAGATAGACAAATTTTCTGGGTGGATTTCAGTTGTAGGACAAAGAAGTGACAGCAAGGGCCAAATCTGGAGTGTAGAGCAGCAAAGGGACGTTGTTTTGTGTTTTGCCAAAAATTTTGTTCATCTCTGAGAAGACACGGCTCAAATTTTGCGTCAAACACAATACATCATCATTTTCCCTTTTAAAATCATTTGGCACACACTTTTACTGATTCCTACATCTTCAAAGACTCCACAGACAGTCAGGTAACAATTTCCACAAATCACAGCAAGCACTTTTTTAATGTGATTGCCCTCTGTTGATGTGATACGTGGTCCAGATTTGGCATTGTCTTCTGTGGATGCTCTTTTGGAATTGTAATATCAGTACAAGCTTATATCTATATTGAATACTTTT
The DNA here is from genome assembly GCA_963457665.1 of Thysanoteuthis rhombus. Lineage (NCBI taxonomy): Eukaryota > Metazoa > Mollusca > Cephalopoda > Oegopsida > Thysanoteuthidae > Thysanoteuthis > Thysanoteuthis major. The sequence goes on from OY735199.1 coordinate 76,373,481, forward strand.
TGCATTCACTGTATATTCTTTGAGTGTATTTATGTATGTATGTATGTATGTATGCATCTTTGAATATGCTGGATAAAATATATCCGAGGTACATAGCTGATTCACTCATAAACACATCTATGTATAGCATATCTGTCTAAATATGATCATGAAAGTATTACGTGTATATATATATATATATCAATCATATTAATATCTATGTAAAAAAGTAACTTGGCATCGCATTGAAATTTGAGTTAGTGGAGATTAGTTTCTATCTCAAGGCAGTTTCTTTTTATCCGAAGAAACTTGAGAAAAACTATTTGTCAACTCAAGTCAATGGTCGATGATAGATGAAATATCAAATCTTTCTGACACATATTTTTACAACCAATTTACTCAATTTGTCACAAAGAATATCTTTTAATCAGAAGATTTTCAATTTAGTCCATTATGACTTCTTTGATTCACCAGAAAGAAAGATTAATAAAAGCTCTGGTAACGTGTTGGCAGTTTTGATTTTGCTCAAAAAGAAACATACCAAAAAGAAAAATTGGTAGTTTGTAAATATTGAAAATTATGTTTTAGTGCGTTAGTAAAAATGTTATGATATAAATTCACTTTTTCCTTTTTTTTGGAAGAAATATTTAGTTATCAAAAATCATATGATCAAACAAGTTATTGCAAAATAATCAGAATCTAATTTATTGTTATTAAAAACTAAAACCCTCATCCAAGTGCAATTTACATCATTTTATCAAGAATTGATTGAATTATATGAAATTCCAAAGTTTCAAACTCTTTTCTCTCAGTTTTTATAATATTTTCCTTCAGTTGATGTTTATGAAGCAGTATCATAGAGACTATGCAATTGTCTTATTCCAGTTACAAACCAGCATTTTGAAATCATTATCATCATCATAATCAGTCTGTTAGTATCTGTTGTTGAATATAGGCCTTCCCCAAGATCTATTTTCAAAGGATAAATGATCCAGATGTATATCAACAAGTTCATATCTGCTAAATAATTGCCCTAGATTCATACCCCATTGTAATAATAACTAAGAAATATAATCAACTCTTATGGTGACTTTCTGAATGACTTTTCAAGTATTTTTGTGAGCAACCCCAGATAAAGATATCAGTATTTCAAAGGAAGGTTTACCAAATAGGTTTACCTTTGGAGATTGACCAAAAAATCTTCCTACCTTATTTCTTCATATCTGTTTTTTTGCCATACTGAGTTAAGCTAAGCTAAGAAAATATCCAGAAAGAATACTTATTTCTTTGCATATATGTGTCACGTAGCAATGCTCTTACCATTGAGATAAATAGTTGCCAGTAATGCAAAGGCCAAATAACAGCTCTCAACCCAAATTCTCATCTTGTTTATTTTCCGTCAATTTGTCTCTTTCAATGCGACAGTCACATATTTAAGAAATGGACATATATGGTCCGACAGAATGAATTATAAATTGCATTATATTATATGGAAATTTATTTGAAATGATCTCCTATCATTACACAATTATCATATCACTCAATTTGGACTAAACAATTAAAGAAAATGGGTTCTTTGCATATATGTGTGAGTTAGTGAGCATAGAGTTCCAGTAATTCTTCTTTCACTTGAAGTTTTTAGATGCTGAACTATCATTATGTATAAGTATTCTTCAGACTGTTGACCCCAACTCTGTTCATCTTTTTAGCACAGTATTTTGGCCATTGTACCCCATGACCTTCTCCAGGTGTAACATGTAATATCCATGATGTAAAAGAAAAAAAAACTGATAAATGAAACTCTCTTCCTTCAAGGATATAACATATTACACCTGAACAAGACCGAAGGGTACAAGTTATGCTCAAAAAGATAAACTGGAATGTGTACAACAGTCTGGAAACCAATATACATAATTCAAACTCTTTATATTTTGGAAACTTGTAACTATTTCTGATCTTTACTCAAACTCTGGAGAACATTGTTATTTCTTGTTCTGAACTATCTTACTGACTTTCGAGAGTTCTGTGTCTCTCAATATAATCCAAAATCTTCCGGAAACTGGAAATGCTAGACAGATCGCAACAAAAAGACAACAAAAATACATTAATGCCTCGGTTGTCTGGATATGTTCTAAAAAATGCAGTGCTAAATGAAATAGTGCTATACAGCATCATCATCATTATTATCATCAGCAGCAGCCTTATAGCTGTTGTTGGACAGACGTTCCCCAGGATTTGCTAGACCTCTCTATCATGGGTATCTGGAGTCAATATTTTCTGAATTTGTCCAATTTGTCACGCAAGCCACAGTTTTGCATACTATCTCTGCGGTTCCATATTCTGAGTTGTGATGCCCTGTGGTTGATTCTTGTAACTAGACCAGCCCATTCCCATTTGAGTTTTTCCAATGGATTCTTTGTTATCCAGGACTCAAATTTTTTCCCTAATATACTGCTCTGTCTTTTGGTCTTTCCCTGTGATTTAAGCATCATTCTCTCATGTGCATGTTGCATGCTGCCCAGTTTGCAGGTCTGTCTCTTGCTTATGTTCCATGTTTCGATTCAATAGGTGACTATCAGGAGGATGCATTGGTTGTATACGCTTCTTTTTAGGTATGATGGGGTTTTCTTGTCCTTAAATATTGAACTTGCTTTACCAAAAGTTTACCAACTGATTGTGCCTGCAATCTTTTTGAAATATATGATTTCATTATAAGATGAGATTGATTAGTGCTGTGTATCTAATCTGGTAGCTACTTTTAAGAGCTATTGAAACATCCCCAAGCTTTGATATACATTGCTACATAGTAAAATATAGTGTATGTGAATGTTTTTACTTTCATACACATGGCATATTAACCAAAGTGTACAATATACAGGTTTTTTTGGATGCTCTCCATGATGCTTTTATCATTATTTATTTAGGAAATTTAATATTACTAAATTTATTACAAAAAATATTTGAAAATGAGTGCTATAGCAAATCAGCCCTAAACGGGCTTGTACTAAACGGGGTATCACTGTATCTTTAAGTGAACGATTTGTTATTCCTTAATTTTATTGCAATATATGTGCTTTTTTGTGTTTAACTGGAATTTTTTATTTCAAACTTGAAGTTTTAATAAGTACAACCGAATTCTTTGAAGTAGCAATTTTTAATCTTTGTTTATAGCCTTGATTTTTAATGTCCAAACTGAATAGATATTAAATTTGTATTCTTGATCATTGATTAATTTCTGGATACAAAAGCAGTAACCAAACAGTAAATGTGAAATTTCCCTTGGAGAACAGGATGCTGATTTTAACACTTAAAAAGCAGAAGTTTACTTCAATCATTATGTCTAGATAATAATCTCATTAATATTTTCAATACATCAATATTGTAACCCTTATGAACGATGGTGCAGGGGAACAAGTACAGGGATATTCAAGCTGTTATGTTATGCCCAGCTACAAGCAGGGTAAGTTTGACTCTGTAGACTTGGAAAGAAGGCAATCAGTCTAGGAGAAGCTCATGCCAAATGTATCATGGTCTACTCAACTGTAGACTACAACAGTGAAGGTGAGAGGTCAACAAGGCATCCCTGGACTTCTTTGCACCCTAGAGAGGTCACAAGTGTCATTCCATTATCTGTTGTGACAGGAAAAGATCTTTTTTTATATCATCATCATCAGTCATTTAACGTCCGTCATTGGACATTGACCTTCCCGAGGATTTGCTACACTTCTCTATCATGGGCGTGGCAGAGCCAGTACTTTCTGAATTTGTCTAGCTCGTCTCTCCATTGAATATTCTGCTGGCCTCGGTTGCGCATGTGGTCTTGGGGGATCCATGTTGTGAGTCGCATTGTCCATCGGTTGTCCGCCATTCTTGCAACATGGCCAGCCCACTGCCATTTGAGATTTTTAATAGATTCTATGATATCCCTGACTCTTGTCTTTTCCTGGATGCACTGTGCAGTCTTATGGTCTCTCCATGTGAGGCCCAGCATAATTCTTTCATGTGCACGTTGCATGGTTCTCAATTTGCGGCTCTGTCTCTTGGTTAGGTTCCATTTTTCAGCTCCATAAGTGACCATTGGGAGGATGCATTGGTTATACACCATTCTTCTTAGTATTAATGGGATCTTCTTATAGCTATTTAATTTCACATTTTTTCACTGAAAACTAATGTAATATGGAACTCTACCTACCTATCTATTTGTAAACTTTTAAATTCTTTTCCATCAGTTCTGTTTCCATCTCGGCCAATTACAAGTATATTACCAGTTTTGATTGAAGTGTATTGTCTTCAGTGAGCCACAGGAGTATTTGGATGCAAAATTGAGGACAACAAATGACAGAATGAATACTAATTTTATTTTCAAAGCCATAAAAATTCCAGAAAGTATGAGACCAGTAATGTGTATCTGGAAAATAAATAACCCTAAAACAAATATATTTTCTTGGACTTTTATGTTTTCATCATCAAATTGTTGTTTGTTTTTAGACAACAAGAAACACATTTTTACTAACTCTAGAAAAAATACACCAGATCAACTTGATTGGATTATCATAATCAATATCATAGAATAAGACCAGGCATATTTTTCAATGTGTGAGACAGAGCTTCGTATGAAATATACCACTAATTTTCAGAAGGAAAATGAGCTTGAGGAAATATACAAGGTGGTTTAGTTGGATGATCTTGCTGGACAGGATGCAAGAAACTTCAAATTTATGACTTTTGGTATATTGGTATAGAAAATGCAGAATTTTGAATTTTTGTTGGATATTAAGGTTTATCATGCACACACTCACACACTTATATATATATGAGACTTTTAATTCCTGGTTTGGAAATTTTTATGTGCGTGAGTGTGTTTTTGTATATATATATATATGTGTGTGTATAATGGTGCATCAATAAGACAACAACCTGATAAATGAATATTAGTCGAATTACGATCTAAAATTTTCACTGTGAAATGTTCAATGTATATGCTTGATAATCTAATTAAGGTCATTGACAAGGAAGTGTGTATGTGTGTGTGTATATATATATATATATATATATATATATATGTATATATATACATATATATTTAAATATACACGTTTAAATAACGTGTGGTTTGGCAGCAGTTTTTCTGTTATGCATAGGTGTGATCCTACTCAACAAGAATGGAGACAACAAAGACCTTGACAATTATCACCTTATTCCTTTACAACCTAACATTTACAAACTACCATGAAAAATAATTACAAATAGATCAACAAACATCCTAGACTGAAAATCAAACCCGCACATAAGCTGACCTTAGAAGTGGCTTTTCAACTATAGACCACATACACATATTGAACCAGCTAATCAAAAAGACATCAGAATATGACAAACCACACTGCTTGGCTTACGTAGTCTATGAAAAAGTGTCTGACTCAACAGAACACACAGAAATATTCAACTCAATATGAGAAGAAAGTATAAATGAGAATCACATAAAAATGATTGGGAACTTGTTATCACAGTCAATAATTGAATAACTGTAGTGTCAAAATATGTACTTATATAGAAAATTTCAATTAAAGAATTGATATGGTCATACTAAATTCTATTTATGAAATCACTTGTGTTTTCGAGTCGTAAACATCCAAAATAGAGTAAAAAAACATCCAGAAACATCTAGATTCTCCAGAATCTAGATATTATTTATAAACTAGTAATAATAAAGCTAAATCAAAAACACATTCTTAAATGAGGTAAATTTTCAAGTCTGTAGACAAAACAGTATGTTCAGAAGCCTTGGAACACACAAACAAAGACACACATATATAAAAAAGGATACAACACTTTGCCATCTTTGATGGATATGGTTGTTCAATCTATACAAAAATGGCACTGCAATAATTAGACTTCATAAAGATACTAACAAGATAAATATTTGAAAAGGAGCAAGACAAGGAGATGTTTTATCACCAAAGCTCTTTATAGTTAGCCATGAAAGCACATTCTGGAGAACATGTAGAGAAAACATTGAATAATTTGAATGAACAATGAAAGAAATTAGGGCTGCTACAAGAATTGAATCTGCAACTGATAAGGTAACCGCTTCAATGTAGCATTGCTCTTACCATTTCTACATCAGCCCCATTTTCTCTAATTGTTTTTTTCTATTCATACTGTTTAGCCCAAATGATACATTCACCATATAATCACGGATCATTTGAAATAGAGTTTCAAAGTAATATAAGATTTGTAATTATTTCTGTTGCATTAGGTATCCATTTTTAATAATGATTTATGTAAGTAGATATAGATATATATATATATATATATATATATATCTGTTGATATGTAGATGTATAAAATGTACTTGTGTGTGTATTTGTATACATGTATATACATAAATGAATACATGTACTTATACTTATAAATTTTGATATATGAATATATGCGTGTGCAAAAATATATAGGTATATATATATATATATATACATATATATATTTATATTTAAAAATAATAGGTTTGTATAGGGAAAGTTGTGAATGTGTTAGAGGTAGGTTTTAAGCTTTGAAAATATTGTATGCTATAAATACTGAAAACGAAGACAAGGATAACAGTTTTTACAAATTATTGATTAGCAATGATAATTCAGTCTTCTTCTAAATGTATGAACTTGAGAAATGTGAAGTTACAGAAGCTCTAGTGTGATTATGAATGAGTGCAGACTGACATCGGCAATACAAGACGTCTCCATTGTTCTGAACACTCGAGACTCTCTGTTAAGGAGGGAAAGTTTTCTTCATCTGTCTCTGGTCGCTCCTGACAAGAGCACAACCAATCCTCTCAGTACCATTAATTCCCTTCGGGCAAGGTTCCAAAACTAAAGAATCATACCATCTCCACACTCAGTTTTGGCTGAGATTGCTAGAACCTATATTTGATTGGTTGTGCTCTTGGGTAAAGCCAAAGGGCTTAACCTCTCAAAAAGTAGGTAGGGTGTAGAGGCAGGCCCCTCCAGGGTATAAATTTTGATGATGCTTGTGAACTCAACATTTGTTCAATTTAATTGAGGTTCACTGACGATACTGACAGCAAACGATCACAAAACCTGTGGGGGGTGGGAACCTCTTAAAGTAATTGTGGTAAAAATAGTTTTTTTTTTTTTTTGACTAAAAGATGAATGTTTTATAAAATAGTGGAAAGAGAGAGATAGGTGAGATCTTTTACAAATAATTCTTACCCCAAATGAACATTTTTCAACATTTCTTCGGCTGAAATAAATATTCAAAAGAATAGCAAAAGAGATTCTCTTATACATTTTTTAAGTAATTCATCCTTTGACTAAGTATAAAACCTTTCACTGCCTGAGAGGTTAATATTTTGTCTTTTATATTAGAAAATATTCAATAGAATTGTTTCCGGTAAAATATTCATAAATTAAGGTACATCAATAAGTCTGTAGCTAAATGATGAAACGAAGCATTTATTTAACATGATAGATATATATAAGCTCTTTCCTTATTAATGCAGCAAATCTAGAGGTGAATATTAATCACACAGATCAAATATTATACAGTGAAAACTTCAGATCAGATTTTTTGTTGCTTAGTACATTCAACCTCTCTTACTGAGCCTGCTATTATATTCCAAAGGAACATCTACTCCTACAATGCCAAGCGGTCTGCAACACAGGTATTGCACTTGCCTTAACAACCAGGTATCCTGAATTGAGTCCACAACTTGGTGACTTCATTTCTACCTCATTACATTACAAAACTTACCAATACATCTATAAAAGCTCAGAGATTGAAAAGGTTAGTTGGATATCTTGAGGTTTTCAGTTTGATCTCCTATGTTTCTTTGCAGGGGCATATGAAAAGACTTTGGTTAAAAGAGGTAGAAGGCTTGATTTGCCTGATAATTTTGACTGATCTGCCCTATTAAAGTGGAGGGTGAGGCTAATAGTTGCTATCCCCTGCCCCCTGGCTCATAAACCTATTCATGTTAGCTTGGTGGAATCGAAGATCCTACTTTCAAATTAGATTAACTGGCTCTTTAGCTTAGGGTGAAATCTCTCATAAGTAACCAGTGGTAAACACTGCTATTGTAATAACTCTCATCTAATATCAACAAGATATCTTCCTTTATTTTGCAATATTATCACAGAAACTCTATCTATTTAAAACATTTTCTTTTTCAAGACATTATAGATAAGAGAAGAAAAAAAAATTCCTTATTTGAAATCCAAGTAGGAAAAAAGCTGCTGGGCAATACTTTACTGATTCTATGGATAGGATAGCAAGCTTGATCAATAATCCAATCATGTATAGACATGAATGAAGTGTGTGTGCTCCCTGTCTCTCTCTCTCTCTCTCTCTATATATATATATATATATATATATATATATTCTAGATAACAACTACTTCTATAATGACAGGAGCAATGTCTCCGATAGAGCTTTCATCAACTGATGAACCTGGAATCCGGCAGAGGTTTGATACAAAAATGTTATTGCTAAAGGCAGCTGAGCAATATTTCTCAGTATTACCACACTTCGTTGGTTTTCCGTTACAGTGTGATAAGGCCAGGTCCATGCCAGACCTTGGAACTTATCAATATATCCCCTCTTTTCTATTGTTGGCAATCACATTTTTGTTATATATATATATATATATAACAATCACATTTTTGTTATATATATGTATATTTATATATATATATATATATATATATATATATATATACACTTATGAAGAAGAGATCTGTGCTGATGTAATACATATACATGGAGGAAAGAGTTACCTCCCTTAAGCGAGGTGGCATGTAGGTGTGCAATATTTATACAAAGATCAATCTTGAATCAGTGAAGATGCTTGCACTAACTTTGAGATAAAAGCCATGTTAAGGAAAGGTCTTGAAATACCATTGTTAGAGAATCAGCTTAATTGGCTCTGCAGCAATAATTAAACCAAAAATATGCTTCATTTTAAAAAAAAACTATTGATATTTGAATAGGACGTCATGAATATTTTGTATAAGTGGCTCCAAAAGTTTTGTATAAACATTATTTCATGCATTTATGTCAATATCTCCTTTCTTTTGACAGAAAAGAAAAAAACTATGATCTTTTTTTTTTGTGGTTGTGATGGTGGAAGGAGATAAGAATAGAAATCTATCCAAGTTTACAAAACCTACCTAACATTTTGGCAATTCTTTTTTTTGTGTTTCAGTCGAATGTGACCTTTTATCTCTTTGTAAGATAATTATGTGGAAATTAAAACAAAAATCGATAAATTAAAAGCTTTCTTTACGAAACAATATAACCTCGTGACAATGCATCAACACGTGTACATTATAACATGGTTTATAAAGTTTTGAAAAGCATAGCAGCTAACCATGCAGACAATGAAATTAGCTGGCTGAATTCAAACTTCGGTGATGGCTGTTTATGCTCACTTTGCATTGAGGCCCTTGAGAAAGGCATGGATCCATCTCTTTTCCTACCAGCTATCAGCAAAATGGCAGAGCATACTGGGCTCTCTAGCATTAGGAAGGCAACCAGTCTTGGAGAAGGAGAATTCTAATTTCAAGTAAGGAAATGGATCTCCCTTCAAGTTGGTTGAATGCAAACTTTGATGTTTTTCCTGCAGCTACACCAAACATTTTGTACTCTGCTTTCCTTTGGACAACATCAACAAGGCTAACAGGGGATTCTATTGACTGGGACCCTAGAATCTCCTAATGCTTCACCCATGCTTGCTTCTTGGAGGGATCACCCACTTAAGAGGCCTCCTTCATTGTCCACAGCAATAAAAATGTCTTTTTTAAAAATATTTTTATTCTAAGAAATTCTGGTTCATCCAATGAAGGTAATGATTCTTTATTCAGCTAGCTTGGGTTCGAGCCTAGGAACATAAATCCAATAGTCCTTTAAAAGTTGATAATCAAAGGAACAAATTTAATGATAGGTTCATCAACTGCCTGAACAAATGCATGAATTTGAACTAGAAAGCACTCAGAGAGCACCTTCCTCTGCCATACACAGATTCTACAAAAAAAAGATCCTACCCAAAGTTGAATCCATGGACCATGGCTTACTCTTCCTAAAAATTTCTTTAAAAACCATTGATAACTTTTTGAGATATCATGTGGAGAGACAGAAAGATGATGTATATGCCTCTCTAACTTTGTTGGTAGAGGTAACAATTGTGTATATAATCCTTCCTATATCATTCCACAAGTTATTCAAAACCATCATTCCCATCTTTCTTGTCTATCGCAACATTTCAATCAATTCATCTGAAAAATCTGGCTACAGATGAAGCACTGGTGTCATTTCTCAGCTCTTGAAGGCCCAAGTGGCTGCTTTTTCTTTTCTATTGAATCCTATTATGCAGCCCTTCATCAAACTGACAACTATTTTGTCTCTATCTGTATAAATCTTTGAAGCCTAGATTAAGAAACCGATATGATATTAGGGGAAAACGAATTTTGAACATGAGGAAACTGAAACAATGAGATTAAAAAAAACAAGGATGAAGATTTTAGTCTTAATAATATTGACAATGAATAATCTTGGAATAGAAACCAGCAAATAAAACCGTCAACATAGGTTTCTTCTACTTTCCAGTTGGTCAGACTGGCTATATATGTATGAATGAATGTATGTATCATGTGTACAGGCCACACCAATGGAGCTAGAGGGCTGTAAATTTCAACATGTACGCTTTATTATATGTAGAAAAAACTGATTTTTTTTCTTTTGGAAAATTTCCCCCCAAATATGTTTAATAGGAGGTTCAATTTGCAATATAAGTTTATGCTAAACTGATTCCTTAATGTGTGTCCAGAAGTATTCGTTTTTTTTTTAAATTCAGACTTTTTTAGTGATCACTGCTCAACAAAAGGGAAGTAACCTATTCATTGATCAGCACTATTTCTAATTTTCTAATTGGTCACCCCTAAATATGGCATACTGCCAAAAGACATTGGTCACATGAAAGTTTCTATGGAATTACCAACCAGATCTATTTCATATAATATTCACCTCCTGCACTCCACCATCTATGCTAGGAGACTACCTATGAATCCTTTGATAATAAGTTGTGCAGAAAAAATATTTTTCATGGAATGAAATTGCAAAACCTGTATTTGGCCGCAGAAAACATTAAGAGGAGAAATATATTCTTCAAGGATATCATCTTTTATCTATCAAGTTTGTTACATAATCGGATAATGCTTTTTTCTTTCCATAAACATATCTACATTTGTAGGTGTATAAGGTATAGCTCTATGGTGCCTTCTGCTGGTTACAAGGTAAGCTATCCCTGCTCTGGCTTTTGATGCCACAAGTTTCTCTTGTCTCTGCTTGCAATAGATAAAATATACTTTAAAGACAACTAGCACCTGAAGTGCCATCATTCACATAATTATTCTGGCTTACACTACCTGGAATACCCAAGTGATCAATTGTCTAAGTCCTGACAAGATGTAATGTTACTTAATTTTGATGATCACACAAGAACCAGTGTAAAATGGATAAGCCACAATAGAAAATTTGTATGATTAATAAATCAATCATCGTAGCCCGTGCATGTACCAGAACTAATATTCTAAAATAAAAGATTCTTTATTCTTAATTATCTAAAAAAAAAATATACCATCACAAGATTTGGGAATTGTTGGTCCTAAATGACCATTGAGACCCTCAAAAGCACTTTTTTGAAAAAACAAAAAACATTTTTAGATGGTGTCTAGTGCTGTACTCATGCAAATTTTCCAAGGTTGTAGTCCCAAAAATGGGACCAGGTGCACCTGAAGACAAAGACAAGCAAACGGAGAAGAATCTGAAGCCCACTAGGCAGGCTATTTGTTGGGATACAATGAGTAATTATTACTCAATTTTTGACCATTCTTAAAATGCCCAGTTTTTTCATTATATATATATATATATATATATATATATATATATATATATATATGCACCCGCACACTTTTTTTGATGTTTGCTCTATGCCACTTTTTTGCTTTTACAAAAGAAAGGCAATAAGTGAAAATCGGATATCCATTGTTTTTCAGCAAGCAGTTATAGAGGCCGCACGTACCCAGTTCTTTTCTTTCCTACACCCCAGTCTACAGTAATTTCCACCACTCCAACCACCAACAAATCAGCCCAACCTCTAAATTGTAAATAGGTGTTTTCTTTTCACTTTCTGAAGAGAAAGAAACAAGTATCATCCATCTCTTTCACCAAGTCATCACTCAACTCAGCAAGGTGTCAGCTCTTTTATCTTCTCCTTATTGCCTGCCCTGTCATGAGGACTTCTAACAAACATGACATATACACTAAAACCCAGCAAGATGTCTGCCTTTTAGCAAGTTAACAATAACGTGACAAGTATTTTTGTCATTTGCAGTTGAGCCATAGAACTGCAATGACCGAACTTCCTGTCATCAGCAGTTGAAGGGTTTTAAGCTCTTATGAGGGATGTATCTGTGATTAAACAGAAGTCAAAATATTACTGCAGTGATAAAAATCTAATTGTGCTGGGCATTTGGAGATTTCATTGTTAGTTTGTGGTAGCGTTGTAACACTGTCGGAACAAGTTAGCTGAAATGGTGCATTGAAGCTATATATGTTGACTCAAGATACCTATGCTCCACTGACTAGACTGCTACATTTATTAAAGAAGGCAGCCCTGCTTTCCCCTCACTTTTTTTTTCAGCACCACACCACTGTTTGTGGGGCAAAAGAGCTCAAATTATTTGGCTAAGATCAAGTGAATATCACTATATATGTAATCACCAGAACGAATGAAAGTTTCAATGTATTTGTCTAAGAAGTCTTACCTGAGATATCATGTTTGCATAACTAGCTAGGAACTATGATATTGTATGGAACTGTACAATATTTTTTATTCAACAAGGTCACTAAAACTATGTTGTGGCCTGTGAAGAGGTGCCAATGTTTACAACTGTTCCTCTGCATAACTACATTGATAATATAATATATGAAGCTCTTCTCTAAAGTTGTGCCTTTATTGTCATAAATGTGGTGTAGTGATAATACTGTCTACCCTCATGGGGACGATGTTTTCACAAGTGTGAATCTGAGCATACAGCAGAACTTTGTGTTTAGGGATATGCCTAATTATTCTGCACTGCATAAAATGATTTTCAAATGGATTTTCTGCTTTGTTCTTGACAGGAGTGGTCTCTGGAGGAGATCAAGAGAAAAGTTATTTGAAACATTTCAATATAAGAATAAGGACCCATCAATCAACACATAAAATATAGTAATGCAGAAAATTTGGACACATTGTGATTCAAATGACACAAGCGTGGAAGCGAAGAGTCACATGGAAATATGGAATTTTTGTTCCTAGCTGCAAACAGGATTCGCTAAAAAATCAAATGTAAAATATACTAATGTGCAAGGCTAGGCAAGACTTTGGAATGAAATGTTCGCAGGTAATGAGGAATCCATTTATCGTAATCATAGATTATTATATTGAAATATATATAATAATGATATTAATTTTTTGCGATATGAACTTGTTTATAACAATGGATTTATAATAATGAGCATAAATTGAGAATGTGGTTGTTGTAAATTGGGGAATCCACTGTTAATAAGAGTTTGTTTAATGTTTTTCAAATCATCATTGAATATTGTTTAGGAAGAGGAGATTAGTTCAGCACGGTTTATTAGTTTTTTTTCACACCAGCTCTCCTGTCTCTGGAGGGGTATTACCAGTTGTTGTTAAAAGGCACGAGTAAGTGATAGTGATTTTTTTGTATGGTGGGAGGGTTATAAAGTTATAACTATTTGTATGAATTAGGATGTCGATGAAAGGTATTTTGTTATTAATGTTAAATTTGTAAATAAGAGTCAAGTGAAGGACTGAATTTTTTTTGAATGCTCCCTTTGGTTTTTCAATCTCATTTAGGATCTTGGCTAAAATTAGAATACCATATATATATATATATATATATATATACATATACATATATATATATATATATGTATATACATGGCATGTTATATTTTGGAAATCTATTATTTGGGGTGAAATTCAAGACTTGCCATGGTGAAACTTCAAATTCAGGGTGAAGGAAGAATCTTTTTTATTTATTTAGAAATAATCATTAAGTGATTCTTCACTCAGAGTTTGAAATAACTTGTAGTTTAATATGGATAAAATACAAAATCTTTCAGATGACCCTCCCCATTTGAAGATTGATGAAAGATGATCTTCCTACTCCACCGCTCCCTCCATTTAGCTTTCTACCATACAAAGCTGAGCCTAGTATATATCAAAATTTGACATCTTCTAGAACAGTGGTCTAACATTTTGCAGCCCATAGGCTGCAGTTTCTGCATTTTATAAAGATGACAATTAGCAGGATATAATTTTCATTTAAATTATGTTTTTTAGGATATAACTTTGTTTCTTCACCCTTCTTATTGGCATCCACTAGGCTGGAGCAAATGCCTTCTCAAGGGGGGTTTGAAAGTCTGAACCTCTCAGAGATAACATTCAGATATATCTTTTTGACATATGATAATATATTTTTGCCCCTCCTCCTGGCCAAGTCACTGCAAATGACCATGTCTCTTGCTGTATGACTAGAAAGAACCCACTTTATTTTTCTCACTTAATTATTATAGTAAAATGAATTATGAACAAAAGAATGCTGCAGTGTGAAAAAACTGTCAAAACACTATAGGAAGATACTTGGCCTTAAATTGACATTGTAATATCAATCATTTCTGACTGGTATTGAGTCTCTGCTGCTCTCACTGTAGCTTGTAAATGTTCATTAGACAATCATGAAAAATATAATTTCACAAGTTAAAGTGTTGCAAAACATTGTATTTCCTCACAACACCTGTATATGGGCAGGAAGTCTATGTTAGAACCAGTTCATTCAAAATTCTGTTGGTGACATTTCATCGAGCTTGTTATTTGGTATCAACGTATATTGAAACAATAATCCCCAGCCAAACTGCAGCTCCCTCTTCCCTCAATACTTGGTTGTGAGCTGTAAGTAATCACTTTGTAGGTCATATTTTGACCAATAATTTTCATCTATATATCTCTATATATGTATTGTTTATTTTGGTGGATAAGATGATGCCCCTCTCCAATGTGATCCTTTTATAGGCCAGACACAAATCAGTGACTAAACATTGAGCTAAATCCATGAAACTGTGACTGAAACTAGGGTCTCATCTTATCTGAAAGTTGCTTTATCAGCTGAAGTATATGATATATATATATATGTTCTGTTTTTCATCGTAATTATATATATATATATATATATATATATATATATATATATATATATATATATATATGTATGAATAATGCCTTTTTGTATAAGTATGTAATTAAGTAGAAAAAGTTTCATGTTAAGATCATCAGAAGTTTATGGACTTTCTCAATGATTACGACAGAATTGAAATTGAAAATGTGGATTGAATTCTTTCGAAGTTTTCTTCATCATCCTCAAAAAACACAAACAAAATGAATTCCATGTTTGCCAGGAACGGATTCTTGTTATTATTGAGTATAATCTTATATTTCTTTCAGCTATCCCTGTTTAACTTCATTCTAAATATTTACGGAGTATAAAATGCCCCAAGGTGTCACAACATTTGTATGATTCAAGGATTAAAAACGTAAAATTTTGATGTAAAGAAATCTGTTGAATTTGTATTTGAAAACTTTTGGCTTGATACTGAGTTTCTTTGTAGATTCATCAATGAATACAAATTCATGTAAACTTGTAGATATAGGAAAATGTAAAGAAAATCATCAATCGTATAAGAATGTCTCAAAATTTCCCTTAAGATAAATACATAATCTGCATTAACCAAAAGATTACACACTATGCAGATTTCCCCCTGCTATCCGGAAGTAGAGCATCCTATAACTGAGAATATTGTTGTGAAAAGCAACAAAAAAGAGAAAGAAAACTAACCAATATGACTTTAATGTAATGTGAAGCCATGTTTCAAAGAAGTGAGAAATTTTCAAACTTGTTATATATACTATTTAAATGCTGTATTTAAAAAAACGATTAATAGGAATAATAATAATATCCTTAGCATATCTTTGGGATAGCAGCATGGGCCAGCAGATTCTGAGATTTTTTTATGTATTTCTTTCTGCTGAAAAAGTATCGCATCTGATGGCATGTAAGAATCTAATTTTTTCTTAAAAAAAATGGTTCAAAAGATAAAAAAGGAACCTTTGTTATCCAGCCCCATATTGGCTCAAACTTTGGGGGTGAAAAAAACTGGTTGAGAGGAATCAAGGCAAAATATCTCTATATTCCCCGCTGGAATTGCAGGATGGGTTGGATAATTTCAATCAGTATGGTAAGTATCTGATTTTAGCATTATAATTGTTCAAATTGCATATCTGAATTCAACTTCCATTGATAGTTAATTCATAGATGTATCGTTCACTTGATGCTTATAAACATACACATGAACAAAATGAAACCAAACCTTTCTGCAAAAATTACAAAAATGATAGCATTGATAAACTCTAACGACTTATATGTAAACTCACTGAATTAATAATGATTTATGTGTTTCCAGAAGAAAAATGAAAAGCATTGGGGACATCTTCTGGGCCCAATGAATAAGTCTAAAAAAATTGATCACTGTATGATTTATTGGTCTAGGAAGATTTAAAAACACATACATACTTTGTGAAGTCTAACAGAGATGGGTCAACCAAACTTGTCTATTTGTTTATAGACACACAGTAATTCTTATTGAGTCTCAGATGTATTGAAGACACCTCATTTGTTCATAGGACACTGGAGGTAGAATGTTTATTTATTGTCTAAGATTTTTTTTAAGGATTACGCTTGAGAAATTTACTGAAAGATTTATGTATATTTCCTTTGCACATTATTAATTTAAATTGACCAAAGTTTTTTTTGAAAGTTCACTAAAAGAAGATAGAAAGATATATCATGACTTTCATTTGAGATACTTGATGTTAGAAATTTTGTTTTTGGCAAGGAAGATGACCTGGTATTGCTTGGCTACTAACATACTATAACAAAGCATAACTTTTTCTTGTTCCTTGATAAGTGTTATTTTCTAATTGATAAATCTAATTGATTATCTTAAAAAGAGCAAAAAAAAAAAAATGTCAATTTTTACCTTCAAACTTTACTTTTGTGGCCAGGACAGTGATAATTTGAAATCTACTTATTTCAAATTGGACAACAGGCGGATTTGCACGTTTTTAATCACATAGTAAAAACAACAACCAAGGATATAGCAGAGATGGGGGCTATTTTGGATTTCTTCTGAGTCCTCAATAGATGGGAAGAACCCCAAAAGCTTTATGAATAGTTGTTCACCCACTAAATTTTCACAAACACTGTTCCATAAATCTCACTAAATGTTGACTGAGGACCATCAAGGAGCAAAGCCCTGTGCCTGGACCCTCAACTCTCTTGCTATGTCACTGCCTTTGATAAATTTTATTTTATATCAGCTACTAGGTTTCATCAAATCTCTCTGAATCGGTAGTTTCTAATCTTTTCATTACCAAGGACCCCATTTTTAAAATGAATTTTCATACAAGAGCATTTATGTACTTCTGTAAGGGTTGCCATTTTAGATGTTCTGTGTGAACGATGACCATATTGTCTGATGGGGTAATAAAAGGTTCACTTGTCCGACCAAGTAATTAAAAGAAGAAAGTAATCTTCAGTTGTCTTAAATTCTGTTGAGTCTATCATTTATTAACTAACTCGGGTAGTAGATTTGCGGTAAAAAAAATAGTAACAATATGACGGACACATCTGATGACATATTCACTTTGTTGTTGAGAAAGAAATAATGTATATGATGAACACTGATATTTGCATAATTGAGAAATGAAAAAACAAAAATATGATAGAAGTGGAATTGCTAATTCTATAATTCTTATACTGCAGAAATATTTTGAATGAAAAGATAAAAAACATTATTGGAAAGCACTTGTAAAATCAAAAACGAGAAATTGGCATCTTATGTATTCTCTTTCTGTGACTAGCGGAGCGAAACAAGAAGATTTGAAAATAGATGTAATAGATTTACATAGAGTAGATGGCCCTTAAAAACTGTTTAAAACATTAGATGAATCATTTGAAAGAGATTCAGAGGAAAAATTGAAACTTCAAAGACACAAAAACTAAGGCAAAAACAAAAGAATAAGAAATTCTTCCACAAAAACAAACATGTTATGAAGGATATAAACAATGATTTAGAAGGAAATTTTTCCTTACTCATGAAGAAATGATTACCAGTGAAAAGCCGGAGCATTTTATGCATGAAATACAAAACCAGAAAAGTAGATATTCTGAAAGTTTCTACAAATCAGATTGCTTGAAAATTGAGCATAAAACCCAACAAAAATTGTACAATTTTATCTTGAAAGAAAAGAATCAACTTCAGAAAAAAGGTATTAATGAAAAATGGGGTTTTTAGATTCTGAAATTCATTAAATGGATAAACAAATTTTCAACAGAAAAACTCATCGAATGTGTGATTATCAATCAGAAATTTCCTTATGAAGTAGGAGACAGAGCTGAGAAATTGTCTCATGAGGTTATTATTGAAAAAATCAGTAGGGGATAAAATAACAGAATGTCTGTTGAATGAAAAACTTTAGAATATCTGGAGAAGTTATTGAAAATAGCAAAACAGACAATAAGCAAAATGATTCTCCAAAATATGATACAAGAAGTTATTATTATTATGAAATTAAATTATTATTATAAAAGTGGATGATTCAGAGGTATTAATCCTGAATATTCAAACAAGAATTTAGAAGTTTGGCTGGAAATAAAACTGACAGCAGAAACGACAAGGTGCCAATATTGAAACAAGAATTCAGAAGCATGTCTGAGAACAAAACTGCAAACCAAAGCAACATAAAACTTGTCAAAAATTAAAGAAATTCTAAAACATCAAGTGAGGTCTGTTTTAAAAGCAGACAGAATGTCACAGTTTTAAAAAAAAGGATGATGCCCACTAGAAAACAAACAGAGATACAGGAGAAGTATGATGAATTTTTAAAAAATCACAGGATCTGATGATCGTAATTGTCACTGTTGTTGATACATTGACTTAAATCATATGACCTATGAGTGTGAAAATCGGGAGGTTAGAACCCCCAAAATTAATAGGTGAGCAAACCATTCAAGAACTGTCACGAATTTGGCCAGTGATTGCTGCTCTGGACATGCCTGCTGTTACCGGTGCAGAAAGGTTGGCCACATAGCATGTTATGGTTAAACTGTGATGAAATGCAGCTACATATGCTGGCATGGTCATATTGCTCATCACTGTGCCCAAAAAATTAAGGATAGAGCTCATTTTAACTGCGGATACTTTGAACATATCCGGTGAAGTTCCCTAGCCACAGATACTAGGTCTTATTACCGGTATTGGAAATCCAGCCAGATTACAAAAAGATGTTCTGAAACACAAAAATTCATCAATGCACCAGAAGTTGCCCAAAAGTCAGTGGTCCAACAGCATGTGAAATAATCCGGAACCAGCATTAGATTTTTATGAGGATACCTATCCTATTATTCAATATGGGTCCTAGAAGAACTCTTATTGATTTGGGCTGCTGAGACAAAGGAGATTGGAGCTAATAAAGTATTATGGTTTAGTGCTGGCATGATCTTGGAGTGACTCAAATATGCAGTTGCAGTGGGAATCCATGAATACTAGGAGGTAATCACGGTGGCCATGAAGGTCAATAGTGTTAAAGTAGCCAGGTGGTATATTGAGGACAACAGATTTATGGTAGCCAAATCACAGAAGTCTGTAGAGAGCAGGAAACGGTCTAGGAACCAAGGCTATGCTCTTTTGTATTCTATGGAGTAAGTCGGAAGAACTGACTGAAATGAATTTCTGGAAGAAGGTCCTAAGGATCGGGATCTGCATTGAAACACATGCAAGAAAATACAGCTCTTATAAAGTTGAAGAAGTCAACTGAAATAAGCAAATCAATGAAAGAAACTTAGAATCTTAAAGCTGGAAAGATTCATATGAACAAGGAGAAGTCAGAGATGTATTCTAGTTAGATTTTGATAAAGGTCAACATTGAAAGAAATCCTTACTAATCTTTTGAATGATTGGATGGTTGATTCATAAGATTCATACACCATTGTACTTTAGGGCCTTTCCAAGTAGAGCCAGTCAAAAACAGCAAAAGGGAGAGATGCAAGGTTCGAGGCAAGACCCGGAATGAATAAGAAAAGTTGATACACAGTGAATGTCTGAAGATACTAGACACAGCCTTATAGGTAGTGCCTATTGGTCTGAAGAGGCCAATCAAAAGAATGAGGACCAATATTGGGAGTACCAATTTGTGGAAAAGTCAGATGTCCAGAGACGGACCAAAACTGAATTGGAACAGGGAGAATGGAGCTAACTAGTATCATTGTTGGTGTAGATTGTTGAGATGAAGTCATTTATCTCACAGTAGAATTTTCTGATACAAAAATGAATGCTCATTCATTTCATGTAAGTTTGTCATTTCATTGAAAAAATCAACAAACAGTCCAATATAGCTAAGGATCGTTTCAACAGATAGGAAGACAATGTGCTTATGACTGATTCCTTAATCAAGAAATTATTTTTCTGTAGAAAGCAAATCAGTTGGAAGTTCTGCAAGATTCTAATGACACCTCCTACCGTCAGGCAAGTGTAATGTTGTTGAAAGGCTGAGTGGACAATCTGCAAAAAAATGTTTACTTTTTGTGGGACATAGAAAACAGAGGGAATGAGCTGATCATTGAGTTATACCCCTTAGGTTAGAGAGTGCCTATGGACTCCCGGTATTGCTGACATTGACGTTCAGAGTGACTGACGGTCTTATTGCCTGATTGGGTAAAAGAAGGCATACTTCAGGTAATTAAGAGAATAAACTGTTTGGAAGTATTCATCTATGGATTTTAAATTTCCAGTTACGTCCTTCACATATGATTATCCTTGTCCTGATCTCAAAAGCAAAGTTAAAAGGCAATAATAGCTATTTCCAATACTTTTTAAACATGATCAATTAAAAAATAATCCTCACTGTTTTTTTTACTTCAGTAAGAGATGAAATTTTGAAATCATTTCACCTCTCTGAAAGAAAGCTTGTTATTTGGTTTCACATATATGCTCAGCAGAAATAGATGAATAAGAAGAAGTATTTAGTCAGTATTTTAATTGAAACAAAATGCAATTCTTTTCTATCTCATTAAACCTACTTGAATGTGTTGAATGAAAATGTACGTAGCAACTTTTAAAATTTAAGCCTTAAAAACTAAAATGAAAAAAATATTGAAGCTTCAGAGTTAGCTGATTGTCTATTTTATTATGTAAATAATATGAGAACATAACGCACAGCTATGAACTAAAAGATAAACATAAAGGCTTCAAGTTAGATGTTTATCTCATACTGTAAATATACGATGATATCATAACTAAAGACTATGAACTAAAGGATTAAAATAGAGGCTTGGGTGTTAGATGATTGCTTATCTTATAAACTGAATACTATGAGAACATAAAATTTTAAAACTGATATTTTATCAATGAAGAACCTCCTTTCAAACTTGACAAACAAGTGAATAATTTTGAAAATTTGATTGTTATCCTACATAAGAGTCAAATCTGTCCATTGTCGAAAAAGAATGTCTACCCTATCGGCCAGACTATGAGAGGAATGGTTTACAAGATTACTTGGAGAACAACCACTGACTGCAACTCATCCCAGCCTTGGTAACTGACCATATCAAGCTTTGGTAGATGGCCCCCTAGTCAAAATACCAGTGCATTGGACACAGTGTAATAATTGCGTACACCATATGCCTTCTGCTTATCTAGATTAGGAAATAAATCTAAGTTCTATTACAAACCATGGAAATGTGTGCCTCCTGAGAATGACATTGCCCCCTTCTTTTTTGCTGTTAGGAGTTGATAGGAAAAGAAAAGTGTTACTTACCTTTTACCCTGAGTTGTACAATATGTATCAGCTTTTCTTGAGCACTGACTTGACACTCATACAGACCAGCATGGTGCGGTTGAACATTTCTTATAAGCAAGTTCCACTGATTTCGTCGTTCATTTCTCTCAATTGTTAGGCTTGGGTCTTCAATGAATGTATACACACCTATTGTGAGAGGATGTTTATAAGGAAGTTTCCTCCATATCACCTGCAAGAGATGGAAAACTGATAAGATATCTTATATAAATGAATCAATGTATTCCGTGCAAGTGCCAGAACTAATTATCTGAAATTATCTAAAAAAAAAAATACCTGTAGATGATTTGGACATCATTGGTCCAAAATGTCAGTAGAGAACTTTTTTTTCCTTACTCATGCAAATGTTCATTTTTTCATCATATTCAGTAGAGAATAATGTGAATTTTAAAACTCCATTCCGTGGGTTGGATATTGTAAAGAACCAGGCATGTCCGATTAGTCAGGTGTGCCATTTGTGGGGCTACGGTGATTCAATACTAGAATGATCCTGTTCTTTATAATCAACACGAAGATTTATTTCATCACAAAAATAAAATAATAGCTAAAGAGTGTAAGAAAATACTTGTTTCGTTAGGGAAAGATAAATTCAAAATGAGAGAAACAATGCATATTTTAAGGAATCTCAGATGGTCATATGTGTAAAGTTCAGAAGAGAGTGCATCTTGTAAAACTGACAGTTCCAAATGGAGACAATATAGACATAGCTCCAGTTTGTAATGTTGAATGATATGAACATCTCTTAAAAGAATGCAAGGATATTACCTTTTACCAAATTTTTTTATCTTTATCAAAACAGCTTTTATGGACTGTACAATGATTTGATTTAAAATGGTTTTCAATCAACAGTTTTTATGCGTGGGTAGATAAAATAAATTGCCTCTATAAATCTATGTACTTCAATTCGCCGCAGAATACGGAAAGATAAAAAAATACAGCAGATTTGGAGGATGGCTGAAATAGTAATTATTGAAAAAATTAAAAGGTTAATTAGTTGGACAAAGTTTACATTTCTGGTAGAAAAATGCTCAACTAGTCATTTAATTGAATAACCAAGTTGTATAAAGAGTCTAAAAAATCTGAAAGGAAAGTTAATTCATGAAAGGAAGTGTTTAAGATCAAAGCAGAATGTATACAGCTGCTAAAGACAGATAAGCGTCTTTTACACTTCTCATTTTGTTTATTTATTTGGAAGAGTTCATATACTTAGGCTGCATGGAGAAATTTTTTCTTGAACCGAGTCATTACTTATGCGCCAAAAAACCTCCCATACAACATATTGATCTCTGAATATCTCCTGAAAACCATGTCTGTCACTTTAACTTTGTTCTTTCTGCTTTTGTTGTCTGGAGGTGCAAGTGGTGTGACAGTTAATGGTGCGGATGCAACAATGCCCTTGGGAAAGCCATGAATTGAAGTAACGGGGCATGAGTAGAATAGCAGGATGGACTTGGCTCTCTAACCTTGGGAAGGCAAGAGAAAGACAACTCTTATTCTAAACCAGGGTGTGCAACCCCTTCAAGGCGGATGGATGCCAACAATAACTTCCTTTTGCTGCCAAGCTTATGCCAAATCATTGCGCTCAACTTTTGTTTGGACTACATCAGTGAGGCCAAGAGGTGGATTCTGTTGACTAGGCATCCCTGAATCTGCATACACTTTACTCAGGCTTGAGTTTTAATCATATATGTATATATATACATATATGTATATATATATATATAAGGAGAGGTTCTCTTCAGTAATGCACCATTGTCCTCACTCTCTCCTATTGTCTCATCTCACTTTTTCATCTTTTCCTTTTTTCTCATTCCTCTCTCTCATTTTTTCTTTTCTTTAATCCTTCCATCAGTTTTTCCCTTATTTTCTTTCTCTCTTTCTTTACTTAATCTCCTTCTTCTCTTTCTCTCCCTTTTCCTCTCCCATGCTTACTATCTCCTCAGCCTTTTCTTCTTCATTTCCCCTTCATAATCCAAACAAATTCAAAAATGCAAATGATTTCCTAATTCTCAAACATTGAATTTGAAAAATAAATGTTTAGCTCCCGAAATAGCAAATAAAATATTTCACAAAAGTGAAAAAAAGAAAGATATTTTCATGAGAGTCCTGCTCTAAAAACAAACAAGATTTCTTCTTAGGATGAGAAGCAAACAAGTGGGCATCGGCTGAATTATGGTCAGCTGCATTCTTTGTGGAAAAATCAAAGCCTTTTTATTCACCCTTATTTTGTTCGAAAAATGAAATTATACATATACAATGATAGAAATAAGTTTGGGTAACAAGGTATACTGTAATGTCCCCATTAGTAGACATTGAACATGTACAAAAAACCCCTGGAAATTGAGGAGTAGGTATGCATCGCACATACATCTAAGCCATTTCCGTCACTGTATAGATATACATATATGTGTACACATACAGCAATACTTCACACGGTGTGGCTTCGATCAGTACATGATTCACTGTAGTGCAGTTTATAATTTGCATCAATTAGTGTGGAATGACTCATCATAGAGCGGATATTTCTTCTTCAAAAAATTTATAATTCAATGCAATCTATAACTTTAAAAATGATTTTGAGTGTTATTTTATTTTTGTTCTGAAAATTATGGCCATCATCGCTTCCGGCAACACATTCTACATTTGGCATTAGCTCTAGGAAATGCCATTCTGTATTATCAAAAATTATGGAAAGAATAGAAGAAAAAATGAAATGGCTCAATCTACATAGGACAAAATGAATTTTTGAATAAAAGTTCTAATTCAATTTGTCTTTGTTTCAACCTTTGATGTTTCATTAGAATTTGATACTTTATCAGGTGCATTTCTATGACAAAAATATATTCCATTTGTCATCAATCATAATTTCTCCTGTTGAAACAATTCCCCAATCAGTACATCAGTACAACACTTTTACCGAACGCATAGACTGTTCTTTGCGAGGTTACATTTTATATATGTAAGATGAAGTTGATGATTCACTACACAAACATGTTTGCGGGGGGGGGACACATTTTTCTAGGTTGTAGGATCTTTCTCTTATTCTATTTATATATCTTTGTATCTGAAGAAGCCAAAACAGAGCAGAAACATAAATGTGTTTGCGTAGTGAATCCTTTACTTCATCATATTCTAAGCTCTACTCTAACTCAACTTTGTTTAATGTTGGATACATTGAGCACTTTATGAAATAAACAAATCACACATCAGATATTGCACTATATTATATTATATTGTACTATGCATATATATATATATATATATATATATATATATATATATATATATATATATATATATAATATCAAATAATAGTTAATAATGATCAGATAATCCCCGTGGAAAAATTCAGATGTATACATATTTCTCTGTTATCCAAAAGTAAAGCATTTTATAATAGCGTTTTGTGAGCCAACATAGCATGAAGCAATTAACATTTATTCATATGGGAAAAATATTTGAGTGTTCCCAGACCAGAGTGTTAAAGAGAAAGATGAATGTATGCGCAGCCTCTAAAACGGAACTTTACTTTTGCTTTTCACCTTTTTTTGAAAGAGCTGATAAGTTGCATCAAGTGAATTTTAAAAAGAAAGGACTGCCTGTATTTGAATTCTATTAGATGGATTCTTGTAGAAAAGAATCTAAAAACACCTATTAATGTGGAGGAGTTCATTGTTCAAAATGATGAGAGAGGAGAATTTTTTATCAGTAAAATTGCTACCTTTAAGTGGAAGAATCCACTGTTATGGACAGAGAACCAAAACCACAATGGGCATATATGTATATATACATATATATATATATATTCAATAATGCTCCAAGAATAACACAATAAAAAACAAAGGAACTGTAAGACAGTGTGTATATATATGTATATATATATATATATATATATATAAGTAAATAATTGACAATTTATTTTTCTTGTGATATTGAGTACTCTAAGAATAACACAACAAAAAACAAAAGAACAATAAAAGAGTATGTGTAAATATAAATATATATGTATATATATACATATATATACTTGTATGTTCCTTGAAAATCGTGCTTACTCAAGAGAAACAACTCTTTATATCCTAGACTGATTTTCTTTGATAAAACTTACCCTTACATGACTATTGGTCTGGTAATTTTAGTTATCATTACAGTCACACTTTCTTTTTGTTCCCTTACTAAAGCATAAAGATAGTTTCATTTGAAAGATAATGTTGTCTTTACATTCATTAATTCTCTGGTGTTTTCCACTATAAAACTCACTTTTTATATAAACAACTTTTTCAGAATGAGACTGACCCTTTATATTATGTAGTCAGCATCGGTTGTGAATAGATATTCAATCAAAATACATATACTGATTATATATATATATATATATATATATATATATATATATAAATAAATATACATAATCTGAATACATAGGCTGAACAAGCTATGCATCTGAAAAGTGTCCTAATCAAATAATGAATATAGAAGATAAGAAGTTAGCATTTGATAAACCAGACATGTATTTACATCTGACCTTTGGCCCTGGTGGAGCCGAAGCTAAATTTGGCTTATGTCTAATTCTTTACAATATTTAACCCCCAAAATGGAGTTGCAAAATTTACATTATTCTCTACAGAATGTGATACCAAATTCTGTCTATAGAAAAAGATGTATGAAAGTAGTGAGTAGAATATCTCTTCTGCAGTGTCAACAAAAGCCAAGAAAAGTTTGGGGAGTTCTACATGGCATACAAAATTCTTAACATTACAAAGCAGCTCTGCAAAATAATCTCTGATGTCTGAAAAATCCTCATAGGTATTATTATATCTAAAATTCTTTATAAAGGCCTCATTTTAACTCGATAGGCAATGGAACAACACTGAAATATCCTCTCCTGGGTACAAGCCTGGGTAAAGTGTATGGAGATCTTGAAATGCCAAATTAACAGAATCCTCCTCCCTAATACTGACCAAAGGAAAGTAGAGTGCAGTACTTTTGGCATCAGCTCAGCTGTAAAAAGTAACAGAAGGATATAAAAGGGAGCTTCTCACCCCGGTTTGAAATCAGGACTGTCCTTCTCCTACACTGATTGCTGTCTATATATTTGGGTAAATTTCAGTTGATTAGATGAAAACAAATCAAACTGTGATTGAGCAATGTTGGATATAACAAACTAACAATTTCAATTATGTATATTTATTTAAAAGGAGATGAAATTTTTTAGAGTAACTATATTGAAAATTACTAAACTTGACAGATCATGGTGAAAGTCAATTTTTCATAGCGCAGGAATCATATCTCATCATAATACATCTAATGATATGGGGCTAATCAGGAAATGCTCTCCAAAATAGATTTATTCTCCCAATCAATTCTTAACAAATCAAAATAAAATAAAATTTCTGTGCTTTGGCTAAGCAGGGATCTGATTTAGCTATATAAATAGTAAAATGTGGAATTCAGATTCTACTATTTATTTCCAGCTTTACTCCAAAACAACTTAACTTCAATAGTAAAAAGTTGCATGTATCAAGCACTCTATGAAATAAATCCATTACATATCAGAAGTTGCTTTGTATTATTAATATATTATTGTATTATGTTATACTGCAAGCCTTTTCTGTACCATATGTATTATGTATATATATATATATATATATATATATATATATATGTATATATATACACACTCACACATGGTGAGTCCCTGAGTAACGGGATGAAAATGCCTCTCTAGTCTAAAACTTTTTACAGGTTTCCGCCACTATTTAGAGGTATCCCTTGCTTTTTGAAAGTTTGCTTTATGCTGATTAGAAAGGAAAAAAAAGCAAAGATAGCATTTAGTGTTTGTTTTAAAGCAAACCATTATACAGGCAGTACGCACACAGTTCTTCCTGTCCCCCCTAATCTCCAGTACCTCACACCACTCTAAACATCTAAAGACTCATAGCATAACAATCATCATTTGCAACCGGGGATGCTCAAAAAGTTTTCTTTCATTTAAGTTGATAGTAATTGCTTCTTTGTTTTGCACCATTTAATATCATGAAAAGTTTTTATTGGCATGCTCTATTTTTGAATGACAGGAGAAACTTATATGTACCGTTATATAGGAAGAGAGGTTTACCAAGATACTTGAGCATCTACCGCTCACTGCAGCTCATCTAAGCCCCGTAATTATCCATATTGAGATGCGGTAGGTGGCCCGTCTGTCTTACATACTGGCATATATAGAATCACAGCAACTGTGATTCATGTTAGTAACCATTAATTCATCTTTTAAATTCAGAAAGATGATGACATTATGTGGTTCACATCCTCCTTAAATTCCAGCCAATGAAAACATATATTTAGCCTCTTAGACCCTCACACTCTAATGCAGACAATGACAATAAAAAAAAAAGAACAATGGCCATATGTACGCTTTAATTTAATCACAGCTAACCCAGACTTTTGATCCCTTGTTTTTCCTTTGTTCTTTGTGGCAACAACCCTTGAACAATTTGTAGCTCATCCAATAACTTGATTATACGATCGGTTTTCCCAAATTCCTCTGATCACTGAGTATGAATGCATTTCTATAGTGATACTCTGTTAAGTCTGGCATCAGTTGTCAAAATGTTATTTGGAGTAATAAGAGACAGAAGAAAAGTGAGTTGAAATGGTACAGGATTGTACTGAAGCCAAAACTTTCATTTTTTTTTTTTAGAAGATTCCAATGTCATATCAATTGTGTCTTACTTTTTCAGCACAAAGAAACGAACTAAAAAAACCTCAGAATTCATTACCCCATGCTACAATCCCAGACATAAGTTAAAGATAACATCATTATTTCTACTAATCATATTCCTAAATGCTGCGTTCACATACCATTTATAACAAGTTTGAAAATGTTTCTTTTTTTGTAAAACATGGTAAGCTTCATATTACACTGAAGTCATCTTCATCATTTTTTCTCCCTTTTTTTTTTTTTTGTTACTTTTCATGACAACATTGTCAGCCTATCAATTCTTGGGCCATGAAAGTAAACCTAGCGAAAGCTTTAACTACAACTATATTGTAAATAAATGATGCATTATGAAATAAGATCTGGGAGGTTTCTATAGTTTAACCCCCTTCGAGACTCCAGGGACATATGTATCCTGAGGTTTCAATGATTGCTGGGAGATATATGTTCCCATAGATCTTTGAAAAAGTATTGGTACATGTACCCCCCACCCGCCAATAAAAAGTAAGTAAAATTTTCCAGGCTTTATTACTGCAGATAATGACATCATCATAGTATATATTCATGCAATATTAGTTTGTATTACATGACATTCAGGCATTAAGCACCTTGATAAGTCAGTCTTGAAAGAGTTAATAGCAAAGTATCTTCCTCATAAGATGAGAATTTGATGTATGAGATGGAAGGATGAGCCTTATCAAAAACTTATTTTGCCTTTTTATTATGTTTACTTCAACATCTGAAGAATGGCTCAACTGAGAATATTGCTACTAAATAATTGATGAAGAAATATATGTACATCAATGATTTTTTTAATGTGGATTATATATATATATGTGGATTATATATATATATATATATATATGTGTGTGTGTGTGTGTGGGTGCGGAGAGATAAAGAAAACCATTCAAAATCAATAATGAAAATGCTTCATCTTAGAATCTGGAAAATAAGAGTTATAATGTAGGGCCATAACTTTTTGCAGATCAAAAAAATGAAGAAAATGAGAATAAAACAAAATATGAAAATAAGAATAAACCATTTTGAAATGAATTATGCATTTATTAGACATTCTTACATCTGAATTTCACCAAAATTCCAGGATTTTCAAGATTTTGCCTGGAAACCATGTTAATATATGCTTTTATGCAAATATTAGACTGCTGAAACTCATATATTTTATCATCTCAGACTGATAAAATTCAAGGAATTTGGGTCCTGAGATGCTAGGAAATTAGAAACCCCCAGCTGTATTTGGTTTGGTTACCCGATGGCCTCTCTGCCCCTACCCCTATTTACCTCTTGTTATGGCCCTGTGATGTAAGATATTTAGTGAATGTTTCTCAATCTTTGAGATAGTTTTGACTTGTTTTTCTTTTTTTCTTTTCAACGATGTAAATTTTGAATAATATATCAGAAACTGTCACCTCATACCAAAACCCAAACTGTCGATATAGGTTTCTACAATTTTTAAGTCAGTCTGTCAACATATGTATGTATCGAGGGAAAACATTTTTTTAAATTTTTTGAAAATTCCCCCGATGAAAAGGTTTCAGTATAGGTGTTCTATTTACTTAGTTCATGCTAAATTAGTCCTTTAGTTTGTGCCCAGCAGCATTCACACTTGTTTTTTTGAATATTCAGACTTTCTTAGAGATCACTGCCCAACAAAAGACAAGGGAAGTAACTAAATGATTAATTGCCCTTTTTTCCAATGTTTCATTTGATCACCCCAAACATGGAATGCTGCCAAAAGTCGTTGGTTATATGATGGTTCCTATTAAGTGACTAATCAGACTTGTTTTGTTCAACTTTCTCATCCACTATCCCAAGGATAGTTTGGCCTTTATTTCTTTTTCCTTTGCAATGATGTAAATTTTGAATGATAAATTCACTTTCTTTTTTTTTTCAAGTATTCAAAACATGTAGCATTGAAAGCCCTGGGGCTACAGTTATCAGGTTACTGTTAATATCTGTGAAAGCAGGTACGAAAGTACAGAGCAGTTGCAAAAGCAAAACCATAATTCTTCGGAAATACTCAAAACAGCAAAAATGAAACAACTTTAACACTTTCCAGATTAAACTATTAAAGCGCTTAATGCTTGAATCAAAATGTTTTAGGAGTGCTGGTATAACGGTTTCATATGCCCTACGTGAGACTTGAAATTGACTTTGGAGTATGCCCCTAGTTCTTTCGGAGTGCATCCCCAGGAAGTTTGTTACCAAGGCAGCTGCCTAGGTTTGCCTAATGGATGGGCCCACCCAGTGTTCCGGTTAACTTCTAAAAGAGAGCTATGAGACACATATACCCCAGCTGTTATTGGAACTTTAGGATATATACGTTACAGAAATTTCGAAAGAGTTGAAGGAAACTAACGCTTAATCTATCACAAGAATTTTATTTCAATTAGGAAAGTCCTTTTGACATTTAGAATACTTAGATTAGGATGGCACTAGACCAAAATGGGAATAGGAAGATTGCATTGAGCCAATCTTCCATTGGGGTCGGGGGAGTTCCTCTCTAAAAAAAATCAGTCTCTCAAAATCCTGGCTTTCACTTGGGCTCAAAACTATTGGCATTGGTATAATATATATATATATGTATATATATATATATATATATATATATATATATATATAGATAGATAGATAGATAGATAGATAGACACATAAAATTTTACACACACACACACATATATATATATATAGATACATATACATGCAGAATTGCAGTTATAGATTCATGTATTTATATTGGAAGAGACAACTATATATATATATATATATATTAGTTACTTAATAGAAACTGTCATGCGTCGTATGTCATTCAGCAGCTTACCATGTTTGGGATGACCAATTAAAAATTAGAAATAGGGGTGATCAATGAATAAGTTACTCATCTTGCTTTCTTTTGGTCAGTGATCATTAGAAAAGTCTTAATTTTCAAAAAACAGATAAACACAATCTGAAGGATCAATTTTGCATAAACCAAATTTTGCAAATTGAACCCCTCTATTAAAAATTACTTCTATACTATATATATAAATATATATGAAGAACCGTATGTATACATAGAGAGGTAGATATATGTATATATATATATATATATATACATATATATATCTATATTTATATATATATTGGGCAGAGACTTCATTTGCATGGATTTGGTAATCTCACAATTTAGTCTTGAACCTGCAAAGCCTGGCCAAATCATGGATAACAACTGTTGTGCCCTGGGTTTGTGGTAATGATGCTTTGGCTTTAAAATTGTGCTTGACCCTGGGTCACTGCTACAGTATTTGTATGAACATATATATACATATATATAAATATATACATATATAATTATGTATAAAAAAATACTAACACAGACACACACACGTGTGTATCCATGCACATGTATAAACATTCAGACTAGAATTTAGGATTGATTTATATAGAAAAATTCATTAATGTTTTATGAAAACTTGCATTGCTAAAGGCTTACGAAAATATTTCTGAGAAAGATGCCAATACTGCATATCTACAAATTGAATTTTTCTTCTTATATTCATATGTATATTAGGAAATAACTATCGAGACGCTTGCTGAATCATTTTTTTTTAGTGATTTTAACCAATGGTAATAAGAGCCAGGATGTTATGAATAGGGAAAGACTGTAGATGCACAAAACAAAAATAAGTGTACAAAGCCAAAAACGAAGGAGAAAAAAAGAGTAAATCTAATTTTAAGGTTAAGTAACTTGTTCAGTAAAAAGAGATTTGGAACTCTAGAATTAGACAGTGATGCCTGCAGTAGTTCTGGTGGATTCTTATATCTTATTTTATTTCTTGGTTTGCTTTAAATTATAAACAGATTTATATCCGATTTTCAAACCTATGCAAAAAGATCAGAAGAGGAAGCAAAGAATATCTGCTTATATAATGAAAAGTGTGATTTTTTTTTGTTTCTCTGTTCATAACAATGGACAATTCCAATTGAAGGTAATAATTTTGCTGTTAAAAGTATATCTCCTATCCACAATTTAGAAGAATGGACTCTTCCACGGTAATGGCTTCAGTAACTTTTTAATAAAACCTCAGTTGAAATTGATCAGTCGTAAACATTTCACAGGTAGATATATTTATTAAATACATTACATCCACCTGCATATATATATATATATATATATATATATATATATATATATATATATACAGACAGACAGACAGAGAGTCTACCGTTAGAAAAAAATCATCCCAAAGAAATTCCAATATATCTAGACTTTTTCAGTGTAATAAGTAGTGTGGAAATAAAATTAAATGTGAAATCTTTGCTAAGTTGAGATATGTGTAGTTGTAATAATAATAAAGCTCCATGTTAAACTTAAAATTGATTCCAGTGAACAAGTAAATTCATTTGCCATTTTCTACTTATAAAGTAATCAAGTCCAGGGTCCATGAAATATTTAGTGTCAGTTTCATTGCTGTCAGTAGAAACTGACTCATGATTGCTATTACCTGTTAATCTAATTAGTAACACTTGAAAGAGGTAGGCATTGAACGAGGTTTCAAGTGCTTGATGAATGATGGTATTAAGCACAACAATTTAATAACAAATATAAAGGAAGAACAAGTTTCTGGCAAGATTGAATAATATTTCAGCAATATATGTCAAGTTTAGTGAATTTCAACTTCCCTGAGATACGATACAAAATCATAAATCTTTTTATGAGAAATAAAATTCATGTGTCTCTAAATGCCATTACAGTATGCATCTAGAAGCTGACCCACTGAGAGCAATTAGAATTTGAAGAATATAAATTTACAATTATCCATTTTTCTCCTCCACCTTCTCATGGTTAGTTTAAAGTTAGAAAATATTTCACTTCAGCAAGAAAGGTGAAGATATATTATGGTTTATTACTTATAAAATGATATAACACAG
The DNA here is from genome assembly GCA_963457665.1 of Thysanoteuthis rhombus. Lineage (NCBI taxonomy): Eukaryota > Metazoa > Mollusca > Cephalopoda > Oegopsida > Thysanoteuthidae > Thysanoteuthis > Thysanoteuthis major. The sequence continues at coordinate 76,407,155 of OY735199.1, forward strand.
CCATATGGATAGTAACTTAAGTTACCTTAGTATGGAACCAGGCCAAGTGGATGGGAAATGGTAAGAAGATAGTGTTCTATTAATGTTTCAGGGGGAAAAAGATTAGAAGACTTTCCCTTACGGAAAATACATAACAACTTCAGTGTTAATCTAGATATATCCTAAAAGTAGGATTTCCAGTAGGATTTATGGCCAAATAGCTTTGAATACATTGGTTCTCATACAATCATTCTAGTTATGCAAAGTTGAGTTTGGTCAGTACCTAGATGAGTGACAGGGAATATCAGGTACTGTAATCAGTTGAGGAGGCATCCCCTGCAGCCATAATGATTTCCAAATAAATTGAACACTTCTTTCTTTTTAGGCCGAGAGGGGTGGGGGAAGTGGAACGTGGTTAGATCATGATGCAGTCATAAGGAAATGTCTCTTATGTAATTGCTGTTTTATCTTAGAACTACATAAGTTGGACTTTTAATAAAGAAATGTCAATTGAACATTCCAGTATGCTCTATGAATAGATTTCTCTGTTTCGAACTCTGCAATACAATTGTTTTTGTACAAAAGTAATTATAAATCATCACTGATAAAATTTCAAATGGCATATTTAATGACTCATTTCAGCAAATCAAAAAAAATCAAAAGGTTTTGAAAAGTTTCCGATACAATCAGTTATTTTAAATCTAATATTCAAATAAATCTACTCTTTCAGTTCCAATGTTATTCTGTTTCTCCAGAAAGATGTGTAAAATTCCATACCATGTAAAATGTATTCTGCTCATTCTCTGTACTTTCGGAATGATATGAAAAAAAATTGCAGTTTCCTAGATCTGGTTCACTTCCTGTAGTTCAACATTGATTTTTATTCAGTTTTACCAATCTTGTGCTTGTGATATTCAAGTCTAGCGTTGTATCATAGCACAGGTAGACAGTTTTATTTCCTTAATTATAAGTTGGTGAAACCTTGAGCTAAATCCATCTAGAGAATGGTAACGCTAAGATTGTTTTGTCAAGATCTGACAGAACAACATAAGTGTGTCTGTTGCTGGCAGCCATTCTATGGAAGACTTTCTCTGAGTTGGATAGTCAGAAGATGCTGTACATTGAACTAGGGATCAGATTTATTTATGCGATTGACAGTCAAGACTACAATTTATTTCACTGTCTGGGAGATAATTATCACAAGTAGGAGTAATCACTTGAATTTCACAATGGATTGACTGTTGAATGGCCAAAGAACCTCAGGGCAGTCAGACTCAGCTTTTGTCCAATCAAAACAAACCTAATTATTCTTGGTTTTACTGTTTTCCCTTACCCCAGTAGTTCTTAACCTTTTTTGCTCCATGCCCCACCTTGACAGCTCAAAAATTTGACGAGCCGCTAGGTATAAAAACTAATTTAATTATATATCATGTGGCAAAAAAGAACCACATATGCTCACCTCATTACATTTATAACTCACAAAGGAAATGAGTTGAGCATTAGTGACTCTGGAATCTACAGTAAAGTTAATTATTTAAAATATTGTGTAGTTGGAAATTGATATTGTTGTATGATAAGGAATCAATAGTATTGTATAATTTGGAATTAAACATTTGAACCTTAACTCATATTGGTTTTGAGCAATGGAATATACTTTCCTGATTCTAATTCCAGATTGCCCTCCCTGGTATATTCAAGTTGCCCACTTTATGCCCCACATTCAGAATCACTGGTTTATACTAATTTTCAGATCCTCCCAAAAAAAAAAAGAGTCGATGAAAATTATTTGAGATTTGTGTAGAATAAAAACTTTTGCTGAAAATTCAATTCACACAGCAAATATTGTATTTGTAGAGATAAAAATTAAAAATGTTGGAGACTATTTTTTTTTTAACTTATCCCCTCTCAATTCTGCATATAAAAATAAAATATAAATACACATGAATGTTTCCTAGTGCCAAGGGTATCTCACCATTTATGGCATCCATTCTCTCCATTGGGTCCTTATATGGTACCTAACTAAAAGATTGGTTATCAAACTAAGGGCCATGAAACCTGAACAAGAGAGGATCATGCTGAAAATTACACAGGGAGATCAAAAGACAGCATATGAGAAAAAAATATGAGTCAGATATCATAAACTCAATTAGAAAACTAAAATGGCAATGGGTAAGCCATGTTGTAAGAATATCAGACAACTATTGGACATCATGACTCACAATGTGGATCCTAAGAGTTCAGAAAATATTGGTGCCATGATTGAGAGGTTTGGCTATTTTCTTGGGAAAGGTTTTAAAGAGTTGATGGTGATGATTCTTGCACTTAGATGAGTCACTGCTTCAGAGGAGAAGGTGTTTTGTTGAGGTTTCTCTCAAGTTCTCTTCAAATCATGGCATAGGCTTCACACATATTGTTTTATGTGAACATGTCTTCAAGAGTTAGAAATTATCACTGTTGAGTACTAATATCTTTTGTTAGGAAATAAATCTAACTGAAAATTTTGACCCGAGGCCATAGCTAGTAAACCTTGTAGTTTGTAATCCAGTCCTCCGCTCGCTAGAGAATTGCTTGTGATTATATTGGAACCTTGTCAGAAGTTTCCTACTAGAGACGGCAGTCTGAAAAATTGATTATTTAAATTAAAATTTGGAAGAATAATATAATAATAAAAGTATGACTGGAATTCTGAAAAGTTCCTCATAATATATTATTTCTTAGGCACATTGCATTATTCAGACTAAATAGAAAGAAAAATGGATGATCAGCTCTTATAAACTTTTCTGTTCAGAGAGAGTTACCACCAAATGATTTTCTTTTACTCTTTCGTCAAATAGTTTGAGAATCTACAGCTCATGGAATGAGTATTCACTGAGACTTACCAATATCCTTAATTTTTAATCCCTATTGGCAGACATTCATTTTAAATACATTTTCATAAAAAGGCCAACATATTATATGCATTTGATTCTTATCTCACAGAATTGAGCCTCATCATCATCATCAATTTTTTAACGTCTGTCGTTGGACATAGACCTTCCCCAGGATCTACCACATTTCTCTATTATGGGCATTGTGAAGCTAGTATTTTCTGATTTTGGGCAGCTATTCCTTTTAACTGATATTCCATTCAACTTGAAGAACCATAAGTACATTTGGAGGTTTAGGAATCACAAAAGCAATTATTATATTTAGGAGCATTGGAATTCCAATAGTAATTATTACATTTAAAGGTAATGGAATCAAGAGTGCACCTATTACATTTGGGATGATTGGAATCACAAGAGCCATTATTACATTGAGTTGATTTATTGTATTGGGATAACAAGAACCTTTATTACATTTGGAGGTATTGGAATAACAAGAACCTTTATCACATTTGGAGGTATTGGAATAACAAGAACCTTTATCACATTTGGAGGTATTGGAATAACAAGAACCATTATTACATTTGGAGGTATTGGAATAACAAGAACCATTATTACATTTGGAGGTATTGGAATAACAAGAACCTTTATCACATTTGGAGGTATTGGAATAACAAGAACCTTTATTACATTTGGAGGTATTGGAATAACAAGAACCTTTATTACATTTGGAGGTATTGGAATAACAAGAACCTTTATCACATTTGGAGGTATTGGAATAACAAGAACCTTTATTACATTTGGAGGTATTGGAATAACAAGAACCATTATCACATTTGGAGGTATTGGAATAACAAGAACCATTATTACATTTGGAGGTATTGGAATAACAAGAACCATTATTACATTTGGAGGTATTGGAATAACAAGAACCTTTATCACATTTGGAGGTATTGGAATAACAAGAACCATTATTACATTTGGAGGTATTGGAATAACAAGAACCTTTATTACATTTGGAGGTATTGGAATAACAAGAACCATTATCACATTTGGAGGTATTGGAATAACAAGAACCATTATTACATTTGGAAGTATTGGAATAACAAGAACCTTTATCACATTTGGAGGTATTGGAATAACAAGAACCTTTATTACATTTGGAGGTATTGGAATAACAAGAACCATTATTACATTTGGAGGTATTGGAATAACAAGAACCTTTATTACATTTGGAGGTATTGGAATAACAAGAACCATTATCACATTTGGAGGTATTGGAATAACAAGAACCATTATTACATTTGGAGGTATTGAAATAAGAACCATTGTTACATTGGGGAGTATTATAATCAAAGGAGCCATTATTGCATTTGAATCGGCTTATTGAATAGAAAACTGTTCAGTTTCACATGTCAGTTATTACTTGATTTATTTTCCGGGAACATTTCTCAGTTTGTGTCTCATTTTGCAGGTTTAGGTACAATAACAGACTGGTTTCTGGGGTGTGAAACCGTGCATCCAGTAAAAGTGATAATCTACAGATTATTTTTGATCAGAACATCATAAATTAAAGGAGAGTTTTTGATTGAAATCTCCAGAAAACATGACTAATGAATTTCAGACATCATCAAAGTTTGCAAAATATAATTACATTCACTCCTGCTGAATGCAATCGTGTAACATATCTCAAATTAAACACGTTAAAAGAGATTCATTAGGAAAATTGAAATTAAAAACTTAAAAAAAACCCCTGTATCCCTTGTTTTGTGAAATTATCCTTTTTGTTTCTGAACATGACACAGATCAGTGATCAAATACTGCTGCTTGCTTTTTTTAAATGTTGTATCTTGAAGCACAGATAAGGCAATGTTTCTTATCAATTTGTCCAGCAGTCCAAGGCTTTAAAGAATACAATGGCAAAGAATCTTGATAACCAGCACATGTTTTGTCCCCTGAGTGTCAGATAAAACATTGGAAGTTGAATCAGTTTGCTTTTGCAGCTGATCAAAAAGCAAATATTTCAACACTTTTTGAGCAAAGATTGATTGCTAGATCAAGAATAACTCACAAACCCTAAAGTATGAAATATCTCATTTCTACAGATATTAGGCATATATATATATATATATATATATATATATATATATGTATATATATATATAAACACACATATACATGTGAGTGCAAATAGTATCAGGGCATTTTTTGCAAATTGTTGCTGGCCATGTTAAGCATTTAGTATTTATGGTAGGTCAGAAGTGACAAAAAATGTCTATGTCTTAATATGCCAAAATTTATAAGGATCAAATGAAGTATTAGAGACAGGTTTACATCATTTTGCTATATTTATATATATTTATTTTACAGAAAATACTCAATTATTGAATCAAATGAAGAATAGAATTAAATCATATAGAACATTAAAGATTGGAAACAACATTTTCCAACTAATTGTTATGCGTTGCTTCCATGATCTTTCTCTAACTACATTATTTTACCCATGTAGATGTATTTATCAACCTCTTTTAGAGTTTCCTCTGTTATAAACTAAGTAGATATAGGAAATGACTATAGATTAGCTGCATGCAGAGTTAAATCTAACTTTGAAAGTGAAAGGAATAAAATGATTCTCAAAAGAAAAACTGCCCTAATAAGATAAGCGTAGTGAATATTACCAATTTTTGAGCAGTGATAGAGAACAGATTTCGGGCTTTGTGGAATAGCACAGTAATAAAGAGGAAAAATGTAATAGCCTGACAAATATATTTAAGGAAGCAGCAGAGATGGTTGGCAATGCAGACATAAACAATGACTCAAGGAAATACTCGAAACAACATTAAAACTAATCAAAGAGAGAAGAAATATGGAGATGAAAACTAATGAGGATGAAACCAAGAGAGCAGAACTTGACTGATAATCAAAAGAACAAGGGGAGAAAAATATGAAGAAGATAACAGAGGCTATCAGAAGAAGGAAGAGTTTAAAGCACACCCAAACTGCAGATCATACAGAAATATAACAGATGTTTGCACTAAAGAATAGAAATAGCAAAACCATCAGATGCAGAGACAAGATGTTGGAAGTCCGAAGAAAAATGCTTTTAAATTTTCTTTTAAACTACACCACTTGACCATCATATATTTTTGTTTCATATAATTGTTTAAAGTGTTGCATTTTTATATGTATTGTCATGGATTCTTCATGTTTAAACTCACTCTTTTTCTAAGATGAAAGATTCATTGTTTAAAAAAGTACTGAAAACCCATCTTATCCTGTTCATTGAAAACTTATGGATTACTTATCCAAGTATTTCCTGAGAGGTGTTTAAATTAAGACCCAGTCTTCAGTAGCTATTGCTTCCATTACATCATCTTATTTACCATACTTTTTACTGTCACATACACTTTTGTAAGAGACACAACCCTGAGGTTGCCAAATCAAAACAATAGAAAGATAAGAACATTCCCAGGGATCATTATTCAAAGAAGAGGATATTCCTGATTACTGTCATTGTTGTCAATACACATAAATGTTATAGTGACAATAGCTAGATTAATGCTGAGAATTGGTAAAATGCCTTGTATGCAGGACAAGAAAAATAAACACTACACTGTAAAAAAAATCATAAGAAAATATGATATACTTCTATCATTTTATTTATGGTTGTATTAGCAATATGAAAAATATATATTGTACCTCACATAAATGGATTACTGTTGCCCATGTATGTACAAGAACTAATTATATGAAAAATTATCTCAAATTATCAACAAAAAAAAATAGATCACTGAAGTTGAAAAAATTCTTGCACAAGATTTTGGCATTCTTGGTTGGTTCAAAATGGCCATAGAGACATCCACTGAACACTTTTTGGAAAGTACAAAAAAAGCGCTTCTAGATGGTGCCTGGTAGTGGAGTTATGAACCTTTTCAAGATTGTAGCACCAAAAATATGACCAGGGGTGCCAAGAGAAAAAATCTGTAGCTGGTTGGTCAGGTGGGCCATTCACGGAAGCTACTGTAATTTGAAATTAATGTGAGTGGCTGAAGACCAAGAAAATCAGAAAATGGCACTGTATTCTTGCCATAAAACTGCCAAGTGTTATAACATCATACAGGCATCTTCCCTTCACCCTTTCATTTTCTTTCTCTCATTATTAGAGTTTTGTGTTTTTGTCTGTGTAGAAAATGATGGAAGCTAAAATTCTGGACTTATGGAGAATTTAAAAAATTTCTTCCAGATAAAGATTTTGAGAACCTGAATGGAGGACTAGTCCAGTATAATAAAGATGTACATAGCAACTCTAGACAACCTTATTTGAAGCTTCACTATTTGCAGGCAATCATCTATGTTCAAGAAAGATAACTTATGTAATAATATTCAGATATTCTTGGAGGAATAATTGTCAATTATAATTCAATTTTTGCAAATACTTCTTTCACCATATTTCTGTTGCGTTTCATCACAGCTCCCTGATCATTCTATAATAGCTTCTCTTTATTCTGGTACTTACTTAACAATTGTGGAATGACAACCTGGGCGTTAAAATAAAAAGAAATAAGATGAAAGAAGTACTAGTAAAAAATTAACAACAATCAGATGTTTTTACAACTAATGTTTCCATGTGTGTAGCAAATACAATTTCGGCTAAGTTCCACTCCTATTTCAATAACCGTTGAAAGCAAACAAGCCGCAGAAGATATAATGGGTGTGCACTAACTCTAAGACTTTGGTTTACAAGATGGAAGATTCATAGCATTTATGACCTTCACTATAAACAGACAGATTTAAAACCTTACTTTTTGATAAAAATGTGCATATCATATATTAAAAATATGTTATTGAGAAACATTTTGATGTTATTTTATCTAGGTTCGTACAATGTACACTGGAATTTTTCAGATTATTGAAAATTCAAACAATTGCATGTTTTTCAGATAAAAGAACAAAAAACATTCAATAAGAACCAAAATAACTTTACAAATTATTTGGAGTCGATCTTTTCCTACTTCTCTTAACAAAAACCTAAATGGAAAAATAGGTTCAGATACATGGAAGTCAGTTTACATTGTATTTACTTTATGAACACATTTGGTCAAGCTGTGAATGGTCAATCTAATTCATCCACAGCCAATATAATGACAACATCCTCACCAAAAAACTTCGGTAGCCAGAAAATAACAAAAGAGGCAACATCTCTTCAAAATAGGTTACCCAAATTTTTTAGAGTTTGTTCATTTAACCAAGCAAAGCTGAGTGAACATTTCCACCCCCAAAACTCCAACATGAACGTAGCTTCACAGCAACATGGTAAATTTAATTTAATATTCCTTGCAATGCTTTGAACTTACTCATTCATGTAGATGTCCACATTCATAGATAGACATTTGTGGTTAATATGTGAAACTATACTATCTTCTGCTTCTTAGTCAAGTAAACAGTATTGTGTTACAACTTCAGTGTTTCGTTCCAGGCTTCAAAATGTTCTTTTGATTTTTAAAGTTTTATTTTTGACTAAGTTAATCTAATTATGTGTCTCTTCCTGATCTTCTTTTTCATCTGATTTGCCTCCCTTTGCTGTTGGTGCTTCTGGGAAAAGTGTGCCTCATCTTGGTCTTTCAGCAGTGAAATCAAGTTGTTAAGCTAGATGAAATGATAAAGTTAATTCGAAGCCAATTTAAAAAGAGGAAAATATCTGGTCATAATTATAAAATTATGAATAAAAAAAAGAGCATTCTGAGAATGATTGTATCTTTAATATGCTTGAGAGGATAATGAAATTTTCAAAAATAAAGAAAAATTCTGAGTGCAAAAGATAACCTTATATTCGACCAACAAACAATATTTTCATTGACTTAAAAAAAATTTAAATACAGATTTTTGATTGAAGTAATCAGCTCTTCCTTTACAGTAGTCATCAGCACTCCTCATCAAACTTTTGCCTTTCTTTTCTTTTCTATTTATTCGCTCAATGACAGCTGATATTCTCGCTTAAGTATAAAATACTCTCTTTTCTTTATCCTCATAACAAGATCATAGACTTTCAGTCTGATAGTTTAGACTTTGAGCTTGTGAATGATTAGACCAGTGGTACACATTTAAATTCTTGATTAAAGTTTGATCACAAAGTACAGATATATCTCTGATTTTCTTTCATCCTTAATCCCAGAACTATACCAGAATTTCCACTTTGCCAGACCAATACAGGTCATGTAATAAATTTCTCAATGATACTCTCCTAACCCACAAAATATGGGCATCTCATATCTTTAAAGCATTAAGGTTGTAAGAAACTTGAATTAAACAAACATTATACGAGTCTGGTCAAATCACCAACATCTTTTGACAGCATGCCTAGTTAGAAAAAATATCAATGGATAAGTTACTTCTCTTGCCTTTTGTTGTAGAGTGATCACTAAAATGTTTGAATTTTCAAAATCAAGCTGGAACAAACTGAGTGATCAAACTAGCATAATTTACATTGCAAATTGAATACCGACTAAAAACCTGATCAGAGGGTGAATTTCAAAAAACAAAAAGAAATTTTTGTAGACATAATAAGCAGTAAATGTTTTGATTTTTAGCCCTCTAGCTCAATATGAAAATAACAAGCTGAGTATTATTAAGTCCATTACTCATTATCAGTATTTATCAAAAAAAAAAATTACTGTACCTTATTGAAAAAAAGAACTTTTTCCCATTGTAAAACAAAGGCTGCTTTAAAACAATGAATAAAATTTACCTTATAAAATAAAACTTCGAGCTACTTTTATTCAAATTTCAGCACTCTCAGATTATGACGTATGACCATGAAGTCCTCTACACTTTCAGGACATGACCTATTTCTCGTAGGTTTGTAGATATTACCTCCTAAATATTCTTTGGCTTTTGACAGAAGAGGCTGGAGCTTTCAAATATCTTAGAGCCAGCTTACTAAAAAGAGAAAATGTTGTTTTTTTTATAATTTTGCCTCTATTCAAATGGGTCATCATTTCTTGGTATTAAGGGTGAATTCAAATAACCCTACAATTCTCTACTTCAATCTGAACTGATATTTTCTTTCTTTTTCTTTTAGATCGTTCCAGCTGCTCATCTTCTCCCTTCACCACCATCATCATCATCATCAGCAGCAGCAGCAGCAGTCTTTTGTTGTCTGTTGTTGGACATGGACTTTTCCCAGGATTCACTAGACCTCTCTATCATGAGCATTGCACAGCCAATACTTTTTGAACCTGTCTAGTTGGACTCACCATCTGCTGGCCTTGGTGCCACATTTGATCCATGTTGTGAGTCCATCAGTTGTCTACCGTTCTTGCGACATAACCAACCCCTCGCCATTCGGGTTTCCAAATGGATTCTATGATGTCTAATATGCACTGTTGTATTGTGATCTCTCCACATGAGGTTGAGCATGATTCTTTCAGAAGTACGTTGAATGCTTCTCAGTTTGCGGGTCAATCTCACCAAATGAATTTGAGAAAAGAGTGAAGTAAATTTCCAGGTTCCCGATCATCCCCAGGACTGGTCAAATTATCTTCACTTGAACCTCTTCCAATTTCCAAAATGTTGACATCTTTCAAGGTTCCTAATGTCCATTACTTTATTCTTTCTCTAATATCTTATCTCTGAAATATCATTTTGAATCTAGGGTCTAAGTAAAAAAGACTGGCATAGAGACTTGTTTTCCAAATATGCTGAAAATCTGTTTGGAACCGTAGATTGAGGTTCTTTCCAGGGTTGCTAGTTCAGATGTTTTTTGTTTTGTTTTTTCAAATCTCTGTGTCCAGTATTGATAATATTAAGATGTTTTTTTTAATTAATTTTCTAAGTTTGATATTGACTTCCAGAATTGGAAAATTGAGAAATCACATCAAAATTGGCAACCCTGGTTCTTCCACCGTGGCATAAATTCCATTAAAGACATTGCTTTGATAGAAATTGATTCATAGCCTGGACTCAGGGGATAATCATTGAAGAAGTGACTTCGGCTTTATATGATTCCTTCGAATGGTTTTAGAAGTCAAACAATTTTTTCTGCGAGATTCCACTGATAAGAACTCAACTTAGGGATGCTGGTATCTATAAAAAAATGTAGCAAAATCTTTTCATTGTTCAATATTTCTTTCTAGCATACAGTATTTTAAATTCCATCATGTAGATATGTGTGATTGAAGGCAAGTAATTTAAAGAACATTACATACTGGTGATGCTATCAAAGGGGGCATAACATGCATGCAGATTCCCGGAAGATGGGAATACAGGCTCTAGCCATGCAGTCTATAGGGCTCCTTCTTTCTCTCTGAAAAGCTTCTGGTCAGAGGGAAGGAAGTGGTAAAGCGGTGGTCAAGCCAATTGAACCCCTGTTTTTCAAATGTCCACTAGGAGAGGACGATCAAGCAAAACATAGTTTTGTCAATAATAGAACAGTGTTAATTGCAATGCTTTATATTGTTGCTACATTACAATTAGCCATACATTTTTTCTATGTATCAGAATAATAGGTATAAGTGGCATAATTCAGTATTACAACCTTATTGAGCTATTCACTTATACAGTATATAAAAAGAATTAATCGGATGATAATTTTAAGCCGAATGATTGCTTCTGCTAATTTGCTTATCGGCGCAACCCTAGTTCTAATGTGAATTCAATGGTTAAATGCAATAGATCATGATATAAACGATACAGTTTATTAATATAAATGGAACTGATACAGGTATATTAATTACGTAAATCAAAATATCATATACAGTTGAAGGAGCAATGGTAAATGTATCACACAGCTTCTGAACCAAAACATTGTAGTTGATTTTTTTCTCAACACTTTTACCTCTACTTGCATTGATATAAACTTGTGTTTGTACCAAACACTACCACTGATTGCCGCACTTAGTTTGAAAGCCATTTCTAGAGGTAAATGTATGCAAATTAGGCTTTGGATTTGACAGAATTGATGGAACAATAACAACCTCTACAACTTAAATAATTAATAAATGGCTCAAACATAGTGCTATCTATGGCCCCCTCAGTCAACCAGTGAGAGCTGTTAAGAATTAGTTGTTAGAGTGCTTGGATGGAACTGGCTGAAAGAGCCTTGCTTGAAAAAAAAAGAGATGATCCAGATGACAGAATTGTTGAAAACAGCCAGAATACTAAGGGAATTGCTGCAGTATTGAGCAGACTTGCAGTCATAATCCCTGGTGTAAGCCATTAGTTACTACTAGTGTGATTGAAAGTTCAGGGAATAGCCCGAGATGAACTTTGCAAAGAGGCTGTAGGAACTGTGAATCCGCTGAAGGACTTAGACTATCCTTGCAAAGGCCTGACTAAAGTCAACTTAAATACTGAAATGAGTCCTGGAAAGTCTTGCTCTGTCACCCCATCTCAATCGGCAGCCATCAGTCACATTTGGTTTGAAAATTAAATATAATGATAATAATAAAGCACAAACCAAACACTTGGAGATTAGATGAAGCTAGATAATTTGAGTTGTTGAAATCCAAACAGATTACTCTATCCATTATTGCACAGACACTTGAGTCTGTACTACTGAAGACTTTCATAATCTTTTGTTACCTTAATACTTGAAATCACTGTTTCCATAGAGCAATGGTTAGAAAGCTTCTCAATTATATAATTATAAGATATAGATCGAGACAGACTTTTTATTATGTTGAAAGATGGACCAAAAATAATACTAAGATAGAATGTATGTAGATTGAAGATGACTAATGATTTCTAAAATAAAGCAATATTCAAGTAGATCTGGTTAGTCATTCAATAACAACTGTCACATGACTAATGTCTTATGGCAGCATACTATATTGGGTGGGATCAATTGAAAAATTGAGAAAAGGGGTGATCAATGAATGTTACTTCTCTTGCCTTTGGTTGGGTAGTGATCACTAGATTTTCAAGAAAAAAGCATTATCACTGCTGGACATAAATTAAGGGATCAGTTTAGCATGAATTTACTAGTGAATTGAATAGGAAAAAAAACCCAAAAGATTTCTTTTAGTCATTATAAGGAGTAAATGTTTAAATTTTCAGCCCTGTAGCTCCATCAGTAGAAGCTGAAGAAACCTATGTTGATGACAGATTTGGTTGTCAGTTTCTGATATTAATTCATTTTGTAAAGCAGTTATCAATGATATGATAATTAAGAGAACAAAGTTACTTTACATTCTTTGAAACTGCTCAAGTTATAAAAAATCCCAAATTACATAGAACAGTGTGATTTTCTTGGTTCTCTGACCATAACAATGAACTTTTCCACCTAGAGGTATTTGCTAATAAAATGATCTCCTGCCAACCATTTAAAACTATGGATTCTTCCACTGAAAAGACTACAATTGATTTTCTTTCCTATAATTTACTCAACCGGGATTCCCATTGCCAAAAGAGACTGGAATTCAAGTCCTACCAAGAGATAATTCTTTTTTTTTGTTGTAGAATGACAGCCTGAGTTGAGTTTTGATTGAAGGAAAAACATATGGGAAACCGAGGCCGACAAAATACAAGATGGAGAGATGAATTGGATAAATTTAGAAAATACTGGCTTTACGACGCCCATGATAGAGAAGTGTGGCAAATCCTGGGGAAATTCTATGTCCTGTGACGGATGTTAAAAGACTGCTGATGAATTTAACTCAAAAACTAACATTGCAGCTATTGAAACAGTAAATGTGATTATTTGTTTATTCCTTTTCATTGATTCAGTTTTCTTGCTATTGTTTTTAATTTGATTGGTTCATTTCTTGATTACCTCGCTTTATTTTTTAATTTGGATGCTCTATTTTCAAAATTGTCATTATTATTTAATTTGTTCACTCTAATCTTTAATTAGCTCAGGTACAGATATAGTATAATTAGTACTAATATACATTATATTCATAAATTTTCATTACCCATCATTGTTTAAGTTTATTCTACTTTATGTTGATGAAGAAACCCGCAACATATCAACCTATTTCGTAGGGAAAAATAGAAAAAAAAAGAAAAAAAACTTAATAAGGAGTGAATGCTTAAATTTTCAGCCCTCTATCTCTATTGGTATGGCCTGTATGCATCACACATATATATCCAGCCAAACCAGCTTAAAAACTGAAGAAACCTATTTTGACTATTTTGTTGACAGTTTTTGCAGACAGATTTGAATGAATATTCATTTAGATGTATATCTCTTTTGAAGATATCCTTTGCCTAGATATTTCTGATGTAAGATATCATATGGAAGATGAGAATAAAATTGACATTTCATTTCATATGTTTGGTTTTGCAAAAATTTCCAACAAAAAAATGGTTTTCAGTCATCAAGAAAGAGCAGTAATAACTTTCACACACATGTGATCAATTCTAGAATCCTATAGCTTTTAATGGAATCTTTTTTCTGTAACTTAGTCTTTTAATTAATTCTAAAAATTATTTCATATGTGATAAGACTTGAATATTCAAAAGTTTTATTTCATTCACCATTTTTACGCATTATTCACCATTATTTTCCCAAAGGTTAGATTGAAGTTGCTGAGAAGTAACTTAATTTATGCATTGGTTAGTTTGAGAAAAACAGTTTCAGAATTCGTTTTTATTTTTATTATTTGATGAAGTATTGTAACCTAATATCATACAACTTTTTACATTATTTTTAGTCATTTTTATCACATCTCAACTCTGACCATCACTCTTAACTTATAAACACCTCCTTCACTTCAAATATTGGTGCAGTGCTATTTTTGTTTCTGTTTTTAGTTGTGATGGAAACAACATGAAAAAAATGAAATCAAGCAGTAGTCAAAAACTAATACCTTGTTGGATTACAATACTTCATCTAATGATAAAAATGAATTAAAAAATCGCATGTTTTAAATATGGTTTAGAATGATTTCTGTTAATCAAGATCCTTTCCTCTTTTTTTTTTCTCTCCGTTTCTTGGTCCTCTCACTCAACAACAGACAAAGAAGAAGCAGTTTCTGTGATTTTTCTAAATCAAAAAGGCAAGCGTCTTCTCAAAGAAGAAGAAATATATTGTTATTGAATTACTGCATAAACCTGATTATAAAATCATACATTCAGCATTGTCCCTGGAGATATATCAGCTTTTCCTTCCTGTTTTTCTATTTTATTCATGTTTCTTTTCACATTTCTTTTTTTATCACTTGCTTTCCTTTAGAGAATTAGAGCCAATTATTTTCTGTAGTCGGGTAATTTTGACTAATTCATGTGTGTTTCAGATTGTTAACAAGTGTTTCATAACAGAAAGAAACAATTAATGGTATTTTCTTTGAGAGTTTGAAAAAAGAAAAAACAAGGAAGAGGACAGAGAGTAAACATGGGTCTTCATAATCATTTGCATCATAATAGTTCCAGCTGTTTCAAAAACAACCCGCCAGGTATTTCGAAAGATATCTAAACAACTATTTGCAGAGTCTTAGGCATTCACTTTCTATACTTTACAACGGAGATCTATATTTGTCTTTTTACTTTATATGTTGATCTGTACATTAGTATACCCCCTATACCTCTCTATCTGTCTGTCTGTCTCTCAGTATGTAAGTATACATGGTCATGTGAACCTACCTGTCTCGCTCGTATATAAAGATAGGCAAAGTGAATGCAAGCTCCTTCCTTTCTCTTTCTCTATATATCTCTCTCCCTCTCTTTGTGTACGTATGAAATTATATATGTATATATGTATCTACCTGTCTCTCTTGTATGATGAGACAAGAGCAGAGAGAAAAAGTGTGCACAAAGCTTTTAAAAATATTAAAAGTATATAATTTATTTTCATGAATTTCTGCTGATATGTCTGTAGATATGTTTGTAGATATGGAATGTCTACTGTATGCTTCATGAATAATGGATTCGGTTTCAGAACTTTCATGTTGTAGTTGTTCGTTTTTTCTTTAAATTCATAATTCTCATTAATCCCCATGGAAAAAAATCACGGATATAATTCTAGAAAAGAACCAACAAAATTCATTTTGGTGGAAGAGTCCATTGTTTCAAATTGTTGGTATTGATGTTTTTTATCAGCAAAATTGTTACTGTTTTGTGGTAAAGTCCATTGTTTGATATGGTGCGAAGGATATGTTTTGATCAGAAAAATTGTTACTTTTAGTTGAGTCTATTGTCAAGGATAGAGAAACAGAAGAACATAACAGCGCTTATTATATATGTAGATACATTGTGTAAAATGTACATTCTCTTTCTGCCCACAAGCACACATGCACACATAGTGGGGAAAAAAGAAGTAGCAACAGAATTGGAACAATTTACCTGATCACAAAGAATAATGTGAGCCTGCGTTTGTATTTGATATCTATCATGAAAGACAAATTCCGTCCGTCTGCCTGTCTCAGAATGTTAAAAACAAGAATATTTTGTAATATAATAGATAATATTAGATTTGACATATCAAAAACTAAGGAGATGTGCCATTGGTTAACAGAACACAAAATGGTATCGGTGAGCTGAGATCAAATTCTAACTGAGGTAGTTTGATTTCATTTTGCATGAATATCCCTGGAAAAAGCATGAATCCATCTCTTTTATCTCCCAACTATAATGTAAATAGTAGGACAGACAGAGTTCTTCAGCTTTAGCTGGCAACCCAAGAGATTGACAACTCTTATTCCAAAACTGGAAAAAATCTAATTTTTTCAAGAATTACTCCAATCCAGGGCTTTTGATATCAATCAATTTGTCTAATCTTGAAACCAATTGAGCATTTGTATATACAAGAAATACTAGGAGTTGAAATCTTACTAATTTCTCCTTAGTTATGACTGGACTAGACTTAATCTAACTATACCTTATGATATAAATGCTGCCCTGCATTCCTAGATGAGACTGTGTGAATAAAATTGGTGCAACATCCATTATCTTGACTCTGTGATGCTTTAAGCAACTCTTGTAGCATTAGCTTTGAGTGATTGGTCCAAATGGCACCGTTGTTGCCACCAGCAGTGGTTGTATGAACTATAGCTATACTCACATAATTTTTCAATTTCTTTAATGACAAATTTGAGAGAATTTTAAACCAAGATTATTGTCAATCGGTATAAAATCAGGGCGACCTATACTCTATTTCTGATCATTGTGGAATAAGTATCAAAGCATTTTCTTTATAATGAAATGTAGGCTTATAAGCAAGTAATACTCAGCCTAAAAAATGCAAAATAAATTTTATTTTGGGAAATGAATTATGCTGTTGGTTTTATCTATGGATATAATGTCAGAAAAATCATTCTCTTTTTCACATCCACACATACATACAATTGCGTATGTGTATCTTAACAAATGTAGAAAACGTACTTTGTTTGTGCACATTCAAACTCCCTTTGCATGTATATATGCACACACTACCCACTGATTCTAGGCAGAAGTACCAGGTGGTAACACTTTGATCCAATGCAGAGTGCATAGATACTATACTGTGATCCTGAGTGTCAATACAGATGTAAATAATCCTGTCATTTTTAACAGGTACAATGCTAGGATTCTCAAAAACTTACGATTAAACATTCACTATAAGTTAGCCTGTTAGTAGATTATCACATGATCTAGTCTTTGAATAAATGGATCTATTTTTGGAAGTTGATTAGATTATGGATATGTTTGAAGATTACAAGCTATACTATTAGACTGAAATAAGATGAGGACAAAAGAAACCAAAACATTTCAAAAAGTTCATTTTTAAATACTTATACAACATTAAAATTGACAGAATTTTAACCAAAGATTGCAAAACACATAAATCCCAAACTTTGGAAACAAGATTGAACTTTGAGAAATGATTTACAAAAAATAGAAATCTTTGATCAAAATTCTGTCATTTCAGAAGGTATATATATATGTATAAATGTTTTTTGAAATGCATTGGATACTTTTTACACTCACAGTATTTACTAAACATGGAAGTACTTTGTCAAAAAATTCATAAACAAACCAAGTTTCCATTTTATATTATGCAATCTAATGCCAAGAGAAATCAATTTTTACAGTTAAGGCCCCCTATATCCTGGATAGATGTGAAACCATTTGAAAAACTTGGATATAGAACCATGAACTTCTTAACATGATTCTTAGGGTCAACAAAAAAAATGAAAAGAATAGCTCTTCCAATCTCTAATGTTCTCACATGAACATAACAAACACAAGACCTTAATTTTCAGTCCTATGGCTCTGTTAGGCAGCAATGCTTCAGTTTAGAAGATAAAAGAATAGGAAAAGGAATTAGATGTATCACACACACCCATATATATATATATATATATATATATATATATATATATATATATTTATTTATTTACTTTATTTGCCTTGCCTGACAAAAAGGCCACAATAGTTGAGAACCTAATTAGGATTAAACTCACTATCAGTAGCTTTCAAGATAAGTTTGCTAAGGATGGTGCATGTGTCTGTGTACTTGAGTGCCAATATCTATATTTTGAGTTTATTTGTAAATAGAAATGTTTGAACAGAGAGAAAGTATAGAGTTAGATATACATATAGGTAAGTTTTATACTCATTTTTGGTCATGTGTATATTATTAGCGTACATTGTGCCCATGAGTTGATTTATATAAGGAAGTATCTTAACACAGTTTTCTAGGTAGACTGACACAAACTCATATAAAAGCCAATGTTTATATATGTTGATGTATATTTGTTTCACGGTAAGAATGCCAAGAACTAAATCGTATACAAGCTTTTTTTGTCTATAAGAAATGCCAAAGACAATAACAGTAATGCCGTGTTTCACTTCTGCTAAAAGAATGCTTATCATTTCTGCCGCCTTCTTTGCAACGCTCAATCTGAAATAAGTGGATGCTTCCCAGGCAAGAGAAAAAACTGTGAAAAATTATTTCTTTTCATTAGCTACATCCTGTTTTGGAAACTGTGTGAAAATGTCAAATTTCCATACTGTAGTAAGAATAGAAAATACCTATTCCCCTACTTCTTAGTGTAGAGATGTAGGTGACCTAACAGTTAGCAACAAGGAAAATAGAATTGGTGAACCGAATTCAAACTGTGGCTGCAACAGTTTGTACCCACTTTGCACTGATGCCTTCAGGAAAAAGCCATTTTTTTTCCACCTAATTATTAGTAAAATAGCCTGGCAGAATCGTTTTTTTAGTCTTTATTAGCAACTAGTCAAGGAGAAAGAAAACTCTGAATTCAAAACGGAGAAAATTCCAATCCCTCACTTGATTTGACAGACTGCGCAAAGCAAACCAACAGTCAGGTCAATGGAGAGTAAGGCAACAATTGGCAACAAGTTAAAGAATAGGAAGGACATGTGCCTGGTTATCCACTGCGTCGTGGTATGTTTCCAGTTGCCCTCACTATTTTGCATATGGACCTTGGCAGACAGGGTCGAGAGAATGAGGCTGACAATGTGCCTAACTCACCCTCATTTTGAGTCAAGCGTAAATCACAACTTCAGAACTTAGGGTATAACAGTACCACTCAGAACTGAAGCCACGATCATCTTCCACTACAAAGGATGAGTATTATCATCATCATCCTCTAAAGTGTGTATATCATTAGGACCATTATGATTCGCTTGACAGGGAGTGTTGTTATGTTTCTGTATAAGTATTTGCAATACTCTTCCAAGCAATCAGAATTTTTTTCCAATTTCCCATCCAGTACTGGATTAAGTTAGTAGGAAAAGTATCATTTGCCCACAATTTCAAAGGGACCCAGCTAATGCTGACAAGCTATCAATTCTCATTCGGTTATATTGCACTTGCTCTCTTACAATACTATTATACTGCCTTCAACTTCAAGGAACAACGAGGTGTTTGAGGTCAACGATTTTACTTTTAAAGTGAAGTTGTTATTTTAACACAGTTATTACACTTCCATTGATTACTATGTGATGCATACACAATGCATGAATATAAAATTATTTGAAATTATTATATATTTAGCCACAGTGTAAAGATCAAAATGAAAACAGAGTGATACTATTATGAATATGTCAGACATATTTGTTGCATTATCTGGCTGTATAGCAAATGAAAAGATCTAATTACTTTTCAAGTAAAAAAATAGATTGTTTCTTAATATTTATGTGCATTTACTTACTAAGAGCCTCCTCATAACATATGCTACAGGCACTGTGTTGGGTTTTTCTGGCCCTGAGTTTCTGTATTAATGTTGACAATTTTCCTCCAGGCAATCAGGATTTTTCCATTTCCCTATCTCATCGCACAGAACATCTTTCTGATGTTTCAAGCTGACCTGACTCATTTATTGCGTTTTTACTCTTCATTTTAAACTTGTCATGCTTTCATGTTTCCAACTTTACAATTGTGACATCAATAAACTATTTTAACATGTTTTGTTTTTTCACTGGTATTAACTCTGGCGCATAAATAACTCCCTTCTTAAAAACCCTTTGATGTGGAAAGTGACCAAAAAATCTCACTTAGGGTGACCAAAAGTAAATGAAAAAAAAGGGCAATATTGAATTTTTAAGCTTAAAATTGGAATCCTCAATTTTAATGGTATCTGAATCAGGCTCCTCTGACATTTGATTCCTTTTGGAATCTGACCATTCCTCTGTTCCTAGTGTATGAGACATTGTGAAATTATTGTGAAGTTACTTCTCTAATGTTTTCATCTTAAAATTGAATAACTGTCAGTGAGTATGTCTTTATTAGATGTAAAATATAAGCTTTACTATTTATACATGCATTTTTTACATATAAGTATACGCACACACATATAGTGTGTGTTTTGCACATAGTATCTTTGTATGTTTTTAATATTCAAGTTACTAAAGATGCCACCTTGGCATAACATTCAAAGAATAGCAGAACTTGTGAATCAATGAGGTATTGAGTAGTGAAGAAGTCATATCACTTGGGGCTTTGTAAGCTCAGAAGTCAGTCTCATTGTTATGGCTAGAATAAAAGGACTCATCACAAAGAGAATTTGGTTTTGTGTTTGTGAAAGCAAAAGATCTTGCTCAAGGGTGGAACTCATTTAAAGTGCACAACTAAAGAGAAATAGCCAGCAATAGAGGCAAAGATTTTATATTGATATCTTTTGTTTGTGCTTCTCACACTCTACAAGTTTCTATTCCTGGGTGCATAAGTTAGTATTATTATGAAACTCTCAGCATTTATGATAATCATTATTATCATATATTACCATTATCTATTTTCTTATAATGAATTATCTAAAACTGGTGTTGAACAAACCAAAGTAATAATCTCTGGGTGCATAAGACAGTATTGTTATAAAACCATAATAATTCTTGAAAATCATGATTAACATATATTACCACTTTCTTAATTCTGATCATAAATTGTCTAAAACTGTTGTTGAACAAACCAAAGTGATTTTTCAATACAGATGACATTTTACATCTTTAGTTCAGAAAACCAAACCTTTTATTCCCATCTTTGATGTCAACACAACATTCTGGCCATTTCATTCTGCGGCCTTCTTCAGGATTAATCTGTGCTAACATAAAAGTTGGGAAGAAGAGATTGGATTGTCCAAACAAAAGTCAGAATCCTAATCTCAAGAAAGCTGTAAGATAAATCAGCCAAGATAAAATGTCTCCAAGGGCAAGAGGATTTGAAAGTTGAAACCATGTAGTAAATAAAGGATACTGGAGCCACACCATTGTTTTATGTTACCCTTACTTGATGTTGACGTATAAAAAGACTGCATTATGATTCGCTAGTACTTGCTCCATCGTCTCGCCTGGGTTAGGTCACGTATCTCTGCTGACAGTCGAGTGCAACATCTGACATCTTGATCATACTATGGGTTGTACTTGCTTGCACTACAAATGGCGACAAGTGCAGCACCTTTTCAATGGGTAGATTGTCTATTGTGTAACAGGATTGCTACTAAATTATATTCTAAAAATATCCTTTTGCACCTTTTTTGCACTCTTGCCTGGGATTAGTGGGAGTGGATGCCAACGAATATGGATGATATTTATTGATTTATTTTTTATGTGATCAAAAGCTCTGAAGGTTACGACATGTAGAACATGAGTTAGCAAGCTGGTCTCTCAAACTATCAAAGAATCCAAGACTATAAAATGAAAATTTGGATTTTTAAAAAGAGACCAAGAAAAATACAACTGAAGTTTAAAACATTTCTCTGATTTTTTTTCAAACATTTCAAAGGTTGCAAAATAAAACTGCAAGTTTCACTTTATAAGAAAATGAACAGACATACATAAACAAAATTAGTTCATTGATGAAAAAAAAAAATAGCTTCATAGATGAAAAAAATGTCTTTGGATGAAAAGGAAATTTGATTTTAGTCAATTTCTATATCTACTATTAATATAACCAAATAAAATTAGTCAAGAGGAAAATAATGATCTCAAAGGATAATTTTACTCATACCCTGCAGGATAACAGTACAATTTATTTGGAAAAAGAATATTTGAGCTCTTATCATCACACTATAAATAATAAACTTGTCCTGTACACCAATTCAAGGGTATAGTAGGGTCATTCCTCACTGGCTTCAACACCACTATGGCTTTGTACTGGAATAATCTAATTGTAATAAATAACTATGCATTTATTACTTTACTGGATACCTACTATAACAATTTCATTTCACAAACATATTTTTTAGTGTGGGAAGTTCTATTTTCATTGGGTATGCCACCACTGTGACTTTTGGACGCACTAAGTTAAGGATTAAAATCTTGATTGGGTGCCTACCTAAGTACAATGGTTCACAAACAAATTTCACAGACCAGTTCACTAATGTTATGATTTTGATCCATACTTCTTTGAGTGTGAGCAAGACCAGGTTGAGCCAAAAAAATATTGACAGTAATACCTCAGTTGGCTATCTAGATACATTCCTGAAAATGCAATGCAAAATGAAACAGCATTCTACAAGTTCTTTATAACAAAGCATAAGTAATGATATGAGCTCTCTAGAACTGGGAGATGCAGTCTTTTTTCTGATCATGATGGGTAAAAAATTCTGTGAACTTGTAGATAGCAAATTTTGCAAGAAATATGGGTGTATATAGGATTAAGAATGTTTACATGGTAAAGTACAATTATTATCATAATGCACACAGTTCTATCCCACTGGAAATGTTGTATCACTAATCCTTATTTTAAGATATATGATATTGTTGAGCCTCAATAAGATGGAATGGATTTGTGCTGTGTATCTAATTCAGTAACTACTTTGCGGAGCTGGTGAAATATCATTAGATGTCAATATATTTCACTACTTTATAAACTATTGCGTATATTTAAATGGTTATTCTCACACACACTGAACATTAACTAAAATGAACAGCATTCAGTTATTCAGGAAATTCATAATTACCATATTCATTAATAAAAATATCTGAGAAAGAGTACTAAAGGAAATCTGTGTTAAGTGGGGTATTACTGAATTTGACAAAGGCATTTGAGCAATCTTTTGTCTCATGTCTCTAAATTCAAGATATAAAACGAAGCTATTACTTGGTCAAATACGTATTTTTGAAAAATTTGTTTTAATCATTTTTTCTGCTTCCATAATCTTATTATTTCATTACGCAAGAACCTCTAAGTTGTCCTTAAGCTCCAATTTTTATTAAAGCTAATGTAGTACCAGCTCTACTGCCACACCATACCTATCTTCTGCAAGTTATACATCATGTGACTTGATGCCAAGTCTTAGCTGTAATTTGTTTATGAATTTCTCATATTGAATTAGTCATTATTATCTGCTGTAAATAATCTATTATTATCAATGAATTAACTTTTGTAATTTGTTACCCTTTTTTTATTTATAGAAATACTGATTATTACCTCATCTTTTGGAATTCATATACTGGTGGACAGGTGTAAGCTGTAAGCAATCTGTTGTAATTCATCAAGTGGGAGTGGCTTACCCTTATTGCTTGAATTTATCGACATGAAAAAAAAGATTGTCGATATTGGATTTATTTGGTAAAAATTTTTTTGGATAATATTTCAAAGAATAACAGTTATTTTGAACTTGGAAACGTTCAAAAGATGTGGAAAATCATTAAAATTTCATTCTTTAGTTTAAATGCTTAACACAGAATTAATGTCTGATTTTAACAACATTTTTCCTGTTTATAAGAAAATAATTGAATGAAAGCCATTCCCATTTCCTGCAAAGTTTGCACACTATTGCAACCTTTTCATTATTCTTCTTGTGTATATTTCATAAATTGCAATAATATACTTTCCATTAGAAAGTTTGATAATGCATATCTGACTACAAATAATTAATATTATTGGGAAAAAAAAACTACTATTTATGAATGAAGAATTCATCTAACCTAAATAAACTTTGCCATCCTTTTCTGATTCAGTAGTTATAATTCTACAAATCCAATTACAAGACAAAAAGGAACTCTGTTAGCTAGTCAGTTACTTGTTAAATCTTCCATCCGCATGTATAAAAATAAGCAATGTGCAGATGTCTTCTGTCATGCTAAGAGATACAACTGACATAGTAAAATAGAATTTCATTCATGCAACTGACATAATAGAATTTCATTCATTTTCTAATGATGTAATAAAAATGCTAAATTTAAAAAAAAATAGTAGAAAAATAGAAAAATTGATTTTAAAAAAATCCATTTGTGGTCAATAGAATACTATTTGCTCAGCCTACTGCAAATCTCTTTTATCCACGTGTATAAAATGTTTGATGGCACCGATAATGAAGTACTTGAATTGGAGTATATTTTGTCTATGTTGAGCAGACACACAAGTACTTACAAATTTCTCTAAGTGGAGCGAAAGTCATAAAAATTTAGTAAATAAACAAAAAAATTAGCTATAAAGTGTTGAAAATAAAGATTTATAAAACTGAACAAATATGAATTAACTTATCATTATAGTAAATCATATTAGATCATTTTTGTTCTTGCCTTTAGAAATGAAATGTGGCTAAAACACTAGGTCGAAAGATTTACAATCAAGACATCTGCAGTCAACCAATCTGACCAGGTTGAATTACAACCTGTAAATAGCCAAAATGTCTTAAATTCATAATATATATATATATATATATATATATATATATATATATATATATAAAGTCTACCTTGATTCATGTGCTTAATTCATTATTTTTTCTTTTCTATTGCTTTTTCCAGCTTATACTCAGTTACATTAATTGGTACAGGAATATCTCAACCATACTATATCAGAAACTGATCAAATCAAAACTAAAAGATTCAAAGTATACCTGTATTCATATATATGTGATTATATTTTTTCATTTTTCTATCACCGAAAGAAAATTTAATTTAACCATTACCTAAATATTTATTTGTATATTGGAAATGAATCAAAATAAACCTTTGACTATTTTGACTTTTTTAGCTGGGTTTTTTTTTTCTTATTCAGTTGGGAGCATATTGGAATTATTTTACCTGAATGAAGACAAATGTATTGAAACAGATGACATTAGTATGGTTATTATACATCTATTGATAAAATGAACAGTATGCTTTTCTTGGTTCTCTGTCTAACTATTTGAGGGTTACAAGTTTGCTGATGAAAATATTTCTGACCATTTTAAACAATGGACCCTTCCACTGAAACAAGTTTTTTAGTTTCTTTTCAATAGAAAAAAAAATTCTTGAAGAATTCAAATACAGGAAGTTCCATTTTTTTGAAAATTTGCTTCTTGCAATTTTTTCACTTTTTCGGAAAATGTTGAAAAAACGAATAGGGTGTTTATTTCATCGTTAGCCAATATAGAAACACTAATCACCCTCTGCCTTTATTCTCTGCAACCCAGTCTCTAGTGCCTCACACCACCACAATATCCTTTGACTGAGCCTAAAATACTACATCACCATTTTTTGATGTCTAAGGATGCTCGGAACTTTTTCCCATATAAATTAATAGTAATTTTTTCCTTGCCTTATGCCTTTTTGGCTAATTAAAGACTTCAGGATAGCTGAGAAACCTGTATATCTATGATCTTCTGACTGGTGTATCTATATCTATATCTATGGAGATATATATATATATATATATATATATATATACCTATGATCTTGTGTTCCATTTGAGTATGCCGCATAATCAATAACATGTTGCAAAAACCTAAAATCTCATACCATATATAATGATGATTATAGAGCACATCTTCAAAAATATTACGTTACAAAGAAAACTAATTTACATCATGCATTGATGATTAGAGAAAATACCTATGTAAACAAAACTCAGGACACTGGCTTTTTCATAGGAATGTGTTTTTCTTCCTAAATTGAAGAAGTTATGATGAACTATGACTCTTGGTAGGATGATTCCATGAACTTTTATGATTCTTTTGGTGATATTTGGTTATTCAGTCCTAAAATATGATAGAATAAAAATTAGCAAAGGTTATCCCTCTTAATGGCTATTTTCTTTCTTATTTCCAGCCAACTTTGAAGTTAAAGAAATTTGAATGCCTCAAATGACATTGTTCTCACTATAATATTCCTTTCTTCAAATTCAAAATATCGCATTCAAAATCCTTCTACAAAACCTAATCCTTCATATGAATTTTGGAGCATATAAAACATTTTTAGCAATAAAATGAAAAAATGAAAAAAAATCAAGCCATTTTTAGCCAAGGGGGATAACTTTGGACAATCTTTATACTATCATATTTTAAGATCGAATGACTGAAGATTACAACATTTTTTTTTCTAGATCATGTTGGTGGGTGAAACAGACAAAATGTAAATAAATCTTCTACTAAGAGACTGAACCGTCTGAAATTCCTACCCATCTAGACATTAATCTCAAAGATTGAATGCAGGTTCTGACCTTCAATATTTTCCTGAGTGTAATTTAAAAATATCAATGTATCACTTAATATCAACTTAACCTGGTTGAACTACGTCCAGGATCACCTTTACTGAGTGCCCGGCAAAGAATAACAGTTGGTATTGATGATTAGTCTCCCTTCAACACTACACTGACTGTCTTATTCTCTCAGAGGGTAGTGGCGAACATCAGTACTACATTTGGTATATGTTTGCACATATATGCAAAAACTATATTTTGGCATATATTATATATATATATACATTATTGTATCATCCGCAGACTGCTGTTTCAATGTATTACATCTCTTTAATGTGGCTATAGACTTTCCATTAACCCATCCAGTACCGCAAGGCAGGATTGAAACCTTCGTTTCAGGTCCTGAGACTGATATCCTACCTCTGAGCTACGGAACTGGACAGTCAGTAAGGCTGAATTTAAGCAATACATTTATTTACACATAAATCCTCCATCCACCAGAGTGCTATATATACATATATAATTAGATGTATATATATATATATATATATATATATATATATATATATATATATATATATATAATCATATGTATATGTATATAATCAAGTGTATATATATATATAAATATATATATATATAATTAAATGTATATGAGTACATATTTATATATATATATATATATATAATTAGGTGTATGTTTATATATATTGACACAGAGAAAGAAGGAGAAATGTACATATATGATCCTATAGAATGATTATAAATTGCAATATCCCATCATTACACAGTTAATATATCACTCAGCCTAAACAACTTTGAATAAATAAAGAATGCTGCAAGAATAGAACCTGCGAACAATTGGGTAATTGTTTTAATGTTACGGTGAAAGGAACAAATAAAGCAACAAAAGAAGGCTAGTTCACGTCGAAATGCATTGAAACAATGTACCTATGGGATAATAAAAGAATTTTTGGATGTATCATCTATCTCTTGAGTTTTTCTGTTCATTTTCCCATTGCCATTTTCATCAACATATATGTGTAGAAATATATAATGTGTGTGTGTGTGTGTGTGTGTGTGTATATATATATACATATATATGTGTGTGTATGTTTGTATGTCTTTAAAAACTCAGAAAACAGAATCAAATTATTGAAAAAAACTATTTAAAACCCATAATTTTTTTTTCTGTCTCCTGTCTGGAAACTTACAAAGATCTCTCAATCATTTACCATTAGCGAGATTTGACATAATATCTATGTTTAATAAGTTTGTTTCACAATTATTTCGGTTAATGTACAATTGCTAAGGAAATTAGATAAATTATATGTATTTGTGCTTATCTGTCTGAAAACCTTTTGCAATATTATGTGGACAATGAATTTCAATGACATTTTGTGGCTGGGTGGGGGTATGGGCTAGGGGAAAAATAATTGAATTTTGGGGTCGGATCAAAGAATCAGTCTTTTGACTGAAAGATATTTTTTCATTTTGCAGGAAATGAGGCTAAAAATGAATCATCATAATCATCATAAGTCTTTCATTGTCCATCATTGGACATAGATCTCGCTTAGGATTTGTCTGACCTCTCTATCATGGGAGTCACGGTGCCAGTGCTTTCTAAAATTGTCAACTTTGTCTCTCCATCTTGTGCTCTGTCAGCCTAGATTTCACATGTGATCTCTGGGGATATATGTTGTGTTGTGATGTCCATCGGTTGTCTGTCATTCTTGCAGCATGACCAGCCCATCGTCATTCGAGTTTTCAAATGTGTTCTATGATATTTCAAACTTCTATTTTTTCCCTAATATATTGTACTGTCTCGTGATCTCTCCATGTGAGATTGAGCGTGATTCTTTCATGTGCATGTTGCATGCTTCTTGGTTTGAGTGTCAGCCTCCTGGTTCCAGCTCCATATATGACTATCGGAAGGATGAATTGGTTGTACTCTTTTCTTTTGAGGACTAATGGGATTTTATTATTCTTGAAGGTTGAGTTTGCTCTACTGGAAGCTTGCCATCCTTGAGTGATTCCTCACTTGATTTCTTCTTCTTTTGAGGGTTTCATGATTTGTTGTCATAGGTAGATGTGATGGTCTACTTTCTCCTGTTTTGCATTTTTGATTTTGATTATTTCATGTGTTCATTTTTGACAGATTTATTGCACATGACCTTTGTTTT
Source organism: Thysanoteuthis rhombus (assembly GCA_963457665.1). NCBI lineage: Eukaryota > Metazoa > Mollusca > Cephalopoda > Oegopsida > Thysanoteuthidae > Thysanoteuthis > Thysanoteuthis major. Next base: position 76,435,972 of record OY735199.1, read on the forward strand.
GCTGAAGTTCATGTGAAAGCCAACTTTCTTGGTCTCTTCATTCTGTTCATTTGTCACAAAAAATGAATAGTTAATTACAAAGGTAGAAAAGACTAAATTAAATTTTTTCAAAGAAAGTAACTCAGTATCTGTATGCTCAAATTTTCCTCCCTTGTTTTCCAAATAAATTTATTTCAATTTAGTTTTCATTCAGAGGAATGCAACGCCAGAGTTATGCGATCTCTGAATGCTTCCTAGTTAGTCAACATACAATGGACAGGAAGATATCTCATTTTCTTTTCATTTGTTCTTCTTGTAACATTGTATTATTGTCTGTCTTGGGAATTATCCTTGTAACGTTATAGATGTATAATTATGTAGACTTGTTTTCAAATAAGCAAAGATGATAAGTTGAGATGAAAGAAAAAAAATTAGAAGTGTGAAAGTTGTAATCATCAATATTATAACCAAATTATATTGCAGCTTTATGTATCATGAATAACTGAAAACTTTTGATTGATTTTGAGTGTATGTGTTAAGTTTTGGCCCTTTTTCCCCACCTTCTCCAATTTTTTAGGAAAGTAGCTTGTTTCGAATATTTTCTTGTGTTTTGTTTAATTAGTTGTATTGATTGCTCTTTTCAGAGTTAATTGTATACATGTATATGTGTATATATATGAATACATGCGTGTTTGTATATATATATATATATATATATATATATATATATATATATATGTGTATATATGTAAATACACGCGTGTATATGCATATATATTTATATATGTTTTCATAAATGTATGTACATATATATATATATATATATGTATATATATATATATACACAATACAAAACAGGAATAGATATAATGTAATATAATGCGATATCTGATGTGTTCCATATACATTTACAAACATACATATATATGTATTATTTATAAGTTTGTATGTATGTATATATATGTGTATATATATATATATATATATATATGTATTTTTTATGTGTTCATATATATGTTTGTATATATATATATATATATATATATATATATATATATATATATATATATATGTGTGTGTATGTATATAAATAGAGTATAAATTTTAGTCAAATTCATTGAAATAGTTGCTCTTTAGACATTGAAACAAGATGCACTAACCTCTTCCCTTTCAGTTTGATCTCCAGACAACACAATTACCTTTAATTACTTTTTAAGTTCTTTTTTCCAATAAAGAACGATGAAATGGTTCAACTTATTCTGTTACATAATATCAAAGAATAGATTATCTCTGTTTTTGTTTCTTAATCATTTCAATACAGCAAAATAATTGAAACAAAATTGTAAGTAGGTAACTTCTAAATTGATTTCAAAAGAACAGGACAACTAATTATCTATTCATTTATGTTTTGTCAACAATTAGAGAAGATAAATTGTATTTAACCCAGCGCCCAGGAATATTAATTGCAGAACAAATGAAGATAAAAAATTCAAAATGAGATTCAGTATATATGTGGGATCAGATGAATTAGTGTAATTAAAAAAATTGTCTATAAGCATAGAAATGAAAGCATATATGTGTGTTTGCAATTTTCAAAGTAAAGTAAGCTTTGTGTCTTCATCATTGAAAAGTTATTTTAAAAATCTTCCAAAGACCATGGAACAGAAGATACCTACAGAGAAATTCTATTTTTCCAATTTTACTTTAGATAATCTAATCTTTTCTTCATTTCTTGATTTTGTCAACAGAATGTTTCAGCAGATTCATCTTAAACCCTTGTCAGGTGTACGATCAGGGTCGTTGCAAGGGTTTCATCAAACTACACTTATAGAGTATTTTCCGAAATGAGCTTGCCAGAGTCTTGTGCCAGACCATGGTAGTAACACACCCTGTGAGAATCAAACACTCCTCATTAATGAACTGGTTTAGGAAACAGCTATTAAACCAATATGCTACAGTAAGCGCTTTATCCTAATATGTATACTATTCGTATTTTACAAATCTCTGTTGTACTTCAATCTTTAATGTACCTTGTAACAACTTACCCTGTTCCCACCTATAAGAGCATTGAATATTAGGGAGTTATCCCCCCTTGCCTGCATAGTGAATATACAGAGGTATATTGACTTCATGTTTGCTGCTATATTGACTGTAGAGGATCAAGCCCTCAAGGGGCTTAGGAGACAGAATAGTGTGACACCTAGTGGTGTGTGTGTGTGTGTGTGTGTGTGTGTGTGTGGCTAAGCTGGCCTGTCAAGGCGGTTAATGATGAATAAACCTCTTTTGTTCAACTAAGAATCCTGTTTATTATGTAAAGTTCCCATATCCCAAAGATCAAATAAGAGAACCATAAGCTTGATTGGGAGAAGAGAAAAGAAGGAGAGCTTTTACATCACCTGAGAGAATTGATATTAAAAAGTCAGGTTTGTCTGTAAAGGGATGCATTCTGATATGTTGGTAGTTTTGCCATTAAGAATACCAGTTATTTGTTAAACATGGTGGCATGGCTTTGCATTTGTTTATATTGTCATAGACAATGTTGGGGTAATCAAGTCAGTCAAGCTGGTACAGGGTAGCCAAACGGATAATGACTCTAAGGGTGGACTTGGCGAACTGACTTCAAACTCCAGCTGGGATAGTTTGTGTTTGCTTTGAACTAATGCACTTTTGAAAGCATGTACCCATCTCTTGCCCCAGTTATGGATGAAATAGTGCAGGGTGAAGTGAGTGATTCCACTTCTGGTACTTGTCACCTACGAGTCTATTTCACATGACACAAATAGGCTGAATAAGTCATAATGTGGTTTGTGGAGTTCAAACAAGGAAGGCTGATGCTGTAGCCTGCGTAAGGGCCCCACTTACTTACAGCAGATTAGAAAGATTAATTTATTTGGACAAATGGCTTGTTATTCTACTAACACCCCCTCCTTTATCTCTGAATAGAAAAAGCAAATCTCAATTCCATGATCTTGTTTTACATTTATTGTTGCTAAAACAAGGGAACATCAGATGAGAGTTATTCTTCAAGTCTCGCTTCCTTCTTGCCAACCTTTCTCTGTATCTTAGGAGATCAGCAACCTTAGACATTCCAACATGGCTTTCCCTTTCCCATTACTATTCTATAATCTGCAGTTGTTTCTATTTCTTTGACCCAAGAATTTTGTGGGTTGCTCGAGCTAAAACATTGAAGATGGAGAAGATTGAAGATAGAAGACAGCCCGATTTACATAGATGGTCTGAAGTATGCCAGGCTTTTATCAGACTCCAGAGAAGCCACATGTTGTATTTTTGTGTTCCTTCATCCTGATTCAAGTAAAATTCAAAATTTCAAGCTTGCAAATATTCGGATTTTGTATAATTATTCAGAAGTTTTCATGATTAAGTCATCATTTGCTATCTTCAAAAAAATTCCTTATTGCTTCGTGTCGCTTTATTTTATTTTATTTTCCAACATCCAGTATTCTTTTCTCTGTGATTAGAACAAATGTTGATAGAAATATTTTTATTGGGGTTGAAAATAAATTACTAACAAAAATTTTGAATTTTAAACTAAAACAAAATTTTGGGATAACACTGTGCAACCAAATTTCTGTTCCTGGGTAGTGAATATTATTTTCTGATTGCTTATGTGTAAAAAGTGTAAAAAGTATAGAAAATTGCTATTATTCTCTTCAAACTTTGCTTTTGTGCCCTGGACTGTGATAATGATATGTAGTGGCTGTTCTTCTGACTTAATGTAATTAAAAATGTGCAAATTTGCCCGTTAATCAATTGGAACTAAGTAGATTTCAAATTATCACTGTCGTGGACACAAAAGCAAAGTTTAAAAGGGAAAACATTTTCTATACTTTTTTGACATAATCAATTAGAAAATAACACTTATCAGTCACAAACAAACAAAAGGGAAGATATGTTGCATAGTGTAATTGAATTGTTTCTGCAAATTTTCAATTACATAGTTATCCCCCTTCTAATACTTTTCCCTTTTTCTTACTATAATAAGACTAAGTATTTTTTGCAGCCATTTTGAAGCCTTCTTTTTTGGATCACACTCCTGACAAGACTTAAGAATAGATTTGCCAAAACTTGTTGTTGTTCAACAGAGTAAACAAATCCTAGAATTATTAAAATTTAATCAATTCTACCCATTGATATCAGAATCATTCCATCACCTCACCATTCTAATTTATTGATTATCAAGTTTCATGAATACAAAAATAACATCTGGTAATTATTACCATATACCCAGTTCCCTAGATTCATATCTTTCTCTGTACATAAAAGTATATTCACGAATATGTCTTTATTAGTAGACATTATGCCAACACAAATCTTGGAATTGAGAATGTAGGTAAACACTGTACCCTCCATTCCTGCAACTGTTTATATATATATCTTTTGTGTCAAAACAAAAATAAAACATCCAAAGTCTTACATTGTCTGAGCTTTTTAGATGAAGGCTTGTCATTATTATCAATTTTTGATTAGGATTTATCTTAGGAGTTCGGACAACATAACACGATTACACCTGATATAGTAAAAACTGGCTAAGTGTGTTCATAGAACTCTGAATTTTTAATTTTTCAAAACCATTATGAATTCTTTTACTTATAAACAATGGTGTACCAAGGGTATTGCAAACATTGCGCATGCCTCTGATAGCTCTTGAAGGAGGAGCCATTTGAAATGGTATCACGGAGCAGTTTCTACTCTAGTCTACCAAGCTGTCCCCAGATAGTGAAAAAGGAATTTTCTTCAGAGGTATCTGTCTTTGATCATCATGGGTCAGAAGCATTAAAATGGCCAGATCACTGAACCACTTTTACAAATCATTTGGTGAAAATACAGTGCTAGAAGCCACTTGACAACATACCTTGCAGTACAACTGCTAGTAAGACCATTCTCCGCTATATACTAGGTAGTCTGGAATTTTGTTCAAAGCCTCTAAAACATAATGTTCATATTGAAAGTGCTATTTCTATATCTCAGAGTATTGTGTAAGAAGAAATGTTTCTTTATGAAGAAGAAGGAAAATGAGAGAGAGAGAGAGAGAGCTGCATTCAGTAAGTTAAAATGAATTCTTTATTACTTAGAGACTCTGTGGGTTAAGGCAGACTCTGTGATCATGCTCTGCAGAGTTTAGAAAGAGAAGAAACTGAAAAATCTGACTGATCGCATCATAGACCAAGTGCCAGCCAAGAAAGTGCATTTGTGATTAAAAGTAGTGCCATTTTTTGATTAAAAGATCAATGAGCTTATCTTGTATTTTTGAACGGATATTTCGGTGAAGTTATCTAAAAGATGGATGTCCTTTTCTCATATTTTTGAATGGGGGTGTAATTTCAGAGCTTGACACAGGCATTATTTTCTGCTGATATGCAATACATTTCTCCTGAATATTGTCCAATTGTTTTTCATGAGGAATCATTTTCTAACTAATATAAACCGTCAACCAAAACAATCAACATAGGTTTCATTGGTTTTTAAGGTGGTCAAGCTAGCTTGCTCTCAATCACATATACAGGCTGCACCTTTGGAGAAGAAAATTTCAGCATCTACTTCTCATTATGTCTCGAAAATAACTTTTTTTTTTTTCTAATTTCCCCCTTTGAGCAGGTTTTTTGAGTGACCACTGGCCAATGAAAGGCAAGAGCAGTTACTCATTCATTGATCAACATTTTTCAATTGATCACCCCAACATGGCATGTTGCCTTAAGATGCTGGTCACTTGCCAATTTTTGTTTAGTGACTAACCAGACCTGATTGAGAAGTCTTCAGTTTTCTAACTTTGAATACTCAAAAAATGAATGCATTTCTCATTTTTTTTTCTTTTCCCACTTTTGGAATCAGTTTTGCTAAAGACATCAGAATTATTGTCTGAACAGCTGATTACATGTAGGAAAAGAATTTCTACCCTCTGACAAGGGAGAAATTGACTATAGCATATTGTTTTAAAATGTTTCTTTTCTTTTATTACAAACAGTACTATGTTCATTCTGTGAGCTGTTCCATTCTATGCAAAAAAGAAAACAGTATTCCTTGAAAAAAATCAAAACAAAAACACAAGCAAGGTCGGACTATAAAAACTTTTTTTTCTTTTTTTTTTTACAAATGATGATATATGAGGTTGCTTTTTTACCATTGTGGGTCAGAACTATAATTTTTATTATCCTAATATGTTTTTATTCTTTTACTTTACGACATTTGGAAGCTTTTTAATGTACCAACATAAATATGATTAATGTTGTTGTCTATACTTGAGGTTTGTGACCTTTCTTCCTACAACCACAAAGGAAATTCTGGTTTTTATTGTATATTTTCTTTACAATTATTACCCAAATGGGAAATTGAAGTTCCTTTTTAACAACTTATAACTTTCCCCATCTCATAGATCTTTGTTAAGGAGTTGATGTCTCACTAAATTGACAGTGACAATGTTTTCTTAGTTCAATATCTTCATTATTTATCTGCATTTTTTGGCCTGCTATCACAGAGATCTCCCTCTTTTTTGTTGAATTTGCTGATTGAATGAGTTTATGATCGGCTTTCTCTCATCATAATTTGACTAATAACAGAACAATAAATAAATTCCGCCCGAAAATTGCTCAATTTTTAAATCTTTCAAAGAGGAACCTTAAGACGTAAAGTTCAATTATTAGTATAGAGATTTACTGCAGTAACTTATTCAGGAAGAAAATCAATGGACCAATAGCATTCGCTTGTTTATATTGTGGTGCAGACATAGCATTGTAGTCCGAGAGGTTTATAGTTTTACTTTCCCATCATTTATATTCACAATTGTTCACTAGGTGGGTGGGTGTTGGGCATTTGTACCCCTCTTCACTCTTTTGGATTGAGAATGTTAGGGGTAAGGAAGTTGGAACCTTATAGAAGCTGAGGTTTGATGGGTAACTATGAATAGTGACAGCTTTGGACAAGTCATAATTTAAGCACCCCTTTGTGTCTTATCTGACAACCAACATCCAGATGTATCTTTTTGCACACCCCCATAAGATTTTTTTGCCCAACTTCCTCACCTGAGAAAACTACAGCAAATGCCTTTGGGTATGATTGAATGTCTTTGTTTCTTTTGATGTAAGAAACATTCAGTTAATACTAGAAAGAAGTGAAGCACAAAATAGTGTGGGATGGAGTAGTAGGTGACAAAGAGAGGGAATGAGTGTCAATTGAATGAACCATGATGAAAACCCATCATTACTGGGAAACCAACAGAAGTGTCCAAGGAACATACTATGATTAAACGTTCCTCCATGGAATCCTTAAAAGAAGAAGAAATCAAGCAAAGAATCATTCTAGGATGGCAATCCTTCGGCGGAGCAAGCTCAACCTTCAAGAACAGAAGGGTATACAACCAATGCATCCGCCTGATAGTGACCTAATGAGCTGGAACATGGAACCTAACCAAGAGATTGAGGAGCATGCAATGTGCATGTGTAAGAATCATGCTCAACATCACATGGGGAGACCATAAGACAGCATAGTATATAGAAAAAAAAGGAGTCCAAGACATCATAGAAACTATTAAGAAAACTCAAATGGCAATGGGCTGGTCATGTTGCAAGAGTGGCCAATAATGGACATTATGACTCACAACATGGATCCCAAGAGATCAAATATAGACCTGAAGCTGGCAGAATATGATGGCAAAACAAACTAGTCTTGGCACCGTGACGCCCATGATAGAGATATGTGGCTTATCCTGGGGAAGGTTCATATCCAATTATTGATGATGAAAGACTGATTCTGCGGGTGATCTGAATGTTCAAAAGAAAAAAAAACAAAACATTCCTAAAGAAATCCTTCCACTACCCAAACCACAATTTGGCACTGCATAACCTTGGAGGAGTCATAGTAATTAATCATGCCAGCTTTTGAAGAATTAAAAAATTCTTTCTGGATGAAGATTTCAAGATCCAAAAGGAGGACATGTCTGGGGAAAGTACAGATGTATGGCAACCCTAACTTTGATTATATCATTGTCGAAAATTAACCAATTCACCATCCAATGGTGACTACAAGAGCTGGCAATTAATGATAGCTAATCATACTTCAACAGAACTAAAAAGGAAAAAAATAATTTAAAATTCTTCTTAACCGGTATTTGCTTGCTTTCCAGAATGTGAAAGAAGTTATGCAAGAAATTTGATGAATTTTGGAACAAATCTAAATCAATGTATTTTCATTAAATAAAAAATTGACAACATTTGCATCACAATGTAATTTACTGAATTAATATAAGTATGATGTATTATATTGAATTATTTTTAAAACTTGAAACCTTACAGAAGAAACCTTTTTTTTTAATTCCATTAAATTCTATTCGCACTTACATTTACTTGCACGTTTTTACAAATAATGAATTGCTTGAATGTGAATTCGTACAACTGTGCTACAACAAATTAGCTACTCCAGAAACCAGAATGCTGTAAAGATTCACTTTACAATATCTGATCTACCTTCATGCACATGACAGTCCCTTACATTGGTGGAAAAAGGAAGGTTTTATTTTTAAACATTTTGTAGCATATATACAACAGCATTAATATTGCATGAGAATATGATATGCTTCACAATGAATTACAAAGATAAATGCTGTAGAAATACCATTAAAGTTATACAAGTATGTAAAAAAACCATTTTTTTTTTTGTGCAGGTTTCTTATCAAGTCAATTATTTGAGATTATTCTTCATTTCTGTCTGACCACAACCAAACCTCCATCATACATGAATCTGACTAAGAACTGTGTATTCTGCCTCTGATGCTGTTGCAGCTACACATACAAAGGAGAAACTGGACACTTTTTGAAAGTTAGACCAGAAAAGCACAGAAAAACTGTGATCCATGGAGAGACTACAAAGTCGGGTTTGGCAGATCATGTTTAGAGGAAATAGGGAGTCATTGACCACTATGGGAAGATACAAGAATTTTAGATACGAAACCGCATTGGAGGGTGAGACATCTAAAAGAGTCAGCACATATGGTTGGTTCAGATTACCTTAGCAGACTGAGTGTGGAACTGGATTCCACATGGGAGTCCCTGATCCTGAAAGAACATTCATCGCATTAAAAAAATCTCTCTCTCTCTCTCTCCCTCTCTCTCTCTCTCTCTATATATATATATATGTATGGGATTTTACACCAAAAGAAAAAAAAAAATTAGGTTGGGGCAATGGAAAATTTCAAAAATTATCTCCTTTGCACTACATCAGCCCCAAAAGATATTGACTTTCATAAGGTCATAGCCCCGTAACCATTTTTATTGGAACTTTGGCATAAGTGACCTCCCTCTGGTTACAAACATAAGCAAAATACAAATGGTGGCTAGTATAGCTGTGTCTGATAAAGACACTTTTTGCCCCCACAAAAATCCCCCATCAAAACATCAACTCTAGATATCCATGGATTTTTGATACCGATTACAGCCAACAACTGTGGAAACAAATTATCAACGATACCCAATTTAGACATTTCAATGCAAACGTTTCCCTTTGATCAATGAGACAGGCCCTCTCCATCTCAATAATAAAAAAACCCCACTCATTTATCACCTAAGAAAGGCTGTAGGGTATCACTGTCCAAAATGTTGTCTTCAAAAAATGAACCAGGATGAAAGTCTGTAAAGGAATTTACATAACTAATCTTCATATTGAAAAAAAATGTGAATGATATAGACATGTGGATCTTGATCATTTTTAGAGAATATTATCCAAATAATGAGAGAGTATTGGAAAATTTGCAAAATCTTACACTTCACTTGACAAATTACAGAGAAATGACAAAGTGTTACAGAAAGAGAGCTTTTTTGACAATTGCTATTACAGTAGACTCCTGTTATTATGGCACTCTTTAGGATTGAAGAGTACTGTTATATTGAATTTTCTGTTATAGTGGTTGTATTTTATTTGAAATGTATTGATAATGAGAAACCAATTAGTACAGACGAAATGATTTTTTTTATTACCCTTTAACAGTCAAATGCACCGTGTGCAGTTACAGGTCTGCAAATAAAATGAATGAAGCTATAGACGATAGTCTTATGAGAATATAAGAATGAATGTGCCACAGCGCATGTGTCATTAGAACAAGAGTTTATTGCATTATATATAAATTGAGGAAAAGTTCATGAATTCCATTAACTAGAGGAAATGAAATAAAAAGGTATGGGTTGCAAAATTTAGAACAATGTTTAGCTGCAGGGAAAAATTACCATTATAGATAATTAGAAATGATTATCTTATCAATAAGGCAATTTTAATCTTTGGTGTTTAAATAGAGGAAATATAATCAGTAAAGAAAAATTATGGTCCATTTAAAATTCATATGATCACAATATGAAAATTTTTTTTTTTTTTTTTCGCAGCATTCATTCTATCCTAGTCAGGATCTTGCCCCCACATTTTTCGAGCATTTTAGGACCTACGTTTTGTCAGCCACATGACTTTCTTAGTGTGAATAGTCAAAGTAATTCATGGTAAAAAAAATTATATACACTTCATATTTTAGTGGATAAGGCAATCTTCAGATAAGATCCCAATTTGAACTTAATGGTTTTAGCTTAGTGTTTAGTTATTCTTTTTAATATGGCCTAGATTTTTAATTCAATGCGCTTGCAATTGAAATCATTATGATGGTGTTAATTACTCGAATTATGAAGATAAATGTTTCGATAATGGACATCACATTGATTCTCCAACATCTATTCTCAGGATACATGCCTTCCGTCAATTTTATTGCAAAATCTATATATCTTTTTTTTCCTTCATCTCCAATTATCATTTTCATCAACATTCTCTTACTTCACGTTCGCACAATAAAGATATGGGTTGCAATACATGCGTATTTTCATAGACATGTCCTCCATTTGATTTCCAAAATCTTTATCCAGAAAGAATTTTTGGAATTTTTGAAAAGCCTGCAAAATTATCATGGCTGCTTCAAAGTTATACAGCTTTGCAGTGTGTGTTAGGCAAGGGAAGGCTGTCTTCTGGAATGTCCCCTTTTTTACTTGTTTTGATATGGCGGCCCAAAAATAGGTACTTATCGAATTCCAACAGTAGTATACTTCTGGTAAGAAGTATTTTGAAACAGAATTTTTAAAAATCTAAGTCTGTTGCAAACATAATATGATGGAAATGAATTACCTGCATTAAAAATTCATCACTCAAATGCTAACAAGAAATTAGTTTCATCCATGTAACACATAACACTTTAAAACGTTGATGAATCTGGGAAATTCCCCCTTTCAATGGAATCCTTTCTTATACTGTTTATTGAAATGATAAAACTGTTATATAAAATATCTGTTAATGGTCTATTAAAAGAAATATTTTGAAAGTATTTTAAATTATTGATGCAGTTTTCTAAGATAGCAGCTAGGGAAGCTGCAGCTGTTGAAATGAAATTAAGCCGTGAATTTTTTTTCTTTCAAATCTTTTGGTATTCTTAAAAATATTGCAAAACTATATCTTCTATCTTTATACATCTAAAGTAATGATGAGAGTATGTTTGTACTCTTGTAACTCGACAACTATGCTTCTAAGAGAAAGAATAAATAAAAGCATAATTAAATTCAGTACATCTGAGTATACTTTAGTCAAATTTAGAAAGATTTCCCACATAATTTCCGGCCTTTTTTGATCCCAGGTCCAATAAGTATGTCAACCTGCATGCAGAAAGGAGTTCATGTGTTTGACCCGGGGGTTTGGGAGGAAGCCTTGTCCAAAAAGTATCCTGCCTATGGCTGTACAAAGGTTTGTTTCAACCTGCATGCAGAAAGTAGGTCATGTCTTTGTGTGCCCCTGTTGGGTTGGGGAGGGCAGATGACAAATTGCCTAAAAGAAATTCAAGTAATGATTTCAATATCTTATGCCAAATCTGGGTACAGTAGTATTTCTGTGGTCCCATTCAAAATGTGGCTTCTTGACCTTTTGGCTAAGTGCAAAATGTAATATCTGATATGTCCCCGATGTTGTATCTTTGATATTAAATTGATTGGTATTACTATAGAAGACAGGTAAAAATTTGAATTCAGCTGATGACACTGAGATATGTTTACATGAAGCATAATCATTTTAAGCTTTATCCAAGTCTTGACCCTAAAATAAATCAAACCGTTTTCTCTCTGACTAATAATGAACTGTTTTGCTAAGGCATAACATTAATGGTTTCAGTCATTAAACTTTAGAAATACATTATATATTAAGCAGAAAGGAACAGATAAAACACTTTGCTCTTAGCCAAAAGACTGAGAGACCACAGTCGGAATGGGACCACAGAAACATTATTGTACCCTAATCTGTCCTTTTCTCATTCAGATTTTATTGTTGCAGTTGAGGACAAGAAATTTTATTTCAACTTCTTCTTTGTTTTAAACAAATCATTAGTCAAGGCTTAATCAATAGTGGCCAGACCTAATTAGCCATTACAAACTGAAATAAACGAGGAAAAAATAGACAAAACTCACTGGAATCATAATCATGCTAAAAGTTCATGGCATCATTCTCACATTCTTGAGACTGACAAGAGATTTTGGTTAAAACCTAAGATTCCCATTCAAGGAAAATCAACAGATTTTCAAATGAGGAAATGTGAGGATAGTCTTGATGCACAATTATGGATTGATTATGAATCTAACAGAAAGAGTTGTTGGAAAAATATAAGAGGATTTAAAGTAATCTCCAAGACCTCGAAAACAACAGATTAATCCCATAGGTACGTCTGTAAGTATTTGTGGTGAGAACATCATTATATATTAAGTCTTTGTAAAGATATATACATATCTATATCTATTGATCGACTTAAGCAGAATACACTAATATGTATATATACACACATGTATAATATTTAAAGCCTGATTTTGCTTATCTACATATCTCTAACAAGCTGAAGCAGTGTATTCTAGCTAGATGTATTGATTTGATACCCCTGAAATGTGCTAACTTAGAGAATGCAGAAAAAATATGGTGATCTGCAACTGAATGATAATAATGTGGTATCTTTGTTTGCACTCTTTTCAGTCTATCTTATGTTGACATATATTGAGATGAGTATTAAATGTTTATCATTGAGTAACTCCCCCCAAAACTTCATCCGGCAAACTGGAGGGGTTATCTTGTGTACATTGCCACGCCATCCACGGGAAGTATAGTTGTGGAAAACCCTCCCAAAAAGTTATTCTTCAAAGTTAAAGCATTCATATGTATGGGTGCCCCAATGGGAATTGATCCTACTGTGCAAATTTGCATTTGCATAGACATGAATAATAAATAATTCATGTCATCTCTGATTAGAACTAATATAAAATGAGCTTGTTCATTTTTAGGTTGTACCTGTCCTATTGATGACTTATATTCTCTTAATGATTGAGGGAAATTCTGTCAAATGTAGAGTAATTCATATGCTAGGAATCTTGAATTGAAATGTGAACATAAAGGAATGCAAGCAATGTTCCTAGATTTGGATATTAAAACCGAGGATAGAAAGTGTATCTATAAATTGTTCAATAAATGAGATAACTTCCCATTCCGTATAGTGAGAATGATTTCAAACAAGTAGCATTCCATCTTATATATTTTACAGACCAATATTATCAGAATATTTGAGATTCACTAAAGCAAGTCTTAGATTTATTGATTTTATACCGAAAATTGTTTTCTCAGTTGTAAGAATGATCAATCACGATGAAATAATTTTGAAAATTAAAGAATATGTTAACAAGAGTATAAGAATAACATAAATGAATAGAAAATATTGAAATAAATCAATCTGTATTAATGTTAGAGCAATTAGGTAACCAAAATAGATGGATCAAGTCTTTGTCAGTGAGAACATTGTATTGACTGGAACCAGGGAAAGGGGAAAACATTTGGCTCTGGTCCATATATCTTACTGATAGGTAGTTGGGCGGGGTGAGAGATTGAGCATGAAATGCCATGTAACAAATTGTACAAATATATCGATGGAATTGCCAATTGAAGTGTTACTACCAGCTAGAAAGTGGTTTCATTTTGTTTAAACCATGTACATAAGAATACTTTATTTGATGATAATATGGTTGAGAATCAACTCAAAAAGTTTTTCTGTGTAATAAGTATTCTTGCAGATGATATCATAAGTTGGTTTGCATACAGTCTGAGCCTAAAAACGACCCAATGGATTCAAAATTCATATGGATGAACATTCAATAGAAATGACACACAAACAGCTAGTCATGTCTGTTGTTATACAAACTGATCTTTCATCATTAATTATGTTTTTTGAGTAACCTATGTGAGTAAAGCCCTTTTTGGAAAAATAAATGATATCTAGTATAAAATAATACCCATATACTATATACGTAATACCCTATATAAAATGTCAAATCATATGTATGATATGTTATATAGTAAGAAAGGGGGCTTGTGTTTGATCAACACTGCTGGGGTTCCATGTTTATATATGTGTTTTGTTTTTAAAATCCTCAAAACAGTTACATGGTAAACAACAGATGATCCCAACTAGAGAAGATTTATACATTGTACCATGATAAGAAAGTATATGTAAAACAGGAAAAAATCAAAAACACTGAAAAAAATTACATAAATTGCATTGACAGGTATTGGGAAATAAGTGACTGAAGTGACTGAAAAAATTTCTGGCAGAAGTTTTATAATGTTTAAAGCTGTGAACCTTTCTAGACTATATATAGATGGCTTTTTAAAAATATACATATTTGATGATAAAAAGCTGTTAACAGAATTGTGTATTTATCCTCTATCTTAAATTCACAATTTCTGTTGGGGCAAATCACTTATAATTATTATTATTGTTGTTATTATTAGATGTCTGAAAATTCATAAATTCATTTTTCTGAAAACCAATAAATTCATACATAAGCCCCACTCTTTCTTTCTGTCTCTCACAACTTTCTGAAATATATAATTTGATAGAAGACGGACAAAATTCAGCCAAGAGCTTCATTTCCTCCCATTTCTTCCTCTCCTTTCCTTATTTCATACGATTGGTGTCTGATTATTTTTGTCCAGGCAAATTCGCTACCTTGCAATCAATATTTGGCAAAGCAAGCATATAGTTATCTTTTTGTATAATTTTTACTCCAGCCAACAAAGTTTGAAGGACTTTTTATTTTTTATCCCAATTATTCAGTTAGTTTGTTTCTTTGTTAGAAAGGCATCTAAAATAGAAATATCTCAGTGATTTCTTTTTTCATGAAATTTTGTAAAAAGTAGATATTTTCAGAGGTATAGATAAACTATTAAATTTTAGAGGTAGCCCAATTTTTTAAATAGAAATTCATGAAAACATTTATTTTCAAAAATGACATTCTGATAAGCAATCTATCATCTCTCTTGAACAGAAAAAGAAATGCAACATTTGTTATCTGATATTTTTGGCAGCACAACTTTATGATGGGAGAAGGGTTTGACAAAAGATTGCATTCATAACATCCTACACAAATGTGAAAAAGTATATAAGGGGGACATCGACCATCCC
Source organism: Thysanoteuthis rhombus (assembly GCA_963457665.1). Classification (NCBI taxonomy): domain Eukaryota; kingdom Metazoa; phylum Mollusca; class Cephalopoda; order Oegopsida; family Thysanoteuthidae; genus Thysanoteuthis; species Thysanoteuthis major. Next base: position 76,451,465 of record OY735199.1, read on the forward strand.
CTGAGAATCATACGTGAGGTCCATAAGAAAGTAATAGCCACTAGAAAAGTAATCTGTACCCTTCTCCTTCAAGATATTGTCTACCATACCAGATTTAAGTAGATAAATCTGGTATGTTAGACAATATCTGGAAGAGAAGAGAACAGATTAGGCTCTCTGGGATAGAGTCCAGATTATTAACAGAGAGCACTGTCGGAGAGTAAGAAAACTGGTGGAGGTGTAATTTTGCTGCACAATAATGTGCATCCTCATGTTGTAAATGCAACACTGCAAGCAACCATGGAGTAAGTTCTGCTAAGTTTTGTCCACACACTTGTTTCACTCTACGCAAAATTCTTTGTCTGATCTGTGGTTGGAACAAGTGGAAAATATCGGAGAATTCCAGATAGAAATCGCTTTATCAAAATCATGATGACATTTCAGCTGGAAGGCGATATAAGTCAATAAAAAACCTGGAAAAATACTTTTGTAAATAGATAATCATGCTATAGATTGATATGAATAAAAGGAAGGTTTTTTTTTTCAAACAAATGCTAGAAACTCTTGTATCAATTTATGTCATATTCTGATGGAATATGATTATTGGAGAGACTTTTTATTAGGAAACATATTTTGTCCTGCATTGGTATTAAGCAGTAGCAAATTGAACAGCTGACCAGTGACTCTGCTCAACTGACTGAGCTAACGACACTAACTTGACAGGCAGAAGTCTGAGATCATCATCATCAGCCTTTTAATATCTATCATTGGTCGTGAACCATTCCCAAGATCCTCCAGACCTCTCGATCATGGGTATCACAGAGCCAGTAATTTCTGAACTGTGTCAGGCTATCTTACTTTCTGTCAGCCACAATTTCCGATATGATTTCTGGGGATCAACATTGTGAATCGTGATGTCCAGCAGTTGACATTCTTACAGTACAACCAGCCTATGGCCGTTTGAGTTTTTTAATGGATTCAATGATAGATCGGACTCTAATTTTTCTATTTACATACTGTGCTGTCTTGCAATTTCTCCATGTGATGTTGAGTATGGTTCTCTCCTGTGTATGTTGTATGGTCTCCAGTTTGAGGGTCAATCTTTTGGTTAGCATTCCTATTTCAGCTCCATAGGTGACTATTTTGCAGATGCATTGGTTGTACACCCTCCTTTTTAGGACATGAGATTTTCTTGTTTTTGAAGATTGAGCTAGTTTCACTGAAAGTTTGCCAAAATGATCCTTTGAGGATTTTCTAAAAGCATAATCTTGTCAGGATATCTGAGGTTACTAAGTTATCCACTGTTTGTTCTGATTCCTTTATTTTCCCAGTCTAGGTTTCAGAAGATCATTTTGAGGCAGCCCGTGAGGAGTTTGGGTGAGCTTGTACCTATTTGTCTCACTCCTTTTTCCAGAATCTTTCTGTAGCCTGACAAAGGAGCTGCATTGTCGGTAGATATGTTCCAGTCTGAGATAGCGGACAAATTGTTCATCTCTCTACTCTGTGTTTATAGAGCAGAATCATGTTGAAACTGATCCTAGTGGACATAGGTTCAACTCCCACACAACGTTTATTTTCTTTATTCATTACGTGGTTGGCTGTTTGATTTGCTACTGGAGCTGGATGAAATATGTTCCCTAATGATAATATTCTGTCAGATATAAACTGTCCAATCCAATGATATACGTAGAAAATATATGGCAAAATGGGAACACGCATATTCATAAATGTAAATATTTATGCCTACGACCACAGAATTTAGAGATGTACAATTTATGTGTGCTCTGTCAGATTCCTGCCTGTCAACGGTGTCATTAGCTTAGTTGGTAGACCAAAATTGCATTAAGACTGCTTCTGCACAATGCTCATTTTCTTTATTCATTTACGTTATTGTCTGGTCTCAAGTATTATTAATGAAAATATATGAAAGAAGCAAAAGTATTTGTTGAAATTCAGAAAAAACAAATCAATTTGAATAAGGCAATAAAGTCGAAAGAAAAGGTTCAAAATAATAAATTCAATGAAGTTCCTAGACTCATTTTTTCTGAAAAGATGTTTTTATACGGTGTATGTTCTGTTGTTCTAAACTACAATTGCTTCACATTTCTGTTAACCTAAAATGTCCTGCAATGACTTGTCCTCATCAGTGTCTTCTGGCATTTTTCCATGGGATTGGGGGACAAAAGATATATTCCTGGGAATGGGGTTGAAAAGATATGTGTGGATGTTGGTTTAAGACGATAATGTTAGTTGAGAGATGACAGTATTTTCACTGAGAAGGAAAAAGGAAAATCAGAGCCATTTTAAAAGGGTTGAATGTAACACATGGTCAGCTTTGATGTGGGGACCTGAATGCACATTAAGTAATGTTGCTGCTGTCATTGTCAGAAATAAACATAAACATCATGATGAATTGTATGTTAAAAAAACGTGATATTAATTTTAAATGAAGGTTTTTATAACATCATAATTCTCCTGAATGATTTTATAAAACATTTGATCGAGTTTTAGATAATTGATCAGGAATAATTTCTATGCATGATGAAGTTGATAAAAATTTTTAACCTCCAAAAGGCTTGACCTACCCTCAAAATTAGAACTGCACGGCTGATTTGAACTAATCATATTTCGGCAACGTCATTCGGCACACGTAAATGTAAATTCATTAAGACAAACTTAACAATATTTTTACCACCAAATAGTGTAGCAAATGTAGAGATAATATTTATTCTACAAATTTAGTTTTCGAATTGATCATGAAACTTCTTGGTAAGATAGGATTTTATACAGTTCAAACACCAATTTACTTGCATCTAATGGTCTGGCATCTCTTTTAATCTGGACATAATGACCAGGTGGCACTGGATTTCCGGTGATTGCCGGACTAGTTCATCAAAGAGCCACAGATAGTATTGTGTACAGTGCATGAGGATTTAATTGTTTAGACATTTTGATTATATCTAACCAAAGATATGTCTTCCTAGTAAAGTGCAAGTTTTCATGGTGGTGTCAAGTGTTAACACCAGCTGATATCAATTCAACAAAAAGTAGAAGTACTGAAAAAGCTTGTCCACAATATTTCAAAGCGGAAACTATATGATTTGTTTGATATTGGATCATTGACTGCATATGATATGAAGAAACAAATAGAGAAAATATTGTAATTTGTTGTAGATAATGATTCAGGGTAGCAGATGTTCTTTAAAAAAACCATGAAAACTGGTAAAAATACTGAACTTGATCAAGTTGAATGATTTTGGCAACATTGGAATGATGGATTAGACTTGTCGGGCATAATGTAAATGGAACAGGCAAAATTTTTCCATAAGAACCTGGATTAGAATACATGTGATTACAATGAAGGATGGTTGCAAAGGTATAAGAAAAATTATAGAGTATTTTGAAAAGTATTTTGTGCCAGAAGCCAGAGTACACTGTACCTCTATAGGTCTCTCAGCAAACAGCAAAATTCTTCTTATTCTTGACTATGGTTCAGCTCATCCAAAAGCTTAAATGTTATGTGAGGATAATGTGTATGCAATGTTCTTACCAACAAACTCTACCTCACTTATTCAAGCCCCAAGGAATATTGCACTTTATGAAGGCTAAATATTACTCAATGCTCATGAAACGACAGTTAGATGTGGTAAATTCTGGAAAGCCTATTCAGACATTTATTCAAAGAATTTAACATTAAAGATGTGCTTTAGATGGATGCTAGAGCTTGTGCGTAGGCATAAGCATCAATCCTAAAGAGAGAATGGCATGTATTGTTGCCCGACTTGAGGTTTGGAAATGTCCCTGACAAAAATCTTGAAAATTACTTTACAGAATTGCGGGCATCAAAAGGGGAAGAAGCTATTCATGAGTTGCTTGAATATGCAAAAAATTTCAAAGAAAGTGTTGTCAAGACAATTGCAAGATGGCCTAAGGAAGAAAATCTGGCAGAATGGATGAACCTTCACAAAGAAACGCTTGTTACACAACATTGTACTGACTCTGTAATTATAGATATGGTGTTGAATCCTGAAAAAACATTGAAATTGATGATGGCATCAGTGAGGATGAAAAAGAAACTGGAAAAATTGCTATCAATAAGTTAATTGAGTTGATGGATGAACTAATCAAAGAATTAGAGCAACATAACTCCATGACAGGTCGAGAATTAATGAATAGTCATTTGCATAAAAAATTATACAAGGAAAGGTCAAAACATATGAAACAATGCCTTGATGATATGTTCAAGATGTTAGCCAAGGTTTAATGTCGCCCATAGTAGTAGTTCAGCTACTCCTTCAGCTTCAAGTAAATTGGGATTTTTTCTTTCACACCATGAGGTGAATAAAACAGTCAAAAATTAAAAAGTCAAAGGGACATGATAGCAACAAAAAACTCTTTTTTTCATTAATACTTGTACCTATTTCATTTATCCTAATGTATTTCCTTTAATCATTTAATTCAACACATGATTTACATTTAATGATTGTTTATCATAAGTTTTTGAAAGTCAATGATGTTGTAGAGATATGAAAGATGTATATTCAGTGGGTCAAAGGTGTATTAGTCTGTGCTTACAATTATAATTATGTGAATTCTGTTTTCTGATTAAACATTTTGCCTAACTCAGTACTGTAACCAAGGGTGCCGATAAAACAGTATTGTGCTGTACTCATTCTCCTTTTGAAATTTGTCTCACTGAGACAGCCTCTCAGCAAACGTACTTGATAATGATACAGAAAACAAGGTTCATTATATTAATTTTGACTAATATTTACCTTTGTCTTAATTTTTTCAGTTATTTTTTTTCTCCAAATTATCAGAAGAAAATAAGTTTGTTTACCTTCTGGAGTCTGTTATCTAACCAACCATTACACAGAAAAATGAGAAGGGTGTGCTTTCATTATGGTAAGTCATATTTATAAAAATGGAGAAAAAAATACAAATTTTGTATGTAATTTTCTTCCATTCCAGTGATGTTTCAAGTGTGATATAAGTCAGCAGTTCTCAGAATGAAAGAAATTTCTTGTCAAGACCAGGTTCAAATAGGTTTGTTAGGAATTAAGTAAGAGAGAATAACTATTCACTTTTCAGATCACTTAATTCCTAACAAACCTATTTTTGAGAGATAGAGAGCTTTCTCTCTTTGTAACGCAGTTTATTTTCTAGTTTCTTTTTTATGTCAGACTACATTATACCTTTCTTTTAAAAAATCAATTCTTGTGATAAATAGATGTAACTAAGAAGGAAAGTAAACTAAATAATGTTCATAATTAATAATAACTAACACTTCATGTATATTTATAGCTTCTACATTTCACAATGAATTCCATTTTGCGTGATGTCTTTAATTTTATTTTTGATGCAATGATCGTTTAATTTTATCTTGAACATTTCAACAGGGATCTACTTGAAAACTCAATCAGAAGGAAGAAGTTTTACTAGAGTAACAAATGTTGTTGAAGGCCATCAAAAACCGAGTAATCAATGCTGGAGTTTTTGTTCAGAGTCTGTTCTCTTTCTTGTTTTGTATCAGGATTTTTGATTCTTGGAAAGAAACTTTAGATGGAAAAAAGCAAAAAAAACAAACAAACTTTTCAAAGTTATTTGCATATGTACCAACACATGACTATTATTACAGACTGAGAAAATGGTTATAAATGGTTGTCAATAAAGCATATATATATATACATATACATATATACATAAAAAAAATTTGAGAAATGCATGTGAACTATTTTTTGTCTGGCCACAGGTTTGTGAGATATAAAAAAAGAGACAGTTGTGTTGGTTGCATCAAATTTTTCAGTGATGGATGAAATGTCGCTTTACGCTACATTAGGCATTTCAGAGAATCAGGAAATAAATACACAGGCATACATATTGAAAATTTCCTTGATGTATCATTGGATGTATTTGATAAAATTCTCTCTCTCTCTGTCTAAATATATACGAGTATATTTATATTTATTTACATATTCAGTTTAAAGGAAATGTAGGGAATACAGAGGATCAATGAGAGTTGAATTATTGCTTGGCTTTGCAAAGATTCAGGAAGGCTTAGCAAATCTATAACAGGTCTACAGGTGGCGAGTGCATGGAATAGACCTCCTGTCAGCACTAATGAAGTCATAAGGTGAAATTCAGTATGTGCATGACCGAACTAACCCTTAACACATTCAGGCCAGGAGTGCACATATGTGCACTTTAAATTTTGTGCCAGAAACAGTTTGCTACAGAGCTTATCTCTGTCATCCTATATTTTACTAACACACCTACTACATCCCGATTCTTTGGACAGTTATACAAGGTTATATAGAGCAATATATGGCTTGGTGAGATCAAAAATGTTGACACATGAAAAATCGGAGTTGAAAGTTTTATGTGCAAATAAGCATTACAGAACCAGCAAGACAAAAAAATGCAATTTTTAATTTTAGAAAATTAAAGATTAAACCATGTACTTACTCACTCTCTATCTCTCATGAATAAATGGAAAGCCTAAATCTAATAGCCATTTTGAATACATAATGAGGTTATATAACTATTACATGTGTATAAAATCCACATTTTATAACCTCCAAAATGATATATGACTTCCTAGGCTTTTTTACAAAATGAGAAAACTTGAATGTATCCATTGACACTCATGCTTCATAACCCTTAAAAAAAAACATGAACTGAATGAATCAAACCAATGGCTCTTGTCACTGAGGGTTTGGGGTATTCGGATATAGGAACCTTTCAAGGGGTCACCACGAACAGTGATAACTCAGGACAGTCATAGCTAAGTGACCCCTAGTTCCTTACCTGACAACTGACATCCTGATATATATTTTGTCACCCCCACTTCCAAGAATATATCTTTTTGTCTCCCCTTACCCCTGGAAAGGTGGCAGTGGATACCTATTTTCATCCTTATGCATGTGTGTTGGTTTTTTATTGTGTATCTTCATGAACTTACTATAACCCCCATTTTGTTTGCTGAAACCCCGAGCAAAAATAACCTATGCCACATAACCTTATGTTTGTGTTTATATAAAACAATAATTATCAATTACATTTTTTTCTTGTCAGATAAATTCTATTATAATAATTGGAAAGTTTTGATTTGCTCTTAGCTGACTCCTCCCTTAGGATGAAAACATTCACCAATGATTATCAAATTAACAAATAGAAGAAGACTTTTTGCAGTATTAATAACTTGAAAGAGTAAACTGTTAGATCCGAGCAAACACTGTGTATTAGAAAACAAGAAAGAAAAATATGAAAAGTGAAAGAAAATAACCAGATTTTTGTAGGTTGGAGCATTTCATTGTATCAAGAAATCAAATCTTATCAGTTACTTTGGAAACTATTGATTTTTATGGCTTTAATAAATAAATCTTGTGTATTTTTAGCTATTTCAATACTTGAATTTATAAGAGGTCGTGTGGGTGTATATATGATCAGAAGAACTTTAAACCTCTTAAAAAGGTACATGAAGCTAGACCAATTCTTTCACACCCCAGGTGATTAACAGTGCAGCTCCCAAGGTTTCTGGTGCCCATGGGCAAGCTGAACTTAGGCACCCTTTTAAATCTAGTATTATATCAGAAATCATCAACCAGAACTGTCAACTTAGATTTCTTTAGTTTTCAAGTTGGTCAAGCTGGCTATGTATATACGTATGTATGATATATACAGGCTGCACCAATTGAGTCAGAGGGCAGAAAATTCCTTATTATGTCTAAAGAAAAAAGTTTTTTTTTTCTTGAAATTCCAGCCTTAGATAGGTTTTTAGAAGGAGGTTCACTTTACAATGTAAGTTTATGCTAAATTGATTCCTTAGTCTGTGTCCGGTAGTATTTATGCTTTTTTTGTTATCACCGCCAAACAGAAGGCAAGAGAAGCAATTTATCCGATGATCACCCCTTAGTCCAATTTTTCAATCGATCATCACCAACACGGCATACTGCTAAAAGATGTTGGTGATGAGATGGTTTCTATTGAGTGATAAAGCATACCTGTTTATTTATTTATTTACTTGCAACCTCATCTCACCGAACCTAAGTTCCCTCTCAGACCGTAGTTATTGAGAGTACTTTATCTCACCAAACTAGCTGAGTCAGACCGGGCTTGCTGCGGGTCATGAGAATTTCCTTTGCCAATTGTTTTATTTATTCATTTCCCCACTTTTTCATTCGTATGATGGGCACCACCTTGCACTTGGCACCCTGGGCGACTGCCCATGTTGCCAGAACCTAGGGTCAGCCCTGGTGATTAACTCTTGTACTCATAAATTTTCCTAACAAAGAAATGTTGGTATCTACTTTACAGATCTCAATAATTCACTACACTACAGAAGAATAAACACCATAAGACTTGTGGTTTTATCACAAGTGCAAACTAGGTTACTACAGATTAGTAGGGCCAGACTAAGACTAGAATAAGTTCCATGCTATCTATAATTTAGTGGTGCACTAATATATATATATATATATATATATATATATATATGTATATATATATATATATATATATAAACTTTTAAGAAAATGAAGCCTTACTTTTTAATAAATGTAAATTTCTAATTTTGAATAATTAGGAGATTGTTGAAGTAACGTACATATTATTTAAATCTGAGAGAAAAAAAAACAAAAAAATATTTCTTAAATTTTGAGAATTCATCACATTAAAAAGTAATCTGCAATAAATTATGAAGATAGTAATAACAATTATTTGTGCATGTTAAGATAAAGTGTATAAACTTATACTTATTTTACTTGTAAAATAATATTTTTCTTTGTATGCAAAATGTATTAAGCAATCATTTTATTTATGGTTGATCAATTTCTCAAGGGAATAATGGTAGTCTTGTATTGCCATTTATTTGTTAATATCTTAGATACTTATGCCATGATATAGTTTGAGTACAGACTAATTTGGCCCTGCAGATTAGTTTGAATGAAAGAAAGCTTTCTTTTTGATTACCGCTTATTTAAGAAACGCAACCAAAATTAAATTTTTTGTACACTGACGACTGCACGTATCAAGCTGTATTTTCTAATGATGAAAGTAATTTTTCCAAGATTGGCTTGATAATTCTATTGCAAGCAAGACTGTCCTTTCACTACATTCTACAGACTTCAAATTATTAGAAATGATACATTCATCATATTAGATAGTATGAGGTTGCGTTTTAATCTGGCATTCCCACTGTGTGATAGGAAAACAACAAAATCTGGCAGTATTGTAAGGAACTGCTGGAGTGTTCTGCATTATTAATAATGATGTTTCGGCCCCAAACCATTCCTGATCCCAGGGTCATGATCTGAGTATAAGCTAATGGTAATTACTTCTGTTACTATTATTGTGATTATAATCATATTTAACATTCTTAGAAACTAACCAATTATTTCCTCCATTTGGAGATATTAATATCTTGGGATTGGATTTAAAATTGGGTTTATATCCTACTATAATTCATGAAAAGTTAGTCCGTCTTTATTTATGTAACAGCATAGCTTAGGAACCACACTACCTATGCCCCTGAAATTTTCTGTGTGTATTAATGGGAGCCACAGGCATAGATTTAGTGAGCTGGTTTTTTAAAATTCTGAGGAAAAATAATGGTGTGGGTTCTGTGTTCACTTCCATCCCTGTAATGATCTGATTTCTGACTCTCTATCTATATGATATACCAAATTAGATTCTGTTTATCTGTATGTAACCTCTAAATTGCCAAAACCATGCATTGTAGACAGAGGTATCAAATTAATGTATCCTTTGGTCTTTTAAGACCCAATTTAGGCCTTCCACTGGAACTAGCTAAGAATGCGGCCAATGGGCAGAATCTTAAGCTAGTAGATGTAAATTGAAGAGCCAGAATTTAAACAAGTACATTTTCTTTAGTAGTATTAGTTGTTACATCATTCAAATTTCTTAGATGGAACATTGTCAGTTAATGATTTTTGGTATGTCTTTCATCATATTTCAGAGGCTTCTTATCACAATTCCTAGATTATCATTCCACAATCGTTGGTGGAAATAGAGAATAAATTTCTGGTGAGACTCAAATTCACATCCCTTACCCTCACAGCCTTACCAATTAAGTGTAACTATCTTATTGATTTAGCTATGAAGGCCAACAGATTAGAATAAATCAAATCTAATCGTATAGCCTTACACCAATTGTGGAATGACAATCGGCAAGCTGTGATAAAAATAACAGAAAAAATATGAAAGAAATACTAGTCAGAAACTAATAATTATACATTTAGTCAAATTAATCAAGTGAAAAAGATTTTATATCTTCATTGTGGGCATAGTTTATTCCTGTAGAGTCCTTGTGGAGCATAGGTATACATTTCGTCTGCTGCGGTTTCCGGAGGTTTTACAGGATAGACTACCTTACAGAGCTAAAGAGCACTAACTACCCGGCTACTTACCCATAGCCAGAGGGAGGAGTGGATTTGTGCCTTTCCCTTGTACATTAATGAGAAGTGATTACAATCCTGACCCGCCTCCTTGATCAGGCCTTCTCAATGAGGGCAAGGTTGGAACCTCATAAAGGCAAGGAATCAAGGGGTCATTATGAAGAGTCACAGCCTAGGCAACTAGATTTCTCCTTTCATGTCTTCATTTCTTTTCTCTTTCTTTTCGCCCGATCACAAAAATTCGATGAAGAGAAAAAGTATTGGACGGCTAAAAATATCAGGCCTGGATGAATTACCGAAATAGATGTATGAAGATGAATTCTAGAAAATAGAGTGTTCACAGTTTGAATGCAAAAACAAGGTTAGTAAACCGTTTGATTGTTAACAAATGTGGGAAAAAGGACAAATGAAAAAGTTAAGAATAATGATCATAAGTTTTAACTCTTGTAGGAGTTAAAAAGGAAAGGCAGCAGTTTCCTGTAGACGTAGAGATCTGGTAAGATCTACCACGGTACTGATGAGATGAAGGGAAGAATGAAGGAAAAAGAATTTCACTTCTTGTATGTAAGAGCAAGTCTTGGAATATCCATCAGTTTTTGGTCACCTACACTAATGGCAACTGAATGTTTTCTTTGGAAGTCGGTCGTAACTACAAAGAGAGTGCTTAGCATTGTTTTGATGTGTTCTTTGAGATGAAAAAGGATTACTTTGTATTTGTAAAGGTGTGTGTAAAAACTACTGTAACTAAGGGAGAGAGCAAAAATGTGAGATTACCTCAAGGCCGTCAGAACAGATAGAGAAAGTTTACTGCCAAAAGCTTAAATGCTATAAAAATAACAACCGGTTATCTTATTGGTAGTTCTGTGTGACATCAAGGAGGGAGAGACAAAGAATTTATCATTCCTTTAGACTACTTCACTCTGTATTAGCAATCACAGATAGATCTCTGCCAAGGGCAGATAACTCTAAATCTGTCAAATTTTCATTTATATTATTTAGTGCTAAAAGGTGGGCACTGCAATAGCTAAGATTAGTTATGATTTTGGAAGTAATTTTAGCATGAGAAATGCCAAATTGTCTGGCCTGCCGTAATAGCATAGCTAGTCATAAATATAGATTTTAGTTGTTCATTGACATTTAAGGGAGTCATTAAACAATACTTTTGTCATCCAAAGACATCATGAAGAATGTGCCCTGAGAGCAAACAGGCCACAGGGCAGTATTTAGCCAAAAAGAGTCAAATCACCACTAAGTGTATGCCCCCTGGAAAGAGACATTACGATTAAGTAAAGAGAATAGAAATAGAAAATTTAACAGGAGAGTCCAACAATGTTTGATGCCATTGATTTGAGGGCTTAGAAGAGAATTCAGCACTCTAGAAAAGAAGAAGAAGCCTACTTAAAGTCACCATGTAAGAAAGACTTAAGTGTTTTCTGACATTAACTGTCAATAAATTGATTGCCAGAAAGAAAATAATAATTCCTCAGACCAATAATCCTTATTTGAAAAATAGAAAACGAAAAAAAAAAGAAGCCTCTGGGTAGAGATTCTGCTTCTCGAGACTACAATAAATAAAAATAAATGCATTCAAAATTGATTCCCCGAACATCGATTAATAAGATTCTCTCTTGATATAAGAATACCTATTCACAAGTGTATAAGCTAATCGTCTGAGATATGAATATATATATATATATATATATATATATATATATATATGAGAGAGAAAGAGAGAGAGATATAAGTACTTTTAACTTTGTCTATATTTATATATCTCATTTATCTATAAACAGTTGTCTGTATTAACTGTATATTCATATCTGTACATACACATTTGTATTAAACTATTTTTTAACATATTTTTTCAGCATAATCCTCTGTCTTGTCAATGTACTTGAATCAGTGGTGAATATTGAATACACAGATTGAGGATTATACAGTGGAAATTTCAGATCAAAATTCAGATAACAAGTACGTGCCTAGCTGGGGTCTCATTGATATACTCTTTTATGTATACTAACTGGTTTGTATTTATATGTATGGTATGTATGTTTGTTTATTGATGAACGTATGTGTATGTTTATATATACATACACACACACTCACACACATATATATACATATATATATATATATATATATATATATATATATATATACACGTGTATATATATATATATATATATATATCTGTAAATAAATATATGTATATATATATATATATATATACAAGTATATATCTATGTGCATATAGATTACATACATGTGTATACTCATATAAGCACATGTATGTATACTTAGTATTTGCTCACATATACATATTGTTGTATAATTTACATACATCTCTACGCACACATTTATGGATCATTACGGATATTCATCTAATACATTTTCCTGATTATGTATCTTTTTCTCTTCATGTAAATATACGTGTGTGTGTTTTTTTTTCTTTAATTGACTGAATAAATAAGTTTCAAGTCTAAAATTTTTTTCTCAACTAAGCAGATGATTAGTTATGAAGTGTGGAATTCTTTATAACATCATCAATTCTTTTATTCATCATTCATCAACAATTCCTTTATTGGAGGAGATCTATTCAAAGAAAAATGTATAAAGGTGGTTTCAGTGGAAAATTCGCCTCATTGAGTGCTGAACACTAAGCAATCAGTGTTAATGCTTCTTTGAAAGAGAACTTCTGTTTTCAAAAATTGTTTTGTTAGTTTTACAGGTTGATTTGACATTTTTACAACAAACTCTATCAATGAATAATTTAGAATTACTATTAACCCATTCTCTGTGAATGACAGGAACTTCAGTAATTGTAGGTCTATGGCTTGGTCCATACAATATCTGTTTTGTTGTGATTTGCAATGTATTATCTGATTATGGGCAAGGACTTCTATCTTGCAATTAATAACCATCAGACTTGCCACCTTCTATATTTTGACTAGTATTTCTTTCATTTGAAATTCAGTTGCTTTCTACTGCATCTGATTTTAAGATGTGCATTTGGGTCTTGCCTAGAGCTTACTCTTTACTTTCAGTCTGTGCTGTTTACTAACAACTGCAGAATTATGGCTTAATTATTTGCTAGAGAAGTAACTGAATTTAGGATGAAAGAAATTCTAGTAAAAAAACCCATCAAAGTGGATTTTAACAAATGAGATTTGGAGTTTTTACTTATGCCACAATTATATTTTCAAATGGAGTAACTAGAATTGATCTCAATTTGAATTGCTGGTTTTTCATAACTTCATTCTATGCTTGAGATTGCAAATTTCATAGGTCTCAGCTGACTGAAGAGGAATAAGCATTTGCTTTACATGAAGTATAATCAAGTGTTTGTCGTCTATGAATATTCAGAGATAAACAACAGTAATCCAGTACCACATATCATAAATAGATGTTTGCAGGAATAAATTGTATTTTCTGGTAACTCCCTTCTGATATTACAAAACTTTCTGTCTTGGTATTCATCTGAAAATATCATGAAATAAAAATACTCTGTTCACCTCTGAGACGATAAGAAAAAAACATTCTTAATGACTTGCCCAATTTCAAAATAAAAAAACCGAATGCTCTAATTAAATTTGTACAATCGAGATATAATTTTATTTATGGGAAAGATTGAGACATTTCTGAATTGTAGCCACTTTTTGTCCTTGTCAACAGCATCTTTTTTCGTCCTGTCTCTTGAGATGGTGATTACCTTTACATTCTGAAAGGTAGGAATAAAGAGCTGACATGAAATTTATCAAGGATTCCAAGTGATGTAATCTAAGATAATTACCAATGATAAGATTTTTGTGTAAACTACAAAAATCAAAATCCCTGATATCACAGCGCAAGAAAATGTTTTTTAAAAATATTTTTTCAATGCTGACATTTCTTTGCTGTCCAATAATCAATTTTTAAATGATATACAAAGATGTTTTGCAAGTATTGATTATTCAGCACTATTAACTTTCAACCATTACACTCCAAATGCCAGAAAATGGGATCTGTGATAGTCATACTAACAAGCATTCAGGTCAATTAGTAAAACATATTTAGAATCATTCTACTCATTTTTCTTTCTAGCATTTTCGCTTTTTTAGTGCTTTTTATTAGTATTTTTGGTCAGGATATTTGTCAGCCATAAAATTGTGAGAATTGGTTTCAAGTCTTGTTAGAAGCTACCTCTTCAATTTGAATTTGTTAATCTCTATGAAATGATTAATGAATATCTTTGAAATTTCATGAGATTATTTTTTCCCCCAAAAACTACATATCTTGTTTCAGTGGAAGAGTCCATTGTTTCAAATGAGGGGTAGGAGATATTTCTATGAACAGAATAGTCTGCTTTTTTAAAAAACTCTATTCTAAGATGTTTTTCAGAGGAAATAATATATAGATTCTCCATAATCTAGATGATTCTTTCTCAATTTTAGATGTTTTTGAGTGAAAAACACTAGCCATGTCATATTTAAAATTCATTCTGACCATTTTCATTTTCTGATGCAATTATAATACATGACTTTAAATTTTAATGCCATGGTTGTTCAATAATTGATGTGACGGCAATTTTAATTTCATATCATGTACTAACATAATATTTTTGTCTCAGACCAACAATAGTGAGAAATCCAATCAGGATTGAACTAATTAAGAATGGTCAGCAGATTTGGTTGGCTGATCAGTGCTATAGGATATATTTCCTGAACCATTTATCCCCTTGCAATCTGCTCGTTAATCTGAGTGGGAATAAAAATCATGGATATTTTTGGAATGAATTATTTTTTGCTATTTTAGATAGAAAAATATGGACTTTGTTCACCAGGAAGAGGTTTGAAAAGGTTGGTAGTAGGAAGTATTCTTTGCAGCAAATTTTAACCCACTTCCCACCCTGTGGAAGATTCCAATGTTACACACTTACAAACCAAGAAAATCACAGAGTACTTCCCTGCAATTGAATCCAAAAAAATATTCGACCTGAAAACATTGAGTTAAAACAATGCAACTATAGAAAAGACACTAGTGAAAAAGAAAAACATTGAATTATAAAAACGTTCTGTCTTCAAACCTCAAAAAACTTCAAATAAGACTTTGCAATTCTATTATAGCAAGTCATTCATGCAAAAATTAACTACTTGTACTTATATAAGTAACTAAATAAAGACCATTGGTGAGTTCAGTGGAAATGTTGCTTGACGTTTGATTTTCTTAAATAAATGTTGTTGCTCTTGAAATAAGATAAAAAATCTAAGCTATAGAATATTATCACTTGTGATAGATGCAGGTGAGGTAAAAAAAAAAAGACAGAATTAATACGCAAGCTTCCAGGAGAAATTAAATTTTTCATGTGTAGTTGTCTGAACTTTAATATGGAAAGCAATCAAAAAATAATGAGTATGAATATTACCTATTCAATGTGATGAATTAAGAGAATAATTCCTGATGTACCAAGATATCCACTTTAAAAGCAAAATATAAGGTGTATGCAAAAGTCCTCAGCCCTGCTTTTTGAAAATTACAGATTAAATACACCGCTGAAAACCATTTTTTCACCCAAAAATGGTAGAACACAAGGTGTTCTATTTGCATAAAAAAACATTTTTTAGAAATTTACCTCATTACTTTCAACATCCACATATATAACAATCTTGATAATGATCAATAGTGTGGTTGAAGTCATTCTAACTAAAAATTACAGACATTTTTTACATACACTTAATCCTAATATCCATTATCTTGTATTCAAAAGAAAAAAAAAATTGATCTATCTTTTGTCATTTTAATAAATCCTACTTAAATGAAAAACTGTTGCTTAAATAAGCTTTATTCAAGGTGGAAAGTTTTGCACACATCTGATACTTGATGAGGAAAGTCATTTTCAAAATTTAAATGTTTATTTTCTGTTGCAATTTTTGTGGTTTTGGCTAAAAACAAAGAAAAATAAGAGAATTCTATTGAAAACTTTAAAAGAACATTTATAGAAAAATAATCCAGTGTAGAAGATGGTCTCTTTTTCTTGATTGAACCTCATGTATTGTGTCCAAGTAGCCTAATATAATATAATTCATGATTATTCCCCAAGCTTCTCTGTTTGACTTCCTATTCACTTTTAAATCAGTGCTGAACCAGATAATAAGAAGGTTCACATTGTTTCACTATCAAAATGACACCGCTGACATGACCAAAGAACAATGACAAGACATGATACAATCATGATTCACAAAAAAAGGCCATAACACTTCTGACTTATGCTGCTTTTGTTATGAGTGCCGACTGCTGTTTTTTGACATTTTATACAGATCTATTCACAAGTCAATTCAATGAGATTTCTTTCTTTTTTAGCCTATTAATGTATTTTAGTGCTTTTTCTCACACTCTGAGTTAATTTGAATCTATCATACTGTTATCACTGGTTCATTATTTTATAATTTGCTCTGTAATTACTTCCTAAGAATAGGAGTTGTTATCTGGTTTAAAATTGCTGAGGTTGCTATGCTAAATCATCCTAATTTGGCTAAACAAAACATTAACATCAATTATTCATTACAAGAAATAATCATCATCAGCCTTTCAGTGTTTGTCATTGGACATAGACCTTTCCCAAGATTTACCATTTCTTCTCTATCATACGTGTTGCAAGCCAGTATTTTCTGAACTTGTCTAATTGCTTATGCCATCTCATTTTTTGCCCGCCACAGATAATTTTGCATATGATCTCTGAGGATCCATGTTATAGGTCACGATGGCCAGTGGTTGACTGCCATTTCTGCTACGTGACCAATCCATTGCCATTTTATATTTCATGGATTATATGATATCACTTACTCCTGTTTTTTCCTCTGATATGATATGCTGTCTTATAATATCTCTGTAAGATGTTGAACAGGATTAATTTCTGTGCACATTGACCCTCAAACTGAGAACGATTCAATCTTTAGGTTGAGTTCCATGTTTCAGCTTCGCGGGTCACTGTTAGTACGATGCATTAGTTGTATACCTTCTATGACCGATGTGATTCTCTTGGTCTTGAAGGTTAAGCATATACCTTTTTCTTAGGATTAATGGCATTTTTTTGGTTCTAGAAGGTTGAACTTGCTCTTCCAATTGCTTTCCAACTTAGGGTGGTTCTTTGGCTGATTTCTTCTTCCTTCAAAGATTTTATGATTCATTGTCTCAGGTAGATGTAGTGGTCTATTTTCTTCAGTTCTGCATTTTTGATTTTGATTGTTGTGACTTTGTCCTCTACACGTTTGTCGTACATGACATTTGTTTTATTGAACTTACTTTCAACTTTCTTGCTTTTCCATTGTTAGTCTTGTACAATATGGAACTCATGAAGGTTCACTGTAAACATTTTCCTGCATTCTTTTTTGTTAATTTTACCTCATCATTCCAAGTTGCTCCTTTCATTCATTAGATTTAGGACCTGAATATCTTGGATGATGTCACTCTTGTCCGCAGGGAAACATCTATAATCACTCATTCTTTTTTGCTTATCAACTGCAACAAAAGTTGACAGTTCAATGAATGCCAAAAGTTTTCCATTCGGACCAAATTTGAACAGGTTAATAGCATTCCTACGAAAGGGGAGATAAAGTGGGTGGAGAAAGGGGAATGTTTTTTTTTTCCTTTTTTTTATGTCACACTATGTACGAGAAAGAAGTGCTTCTTTTATTTTGACTTACATCTTCATCATTTGGAAATGATTCTAAGATCCATTAGTTTCTGGAATGGAACAGAAGAGATAGACCAGAATAGAGAGCATTTTTATTTTCATTTTGTAACACTTTGGATCTATTTTGTACTTAGAAGATGTAAAAAGAGGTTAAGGTAAATATGAAACCAAAGTACTCCTTTTGGGCATGATAAATAATTGAACATTTTACTTGAGGTTGGAAGTTAGAAGTTACTAGGTAGAGTTTTCATAATTATGATGTACCAAGAAGTAGAAAATCTTTGAATTTGAAATTAACAAAGATTTAGCTCCCAGGTTTCTAACATTTTTGCAAGTGATGAATCATACTTTTTCTACGACTTTTTCATCTATTTCTCTTTGAAGCCCGAAGTAATTAATATAATATTTATTCCTAGACTGAATGATATGTATTCAGTTATTTACCATCTTAAAGGATGGACTGATTCAGAGTTTCATGCATAAGAGACCATATACCAAAAGTGTCAAAAAAGCTTTCTCCAGTTTTTAAGTTGGTCTGGCTGGCTATGTATGTGTGCCAGTATAATGTATACAGGCCAAATCAGTGAAGCAAGAGGGCAGAAAACTTGAACATTTACGACTCATTATGTCTTGAATGATTTTTTTTGTTTCTTTAAGATTCTCCAAAATAGGTTTTTAATGGGGAGTTCAATTTACATCGTAGGTTTGTACAAAATTAGTCCCGAGTTTCATGCTCACTTTTTGGGAAAATTCAAGCTTTTTAGTGATCCAACAAGAAGCAAGAGATGTAACTCAATCATTGATCACCCTTTATTCCAATTTTTCAATTTATCTCTCCAACACGGCATGCTGCTAAAAGGTGTTGATCACATGACGGTTTCTATTGAGTGACCAACATGAGCTGGGTTTCTTTTCACAACTAAATCATTTGAACTGGGTTTTAAGATAGAGTTCTCTTTGAAATAAATTGCCAACAAGGCTGGCACAAAGTTTTCCAGCACCCTTGGTGAGGCCTATAATACATCTGGAGGCACAGATTTTATTTTCTATATTCAAAAAGTTCCTCTAAATGTCAGAGGAAAATAATTCTGATCAGAAGTTATTTCCCTTGATATGGACATCCATATAGAAAAAATATGAATTGAAGAATCAGAATTGTATAAATCCATATAACCTTTTCAGGAAAAACTATAAACAATTTTTTTTAGCATATGAGAGATAGAGATTGACATTTCGATAAAATGTTCAAATTATAATAACGTTGTCACAGGTTTTTCAAGATCTGTACATTGTATAGCTTTAACAATGAGGAAAGTTCAATGAGAGTTCAGTAATTTTTATACCCAATCGACTAATGTCCGATCACAGATACATCCCCATGACTGTTTGAAACCTATTAACTGCAAATGACGGGATTCCTGTGGTCGTATTCCAATGACTGAACTCCAAACGATGAAAAATTTCTGTTTTGTTATCATTAGTTAGGTTGTTAAAGAGAACACAGTGTATATTCTTTATTTTTTTTAAAGTTCTCCAACCAGAGAAGGCAAGAGGGAGAAAGCAAAAGAACTGATACCTTGCGTCATTGAACTAATGACTTGGAAAAAGAAATAAAATACATGACATTCGTTTCTATCCCAATGGAAAAGAAAGAAAATTGTACATACAATATAAGGCATATGTAAAATTTGAAGGTGTCACAGTACCTAACATTGGGCAGTGCATGTATTTCAATCACCCTATTATGGTCAACTAACGTCTGGATCAAGTTACCTGAACATAACCAGTTGATGCATGGGTGTTTATTGACCTTTTGACCCCAGAATGAACCTTTTGACTCTCCCTCTATAAAAGATTTCAGACTGATTTATCAAATTTTCATATAAAAAAAAAAAAGGTTCACATTCTCTATCTATTTTTTAGACACCCAACATTGGAAGGCTACCTTTGCTTCAGCACAATTCTTTTCTTTTTTGATTTCTCCTGGGAAAAAAAGATAAAAATATCCAATTTTTAAGTGTCCTTTTTATATTTTCTTATTGTATAGAATATATATTGTTTGAAGGCTCTCTTCCTTTTCTTAACCAGGGACACTACAGCACTGGGAACAGACAAGTCAAGATAAGACAAGAACATTTCTTAATTAAAAACGCCAGAATCTTTTTGCAACGTAAAACCTAATAAAATAGAATGACCTGATTCTGTATTATGAGCACAATAGGAAAGAATTCAAAAGAATATCCTTGTCCTCAAAATCTCTCATAATTCAAATCTTGAATGAATTGTTTGATACCACTTGTAAATGACAGTGAAACTCTTCAATGAATAAAATAAAAAAAACAACAGAACTCTTTGGTGATAGGATAAAAAAAAGTGAATGGAGAGAGGAGGTAACTTCAATCAGCAGTTATTTCCCTTGATATTACCATTTGATTTGAGTCGATTTTACTATTACTGTTTTTTACTATATGACAATTAGATCAATTATACAAGATATAAGGAAAAGAGATAAACACACATACACAAAAACTTTGAATATAACAATATAGGAAAGCAAATCATATCTTGATAGATTTAATAAAACCATACAAAAGAATGTGAACTCCCTCCCACCAGTCAAGCCCGAACACAAAATTAGTATAAAATAACTAGACTACATTTGATTTGAAAATCAAAAAAATTTACGGATCCTTAATTGACCTTTATAGGTCAGTGCAGGGCATCAAAACTTATCCTAAGTTTATTCTTTGGTCAAGTTGCCCTTGTACACAAATTTGCAGCCCGTATGATGCTGCTGTCTCCAATAGATTTGAAAAGTCAAAATCGACCTGATCCTCAACTCAACTTCAGAGGTCACTCATGGTCAGTGCCACCTATCTTATGTTTATCCTAGCATGATTCCATCTGGGAATTTTGAATCGGACCCTTTATTCAATTCAAAGGGGTATATTGTTCTCATTCCAATATCCAAGCTAGAAGATATCTTGTACCAGATAATTCTTCATTGTAACGTTGTTTATCTTCCTCTTCCTCTGAACCGGAGTATATGATTTTTTTTGTACAACCCGACCCATGGAGTGAACTCACAATTACCAGTAAGGTTGCTAGATATGCTTAACCAATGCTTTTATCCAGGGGCATACCACTGGAAAACAGTGCCCATGGCAAACACTGAAATTGCACCCCTGTCCAAACATTTCTTACATATGATTGTTAGCTAAAAAATTAGCCAGAAATGTAAGATCGCTTGTCTTACCCTTTTTTGAGCTGACAGGGCAAAGAATCTTTTTGAAGCCAGATAAATGAACTGCTGTTTTAGTAGATATTCTATAAGACTTTAACATACGGGATCTATGCCTTGTTATATGGGTTATTAATGCTGAGTCAAAGGATTTCTTGAAGTCTAGGAAGGCTACAGCAAGTGGCAAACCAACAACGCTTTCCAGTATGCATTCACTATGAACTAAAGAGTCAACAAGTCTAATATAGGTATTTCATATTGAAAGAAACATGCTGCGTTCCTGTGGTCCCAGGCAAACTGAACTTATATGCCCTTCAAAGTATTGTATTATCTTATTTTTTCTACTCATTTATGTTTTATAATGAAAAAAAATATATAGAAGTAAAAAGTTTATTGCCTGAAAAATCTGATTTCAAATCAGAGTTTTCTTATTTTGACTATATTTTTTTGTTAAATTTATTCATTTTCTCATGTCTATTTTAAAAGTTGTACTGCCTCAGATACATGACAGGTGCCCTCTAGTACTTGGCAACTGCCCGTGTTGCAGGTACCTTGGGCTGGCTCTACTAAACTCAGACATATCAAAAAGGAAGAAAGTTTCAGCTTGCTCAGAGGGAGACCTCTGGCTCAGGTTTTTGAAAAATCTATTAAAATCAGCTGTACAAGAGAATCTATCTACTTTTCCATTTATAGATATCTTAATTCTTACCTGCCTCAGCAGTGTCATGTGTGAATATAATGCTTCCAGATACTTCCTTACTTTATTGTTCGTTGCATTAATCTAAACCAGCATGATTCCAGTGCATGCCTATTGAATTCTCTGTCATCATAGAAGTTTTCTATTCCTCCATGTATATACAAGTAGTACAATACTGGACTTAAGCAATGATCAATAGATTGCATCTTATATCAAAAAAGAAAACATCTTACTTTCAAACTGGTCAAGTGTCACTCTTAACTCATAAATTGTTGAAGGTAGCTAGTATAATAGTTATCTATTACAAGATGAAACCTTAGTCCACTGTAATTACAATCAAACAGAATTTGTATCAGCCATAGAACTTCAACAATGGAAATTTCCATCATCCACTCTTGAAGGCTTAAGCTATCAGTAATGAGGAATTTATCCAGTGATTAAAAAACTGTGGCTTCCAATGTTTGCTTTTTCATGAGCTTTGAAAGGACACCAGATAATAGAAGAATACACATACACTACTAATGAGTGAAATAAACATGATGGCTAAAAAAATGACTGTCAGAGTTTATCTGCTTTATGAATTTAAGCTTGGAACAAAAGCAATAGAAGCAGCCAGTAGAATATGTACAAGTTTTGGTGAAGGTGATGTTTGTTACTGTACTGCTCAAAATTGATTAAAAGAAGTTTTCAAATGGAAATAAGTCACTCCAAGATGCACTTGAAAAAGAATGGCTGGTAAGCATTGATGATAACAAACTGAGAAGTTGTATTTAATCTAATCTACTTCAAACATATCAGATGTTCACATTAAAGCTGAATGTAAGAAATGAAACTGTATCTCTGTAACTGCACTGTGCTGCAAAAAGATGTACATTTTGGGAATGGATAACCTACAAACCAAGTGATTAAATCAGATTAAAAAAGAAATGCTTGATAATCATCTTAAGTCTCTCCCCCACCCCATCTGTATGAATGGTGCTCCTATAATATATAAGCACTTTGTTGACAGCAGCTATATTCATGAGCATCTGCTGGTGGTGAGGGGTGAACAGGGCATGAGCACCCCCCTCCACCTCCCAGATTAGGCCTTCTTACCAAGGATGAGGGGATTTGGAAGTTGTAACCTAATAAGAAACCTATAATCAAGAAGACAGTACCAGCTTGAGCACTCCCTAGTCTCTTATCTTATGATACGACTTTTTCTTGTCTCCCTACCTCCTGGGATGATACCCCCCCCCCCCAGGGAAAGTGGCATTGGATGCCCATGCCTGGAAGTTGATTAAACACTTTCATAATAAAACATTTCAAAAATCAATATTACCTGACATAATCCTATATAATTGTGTCATAAATCTCTGACTGGAAAGAAATATACCTGAATAAAATGTATCGACAGTTTATCAGCCGAAATTTAGTAATGGACTTTTTTTTCTGAACATAATTAACACCTAATGTATCATATAAGCATCAACATAGGTTTCTTCAGTTTTCAAGTTGGTTTTGCTGGCTGGTTACCAACCGACCTGTCAGTCAGTCTATGTATCTTCAATGTACACAGGATGTACCAATGCAATGAGGGGGAGTTGAAAATTTAAACATTCACTCGTTATTATGTCTAGAAAAAATGATTATTAGTTTATCCAAAATTCCTTCTTGAACAGGTTAATAGGAGGTGTGGGTCAATTAGCAATCTAAGTTTATGCTAAATCCATTCTCCAGTTTATGTCTGGCAGCATTCATGATTGATTTTTGGAAAATTCTGACTTCTTTTTAATGATCACTGCCCAGCAGAAGGCAAGGGAAGATACTAATTCATTGACGCCCCCTTTTCCAATTTTAAATTCATCACCCCTAACATGGCATGTGATCAAATGACAGTCATGTGATAGTTTCTATTGAGTAACTAACCAGACCTGTTTATTCTTTATTTACTATTAAAACATAAGGAATAGACATTAGGGAAATATGTGTTAGTAGCGCTAACAAAATTATACAAAAATTTGAAAAGAACCCCCATTTTTTTTTTCTAAGGAAAAAAGCAACTTTTCAGCCCCCACCTCAATCATTATTCTTTGAAAAAAGGATTTTAAAACGTTTCTGCAACCCCATTATACTTCACGGGACTCACAGGAGTGTCCTGACCCAGACTTTCACAAGCTTTGTTTACCATACTTTGTATATTAAATACTAAAAAAAATTACAGTCAACTTTTTAACTTGATTTTGTCTGGAAGAAAATAGGGAAGGGTTGAGTGCAAGCATTTGAAAAACCGATGCTCATACTCTCAAGTTGTTTTTTTGCATGAAAAAAAGTAATTTTTCCCAAAATCTAAACGGGCATTTTTAGAATGTGTCTGTTAGGTGAACTCCTGTGCATTTCAAAGCTTCAAGTGCAAATGGCAAGTCCTGTAGCACTGATGCAAAAGAATCAAAAATCAATTAAAAAAATAATTCCTGATAACATATTGAAGAAGCAATAGGTGAAATGAAAAATTTCAAAAACAGGTTATACAAGTTTTTACCCATTATCTTTGTGGTGCAATACTCCCACACCTAAACCCTCTGACTCACCGACCCCTGAACCCTTTGACTAGCTTGGCTGCATACATAGAAAGATGATATAGATAAATCTGATGCAATTTCACAACCATGACAAAAATCTCCAACACTTTACTTCTGTCACAATTTAATAACACTGATGTAAAAGTATGGTTCTCTGTATACTTATAAATAGAATAGAGGAAAAGAAAAAAATAATAAGGTTTATCTATCACTAAACAGTTCTGTCACTTGCAGTTCATGAGACAGGTTGATATAAAAGGTGATTTGTAGGTTTTCAAATTGTGTCAGCACCTGCCAAATCTTGTCTATGTTACTTCCACCATTTCTTTCAAACAATGTGCGGACGTACTTAGTCTTGCTTAAAAAAAAAAAAATTGTGCAGGGACAAGATCTAATTTATCTTTTCATGTACTTATGTGTGCATTTCAGTGACACGGCATATGTGATGGCTGACCAAGTCTGAAGTTCCATTTACTCAAAGGAAGAAGAATTTGATTTCATCTCAAAGCAAAAAGTTCTGTTCCTCTGCACAGTTATTGATCTAGGGGTTGCAAGTAGTGTAGAGGTTATCCATACAGAAAATGGAATCAATGAGCTGAGTTCAAACTGTTCATAGTTGTTTACATTCACTTTACAATGCCCTTTGGAAACACATAAATCCATGTCTTCTACCACTAGTTATAGGTAAAATAGTAGACTGAGAACTCCTGCCCTGGGAAGGCAACCAGTCTATGAGACCCTGACTCCAAATTAGAGAGGGGAATCCCCTTGACAGCCAAAGTGATAGCACTCTGCTTTCCACTGCACTATATCAGCGAAGTATAGTGGGGTAGTCTCTCAACTGGGCATTGTAAGATCACCATACATTTTGCCCAGTCATGCCTTGGTGAGGTTACTTCAGTGTCTCTCCATCATCCATTAAAATAGCCAGCAGGCCTCTGAGTTAGTTCTGTCAACATTCAAACCTATTGAAAAACCAGCATTTTGAATGCTAATTTCCAAAGCAGGCAAACCCTCTCTACTTGGAAGATTAGCACAACACAAATCCCTATTTTACGGGATTTGGCTTTATGGTAGAATAAATAGTTTTTTGTAATTGATTGCTGTTACCTAGATAAGTACTAACAGAGTGTCTTTTCTTCTCTTGATTAATAGTCATAAAGAACCAGGAACAAAATATAGTTTCAGTAGATGTCTGGCAATAGAACAGGACAAATAGAAATGGTGTCATGCCTTTTTTATAGAGATCAATATGAAATAATTATAATCAGAAAAATATGGCTCAGGTTGATACTACACTTCTATTAATTTTGTTAAGATAATAACCCAAATTAGAGGTGAGAATTGGTCAAAATCCCTGATGCTGAGTAACTAATCGTTCTCAAAATCTGCAAGCCATACATTTCTGTATTATTAGAGCAAGTGTAGAATAACTGAATCTGAAAGCATTTAGTGCGGGGTCTTTGAAATTTCAAGGGCCTGTGGTAAATTCTACTTTTGGTAGAGTTGATCCTGCACCAAGTGTAGTCATCAAGATTTTTCATTGTTGACAAATCAATGTCTGCTAAATGTGAAAACAATCAAAATTTTGCCACTAAGACCATAAGTACAAAAATGCTTTATGATCAGAATGTACTCAGTTTATATTAAGAGACAAGATTATTTTTCAATGATCTTGAATAAGTATGAGGATTATTGAATTATCGTCATATATTTTGGTTGAATGATGAAAAAAACTCTTATCTTTTCATCATAAATCATAAAAAAGGTTTTATTTGATTTCTTTGAGTTATTTTTATTTGGATGAAGACAAACCAAAAATATTTTTATACTCTATGTTTATTTTATATTGAAAACCATCATTTCAGAAGCAGATAAATCATACTGAGTGCAGTAGAGTTACAAGCATTAAAAAAACATTTCCTCATTAAAAATAGTCGTAACAGCGGCCATTACAGCTGTAGATAGCATGGCTTACCCCCTTTTCTTATATTTATGACCAGTAGGGCCACCAAGAAAAATTTTATAAGGCAGTGTGAGGCTGCCCCCCCTCTCCACCACTCCCAAAACACCCTCATCCTTTAGTCATTCAGTTTTTATCTGATTTTACTCTTTCGGCATGCCATACTATATTTGGTCACTTGTAAAAGATAGTCAACTTATTTTATTATTGGACATATTGCTTCAACTTAGATGTTTCGATACTCAGATCAATCCAAGAAATTATCGCGTACTCCTTGGTTCTCTGGACCCTGGGGCAATATATTGGCAGCACTCCCCTCTCAAAGGCCATGATTGGGGTAATATTGTTGGAATGCATGAGAGCAGACTTCCAATACTTTTTTGGGAGGGAAACTGCATGCCACACTCTCTTATGTACTACTAAAATTCTCAAATTGAACAATTCAATGATAAGAAAAATTATCCTGCATATGTTGAATATTTATCCAATATGGCCTCAAAATGTCTCTGAGATTAGTTAATTTAAAAAATTTTACTGGTTAATTTTACTGAAAATTGTGTTGGTGAAATGTCATGTTTTCGATGTCTTAGAAAATAATGCTAAAAGTGAAAAATTTACAAACATGAATAAATATTTTTATGGATTCAATATAAACTGAACAAAATTGTGTCTGTCAAAGAAATCAGAGTAATTTTCATCAGTTTTTACTTGGTGCATGGAGTTGTCAGAGTCGTGTGCTCTTTTAATGCATTCTATACCTTTTCCAGGGCAAGTTAAAAATTAGTGCAAGCAAATTAAAAAATATAGTAAGCAAATCAAAAACTGTGACATCCAAATTAAAGACTACTACAAGCAAATCAAAAACTACTGCGAGCAAATTAAAAGCAATGGTGATCAATTTAAAAAGTACAAAGGGCAAATAAAAAATAACGGCTCGAAAACTGAATCTATGAATATGAACATGAATAGGCAAATAATTAAATTTACTGCTTCAATTGCTGCAAATGGTAATCTTTTGAGTTAAATCAGTTGAAACTTGACTCATAGTAAAATTCATGAATCTTTTTCATAAGTCCCCACCAAATGCTAACACCCATAATTTCAAATTATGACCCCGCCCTCAAATTAAATTGCATTTTTTCCCCCACTGGGAAAGACCCCAAACATTACCATTTGCAGCAATTGAAGCAGTATCAGTAATTATTTGATTATTCCTTTTCATCAATTTTGTTTCTGTGCCATTCTTTTTAATTTGCTTGCCTTATTTTTCAATTTTTCAGTGTCTTTAATTTGCGTGTCATAGTTTTTTTTATTTGCTTTCTGTATTTTTTATTCGTTTACTATAACCTTTCAACCTTCTCAGGGAAGAGGTATAATTTAGGTGTGACTCAATACATGTTGACTGCTTTGTTATGGGACGGAATGAAGATTATGTGGTCAGACGTTCTTGATGACTTTGAAAATAAACCCATTACATCATCAGGAAGATTACTAAGTAAATTATATCATCAGAAAGATCAGAAAAAAACATCAGCTGTAGATAGAAATATTGATTATCAAAAGTGCTATTCTTGTATGTTTACTGCAATTTAAGCCATGGCACATTCGCTTTCCTCTCTAAGGAATGTTAACCAAATACAGCATCTAATCATATCATACCAAGTGTATGTATATGCAATTGTCAGTGACACCAAGAAAAAAACTTCAAATCTTTGCACAAGAGTTATCTCCCTTTAAAAGATTATTTCATTATTTGCAAGAGAAGGATAATTGTACACAGTAATAATTGAATTCTATGTCACTTTCTGAATTGAATTAGTTTAATACCGTCTCTTTATATTCTAAACTCATACATAATTGCAATCAAAGGCATAATTATTTAGGTATTGCCATCATTTTTTGATAGCAAGGGTAAATTAGTCTATAATAAATGCAAACTAACGTGAAATTTCAAGGCACAAATTTGCGTGTTGAGTTATTTGAAGATATAAGTTATTGCTTGTTCAGCAGATAAAGTATTTCAAAATTTCATTGTCTCCAACCTATATCCCATAAATATTTGCTAAGTCAAAAGATCAAAACTCTTTATGGCCATTGCAGTCTCGGTTTTAGTCATTTCTATTTGGTCAATTCTTTCTTTTATCACCAGAAAAGTAAAGATAAGCAAAAATATTTTGTTACTTATAATTTAGGGTTTAAGGTTTTCTATCAAAATATCAACCACTCATATTAATGAGTAGTGCCCTTACGCTGACTATGGCTTCAACAGCACCTACTTAAGCTCCAGATATCACATTACTACTTACTTGGCCCGTTTGCAATATGCAAAATAGACTTACAGGTGACAAGCACCCAAAGTGGTATCACTCACTTCACTCAGTGTGACCACTCTTTAATCTCATTTATTCTTTGAAGAAATTCATTTTGCTCTTAATTTTCCCGTTTATTTGTTTTAAGGGAGACTACCCAATTGACTTGTATTGAATGGCATGCAGCTCTTTTATTGAACAATTCATTTCTTTCTGTGGAAATCATACTGAACCCGAGCTGATCTTTGATAATAAAGAGCTTCGTCCCCGGAAGGAATTTTATGAAGTAGTGGAAAGCCCCCCCCCTCATACACTCAATGCACAAACACCTTTGTCTTTTAGCCATCTTGTTTTTTCATCTGTTATATCCCTTTTAGTATACTATACTATATTCACTTGCCAGTGAATGAGACTCAAGCTTTTTTGCAAGCGGACAAATTGTATTGACAAAGAAGTTTCAATACTTAGCTCACGGAAGTTCTTGGACCCATTTTCTGCCATCAGGACCCTGGGGCAAAGCACCCTTCCGTAGACCCTGATATAAGATGCAGTTGGAAGATAACAGCTACTGTCAGAGTAACTTGTGGTAAAAAAATATCTCTTCAGACTTTAATGTGCTGCATCATAATTGTATGTAGATTTGAATCAATATTTCTATTAGCTTTTTTTCCAAGTTTTATTTTCAATTTTTTCAAAAACATTAAAAAAATGTTTGTGTTTACTTGGCTTCTATTTTATCTATTGAGATGCTTAATGCTTGAATTAAAATGTCTGTAGACTTGTAAAAGAGATCTGCAAGGCACATGCATTCCAGCAGTCATAGAAACCTCAGGAGTCCTTAAAGGATTGTCACCCTAAAAATGTTAACTTGCTTATTTCACTTGAATGAGTAATGTTGATAGTCAGTCAGATTTTGAAGTTGTGAA
>OY735199.1:76486224-76643724 GCA_963457665.1 Thysanoteuthis rhombus
TATCTGTTCTGTTTTTTTTTGATAAAGACGTGATGCCAAGGAAATTATCACTCAGTAAAAATATAGAGAAAATGATGGTCTCGATATATGAAATCAATCCTTTTATTTTTTTTTCTCTAATACCAATTGTGGCTTGGCTCAGTACAATCGTCCTGTATTCACTGAGGTTATATTTTTGGAAACAACAATTGACTTACAGAGTAGACAATTGTTTTTACTAACAAAATCTGCAATTGAAAAATGTGCTTAGCGTAACATTTTCACAGCTCCCTCTTTTGACTCGGTTTTCAGCATCTGTGAAAATTGATGCGAATGTAACGAAAATTCAATTTGTCAGCCTAGATTAGATTTGAGCTAAGTCCAACAAATCAATACTTTCTTTCTTGAAAGGTTTGAGCATGTGATATGATGACACAGAGAGAAAGAAATATTGTTTACATTTTCTTGAAATCAAACAAATATTTTCCATTGAAACTTGCTGAATAATTTATAAGGGTTTTCTCCTAAAATTTGATTCAAATGTTTGCAAATTTTATTTGAAATCCAAAGAATACATCTTTGACCATTCTTATTCTCTTGAACTTGCTATGTGCAAAATTATCAAAAAAAATGTCTAATTTTTTTTTTTTTGCTGTTAAAAACGGATATTACACATGTTGAATCCTTTATGAATTTAAAAGTATTTAATATAAAGAGGGATTGTGCAGAAGGATAAATCTTAGAACGGAGGTTACATTAAATTTTTTTCTCAAATAAAAGTGAATCCATTGTATTGAAAATAGGGTCCATAAGTTCATATGAACGGTCATACACTAACTTGGGTCAAATTGTTGATATATACCCATAAGAGCTTAAAACTCATCAACTGTGTTTGACAGGAACCTCAATCATTGCAGTTCTAAGATTCAACTGTGAAAGACAAGCTATTAATGTCAAGTCATTCCCTTTATATTGAATGAATTATATAAGAAGTCTTATAACTGCATTTTATCAGGGATGCAAACAATGCTATAATAAACCATGTTATATCATGGGATGCCAGTACCAATATGATAAATGTGTCTTCAATTTGTACTATATATATACATATATATATATATATATATATATATATATATATATATATATATATATATATATATATATATATATATATACTGCACACCATGCTATATCTAACAGCATTATTTGATGATGATGTGAACCATGCCATAAGAATTTGTGTTAAATTGAGGGATGCTAGCACCAATATAATAAATGTGTCTTTGATCTGTACAATATATAAATATCATGAACAAACCATTTTATAATGGGGTACGTGAAGAGTGACCTAACAAATTGTGTCATATTTGGATATACTTGTATCAATACAATAAATGTGTCTTTGTCTAGTACAAAATGTGTTTGTGTATATATACATATATATATATATATATATATATATATATATATATATATATATATATCTATATCTTTGTAAACATATGTATATATCAAAAATCGTGTTAGTGCATCGTCTGTGATATCCGGTGGTGTATATACTGTAATGAACCACATTATATTGAGAGATGCCAAAACAAATATAATAAATGTATTTTATACAATATATACACATCTGCTTAGTTACTCAAAAGAAACCATTTCATGACAAAGTCTTTTGGATGTAGGCTGTGTTAGGTGTAATCAAATAAATTTCACTTTGTAATTGAATAGTGAATTTAATTCTCTTACTAAGACATATGTAAAGTGTGAAACCCACCCGATTTGTTTTATTCTCCAATTTAAAGCATCATGAAGATGTGGGCAAAAAAAGGCTGCCTACAATGCGGTAGTTTAGCTAGGTTATGGTAAAATGCATACAGAGCCACAGAAATTAAGAAGATAGTACAAAGTTATTTTCTATTTTAAATGTTGAATTGCTTTAATGATGAAAAGGTAAAGAAATTTTCCCTTCAGATGTATTTTAGGCCTTGAAAATGGCATCAAACTAATAATGGAATATAACATCCTGCAAATTCCTCCCATTCTCAGTTTTGCAGAGTGAAACACTTTCTAAGCAATGTTCCATGACAGCTTGAATTGGATCTGGCTTCAATTTTTTTTCTCTTATAAAATATTATTCTTCTGTTCCAAAGGTTTTTGAGGTTTGTTCAAGTAAACTCTTCTTTTAGGATAACCCCAGAGAAATCAAGAGTCGTTAAATCTGGTCAACGTGATGGCCAGTTAATTTCTAATGTAAGATTAATTTGTCAAGCTGAAAATAGAAAGCATTTGCAGGATTTTATCTTCCATAATTAGTTCAAAATAATTTCCAAGATAAAAAAGAATATATTTTAACGGAATTTTTTTAATGTTTTTATCAAAAAAGTTATTTAAGTTGAGAGGAAGAGACTATTGTGCCAGCCCATATAATCAGGATTTAAGCAATAAGTAATAATTTCTCCCAGTATATATCCCTCTGCCCACAAACTTGGAAGAGTTATACACATTCACTTGTGACTATCTGTTTGACCATTTGTCTGTCTGTCTCTTTATCCACACAATATCTCCAAAAGTCCTTAATGAATTTCAATGGAATTTTGTTGAAAAGTGATTACATTTTGGGGCAGATCCATCGACAGTTGCATCCTTTATATCAGAGCTATATATACACATGATATTTCCAGAAGTTATCATTGAATATCAACGAAATTTTGTGGAAGGACGGGCATTATGCTATGAAACTAGTGATCGAATCCGTGGACAGAACCAAGAATTTTTCACTGTTACCCCACCCAACCCTGCATCATATCTCTGCAAGTTCTCATTAAATGGACAAAATTCTGTTGGAGTGTTTGCAATGGTCCACAGAAGAAGTTATTGAATTCTGGAGCAGATCCATACACAGTTACCTCACCAGCATCATAACTATTTTCAACCAGTTTTCA
The DNA here is from genome assembly GCA_963457665.1 of Thysanoteuthis rhombus. NCBI lineage: Eukaryota > Metazoa > Mollusca > Cephalopoda > Oegopsida > Thysanoteuthidae > Thysanoteuthis > Thysanoteuthis major. Next base: position 76,489,152 of record OY735199.1, read on the forward strand.
GTGACAATGGTGTTGGAAGAGGTTTGCACTCTCTGAGTGCTCTCTGGTTATTTATGAACTCTGATATTTCTTATTTCTTCAATTATGCCTTGTTTTTCCACGCATGAAAAATTAGTATGTCTGATGCACTTGCGTACACGAGTTATGTCAAGCAAAGGAAATGGTACTAATGAAGATTGGCCAGAAGAATCAGAAAGTTTGGAAGACAAATTACCAGCCTCAAGAATGAATGCTTCTTGGAGAATAAATAAGCAAAATACTGAGATGCTTCGAACTGGTTCCAAGAAGTCAACTCCAAATTGGCAGGGACTGAAACCAAAGTAATCATTACTTAATATTCAAGTTCCTAATTTCCCTTGAGAATTGTGTGAGGAAAATTGGGTTATTACATTCAGTGGGGCATTCGCTGAATTTGCTTTTCCTACAGATTATAATCTAATCAAGCCAGCTTATCTTTATTGAAACTGTTAATGCCAAATATTAGTGCCAAATGCTGTCAGTGTTTAATCAGGCAGAAAATGATGAAATTACTAGATAATTCAAAATTGTTTAGATTTCTCAACATCGATGCATATGACTATAAAATCATATTCACATTACTTTTATACAGATGCATAAATGTGGATACTAGCTGGTATATAGTAGATAGAAAGATGGAAATCTTGAGCTACTATACTATGATATATGTGTGTGTCTGTAATAATGGATAATGATATCGGACAAGATATGAATTTAATCACAATTTTGAAAATCTTTTAAATGGCAATCTTTTTTATTTTCAATGATATACTTTATTAGTTCAAAGCTTCTTTCAATCAATATTTCAAAAATTGATTTGAAAAAAGTTATGAATAGCTAGAACAGGTCATCGATAATGAAAAAATTACCATTTAAAAGTTTTTCCAAATTGAATCACTGTAGCCTCACAAATGACCTAGCCAACCAACCAGCCAATTGGGCTATAGATTCTTTTTGCAGATCTTTGTCTATATGTATGTATCTCTGGGTTCTCCTGATTACGTTTTTGGGTCAACAATCTTGTTAGGCACCATCTAAAAGGATTTTTTTCCCCCCCAAAAGTGCTTTTTGGGATGTCTATGGTCATTTTGGGATCAACAATGCCTGAATCTTGTGATGGTATCTTTTGAGTTCTCTTTTCTGGCATCGTCATTTAATTCATTTTATTAAATTTATTGTAGAATAATGTTTATTCTTTATTGTAATACTTTATTCAATAGTGATATAGATTTCATATTCTCTTAATTATTTATCTATTTATTATATGATTTTAATCTAATTCCTAATTTAAAAATTAACACATCATAATATCAGCTTTATTTTATATAAGTGATAATATTTGAATTCAAGAATTATGTCATGAGAATACCAAAATAACGATTTTTCAAAAATGATCTGAAAACGTTGAATGATTCAAAAATGATTTTTTCATTCACATGACAATATCATTTTGTCATTCTTTTCATGAGCAAAACCAAAGAAGTAAGATATATTTCAGTCAATTTTTAATAAAGTGTGCTATTGGTAACTTTAAAAGTAATTAGATTAAAACTAAAAATAATCCATCACTCTTGACAATTGATTGAACTAAGAAACATGTTGGGTAATTTCTTTCCCAAATTTTTTACTAACTATATATAAGTACATGTACATTTAAATATATCTATACATGGTGAAGGGAAGGATGGAATTCATCTGACATAATGGTGAATTCAATAGAGAATATGGAAACTGGATTGAATTCATTTCCGTTACATATTTTTGAGAGACTCTTGGCTCTCATTGTCAAATATTTGACAACGAGAGCAAACTTTTGTGTTTCCATATTCTCTCTCTCAATATATATATATGTTTGCATTCATTTTTCCAAATCTGCCATTGTTACAAGTGAGTGAATCACTATTTGGTTTAAGAATGCTCATGATAATATGAATCATTGCAAAATATTGAAAGACTGGTACCATGCAGATTATAAAGCATTATGGCTAACCAAGAAAGGTTATTGAATATTCTAACCGGAAGAAGAAAATGTGTGAATGCTTGAAAACAGCTTCCAAAGTCCTGAAAGAGATGTGCAATGACGAGGAACCTTGCGTTTCATCTGGCACTGCAAGGCAACAGCCAGTAGAGATTGAGTGAAAAGGTAATGTAACAGCAAAGAAGCCATTTATCAGCTCTGTCAAATACAAAAACAACTCTTGTCTTTGCCAAAGAAATTACAGCTTGGATTGTGAAAGATTGGAACCATGTCAAAATTCAACATGGTTGTTTTGGATGGTGTCCTACAAACAAACCTAGCTCTAGTCAGGTTTCTTAAATGCACTTAGTAGATAGGACAGGTAGAATGTTACAAAAAAAGTGCATTTAACCATAGTCATACTTGAAACAATGTATTAAGAGAATAGGGAAATTGCATTTTTTTTCACCTGTCAATCAAGCTGGAGAGATATATGTATTACTCTTTATTATATGTTTTTTTTGATTGAGAAATATTTTTCATACATTTATAAATTTGCTCATGTCAGTTCATGTCTCCAAAAGTTCTCCATGATTTTCAATGAAATTTTGTGCAAGAGTGAGAAATTGGCTGCAGAGGGAGTGATTGAATGTCAGGTTGGATCCAGGAATTTGTTTTCAATTGAGTTAGTTTGGAGTTGTTCATCTTATAGACTGGTGTCCAATGGCTAGAGAGCCCAATGTACCTTGCAATTTCCCCATAGCTGGGAATGGGAGAAATAGATTCATGCCTTTCAAGAGGGCATTATCTACAAAGTGAATGCAAACTGACTCAACTGGGGTTTGAACTCAGTTCACCAATCCTTTTCTCCATGCAGTTGATTTTTTGGCCATCCAAAGCTCCTGAGCAGAAAATACATCTTTGTGTTTGTTATTTGTTTTCTTTTAAATTTTTGATGGAATCAGATGTATCCAGGTTTTTTTCCCAAATTGTTAAAAACTAGTCATTTTTGTGCGTTTCGCAATTTCTACAGTTGCAATCTTGCAAAAAAAATAAGCAGGAAATACAATCACTGACTTTCTTTAAGAGAACATACAAATATTGAGAAAAGTGTTATGTGGACAAGTGAAGAGTATGACTATTTCCACAGAGCTCTCGGCCAAAATTGCTTCTTGACAGCTTCTGGACACTTGTGAGTTTTTCTTCCACTCATAGATAGACAGGAAAATAGAAAATATTTATTGAATGAAAAGTATGAGGTTCGCTCAAATTGATGGTATAGATTTGCTTTGGTATTCAAATATGAAATAGAAACCTTGTTTCAGAAATGCTTTGCTTGGATCTTTTCCTTTCTTTGTGAATACAGTATTTGAGAAAATATTGTCTGCAAATGATCAAAAAGCAAAATAGTTTAATTATTTCACAACTATTAATGCTGAAAGAGATTCCAAGTCCAGTTGGGATAAGTACCACTTTTTGCTCTTTAAACTTCACAATTTGTAAAATTATTGTGTAATTTAAAAAAAAATCTATTTGTTTTAAAATTCAACCGCTTATGTTTATTGTAAGACGTCTACTCCATTTTTTTCTCTATTTCTCACTCTCTCTCTCTCTCTAAAAAATGAAAAAGCTTGCAGAGGCTTTCTTATTGTAATTTTCCATTAACTCCATGTATATTGAATGCAAAAAGTCACTTTAAAACTTACTTTTCTACACAATGTCTCAAAAAATTCCTTATGGATCCCGGTGACATTTTATCAAAGGGTAGACTGTGTGGCAAGGAAGAACTGATTGAGTTTTGGGGTGGAAATCCGGAATATTTTACAATTACATCCCCTGTAACGATTTGTGAACTGATTTTCAACCAGTTTTTAGTAACAATGTTGTTGGCAGAGGCACATGCTCTCTGGGTGTTTTCAAATTCTATGAAGTCAGTTAAACAGCTCTTTAGAAGACATGCTATAATGGAAATGAAATCAATTGAACAAGGAAGAAACTAAATGACTAAGTAAAGTTTCCTAATTCACTATCACTCTCAAAATGAAAAAAAAAATGGCGGAACAAAATGAATATTTGTTGAAGTAAAAAAGGAAAGCAAAAAAAGAACAAAAATAAAGAGAATTTCAGAGATAAGGCCACAAAAAATATCTCAGAGGCTTTTATTGTGATACATTTCAGGCAAATAATTTCGAAGATAAAAATATCGTGGATATAATTGCATTAGTACATGCCAAAGGGAGAGAATTATTTGAAGAAATTTATGATCACCAAAAAAAAAAAAAAAAAATCAAAAAAACAAATGAATATATTTGGAAATTTAGAAAACTGCTACAGACACTATTTGGTAACAAGATTAAAAATCTCATTCCTCACAAAAATTGTTCATTTTCAAGTGATAATTGCAATTAAATATTTCTAAATTCTACCAAGGGAATTTGTTGACTTTTATGATTAGATGCATACTGAAAATCACTTTTGCTTGACTAATGCAATTAAGTGCACACTGGTATGTATGCTGTTTGATTCTAATAAAGATTTCAGCAAACAATGGCCACTGGTATACTGTCACAAGAAAAATGCACACATACACACACATATATGACCATAAATTGCATTATAGTATATAGAGACTTATTTGAGATGATCTCCTGTCATTGCATGGTTAATGAATCCCTCACCCTAGACAACGTAAATACAAAAAACAATTAGAAAAAAAAAAATATATATATATATATATATATATATATATATATATGTATATATATATGTATACATATATATTGTAATTTATCACCAATCAAGTAATGATTTAAATTTGTATTGGCCATTAAATTGTAAAATAAATAGTCAAAAGATAGAAAATATTCCATGACAAAGTATTTTCTTACTACCAGGTTGAGACATGAAAAGCCGTATTTCATCCATCCACAGTCCTGTGTAAAGCTGGCAATAGGCCAAGGCCAGATGGGAAATGTAGGGCCTTATTCAAACTGCTCATTAAGTATTTTTGTAATCAGTGCTAGACAGATATCATTTATATATGGATACCAATAATTTATCAAAAAGTTGTGGCAAGTAATTATTCAAATGTATATCAGACAAGGTACAATACCTTTACCAAAGGAAGTAGGCCCCCTCAAAATAGTATACGTAGGTGCATCAATAAATTGTTATTTGTATGATGAAAAAAAAAGTGTTTATTTTACATAGCGAGGTTTTAAAATCAAGACTGGCTAATAAATACTTGTCAGGCTGCAGACTTATAGATTTACCCACCTCATATATATATATATACATATATATATATGCATAACCACACACACATATGCATATATACATACACACACAAATGTATATATACACACGCACATATACATATGTATATATACATACTCACACATATATATGTTTATATATATATATTGTATATCAGAAGCAACTTTTTTTTTGTACAAGTTCCATTGAAAAATATCAACTCACACAAAAATTGAGCCGACCTAAAATGTTGACGTTGAAAAACATATAAACATGTGTGGTTTGTCATTGAATAGAAACTGTCATGTGACCAGCATCTTTCAGTAGTATGCCTTGTTGGTGGTGATCAACTAAGAAATTAGAAAGATTGATGATGAATGAATAAATTAATCCTTTTGTTTTTTTGTTTGGGCAATGGTCACTAAAAAGTCTACATTTTCAAAAAAACGAGCAGGTAGCAACTAAAGGATTAGTCAAGCATAAACTTACATTGTATTTTGAATAAAAATCTTATTGGAGGGGGTTCAAAAAACAAAAGGAATATTTTCTTAAACATAATAATTGGAGAAATTTCAGCCCTTTAGCTCCATTGGTCTAGTCTGTATTCATGATACATAGATTGATAGCCAGCCGGATAAACTTGTAAATGAAGAGACCTCTAGGGGCAGTTTTGGTTGTCGTTTTCTAATAATAATAAATATATACAGATATATACACTATTTATATATGTATGAGCATGCATATATATATATATATATATATATATATATATATATATACATATATATACACATATATATATATATATATATTCATACACATATACGTACATAGAAATGAGAGAAGAGGCTGAAAAAATATATCTTTTACTGCCTTTCACTGAATGGAATCTAGTTTTGGATAGACAAAGAATCTGATGAATAGGAAATATTTCACACTTAATTACATTACAGGCATTAGTTCTGTATAGAGTGGGAAAATTCACACATGCTCAATGTGCACTTATGCAGTCTCCTCAAACCCTTTGTTGACAATGGCCTAATAAATTTTACATTATTAAATTCATAACTGTGTCATCATTACTTTTTCTGTCATTCATTCCATCTCTCCATCTTTCTCTTATTTATTCTATCATACCTTTTTTTCTCTTGTTCATTCAAACACTTAATTCTCATTATGTATTCAACCTATACTTTTCTCTCCGTCACTTATGCAATGTCTCCTTCTATCTTTGTCATTTATTCAATGTCCCCTTTTCTCTTTGTCATTTATGCAATGTCCCCTTTCCTCTTTGTCATTTATGCAATGTCTCCTTTTTTCTCTATCATTTATGCAATGTCTACTATTTCTCTGTTGTTTATACAATGACTCCTTTTATTTCTCATTCTCTCATTTTTTCTTCCATTCATTACATTTCCTCTTCTCTCTGATTTTCATTTCGATCTTTTACTCTTTCTAAATTTCAATTTTTGTGCTGCCATGAAGGTTGAATGATGGAGGGACTATGCTACAGCACAATCACACTTATAGTTCCGTTAGGAAATTCAGGCTGTAGTCTATTCAATCTTACCATTTTTCTCTCTGTATATTGGCGAAAATTATTCACTTTTTCCTTTCTTTTACCTACTTTTCTTGTTTTCATTTTCTCATTAATTTTTTTAGGTTGACTTATGCATCTCATGCACACAGATGCTTGCATAAACCTATTTGTACAGACTTGTGTTGATAAATATGTGCATATATGTATCTCAGTGTGTATATTTAAATATGTTGACACATATGTCTGTGTGTGCGTGTGTCTGACTATATAAATGCATATATGTGCAAGTAGACAGCTGCATAAATGCATATGTGTTTATATATACATATTTTCCTATGTAGATATCTTCTGCACATATATACAGGGCTAGATTCAGAAGGGGGCAAATAGGGCAATTGCCCCTGGACTAACCTCATATATATTTGAAAATTAATTCCTTCAATTGATGATTACTGCTTTGAATTCATTTCATTATGATGCCTTCACTTGTTTTAAATGGATTACTGGAACTAGTAAGGTTATCTTCACTAAAAGTGACAATATAACTCTCCCTTGCTCTAGGGTTGCCAGGAACAAGTAACGGAAAGTTTTTCTTAATGAGTAGCAGATTTTGCACAAAATTAGCACCAAATAAAACATATCTTAACTAGGTTTCTATAGGTATTAATTTTCTATCATTTATATATGATGTCGTTTTATTTCCCTTCTGGTGTTTCAATTCTTTTACTTTATAAAGGTATTTATCCACTTATTGCATAAAATACTTCTAAAGGAAATATTTTTTTCAATTTTCTTTGCTTGAAACCAGCCAAAAATGTGTTAATTTTAGAAAAAAAAAAAAATGGAATATTTCACAAAGGAGGTCTATTTACCATCTGACTATGATTATGTTAAACTGGAGATCTAATTTCCATCATTTTTAAGAAAGTACAGATGGAAGTATGATTTTATTTTGCATGAATTCTCTTATTTCTTTTCATTTTTTAACATCATGCAGCATGCTCTATTTTTAGCATGGGTTCATGTTAGTCATTCTTCTATAAAAGATGGCACAAAGCAAGACCCAGTTCAGCATTATGGCAACATTGTAAACAGAACCCCCATCAAAAAACCATGACGTTCTTTTTTTTCAAAACTGACAAATTTTTGTATGGTTTGAAAGTCTCATAGATTTCACAATGACCAGTAGTGTGACGGACACCATTTATTTTTCAAGTCAAATTTATACTTGGATTTGATCATAGAGACATATATAATAATGTTAAAATCCTATTCAAGATAATGTATAAAACAAATAACTGTGGGAATTTATATAATCATGGAGAAATATCAATGCAAATTTATGGTTTGTATCAATAATGAACATGATGACCAATATGACATGAAGTTCTAATGTAGAATACCTCCTCATAATGTCCCCAGATAATGTCTTTAACAAATTAGTTTTTGAAAACCACCCAACAATATATCTTTTCAGGCGGGTAAGATCTAGGGTAGAAGGTCTATTTACATGATAATTGATCTTGCTGAAATGATATCTTAATTTTTAATGATGTAATGAAAGAACATTTTTTATTCTTTTCTTTCAAATCAATTCTCAAAATTAAAATGTAATGTGAAGTTGTGTTCTTTAAGACATTTTTTTACATACCTCATAGTGTAATGTTTACTATACATGAATACCTTGATTTGGTGTAGTACTATTAAAGCACATTCATCCAATATTGGGGATTGAAGGTAATATGGACTATATGGAGAGAACTTTTGTTTCTTCCCTTAGGAATCAAAATATTAGGGAATTTTTCTTTCACTTCCAGAGGTCAAAATCTTTTTTTTCTATTTTGAGGGATCAGTTGATGGGAGATCTTTCTTTATTTCAAATGGTCAATATCGAGTGGAAACTATTTTTTTTTAGTGTTCAAAATTGAGGGGAACATTTTTCCACTATTTAGGAATCAAAATGGTTGAGAGAACTTTTTCTTTATTTTCAAACAGTATTGAGGCAAACTTCCCTTTTTTTTTCCTTTAAAACATTAACCCCTCCCCTTTTGGACAGTGGACCCACTTCTTTGAAACATTGATTGCCCTGAAAGCCCTTTTCTTACGATTGGTTCCATTTTTAAACATTAACCAACATTTTTTAACAAAACACTCTTTTTGTCATTAGTTACGCTTTTCTTAAGATTACATCCCCTTTTTTAACATTGTACTTCTGATTTTTTACCTTTTTTAAACATCTACTCCTTTTTTTTTTTACATTAGCAACCCCTTTTTCAACTTCATCCCCCACTTCTCTCATGACACCTTTTTCAATATCAAGCCTTTTTTACATTAACTGATAGTGTAAACAAAAATTGGTTTTGAATCAACTCTGGAAACAAATCAAATTAAATGCTATTTAATTTCCATTTTTTTCTCCATTTTTTGGGGGGACAGTAATCTATGCTGGGTGGGTATTAAGTCTATTGATCATAATACACGAAAAACTATAATAAACTAAAAATAGAACTAATAAATCCAATACAAAATTATTAAAATTCCTGAGTGAAACAATTCATAAACAGGGCTGTTACAAAGAAAAAATGTTGTTCGGGGATTAGAAGTAATCAAACCAAACGCAGCTGAGGATTTGTAAGCCCCCCCTCTTGGGTCCAATGACAAATCACCGGACCAAAATTCTTTGCATTGTAACAGTATGAAATGATAGACTATTTTTTGGCAAAATCTTTTTTGGAGAGGGGGCAGCCCCCCATCTCCACTGCTGATTATGGCCCTGATAGTTAGTATTGCCAAACATGTAATTTTTTTTGTTTTGTTAGTCTCAAGGCAAATTCATAGTTGGACTTGATATTGAACATAAATAGCACAAAAGCATTAATTCCTCTATAAAATGATATTTTACAAATAAAACATTTGCATAAAGTATAAAATATACATTTGTATTCTTGTGTAAAGAAACTTCCAAAAAATCTCAGCCAATATGATTGCGGGCACTGAATTTCAATGACCAATGCCTCATAGGGGAGTTCAAACATATTGCTGTTCGTAAACAAACAAGATCCAAATCGGTAAGAGAAGATCTGTATTTTGATTTCGTGATAGGTAGGCGGATCTGAACAGTGATATCATCTTGTACATTGCATTTTCTACGAAAGGAAATTTTTCTCTCTCAACCAAATTCCAAAAGTTTTTGTCAGTTACAAATGATATTAGCACAATGTCATTCTGCAGTTTCAAAATCTCTATTTCCAGATTTTCTGTTTTTACTTGAATGAGTCATCCACTGACTGTAGCTATAGCTGTTATATTTACGCAGCAAGAAAAAGGATGAATGAAAAAAATATAATCATTGACCCAATGATTGTAAAACAACCAAATCTTTTTTTTGAATTGCTACAAAAGCAATTGAAGGTGGGTTAAAATCACTGTCACCAATCATTTTCTTCATATTTGGGAAATGTGTGAAATACTCTAATTTCAGGAGTGAAATTGATAAAACAAGTTTTGCTTTAAATGAATTTATAGAGCCCCTGATTCCAGCCATTGCTAGATTTATAACGGAGCAATAGAATAATTGTCCCATGCTCCTCTAAACAAAAAAGTAATAATTAAAAAATGAGTTTCTTCAATTGAAAATAAATTGATTATTACTGCTTGAAATTCATTCAGTAATTCATTTTATTATAACACCTTCTATTGTTTTGAATAAACTAAAGAAATTATTGCTCGTAATTTGGGTCTATAGTTATTTGAGTGTGGGTTACAAGAATAAATTTATCCAAACTAATAATCTACTTGTAGTTTTTCTGGCATGTATCTACTTATATATTAGGATTCTTTTATAATTCTATGCTAAATTCAATTTCAAATTGAATTCTGTATTCTCAGAAAATAGATCAGAATGATTATTTCTAATCAAAGAATGATATCATTTGCTTGAAACATAAGTTTCAGGTAATAATATTGCTTGATTATTTGAAAGATAATAATCATTATAATGATAACAATAATTATCAATACAACTTTTGATTAAAAATGTAATTTGCACCCCTACTTTTTATTCAAAGTAAACTAATTTGTTGTATCCTTGAATAATTAAAGGAAATTATTGACAACAGTAACAATAATGTAGAAATATAACATAATATTTCTTATGATTAGTTCTGTTTGTCTTATCTCATCATAAATTACATGATTTACACAGACATAATTTCATTGTAATTTCATTCATTGGAATTATCCACTAATTTTATTATATATTTATTTACACCCCTGATGCTCTCTGGTGATATCAAATTCAGATTTTCCAATTAACTCTGCAATCAGATTAGTATTGACTTGACAGATGTTAATAGAAGGTTAATAATTTTATACAGAGGGAAATTTGAAAGCCAGAACAACCGCAGCCGCCAAAGATGGCAAAGGGTACTATCTTTTTTTTTTTTTTTTATATATGTGTGGATTATTAGTTGGTGCATTTGCATGTTTGTCTGTTCCACTGCTCCTGGCCATACTGTTTGGTGTACAGAATTGAAAATTGGCATCAGAATTATACTTGACCAGATCTTTCAAATCTCTTGGATAGAAAGCTTTTTTGATCTTTTTGAGGTTTTATTTTGACAGGTTTATAACAATATCAGCATTCTCCAAAATGCTAGTGATATCATAAACAGAATTTATTCTTAACATATTTATACTCCAATGGAATTTGCCATGGTGAATTATTTGAGTTTTCACTGACGATCAAGTGACAGCAAATCGCAATACTACAGGACTCTCCTCAGTCTTCTAACTGACTTCAATAGCACTTTCATCTTAATATACTCAGCTCTTCTCCAGATTCCTACTCTCTCTAACCTCTTGGTTCTTGCAGACTGTTCCCAGTGCTCCAGCCACTACTATCACTTTCGTGCTTGACAACTTCTTCAGTTACTTGGTAAACTTATCATTATTATCATTGAACTTCTTCCGTTGAGATTAACTCTCATCTGAAAAAAGTGAAAAAATGTTAATAACAATTGATTTAAACTTGTATTTTAAATGAGTGTCTGCTGTAAACCTTTAACTCTAGGAATTCTACTTGTAGTGTATTTTCTTTTGGTCTCTGGGGAGAATTTTCACCACACTATTATAATAAATCTACTTTTTATTTCAGATGTCAGTTCTGAAGAATGGTGACTAGGCTGAGCAAGGTCATCATCATCATCATCATCATATCTTTTATCGTCCATTGTTGGACATAGACCTTCCTCAGGATTCTTCACAATTCTCTATCATGGGCGTTGTGGAGTCAGTACTTTCTGAATTTGTTTAGTTCATCTCTCCATTTTGTATTTTATTGGCTTCTGTTTCTTATGTGATCTCTGGGGATCCATGTTGTGAGTAGTGATATCCATTGGTTGTCTTTCATTCTTGCAACATAGCTTACCCATTGCGATTTGAGTTTTTTAATAGTTTCTATGATGTCTGAGACTCCTGTTTTCTTCCCGATATACCGTGCTGTCTTGTGATCTTTCCATGTAAGGTTGAGGATGATTCTCTCATGCGTACATTGCATGCTTCTCAGTTTGTAGGTTTGTCTCTTGGTTAGATTCCATGTTTCAGCTCCAATAGTGACTATCGGGAGACTGCATTGGTCATATACTCCTCTTTTCAGGATTATTGGGATTGTCTAGTTTTTGGAAGTTGAGCTTGCTCTGCTGAAGACTTACCATCCTAGAGTGATTCTTCGCTTGATTTCTTCCTCTTTTGAGGATCTCCTGGAGATTCGTTGTCCTCGGTAGATGTAGTGGTCTATCTTGCCGAGTTTTGCATCTTCTATCTTGACAGTTATGTTTTTATTTTCAATGTGATTGTTGCACATGATTTTCGTTTTATTGAAGTTCATGTGTAGGCCGACTTTTTTCTTTAAAAACAATTCTTAACACTTTTTATTGCTCATCTCACTAGCTTGACAGCAACTTTAATTTTCTCAAAGATTCTGAGATGTGCAAAAAGTAAAATTTTGAATTAGCGATGAAATTAATTAAATCATGTCTATGAACACAAATATTTTGTTTCATTCCTTCTCTTACTCCATCTGCATCTACCAAATGAAGCTACTATTCTTGCTTTAATTGAAGTATTTAATTTCTGGTTCATATTCCATGTTATGCAAAAGGTTGATGCATGCATTTAAATACATTCATTGAATTTCATAAATTTATATCATAAAGATACAATTTCTGTATGTGTGGGTTTGTTGCTGTAACCCAGGAAAAAATAGTACATAATAATCCAATTTCTGTTAGTACAATACTGTTACTTATAGAACAATGCAGTTTCCAGTTCAATTGGGCCACTTGTTTCTGAGCGATTAATTTGGTATAAATTGACAAAAAAAGTCTGTCCTAGGGAGTTAACTTCAGGTCTATCAACGGCTATTTACACTTCTTTATTATAGAGAAATAAGCAAATAATTACATCATAAATTCTATATATACAAAGTGACTGAACATCTAGTCTGAGGTCAGTGAAGGCAACTTTCAAGTGAGTGATAATGAAAATAGATATCAATTAAGAAAATATTGCACTAATTTTAGTATTTTAAATTGTCAGTTAATTGTTACCGTCTCTACATCCATAGTTAATAAAAGATTTTCTTTTTTGTCAACACTTATGTAATATTCATGGGCTCAACTAGTTATTATCATTAATGAATTTGCATGTTCACAACAAATGCCTGTTGGTCATAGCTGAAGACCGATTGATAGTAAATCTTCTTGCCGCCTTTCTGGCTGCAGGAATAACCACAGAGGAGGTAGACTTCACCACCAATCTACTTCACTCCTGAGTTATTTTTTCCCTTAGGAGATCTTTAAAGAGCTAAAGGGTTCCAATATCCCTGCTATTTATCAACTGCTGGGAGGAGAAGCAAATCCATGCCTTTTCCAAGGGCTTTAACACAAAGTGAAAATAATCAGCATCAGTCGAAACACAAACTTGATTTGCCAATTCCATTTTTCATGCTGTCAATGTTTATACCAACTCATTTATTATTTTTGAGAATGAGTAAAAGTCACTGCATCATTAAACAGAAAATTCTCAAATCCATTTTATAATTCACTTCACAATTGATAAAAACAAAAACATTTCTTTGGAAACGGTAATGGTAATGACATGAATGGCACAGGAAGTAATAGAGTTGAAGCTATTTTTACTCTTAGAGGATTTAGGTTAGACAACAGGAGGAGGCTTCAATTATCTGATTTGAAAACAGAATTATGTTTATCTCAGGAAAAAGATAACATAGTTGAAGAACTCAAGAAAGAACGACAATGGTGTTTCCACTATCTTACCTTTAAATTATAAAACGAATTTTGTTTTTAGAATGAAAATTGCAGTTTCAAAACAAATTGAATAATTGGCCAATTAAAAATGAAAAGATAGGATCAAACAAAACCGAGAAAAATGATGGAGATTTCAATGAATCCTTTACATCAAATAAAAGACAAGGATTTTATTTTTTATCATGTTACTGCAAATGCATACAATTGTTCAAGGATATTGCTGATGATAACCCAACCCACATAGCTTGGTTTGTGGTATCCAATTCAGTCAAGGTTTATATACAGTGAGTGTGAAAATTATCCTATCCATTTTCAAAAAGTTAATTTCAAAATCCTCATGCGGCATCAGAATTGACAGAGTTTGGATAAAACATTAACAACTACAAACCTCAAAACAAATTTTGAAACAAGACTGAATAGTTATGAATAAAATTAAGAATCTTAGGTTCAAATTTTCTCAATCTTGAAGGGTGCAAAAGTAAGTTTAAATAAACCTTATGGAAATTTCTTGGATATTTTTTGCACTCACAATAAATACATTGGAGGTACAAGTAACATTGGTTGTTAAACGCATGAACAAGTTGAGGCTGTTTACATTCACTTGGGTTATGTGAATGGCCAAGATGTTAGCAGTATGAAAGATGGAAAGGGTGGATTGAGGTCCAACTTTAGTTTCCATTTGCAGTGCTCTAATATCCTTGTAAAAGGTATGAATCAATGGGTAAAATAGAGGGAGAGACTGGGCTCTCTACCTAAGGGAAGGCAACCAGTATCGGAGAAGGACAACTTCTATTCAAAACCAGGGTGTAGAGCTTATTTAAGGTAGTAGTATGAAAACTTTGACATCCTTCCAGTACTTCCTGCAGCCATATATATACATATATACAAGAAAGTAATCTGTGCCAAATAAACGACCACACCACTTTCTGACTGACTAAAAATCTCCCTAATCACAGCCCCCTAACCTAGAACATAATCAACATGGCAGAGGACCACAACCTCAACTATTTCCCTAATCATCAACCCCTACACACAAGAAAAGGGGGTAAAAAATAGTAGTATTCAATTTTCTGAATATCAGATTGCTGAAATTTCAATAACTTGAATCCAATTGTCTGATTTAGGATAACTTTCAGATCAAAGGGAGACAATCCCAGTGCCTTTGTTTTATAATCTCTACATAATCATTTACGAATTCACTGGCTGCCTTTTTTTTCTTCTTTCAAATCACTGTGAAAGGTAGATATTTACAATTTATTAAAAATAAGCATTTATTGAAGAAGCACTATTTATTCACAATAAGATCAAGTATTTTCAATGTATATCATGTCTGTGCACATATGATAGTTCATAAAAATCCAATTTGAATGGTTGTTGATTTTTGCCACAGAGGACCATAAGTGTAAACATCTCCTGCTTTAGAAACTGGGTTCTTTCTGCATCAAGCATCTACTTACTTTAAAAAATCTATCAATCTAATTTAAACAATGTTTTCATTTTTTTTATTTCCAAATATTTGTTTATTATCTATCATTTTTAAAAATTTAATTCAGATTTCACTTGATTTTGATGCAAAATATTGATTGTTGTTTCAAGATTTTATAAAAAGTTCACATGAAACTAATGTTTTCATGAGATTTAGTTTTGAATTTGCAAAACAAACTCCAGTCTGACACTTTTCTTTTTTTAATTTACGAAAATTTCAAATCAACTTAAATCATGTATGTACTTTGATTAAAACTATATATTTATTAAACTTTTGTATAAAAATGTTGGATTCCATTCCTTGATGCTTACATGAATGTTTTACATCACTTTTGAATATAGAAATAAAAATAAATGCATATTTTTTTTTTTTTACTTACCTGGCTTTTTATTTACCAAAAAATGTGTGATTGTTTAAGAATTTAAATCGGATTCTATTTGCTTTGTTATTAAAAAAGGTTTAATAATAGTAAGATATATATTTAAAGGAAACTAGAACAAAACGATATGTAAAGCAAATTATTTACATGCATTTGTTCATGTAGATTTTTTCCTTAAATAAGTAAAATATAATTAGGAAAAAGAACACCATTGGATACAAATGGTCCTAGATTAAAACAGAAGTTTGTTTTGCGCCCAATCTAAAGTACATTCTCACACTTTATGTACAATCTTGTGTATAGGCTATGTGCTACTTTATTAATTGATCATCGTACATAAAAATCTTTTTTCTCTTTATACATCTTGTACACAATATATATTGTAAATACTAAATCTTATAATAAAATAAATAGTGTTCTAACAAAAGGCTTTTATTTTCATATCGTAAACATAACCCTGTTGCACTTACTAAAGAAAAAAAGTCTGCTGGTGTTTTTGTAAATGATTAACAAGGAGACAAAAGCCCCGGAATTCTCTCCCTTTGATCTGCTACCAATTCTGAATTGGCCAATCGGATTCAAGAGCATGAAGTTACAGTAATCTGAGGTTTGGAAAATTGATACTCACCCAAAAAACATATTCACATACCATAAAAATGAAATCCCAGTGGTATATGAAGATGAGAGTCAATCAGAGAAAAAGCAGTTGTCCATTGATTAAAATGACTGTGTGAACTGATTAGCCACAACAAAAACTGTGAAAATCCATTTATCCATATATAAATATATATATATATATATATGTATGTAGGTAAGTGTCTGGGTATTATATATGCACACACATATGTTCATGTTTTATATATATATATATATATATATATATATATATATATACATATATATATATATATATATATATACGTACACACTTGAGTTGCATGCAAATTACCTATATATGTAAATGTGTATGTATGTATACATGCGGAAATTGCAAATAAATATTAATATTGGCACAATCCATGCACAAGGTTCCACTCATGTCTCTCAAAAGCACATCAGACATTTTCTCTCCTTTTGAGGATGCTGGTGTTCATTCCAATTATACAGAATTTATCAATTTAATAAATGCTGTCTCATAATGAATAGCTATCTCCAAGCAAATTTAATTCTCCCTTTCAATCTGATTGATATGTTCTGCTTCATCTCTTCAAGAATCTTAAGTACCATGTCTTTTCAATTCCAATCTTCCTTGAGCAATAACCAGACATTCAGTTTCCTAACGTCCCGTTTCTGTATGCAGGACTGGCCCAGGTATTGGCAACATGGGCAGCTGCCCATGGTGCTAAGTGCTGTGGGACACCTGTCATATGTCTGAGACAGCAGAATTTCCCAAATACAAATCGAAAAATAACAAGTTAAGCGGTATAAAAACTGTCAAAGTAAGAGATTTCCCTTATGTGTCAGATTTTTCAGGAATATCTGCCAGTTTAGTACTTTCTGTTGTAGTGGAACTAAGAAAAACATCAGCAACTAAAATTCTGATAACTGATAACGATATCATTTAGGCTTTAAAGGGTGGCATATTTCAGCTCTCTTAGCGGGGTCAGCACTGTCTGAATGTACTTATCATAGTCTCCTGTAAATTTCAAGACTTCTTTTACATTCTAATCAACTCTTTTATCATACACATAACCACTTATAATCTCATTACTCTGCATTCAAAGACCTCATAAAACGCACTACTAATCACAAATAAAAATCTCAAAATTAAGATTTTAACATCAAGGTATAATTACAATTATCAGATCTGTATCTCAAGATAAAGCTATAACTAAGCCTCATCATACTTTAATCTCAACTTTCCATTTCTGATTGAACAAATCACATACATACATATGCATGTACGCATGTAGACGGACACGTACACAAACAGTTTGCTAAAGTGCTATTCGAATACCCTGGATGATGTCGTTGGTTATTATTAAAATCTCTGGCTGCATCCAGAGAAACAGACTGGCACATCCCCAAATCCTTCATAATAGGAAATCCTCAGTTCTTGGAGCTTTTCCACACTCTGTTGTTCCTCTGTTATTAACTACAGCAGGTTCACTAGTTTTACCATCAGACCTTCTTTCTGAAGCCTCACGTTTTATATCACAGCCTCAATGGTGTTCAAATAGGTTTTATTTGCACATGCGCGCACACACACACATATATATATATATATATATATATATATATATATTTACATAAATAAATAGTAGAATTCATATTCAACTCTTTATTTCCGGCTCTACTCTAAAAAAATTAACTTCAATGGTAAAAAGTTGTATGTATCGATGATGAAATAAATCCATTACATATCAGAAGTGGCTTTATATTATTAAAATATTATTATATATTATGTTATACTGCTAGCCTGATCTGTACCATGTGTACTATGTGTATATTTACATATATATATATATATATATATATGCATATAAAGAGTGTGGTTCCAAAATAAGATAAGTGCCATTTGAAAAATAAATCTGTTAAATTAGATTGAAAATCAAATTTTGCATTTTAAATTTTTTGTCTTTGAATTTTTATATACATGCAGTATTATATTTAATAAGATGATATGTTCAAACCAAGAATTTGATTTTTAATTTAATTCAAGACATTATTTTTTTGAGTGGCACTAATCGTGTTTTAAAACCACACATATTCACGGAAGACCAAAGTGAAGAATATCATACAGATAATCAAGCAGCAAAAATTGAGATAGGCTGGACACTTAGCAAGAAGAAATGACAACAGATGAAGCCAAGACTAACTGATTGGTACCAATGGGACAGTAAACACAGTAGGAAAAGACCAGATTCAAGATGGGGGGGGATGAGAAAGATTTGCTGTTAAGGGTATGTCAAAGATTAACAAAATAGTGGTCATCATCGAAGGAGGTGGGGAGGGCCTTTGGTAGGTAGTGGCAAATCCAGCTCACCCTTTGCCACTATTTTCTGATGAACTTGTTTTAAATTCTGATTGGTCAGAGAGCCCAGACTGCCCTGCTATTTTACTTAATGAGAGTCCGAGACATCATAGATGCTATTGAAAAACTTAAATGGCAATGGGCAGGCCATGTTGTAAGTGTGACATACAACTGATGGATATGACAACTCACAATATGGATCTCCAGAGATCACATGCGAAACCGAGGCGGATAAAATACAAGATGGAGAGATGAACTAGACAAAATCAGAAAATACTGGCTCTGCAATGCCCATGATAGAGAATTGTGGCAAATCCAAGGGAAGGTCTATGTCCAATGACGGATGTTAAAAGACTGAGGAGAGAAGAGATGCACTCATGCCCGTCCCATCCAATGCCTTAGCCTGTATTTGAACTTGGCAAGCTGTCTCCATTGTTGCATCAATAAACAAGTCAGAAATGCCTAACAGAAATTATCTTAGAAATATAAAATTTGAAATTTGGTTTTAAAATCACTGTCTGTATATTTAAATAAATAAATTGTCATTCACATGATTTTTTAATTGAGTTTCAGTTTAAGACATTTTTATAAGTACACTTTTATCTTGAATCAGGTCTCCTAGATTTGTAGTGGTTTAGTGCACAGAATAAATAAATAAAGTTCTTTATAATGAATAGTTGATAAGCAAATAGACTTCACCGATCCACATGACAGAAAATAAAGAACATTTCTGATAAAAATTTAGACTTTACATAATGAAAAAATTGAAAGGAAAGTACTGTTGAAATTTTCCACCCAGGAGAAGTTTCATTTGGAAATAAGAACAAATCTTGAAAGAACCTGATTCTTTCATTGCTTCTTTCCAGGTCTCTTGGGCTTTCTTCATTGAAAATCTTTTTTTGATGTTCACAAAGAACTACTATCAATATTGAATTTCAAATACTTTCCCTGTAGGGAGCATTTTACTTTGGAATTACCTCCCTTTGAAATTTCTCCACAGATGAGAAAAGGATGAACTAAATGAACTCGAGAAGCCCCTGAACTTATCACATAAATATAGATGTCAATATACAAAGTGTTTCAAAAAATATACACCCATTTTTTTTGACAACTTGCTCTAAAACAATTTTGAATCTAAAAACAATCTTTCAGAGACAGAGATTACAAAAAAAAATGCTAATTACATGTACATTTTATCTTTACAATAGATGCTGAAAGTGATTTCCTTCAACCTCGGTGTGGGTTTGTGTCTGATACATTGCATAAATGTTCCATTATGGAGGGAAATGACATAACTGACAGAGTACAAAGAATTTGATGCTCAAAGGAGGCTAGAGCATGATGCAATCATTATGATGTGTCTGATTACAGCGCTGCCATGAGACCAATGCCAAAGCATAAAATGCATGCACATACATATATTCCACTCTTATCTTTAAGGTTGTGTGATTTACGGAACTCTATGAGTGTGTTTATATATATTTACACCCATACTTATATTAATATATATATATATATATATATATATATATATATATATATATATATCATCATCCTCATCAGTCTTTTAACATCCGCCGTTGGACATAGACCTTCCCCAGCGTTTGCCACTATTCCCTATCATGGGCATCGTAGAGCCAGTATTTCCTGAATCTGTCAAGTTCATCTCTCCATCTTGTGTTCTGTCGGCCTCGGTTTCTTATGTGATCTCTGAGGATCCATGTTGTGAGTCATGATGTGCATTGGTTGTCTTTCATTCTTGCAACATGGCCTGCCCATTGCCATTTGAGTTTTTTAATAGTTTCTATGATGTCACAAACACCTGTTTTCTTCCTTATATACTGTGCTATCTTGTGATCTCTTCATGTAAGGTTGAGTATGATTTTCTCATGTGCACGTTGCATACTTCTCAGTTTGCAGGCCTGTCTCTTGGTTATGTTCTATGTTTCAGCTCCATAGGTGACTATCGGGAGAATGCATTGGTTGTATACTCTTCTTTTTAGGATTATTGGGATCATCTGGTTCTTGAAAGTTGAGCTTGCTCTGCTGAAGGCTTGCCATCCCAAAGTGATTCTTTGCTTGATTTCCTCCTCTTTTGAGGGTCTCATGGAGATTCGTTGTCCTAGGTAGATGTAGTGGTCTACCTTGCCGAGTTTTGCATTTTCTATCTTGTGTATATATATATATATATATATATATGGAGAGAGAGAGAGAGAGAAAATGCACACATACATAAAGAGATTAAGATGTGTAAAATGAACCAAGCATCTTTGTAATGAAAGTCATTATCTCCTCTGATATATATAAATGCATGTCTACGTATGTGTGCTTATCATAACTAACACTATGAGTTCATCGATTCTGACATGCAGTACTCCAACTGACAAGCGCAGCAAATCATCTATTACCAGAGCAATTTGAGCATGGATATGAGTTACAAATAAAAAAACAATGTCATGTGACCAATGTCTTTTGGCAGCATTTTGGGGATGATCAATTAAAAAAATTGGTGATCAATGAATAGGCTACTTCAACCTTTTTTTAAGTTGTGATATCTAAAAAAAAGTCATCATTTTCAAAAAAGATGTGGACACAAAATGAGGGATCAATTTAGCATAAACCTACATTGCAAATTAAACACCCCAAGTAAAAACCTGCTTGGGGCCATGGGGTAAAGGATAATAATAAAAAATTTTTCAGGGCTGATTGTCAAAATTTCCCACTCTTTAGCTTCATTGATGCAGCCCATTTACGTGATACAGACAATTGTACATCACCAGGTAGACCAACTTGAAAACTGAGAGAAACCTATGTTGACTGTTTTGGTAAGTGTTGAAGAAGCTGTTGGAGAGGTAGAGGGAAGTCAGGAAAGAGAGGAGAAGAAATGAGAGAGAGAGAGAGAGAGAGAGAGAAAGGAAGCGTAGAAAGAGAGATTGAGAAAAAGGGAAAGGGAAGGAGACAGGGATAAATTAAAAAAGAAATTAGCCTTCCAAGTGAAAATATGGATCACCACAACACTGCTCTTTACCTCATACCTCAAGCAGAAGTGGTGTTAGAATTAAGTTACCTTGATGAAAATAACCTGTATTGACTAAGCCATGAATTTAGGATTAAAAAAAACAGACATGGACACAAACTAAAGGACCAATTTAGCACAATCTATCATTTTAAATTGAACCCCCAATAAAAACCCTGGGGGGTGTTTGTACTCATTTAAGTAAGATTTGAAGTTTTTACTATGAATGGTTAGGGCTTGATGAGGTCCATATAGATAGACATATAAATAGATAGATATAAATGTCAGAACACATAAATAACCTAACCCAGCAGCAGTGATTAAACCGATTTGTTGTGGGTAGTGGTGATCAACAGAAGTGCTATGAATGTGTACTTTATTTTTCTGGTTCTGAAAATCTTTCCTCATGCCTTATTCTCCCTAACAGAATGCAAAGGGAAATAAAAGACACTATGGTATCACCAATCTTACATTTAACCTACATTATTAACTGTGACTGAAGTAAACAGTTTTATTCAGACCAAATTTGTATAGGTTCATATTGTTCATAAGAAAGAAATGATGAAGAGAGTTGTTGGAGAAAGAGGAATGTTTCTTTTTCATTTTTTACATTGCATTATGGCATATAATTTTTTTGCATCAATTCTTGAAAGAAAGAATGAAAAAGCATTCGTAAATTTGAGCAAAAAGATTTTTCAACATTTTATGTTGTAAGCGAGGAGTTATGACCTATAACTGGTGGGGAACACAAACAGACTCACACTCGGATATTAATGAAAATGTAGTGGCTCAAAAAAATCAGTCATTGTCCATTTTCAGTGTCTTTTTTCTTTCATCTCTTAACAGCTTTATATATTTCTTTCCTCAACGATTGGGAACAAATAGCTATATTACAGAAACAAATGCTATCAAAAATTGTGTAAACAACATCACAGGTTTTGATCAGAGTCTGTTTTTTTCCTCTAACTTCCAATAAATAACTTGAAAGGAAGTGAGATCATAACTCAGTCTATTTATTAGAAAGGTGGCACAAAAACTTTTTTCTGAAATTCTTCAAACTGAGTTTTAAGCAAACTTAAATTTGAATCCTATTTATGAGCTATCTGCACAGGTTAACTCCTCTATGCCAGTGGTTTTAAAACTGGAGACCAACAAATAATGCTCTGGCATCTGAAGTAGTGTTTCCTCAAAACCTGACACTGCAGATCTTGAGGTATATAAACAACAATATTCATTGTACAGTAATCAAAAACATAATGTACACAGATGTCTACCATTTACTACAATTTGAATAAATGTGATTTAGAATAAGCACGATTTTCAAAGGTCAATAAGAGACTAAAAACTTAATTGCTCAAGTAGGTGTCCACCGAAATATTTCCTTGAAAGAAGGGGTCCTTGAGTTTTCAAAATAATAATTGCTCTATACCATGTATATTCTGATAGGATTATGCTAAGGTTTGTGGGGAAAAGCATTTTTACTAATGAAATCTTATCGTATCACTTATTCTAAATCCCTGCGACCAAATTCTGTTGATTATAAACATGCATGTTTTGCTAAACAGATATGAATGGACCCTCAAATAATTAGAGCCAATTCAGATTTTCAAGTAACATTTGATGAATGTTATAAAAGGATTTAAAATGATTGGATTAAAAGAGAGGTGATAAGTAATTCAACCTTTTATAGTAACTCATAATCTCAAAAATACTTGAATTTATTGAAGTATTTGTGTATATATAGTCAGTATTTGACTGTTAGTGGAACCAAAAGTGATACAGTGTAGGAAAGGTTCTCATCTTTCATGAGAATTACAATTTTTTTTATAACATTTTATTGTCATCATCCAATAGAGATATTTTACAATTCTTGAATGATATCAGGGATTTTCATCCTAACACTACATATAAATCTGGACTTGAGTAAATAAACTGGTAGGAATATGTGGAATATTCTTGTCCTATTACTTTGAGCATGTATCATTAGAAAAAACAAAGATTATTTGATCAATTTTTAGTGAGTTTTTCTTGTGTGTAAATCACAGTAGAGGTACGGTGGTTTAGTGCACAATGTTGATTTATATGTGTGAATGGCGCTAAAGTCTGATAAGTATCAAGTTAGTCTGCAGAGAGAGTAGTTGTCGTGTGTCTGATATAAGAATTACCTATATATATATTGATGTATATTTTCTGTTTCAAATATTCCAATTATGTGTACAAAATTCTTCAGAGAGAAACATTTGGTAATCCTAATGTGCCTGAAAAGTCTGGAAATAAAAAAAAATGTATATAATTATATATATGGCGTTTGATCAACACTGCTGGGGTACCATGTTAATATAACTGTTTTGTTTTAAAAATCCCTGATACAGTAACATGGTAAACAACAGATGATCTCAACAAGAGAAAATTATCATATTGTACCATGATAACAAAGTATATGTAATATGGGGAAAAAAAACACTGAAGAAAATTTCATAAATTGCATTGACAAATACTAAGAAATAAGTGAGTTAAGTGACTGAAGTGACTAAGTTGGTAAACTTCCTTGTTTAGTGTTTAAAGCTGTAAAGTTTTCTAGACTATATATATATATATATATATATATATATATATATATATATATATATATATATATATATAGTTATTCTTGTCAAATTTGCGAGCTTTGAAATTACTTATTTTCAAAAATCAAAGATATTAATTGAAGAGAAAAGATTTGAGTTATTTCAGGAGATAAGATCAAGCACAAATATATTATCACCATTTTTCTGATCTGGGAGCATACAAAATTTTTCTATATAAATTGATAATAATTGCGTCTTTGCTCTATGCTGTTTCTCTATTTATGAAAGGTTTTTAGATGAATATTCTACTTCCGGATAGCGGGGGAAACCTGAATTACTGAGCAGAAGCTGGAAATTTATCAATTTGAATATTGTGAACAATGATTACCATTCAAAGGGTATTTAAATGGCCCAAATTCCTCAAATGAATGATCTCAATGAATTTCTGATATTATGAGATTATACCATTAGTCTTGAAACTTAGGTTCTTAGGCTCAGATGAAAGTAATCACAGACTGGAATTCCTAAGCAACAAAATCCGCAGCAATAATGGACATCAAAATATTTACATATATGATTCTCTGACTGGCAAAACAGAAGCAGAAATGGCCAGATGTAAAATTTCAAGATAAACTTTTAATCCTCTTTGAATGTCAAATGAATAAATGGCCATTTTGGTTCAACGTAGTACATTCTTTGCTTTGTCACTGACAGGCAATCATCTCCGAAAATGTTTTCTGTTCTCAGAAAGTCTACAAATATTTTCAGACTTTGTCATTAAGTGAAGAAAATATGACTAGCACTCAACAAATGATACAATAAGGAATATTCTGGAATTTTGACTTGAATTGTTTCATGGGACTTATTCAAAATGATGGACAACTACGTGAAAAAACTCTGGTTAAAGTAGAAACACTCTGCATGTGTACATCAAAGGTGTGGTTGGGTTAATCAGAGCAGGGAGATGGAATTGGCTTATATGACCTTTTTTCTCTTGTTACTTTAACATTATTTTTCAAAATGTATTCGAAAATGATACTGTCCTTAAGTCAACAATTATAAACTAGAAAAAAAGTCTGTGATAAGAAGATGGTGAACTATTGATTTGGTTCTTGGCAATGTCATTTAATTCCTCACAGAAGAAGCAGTTGAATTTTGTTGAAGTAATGGGTGGCTGACCAAAATTTAGGATTTCAGAGATGTTAAAAGTGCTTGTCCTCAGGAAGAATTATCCCCCAGTCTGCTTGGCCTTTGTCTGACACTCAACCAATCAACACTTTGATTGTGATGACCTCCGCAAAGATCATGTCCTGCATCTCATCATAGATCATCTATCAACTCTTCAACAAAAAGATTTCAAACTGATTCTGGCAGAATATCAAGATCTAAAACCATAGATCTATTTATTTCCATATAGACATCACATGAAACGTTCAAATTACCGGCTAGCATGAGGAGAACTCAAGCTCAGCTTGAATTTGAGCTGAGGACGTGCAAAGGTCAGAGGTCAGACAGTTCAATTACTGCTCATAAGAAAATTATTTCAAAGAGCAATTTTTTTTAGTTGCGTTTTTTTTATAGTCGGGCTTTAGAAATTCACATTTCTTCTTTGATTCATACTTTTCCATGCTCAAAGGAAATTTTAATGAAATCATTTTCAGATGTGATGTGCAAACCTCTCAAGTATTGATGACCTTCACTGGTCTGTGCCAAAGGCCAATACATGGTGTTCAGTGAATAAGAGTATCCCCTCAACCTGACATCATTGAAACAAACTTGTTGTCTCTATACTGTTGATCAATGACAAAAAGAATGAGTTGGACTGTCTGAGAAACTCTTTTAATGTTAATGAGCTACAAGGCTGGCAGAATATGAGATGGTACAATGAACTGGATATGTTCAGAAAATATTGTTCCCACAATGTCCATGATTGAGAGCTGTGGTGAATCTTAGGGAAGGTTTATGTCCGACGATTGATGATAAAAGATTGATAATGATGGTATGTAATTACATCAATAAGTCCATAGCTTAATGATGAAAAAAGCATTTATTTTGTACAAAATATTTTAAACATAATCTCCTTCCTTGCTTATGCATTTAACTCCATTAATGGAACAGAGAAAATTTCAGATAAAAATTCTGAAAATAGATGTGTCAGGCTATGGATTCATTCATTTATGATAGTGACAGCAGTATTTAAATGATTTTGCAATTGCATTGTACTTGTATATTCAGGTTAGCAGAGTAAATATAAGTGTGTGTGCATACTAATCAACACATAGTTTCAAAAAACCATGTTGTATATTTATATAATTTTGCAATTAACATTGCACTTGATAATATCAAAAACTTTATGTTGCTCTGCATTTTTTTGTTAGTGTTAAAGCAAAACAAATCTGGAATTTTCAAGCATTTGCAAAAAAAGTTAAGAGGGATTACTCTCTAATTAGCATCTTATAGTTATCTCCCTTGACAAAACATATAAACGAAATTTGGATAAAATACAGATGAAATTTGTATCTCAATCAGTACAATATTAGGTTAGTAAGATCAACTTATGGAGTCCTACTGTGGTTTATTATTTAGTTTGAAAATTCTTAGCCAGACATTCGGTGTCTGAGATCTTCTATGAGATTGGATTTGAATATGTTATTGTTTGAGGAAAAGACTGTCGTTTCTGATAGCTCTCTCCCAGGAGCAGATCAGTCTGAGAAGAAGTGCTCTCTAACCCTGCTTGCTGTTTGGATTTGTAACTTCTTCATGTGACCTCATTATGATCAAATAAAAGACAGGAATTAATAGTGAGTTACTTTGACCTTTAATAAGAAATAATTTGATTTTCTACACTATAATCAAGCAAAATTATTCTTGAATAATTGGTTTGAATATTAGAGAAGGAGTGAATGTTCAAAGAAATGCCAAGTTCGTTACCATAAACTAAAAGGATGAAAAACAATTTCAAACATAGCCAGAGATTCATCACTTCAACAGTGTGACTGGTACTTCTAAAAAAATCAGAATTTTCTGCGTAAAAACAGAAAATATTTTTATACTAGTATAGTACCTGTCAAAAATGAAGTAATGCAAATATGTATTCTAGCATGAATGAGGATGGTCCGAATATTAATGGAAATAATAATAATAATACCTCATCTCAAAAATTCCGAGATATACTATGAATGCATTCATCGCAATGATCTTTTGAGGGTGACATACTCAGTAAAATAGTATGATTCCAAGAGTTTACCCATCTTCCATTAATACTTTTTTTTAGTTCTGTCCAATTCCTTGTTCTACTCAGAACTACATACATTTCTACAAAAATATATACATAGGAGGGTTCAGCATGAGAATGGTCAGTTTTTGAGAATGTTTGTGTGGCTGTGGAGTTTTTTTTAGAACGGAGCTGACCAATCTGATTCTTAATGACACAGATACAAATACCTTTTCCTTTCACAGCTACTAAACAACCAGAAATACGTGTCCTCATTTCATTTCTCAAATCTCAAACATGTAAAGATGTAAGATTCTGTAGGATCATACATTAATATACTTGTATAACTCATTGATACATAAATAATCCCTTTTTTTTAAATTCAATATCAAGTAGTTTGTAATTAAGATTTCAAACCTGACAAGAGTTTTTTCTTTACTTATATTTTTAATTGGATTGAGTGTTAACAAAATTAGTTATACTTTTTCAAACAAAGTCAGTTATCTTTCTCAAGAATTCTGCCCATATCCTTTTAGTTTTTTTTTTCTTATTCAGCCTGTCCCTTTACCTAGTTAGCTGCTGTATATATCATTGTACCTTTCTTGCCAGCATGACCAAAATAAAGAAAAAGTGATATTGGCTTTCATATAATAATGACAATAGTGTTCAGTAAACAAGGAAGATTTTGACTCGGAAATTAAGACTGGTTGTTTGTGGGGATAAATTTTAATGATAGATCTTGCTCAAAATGAGCTAAATTGGCAATGTCATTTTATCTTAAGCTAGATACTTCACGCATATTACTAAGAAAAAGTTTTAGAATTTTTTTTTTTCAAAATTTAAAGTGAAATTATTATTGTCGGTACATACTTTCATATTTTATTGCAATTTCAAATTAAATCTCTAAAATTAAAGAAAAGTATCCAATTTTTACGACATTAACTAGAACAACCAAATTGCATGAAAGGAACCAAATTCGGTACCAAAGAACCAAATTCAGCAGCCCTATTTACTGCGCCTTTCAAAGTAGCTCAATGGTCGATAATAGGATCAGAAGTTAAAATGTCTGGTTTTACTAGCAGATGGGGAGAACTCCTGTCTTACAGCTAAGGAAAACAATTTGAAATAATAAAAGGCTGTTGCCTTAAGCCAGTCATTCTCAATGGGAGTGATATCCCCCTGAGGGGACCAGAGTTAAACTGAGGTGGGTGATAGATCGTCACTCAAAAATAGATTTTCCTTTAAAAAAATAAGCCAGCTTTCATTCTGTGATGGTAAAATCAACAAATAAGGGAAAAACGCCCCTACTCATTGAATTAAAAATGTTTATCTTCAATACATATATATAATGTATATATATACACACACAGAGATATATGTGCACACGCACTCATATATATATATATATATATATATATATATATATATATATATGTATATGTGTGTGTGTATGTATATGCATGCATGCACACAAACATACACACACATCTTTCTCTCTCTCTCTCTCTCTCTCTCTCTCTCTCTCTCTCTCTCTCCGTGCATTTATATATATTCAAACAATTTCAATTTAGCTTTCAGTTTGTTTTGTTAATTTTCATGTTTCCCATATAGGCTGGACAGTTAGCAAGAAGAGATGACACCAGATGGAGTGAAAGGTCAACTGATTGGTGCCCATGATACAGTAAATGCAGTAGGAAAAGACCAGATACAGGATGGAGGGATGAGATAAAAATGTTGCCCAATAAGACAAGTCAAAGGTTAGCAATCCCAGTCATCATGGAAAGAGAGAGGAAAGGCCGTTGTTCAGCAGTGGACTGATGATTATGATGATGATGATATATTCAAGCAAAGAGACATACGACTAAAACTCAATTCAAATAAAGAATCGAGAAGCAAAGCATTATGGGAAGGGGTCAAATTGAATACACTATCTAAATTAAATATAATTTTAGCTTCATCAAAATTTGGGAATGAGGGGATGATTACTATAGTACATAACCCGAAGGGCAAAACAGGGAAAAAAGGTTGAGAAACCCTGCCCTAAGCTATTCATCTTGTACTTATAATAAATCATATTGTATTTTTTTATGTTTTTTCTCATCAGTGTTTACTTGGTGCCATGTTACCACAAGCTACAGTGTATACCTACTTCTCAATTTACCCGGTTCCTGTGTGTTCAATATTTGTTAATGGAGACATTACCGTACACTTTGTTCCCAAACCCCAACTTTACTGAATACCTAGTTCCCAAAACCCATTTCCATCACTGGTGATTAATCTTGTACGTTTTTAGACGATGGTTTCCAAGTAAGATGAAGGATTCAATCATAAAGTAGTGGGTAAAAGATGTAATCTTTTTCAAAGTGATTGAGTTTTCTTGATGTCAATTTTCTATGGATGCTTATATTGGGGTTTTACTCATCAAATATCATTTTTTTTGAATTGTAAGATGAAGGATGATATAAACAATAAAAAATTATAAATATCTGATGAAAATATGGCCCATTTGAAGCAATAGTCTTTTCCCAATGATCCTCTTATTGTAATATGCCATCAATATAGATTTTTTTATGTTCAGTGGTCACAAATCTAACAACAATTGAATTGCGTGTATAACTGAGTGCATGCTTTGTGACTACTTGAGAACTGGTCATTGTATGAAGTTGACATTTGCCAGATATATTAGGCAGTGCAGTGTCCATTTTGAAATTCTTTGAGTCAGATATTCTGAGAGAATCTAATAGAAATAAATAAAAAATTAATGATTATAGACCCTTCAATTTCTATGAATCGTTTCCCTTGACAAATATTCTGAAGAATTATCTAAATTTAGAAATGAAATATCTAAATTGGCAACACTGGAGAAAAGTAACCAAAATACCTCAAAGTCATAGTTTTGTATGATGGACAGAAATTTATTTTACATGACCATTATAGCAGGCTGCTCTACACTCCTGGCTTCTTCAAACTTTTTGAACAAGCACTGCTCTAATTGGGTATAAGCATGGATTAAGACTTCCCTATTGTTAAAGCTTTTATCAAAGTTGAAATTCAAAATGAGTAGTTATTAATGATATGTGAGAAATATCTGATGGCTATCAGACCCTAAACAGTTTGTTAGTTCACATGCCTTGGGCCAGGTCTAGCTTCAGGTTTCGGAAAGATTCTGAATCCTGAATATTGTAAGTCACTTTATAAGTTATAAGATAGTTGTGACCTCCTACAGAGAAATGAATAAGAAATTTAGTTATGTCTTCTAAGAGACAGTACAAACTTGGGAAATCTTTTCTTGCCAAAAACTTTCTGAGAAATTGTCAAGCTTTTCACACAGAAATGTAGAAGACATTTAGTTGTTAATAAAAAAAAAAAAGCCAATGTTTCCCGAAGACAGAAAATTGTCTTTTTTCCCAGGCTGTCCTGGGCATCACATTTTATTAGAAAAACAAAATAAAAACACTCATCACTGGAGAAATAAATTTAATAAAAAAGAGAAAAAAGCTATTACAGCAAGCACTTAATGTGTACCATCTAAGGTTTATGTTATCGAATAAGCTACCATGAAAACCTTATTGGATCTCTTATTGATGTTTATTCCAATTTTGAGAAAGCGTGCCACTTGCTTTGGTCAACATCGCCACCTAATAAACGTTTATATTGGTGGAAATTTTATCTGACAAGAGCTCCATTGTTTCTGTGGTTGCTTAATTCTCAATCTAATGTGACCAATAAATATTGGGAGAGAGTCATGCCTGACTAGTGAGGCTTGATTGATTGGAGAAAGAACTGGAGACCTGTTGTATATGGAACATTATTAATAGCCATGTTAATGAGATGTGTTTTCTTGGAATGGTTCCATTTGAAAATGGTACAGAGAAGAATAAATTGAAGAAGATTACAAGTTTTTATCTGGGTTTATGTTCTGTTTTATTGATTGATTTCTGCTGAACCTCTGACTGATATGATAATCAATAAGATAAAAAATATTTCTAAAAGGTCAGTGTTAGCAAAGCTAGTGCAAGGATTTCATGTGCCCCGGTTTAAACTTACAATTCATGCAACAATTTCATGAACCCTAAAAGAAATTTTTGCCCCTGGCTGTATTCTAGCAACTATTTTTGACTGT
Organism: Thysanoteuthis rhombus; assembly: GCA_963457665.1. NCBI lineage: Eukaryota > Metazoa > Mollusca > Cephalopoda > Oegopsida > Thysanoteuthidae > Thysanoteuthis > Thysanoteuthis major. Next base: position 76,521,009 of record OY735199.1, read on the forward strand.
TTGGTGTGCACCTTTGGGACTTTTGCACCCTAGTTGACAGGCTGGCCCTGTGAGTGAGAAATAATATCTTGATGCTTGACCAAAATATTTTCAATATTTTAGTTTTCTTATTGCCTCAGTAACAATACTAAAGTGTGATTGTATAATTCTTTGGCATATTTCATACTTATTAAGCTCAACCCTCAAAAACAAGATGATCCAATCAATTCTAAAAAGAAGAGTATACAACCAATGCATCCTCCCGAGTCACTTAAAGAGCTGAAACGTGGAACATAACCAAGTGACGGATCCGCAACCTGAGAAACATGCAATGTGCACATGAAACGATATTGTTTATCCTCATATGGAGAGATCACAAGACAACACAGTACATCAGGGAGAAAACAGGAGTCTGAGACATAGAATCTGCTAGAAAACTTAAATGATGATGGGCCAGTCACGTTGCAAGAATGGCAAACAACTGATGGACATCATGATTTACAACATGGATCCCCAGAGATCACATGTAAAACCAAGGCCTGCAGAATACAAAATGGAGAGACAAACTAGACAAATTCAGAAAAAAACTGACTCTGCAACGCCCACGATAGAGAGATGTGGTGAATCCTGGGGAAGGTCTATGTCAAAAAACAGACGATAAAAGACTGATGATGATGATGATGATGATGAAAAAATTGATGATCACGAGTGTTAATATCAAGATGTAGAAACAGTGATTTTTTCTTTATCTCATCAAGATTATATCAACTAGTTATTCCACTTGCCACAAGACACCACAGACAGATTGTGAAAATGAAGAGACCCCAGTACGAAGGAATCTACTTTTTTGTATTTCCCCACCACCAATGAGGCATTAGCTCTTCAAATCATGTATGTTGCTTTCTCATATCTTATTCATCTGTGGATCAATGCAAAATCAAACAGGGTTTAAAGCATGGATCAAATGTAGGATATGGATCCCAAAATTGATTTAAATCAAAAGCACAAATTTTCAGATTACACCATAATTAAGATTTAATTTAATCAATAAGTTTTTAAAATTTTGTGATACACTTTCTTCAAAATATTCTTTTATGTAGGGTGTGAATTCTACATTTCATCCTTGTTTTAATTGAATTTTGATCATGGTGTAATGTGAAATTTTGTGCTTTTGAAAAAAGAATTTCAAATCAATTCTGGGGTCTGGATTTTACACTTGATCTAAAGGAATTGAACTCATTCAATTTCATTAAGAATCATAATAATTCAAGTTTCATAGCAAAAAATAAGACCCAGAAGAGATTACTTTTATTTAACCTCCTCTGTTTATGGAGTCTCCTCTTCACACTTCTAGCTGAACATCACTCTCGATCTCAGGTGTAAAGAAAAACATTTTGCAGCCTATTTCACTTATCACACGTTTCCTCAGGAAGAAATGAATATGCAAGCTGAATAGAGTGTTTCTTTTTTTTTTCTTGCACTTTCTGAACTACACAATAGATATAGGTGTGAGAAAATGATCGAAAAGACATTTATCAAGTAATAGAATTACTATGTGCATAATGATGAAGTGCATTTGTATTCAACAGCAATGAATGTTTATCATGTTGCTATTAGCAAAGAGTCAACACAACATATTTGAAATTAGAATCAGCCATACTAGCAAAAAAAAAATTTTTAAATAAAAAATTAAGGAATGGAAATTTAAACAAAAGAGAAAAAATCTGTTGCAGCTAATAGAAGCTTAACATTTGTTCAGGGTATTTAGAATTCGGTGCCATGACTTTATCGAGCATTTCATCGGAAATGCAAAATACACACATACACACCACAAACACACAAGGGCCACGTATACATACGCACACATGCCCACTCATACCGCATACATGTTGATGTATGTGTTCGTGGTGTGATTGTGTGCGAGTGTGTGTATTTTGGATTTTCGATGAAAAGTCGTGCCACGTTCAAATTCATCATGTATGTGCTAAAAGCCATTTTTGGTTGTTGTCACTGTTCTGATAATTCTTTCTTTAAACTGATTTTTCTTCTCTCCTTCAACTTCTAGAAGTTCTGGATTGATTTATAACACACACCAAACAAACATACAGTGGAATACTTGAAGGTATTTGGCTTTGCATTTTTAACTTGATTTTGAAAAAAAGTTTTTTTACGAATAAAAAAAGTTTAGAATAAAATTACAGAAAATGTAAGATGGAAGAATTTTTAAAAAGCTGAAATGAAAGTTTGATCAATCAAATAATAACACCCAGAACATGAAGTATAAAATGTTGTGAAATTAAAAAGAAGTGCTTGCTACCTCTTTCAAAAGCCGATAAAAAGATTCATTATGTTTATTCATAAAGTAACAATTATGCACTGTCATTCTTTACTTAGGCAGCCCCATTCATATAAGAAACCATCACTCAAAACTGTCAACACAGGTTTCTTCGTTTTTCAAGTTGGTCTGGCTGACTATGTGTGTTTCATGCATACAGGCCACACCAATGGAGTTAGAGGACTGAAATTTAAACATTTGCTCTTTATCATCTCAAGAAAAAACTTCTTTTTTTTTTTTTATTCACCCCCTTAATAGGTTTCTGGAAGGGGTTTCAATTTGCAATGTAAGACTATGCTAAATTGATCACTGATTTGTGTCCAGATACATTTATGTTTGTTTTTTGAAAATCCAGACTTTTCAAGTGATCACTGCTCAGCTGAAAATGAGAGAAGTAACTTATCCATTAATCACTCCTTTTTACCAATTATTTAATTGATCACCCCCAACATTGCATGCTGTCAAAAGATGTTGATTATGTTGATTTCATTTTTTTTTTTTTCAAATAGTGCTCCATATCAGATCTGAACTTGACATATTCTCTGTCCACAGAACTTGATAACCAGATTATCATCATATCCTGTCACCCCAATGATGTATCTAGAGGAGAGCTGTTGATTCTCTGAGTGTTTCTTCCCACAGATGGGGTGCATATTTTAGCTATTGATCTTCAAATAGGATTATCATAGACACCATGAAAGGTTGGTAACTAGATATATTTGAATACTGAAACTAAGTTGATCTAATAACAGAGGAAATACATAGAAGATGAAAGTGTTCGAATGGGAAAAGAGTATATCATCTTTATATTTTCCAAGATGCTCTTCATTTTTTACTCAGTATTGTGTTCATTTTGAAATGGGGAAGGGATGACACTGAACATAAAAAAAATGGTCAAGCTTTTCACTTAAAGAAATAGGGGATCACAAATACAGCAAATGATAGCTGAGTCAATTTCAAATTTTTTTATGAAAAAGAAATTACTTAGATGAAGCATTCAATCATTTGGTCAAGGCTTGGAAGTGACAGTTTACAAATAGTCCTGTTTCACATAAAAATATTGGTAATGTTACTACAAATGTTGTTTTACTTGCTGTATCCTATGATAGGATTAGTTATTTTATTATTTTATTATCCAAATATTGATATACGATTAATAAGATGGCCAGAGTAGGAATATAAACAAACATTGGCCATGGTGGCAGCCATTTGCATTGCTTATTGTATGCATTAGGGGAAAACATGCTTGAATTAAAAAAAAATTGCGTTTCATGTTCAGAATCTATTACTGATAATTTAAAAATCCAAACTCAAACATTATACAAAGTATGTGATAAGCCAATGTTATTTGTGAAAAAAAATGGGTTTGAGCATTACAAAAATACATATGGTAAGTAAAAAATGATCTCAATTTTTTTGACTTTGTGAATCTTGATGGGTAATCTTCCACCAGGGTGTCTCTAATCCAAACAGCCAAATTCTCCTCCTCCAGATGCTAATTTTACAAATATATTGATTTGTTCACATTCAAAAGGAAATCTGACTTCATTAGATATTTTGAAGTAAAGCATGAATCTTTGATGTGTCAATTAATTCTATTAGAAATTGAATAACCAACCCTATAGATCCCAGAGATGAGAAGATTCTTTCACATAGCAATCTCTAAATCATTATTAGAGAATATTATTCAAATTAAAATATCTTTGTTGTTTTGCTTCCGTTATAAATTTTTTCTGCTCTGTTTGAGTATTACAGAACTGCCGTCTTATCTGCCTAACCAAAAGCTGCCAACCAAATTTGAGTGCTGAATAAAAGATGCAGAAACTCACTATTTGAGCCTTGTGCTAGACAGGGCTGGCCTAGGTACAAACAAAACAAGCACTTGTTGCCCAAGGCGTCAAGTGCTTGGAGGCGCCTGTCATGTGTCTCAGACAGAAAGACATTCCAAATACAAACAGGGAAATGAATAAATCAAACAAAATGAAAACACTTGAAATAAAAAAATTCCTGATGTCAACTGGAATTTTTAAATTTCTAGAAAATCAGAAGGTAATATTCTACATTAAAATGAACTCAAGTTTAGTTTAATCGGGGCACCAGGAATCCGAGGGCTTGCTCTGTCTGAGCCTTGTTCTAGACCAAGCTAAGCATAATAGATAGCTTAGCCTTGTATCCTTAGGGATCACTATACCCATTCTGTCTTTATTCACTCAACAAGTGAAAGACAATGAAAGAGAACGATATTTTTGATAAGAATGCTGAAAATCATTATATATCGATTTCTGGCAGATTTTCTGAGTCATTATTTCTTCAGTGTAACAAGGTTAAATCATATCAAGAAAAACATTCAAATCAAGAAGAAAATTTTTCTCGATTTTTCTATGATGTTCAAGGGTGGCCATTTTGAAATTCAAGTCGTGGTGAATGGATTTTACCTAAAATAAATCCCTTCTTCCATTTTTTCCCACCCTCCTACAAATTTCATTGAAATTCATCAAGAACTTTTGGAGAATGTATGTGGACAGGAGGAGAAAATACAGATATGTATGAAATAAACGCAAGGATATCAAAAACAAATTCATAGATCCAACCCCAAACTTAATCATTTCTTCTGAATGATGAAGCTTATCTATCCACAAAATTTTGTTGAAACCCATTAAGAACTTTCAGAGATATTGTGTGGATAGAGAGGAGTGAATACAAAAATTTTTGAATAAAAACAAAAAAGAAAGAAATGTTTCATATCTGTGCCTCGCTATCTACACAATATTTTTTCCATTTCAAAATTTTGTACATTTCTGTATTCATTCACCTCTGACCACGCAGTATCTCCAAATGTTCTCAATGAATTTCAATGGAAAGATTTTTTTATTCTTCAAATTTTTCTAACCTCCACTGTAAGGAAGAATTGATCAAAATTTTGGATGGATCCAGGAATTTGTTTCTGATTGGGAGATATTTTGACACCTTCTGTATATCTCCGTGTGTCCAATGAATGTCAATGAAATTTTATGGAAAGGTAGGCCATGTAGTAAGGAAGAATTGTTTAAATTTAGAGAGATATTTTTGCATTCTTTTTCATATATTAATCCATCCACTCCTCCCGTTTCCATGATATTATCATAAGTTCTTAATAAATTTCTTCAAATTTTGTTGAATGCCGAAACATATATCAAGAAAGATGTGGATAAATTTTGGGGCAAATTCAGGAATTTGTTTTTGATTGAAAGACATTTTTTCCATTTCTTTTTTTCATAAATTTCTGTATTTTCTCCTATCTGTCAACACGATAACTCTAAAAACTTTCAATGATTGTTTATGGAATTTTATAGAAAGGTGGGTAACAGTATGAGGAAGAAGTATTCAAATTTTGAAGTGTATCTAGGGATTCGCTTTTGATTGACAAATATTTTTGCACTCTTTTTGGAAAATTTGGTATTCAGATCTATCTGTCTACACAATATCTCCAATGATTCTCAATGAATTTTTGTGACATTCTTTGGCAGTATGGGTAATAAACTACAGAAGAAGTGGATAAATTCGGGGACGGATTCATACGCAAGGACTTAGTCATAATTGGAACAAATGTAGATTCGCAATCATCCATTTTGAATTTCAAAATGGCTGACCTTAAACATCATAGAAAAACTGGCAACAATTTTCTCCTTAATCTGATAGATATGATTCAACCTTGTCACCAAGATCCCCCTCCCCTCAAAATATTATCATCTACCTTCTGATAAACTATAGGCTCCCTATCATTGAAACTGTCAAGCAAAACTGTCAACATTGGTTTCTTCAGTATTTTCAAGTGATTCCACCTGGCTTGCAGGTTACATATCACATGTACAGGCCGCACTAATGAAGTTAGATAGCATAAATTTTCAACATTCACTACTTGAGTAGGTTTTTAGTGTGTGTGTGTGTGAGGTAATTCAATATGTAAATTTATGCTAAATTGATCCCTTAGTTTGTGCCTGGTACCATTCATGCCTTTTTTTTTTTTAATTCAGACATTTTAGTAATTATTGCCCAACAAAATGTGACAGGAATGACTTATTCATTGATCACCCCTTTTTTCGATTTTTCAATTGATCACTCTAAACATGGCATGCTGCAAAAAGAGTTCCTATTTCTGATTAGCCAGACCTGTTTACTTTAATAATCAAATGTTAAGTCCAAAAAAATGGTAATTATTCATCAAAGCTCCTCGTGTTCATCCGTTCATGGCTAATATAAGAAGAAAATTCTTGTTGTTCAAGGGGGAACTTGAGTTTGTAATGTGCCACAGGTAGAGGCTTTCAACTGCCCTCTTATTCTACTTAAGATGCGCCTGAAAGGATCTACTTACAACAAGCGCAGTCTTTATTGTATTTCCAATAAAAATACAAACTGAACCCATTCTTCTATACTCAAGGAGATGATTATCAGTTTGAGTTGTATTTACAATGAGGCAGTAAAGTTCTCTTTCTTTTAAGTACTCTAATGATCGTATTTTAGTGATAGATGTTTTGTTTTATGGTTTGAAGATCTTTCTTACTTTGGTATTTTTATTCTTCATCCTTTTTGTTATTGTAAGCAGCCAATCGTCTGAGTAAGTTCAATGCCACACGAATAGACTTGAGTGCTTTTTTTAGTAAAGAGTTACAATCTGTAAACTCCGGACTTGTCAAAACAGAGAGATTTTCGCAAGGTGTATGAAAAGGGATGGTGTGGGTGGCTGAGCAGTTCAAGACACGGAGAATGGGATCGGCTAACTGAGTTCAAACTGATTGAGATAGATTGTACCCACTTCACACTAATGCCCTTGAGAAAGGCATGTATCCATCGCCTCTTCCCCACTTGGAGATGGGAAGTTTATATCCCTTTGACAGGCCTGCTGGGAGTGGATTGTTGTTGCCAGCTCATGTAAAATAAGAGAGTAATGCGATTGCCGCCTACATCCTCCAAAGATAAATTGGAGATTTTTATTTAAAGTATAAAATAAAAAAACTCTGGAAAAATCAGACAACAAATGATCTTATTAATATTTTATAGTCAAATCATTATTATCAATTTTTTTTCTACTATTTATCTTCATCTTAATTGTTGTTGCTTATTATTGCAACAAAACTCAGGCTGGGTAATTTTCAGCAGTGAGTATAAATATTAGTAGCATGGATTAGAATAAAGAATAAGTTTCAGGTGAGAATTGGACTCATGGCCTTTTATACCAGAGCATGCTTGCTTAACGCACAACCTTTTTATGTACTAAACTACAATAACTTAAAAACAAAGGTTGGTCCAAATCAAGTCCTTAAACTCACTTCCTATCAACAATACCCTATAAGCCGTGTTTGTTGGTAACTGGTACTACAGTTCAATCCAATTTTAAGCAACAAAAATTAAGATGAAGGTAAATAGTTGCAAAAAATTGATATCAGTGATATTTAATCTAAAAAAAATTTCACCCTCCATTCTTATACCAAATGCTTTCTAGCTAACTGTTATGCACCGTCTTATTTCATTTCTTTGGTCTTCATTTAGCTTTATCACTCAACCCAGATAAATGTATTCATTATATATACACACTCACACACAATTCATTTCATATAGATGGATATATATGCACAAAATAATGTTCATGTATAAATTACTAAAAAGGAACAATTAACACAATGAGTTTTTTTGTTAACAAATATTATTTATCTAGAAACTGATCCCTATGACAATAAAATACCAAATGTTGGGATGCTGGTCTCTTACTCTCTATGCTACAATGTTATTTTATTTTTCTTCAGTTATTCACCAGCTGGTTACAGCTCTTTACTATGTTTTGTTATCAATTCATTTGCATTATTATTGCGCTGGGTTTTTGATGGGAATTTTATTAGTTTAAATGGAGAAACAACAAAATACCAAAGGGTGCAAAAATAAAGATAAAAAAGAAGCTTTCCAGTACATTCTCTCTTTATTCTAGTAAAAAGACACTCATAGTGAGAACTCTGTAAAACAATACTTGCTTCTGTAGCTGTGATGTTAACAGAAGTGAGGTGAGAAGCGGGCAGGAAGGGATGATGGCTCTAGGGTGCTGATATGAGGGGTCACGAAATATCCTCTGGCCGATAATGCTTGCAATTTAAAAATCATGCCCTCCCTTAGGATATTGTACAAGTGTGCCCTAGCACTGTCTGTGCCCCTAGGTGCTGAGAACCCTTGCTACTCCACTGGATGTTGACTACATCTGTTTTGTCAATTTGTTTGAGATCTTACTGTTGGGTACCAGAATCCCCTTTCTTGCTATGACTGTGCTTGCAGTTGGTAAATTCCACTAGCTGACTACGGCTCTCAATTTTTTTTATTTCCGTCTCTTTGGGACTCAAACTAGCTGTTATTGTTACAGCTGTCACTTTTTGTCTCCCCTTTTAGGGCTTAAACTGCAACAGTACTTCAGGCACTTGTTTCTCTCTAAACAGTAAGTTCAGCTAATGTGGCCATAATTGGTATACTTTCAAATAACCACATATATGAGTACCAGAACTCCCATTCCCCAAAGTGTTGCCAGTATAATTTTGCCAATCTCCTATCCTGCAGCCATGTTGCGAACTGAATCAAATTATCATCACCAACCTGGTTGAAAATGACAACCCTCTAAAATCAAGCCCTATATTCTGATGATTTACCACTTGACAATACTTGATGTTGAGATTTCTTCTTTGCTTTTACATGAAAAACAAATTCAGAAAAGTTGCAGGGAGTCACTTACGCTCAAGATATCTGTTAAACTTGTCAGCATTTTACAGGTTCCTCTGGTTATATTTGTAAACACTGTATCAGTTTGTTGGAAAGTAGAAGGGATTGGCTTTTGGCACTTCTGACACAAGTTGAGTAGCTCTCAACTGACAGAAAACTCACAGTTCTTATAATATTTCTTTTCACATTGTTTAGTTGAACATCTGTTCAAGTGACCTTTCTTACATTGTTGGTCACATAAACTGAACAAAAAAAATGGTAAATGTTTAGTTTAAAATCAGTTCGAACTTATTGTATTTGATGGTTTAAGACTTCCTTGCCCGAGTCTGACCAGAAATTGATGAGGGGTTTAAAAAGTGAAGAATCCAGCAAAATACTTTTTTGTTGTGATATTTTCTTCTGAAATAAGGGGTGGAGGGCTCGTATACCATAAAATATGGTAGAAGCAATGTGACATAAACAAAACAGTGAATGTATTCTTATAAAACACTGTGTAATAATTGGAAAAGTTGTAGCTTAAAAGATGAAGATATCAAAATGAAAGAAGACTATTCTGACAAAAACTTCATCAAAATAATTCACCATAATATGTATATATATATATATATATATATATATATATATATATATATATATATATATATATATATATATATATATGCATGTATTAGTGGATATCCATTGAAAAAATTGATAGATATATTTGAATTTGAATGAAATTATTTTCTAAGATAAAATGATAGCAAATTTATTTCAGTTTAAAAGTTCATACTTTCCAATGATGGGGAGGAAGTACTCTCCTTGGCAAAATTTTCCCCGTAGAATAGGGGAAGCAAGTGTTATGGAAAAGAAACTACAAAAATCACAATGTTCTTCATATACGTATAGTAAAAGCATGAATTGGTATCAGACCATTTATACTGGGAGAGCCAATGAAGATTGAACCCACTTACAATGGCAAGCAAGATTAGCCCGCTTGTGACCTGATATCTGTCCTGATCAGGATATACTTGGATTGAAATGGTTTTTTTTTGGGGGGGGGTTAGAGAAAAGTACTGAATTTTTTTACCAGAAAGAGTCTATAGTGAGAGCCAGTGGGTAGGAAGTATTTTTTCAGCATAGTTTCGAACCGATTCTACCCCATTCAGTCACTTTGCAGCCAAACAATTAAATTCTTTGAGGTAAATTAGTATTTGGTGTTTATAAAGAAGCACCCATATAGTGCACCTATAAAATGTTTTTATTGAAGATTCTGGTGAGATGTTATCGTGATCGTTAATTCTCTTGTGAGTCAGCCAGATCTTCAAGTAACAGCTGAAGTGTGAAATTTGGTCGTATTGAAATACAGCAAGGCAATGCAAAAAATAGGTGATATTAAAACTCGATTTATTTTCATTTTTTTTTAAGCTGCCCAATCGAAATGCAAAACAACAAAGCAAATTACTATTTGCAACCTTTACCCTTTGCTCTCTCTTCCTTTCGGTAGGAGTTGCTCTATTGTAAGCTTTTGCAATCATAACGATGACCTTTCCACACCCTGGACAATCCTTAATTGTCTATTGCCCCACCCAAAATTAAAAACTTTTCCTTGCCTCTTCTCAGCCAATCAGTGCATAGTTTGGTTACCTATTTGCTACACTGGTGACCCGCATTCATGGGAAGAGCGGGGGGGGGGTCCAAAAAATTCAATCTATTTGTGTTTTGTTCTATCACCACAGAGGACCTTATCTCTTCTACTCAACCCTATCATATTGTCACAGGTTAATCTGGGCAGCAAAAGATGATAGGGTAGGTGGTGCTGTCTGGATCATGTGGATGTGAGCAGGATCAATTCTGGATTGAAATAGCTTTTTTTATCCATATATATGGAGGTGAATAGAATTATTGAGTTAACTGGGGGAGAAAAAGATGATAGGATAGGTGGTGCTGATATCTAAGATCATTGCAGGATAGCAAAGGTCTATTTTGTTTTGTTTTTCAACAGACTAGCTTGGAAAAATCAATTTTTTCTCACTTGTCAGTAAAGAGTTGTGCAGCCCTAAAAAACATTTTCAGACAAAAATTCCAAATAAGTAACTAGGCACATGGACAATCTCTCAAGATTCCTGGTACTTCCGCTGAGCTAGCTCTATATTGAGCATTCTAGGATTGAATCCCCGAACAATCTTTTCATCCTGGGAGAAGCACAAATGATGTGTTTCCAGAAGCTCTGTCAAACTAAGGGACAACATCAATTTTTCTATTTTGTGCAACAGAGAATTCTTTCTGCAACAGCTACTTTTTCATGTGTAAATAGTTGTGTATTCCATTTCAAAAACCAAACGATCCCAATAATCCTAAAAAGAAGAGTTTACAACCAATGCATTCTCCCGATGGTCACTTATGGAGCTGAAACATGGAACCTAGCCAAGGGACAGACCTGCAAACTGAGAAGCATACAACATGCACATGAGAGAATCATGCTCAACCTCACATGGAGAAATTACAAGACAGCACAGTATATCAGAAAGCAGTGGAAGTCCGAGACATCATAGAAACTATTAAAAAACTCAAATGGCAATACGCAGGCCATATTGCAAGAATGGAAGACAACTGATGGACATCACGTCTCACAACACGGATCCCCAGAGATCACATGAGAAACCAAGGCCAACAGAATACAAGCTAGAGAGATGAACTGGACAAATTCAGAAAATACTGGCTCTGCGACGCCCATGATGGAGAATTGTGGAGAATCCTAGGGAAGGTCTATGTCCAATGATGGATGTTAAAAGACTGATGATAATGATGATGATGATGATGATGTTTCCATTTGTAGAGTTGTTTAAGAAGAAATATATTGAAGAACATATTTTCCTGTATTTTATTTGAAATTATTTTCCACTGGACAATATGAAGTATGTCTACAAGTATATACATGTATACATATACACACACACACATATATATATATATATATATATAAAATATACGTGTAGTTATTTATAAGTTTATGTGTGAGCTGATTTCTGAGTTAAAGATATAGTTACATTTCTAATATCTGTGGTAAATGCTCTGGGAAATCATCATAGCAGAAAGAGTGAAGTAATAAAGAAAGAAACGCAAGAGAGACCCATAAGCCAAAAGTGTTCAATTGAAAATGAAAAGAGAAAAAAATAAAAAAACATTTTGGACATTGACGTTGATCTGATCAAGTTAGAACTTCATTTGATCCTTTTTCAGCTGATATAAAGGCCTGAAAATTATATTTTGATTCAAAAGGGTCCATTACACTTATAATGGCCATAAAATAATGTCTCCGACAATTTTTCCCCCCCTAATATCCTTATTATAATATATTCACATATAAGCTAATTTTGTAAAATATAACATAAAAATATCATGCCTAATGACCATCATACCGTAGCCTACTTCCAATTCAATACTACCCATACAATATAACATTTGTACATAAGTTAATTTTATGAAATGAAATATATAAAAGTACTATGCCTGATGATGATTACACCACTCAGCACCTCTGACAACCATTTGATAAAGCATTTGTTTATATAAAGGATTCATTGAGAACTAGAGCAGGGGACGTTAGGAACAATTGATATTGGAATATTAGTTTTATATATATATATATATATATATATATATATATAAAAACATATATATATATATATAAGTATATATGTACATATGTATATATTTTCCAAATCAATAACAACTTAACCATTGTAAAAGATTTAAAAAGGCTGTTTCTTTTAGATGAGGTGAAATTTTATTTTAAAAATTTGTCAAACTTCATTTCTTACTATACAACATCTAATCAGCAAGAAGGAAATGAAATACTTTCAACGTTTGATAAGAAGATCATCAATAGTTAATTAGGCTTTTTTTGAGTTGTTTTTCTTTTTGACTCCTATATTCTCAAATTCATGCTTATCTGGGTGTTAGTACACAAAAAAAAATCTGCTAAACAAGTTTTCTTGTCCATAATTTAATCTGTCTCACTTTTCAAAGGACTTTTTCTAAAGTTTAAAACCAATTTCATAAATAATGTTCCCAACCATTAGTTTTCTTGGCAGAAAAGAAAATTGGTTCTTGAGCAGGAAAGTGAATTCCTTCATCTTGTTTCTCTCTTTTTGTATCGAATTGGTTGATGATTGTTTGAACAGACAATTTTTCAGATTATCTTATGTGTTTCGCGCATCACACAGCAATCTCACAATCATTCTTCTCTGTATCATTATTTATCATTCCACCATTTTTGGCACCACTTTTACAACAATTTTCAAAATATCAACGCCATTCCAATTTTCATTGGTGCTTTCTTACTGCCATATTTTGCACGTAAATCAATTTTTTTCATATGACAATCCAATGAGTTATTTTTTTTTTCAACTCATGGTATCCCTAAGCAAGGCCCTGGGGCTACTTTTCACCAAAGGGTTACTAGAAAGGGAGTTATTAATGCCACAAAATTCAAGATCAATAAAAAATGGTTTATTGCTGTTGAAAATTTAAAAGTTAGCAACACTAAAACATGACTTTTTGAAAATGAAAGCTAGAAAAGAAATAAGACTTAAAAATGACTTGTAAGAGATAAGTTAAAAAAAAAAGGCCTGGTTAGTCACTCAATAGAAACTGTCACAAAACCAATGTCTGTGTTGGGGATGGTCAATAAACAAATTATTTCTCTCACCTTTAGTTAGGCAGTGATAACATAAAAGTCTGAATCTCAAAAAAAAAAAAAAGAAAGATCAGACACAAATTGAGGAATCAATTTAGAAAGAACTTATCGTGCAAAAAAAACAAAAACCCATTTAGAAATATTGGGGATGGGAATTTTGGCAAAAAGAAAAATAAAATATTTTTCTCTGGAGAGAAGGAGTAAATGTCAAAATTTTTGGTTCCCTAGCTCTATTAGTGCAGCTAGTACATCCGCTTACGTACATAACCAACCAGATCAACTTGTAAGTAACTTATGTCGGTAGTTTTGGTTGACAGTTTCTCAAAGTTCAAAACGCTAATACATGTCATGTTTGAAATGGAAGAGATAATGAAAGAGATACTAAAATAACAAGAATAGAGTTGGAATGTCTTACAAGCAATAAAATGGTAAAAGTTAGAAGTATAAATGTTGTAAAGAATTAAAGAAATTTAATGTAGCAGGACGTTCTTCTGTTAATTTCCTGCCTGGAGGCATTTCTACAGATCTATGTATTGCAGTAGTTATCTGCTCCTGATAATCAAATGAATAAAATAGGTGGCACTTCAAACAAGTTAGTTTAGAGCTGTTACAATTACACCTCGTCTCCACCATTTATTTTGTTACTAAAGTAAAAACCTGAGGTCATTGGAGGTAATGTCTTGGCTATTAATATCGAGTGCCTAATCTTTGGCCTCTAGAATTTCTCATTAAGACATCCATTAGGGAAGAGATTATCAATTATTCATCATAGAAAGAAAGCTCTTTAAAAATTTACTCAGGAATTTTTTCTTTCATAAAAATAGATTTTCTAACTTTATTGTGAAGAATAATCTTAATACTCATGATGCACGAAAAAAAAAAACCTGCTCAAAAAGGGCCTTACTAAAAAAATAGATGTAAACATTTATGCTAATGTAATTAATATTCTAATTATTGCTATTATGCTTACTCCAATTATGCTTTGAGATGTTGGATGGTGGAATAATAAATGAAAAAGAAGTGGTACACCGGTGGTAAAAACTCTATGGTAACTCCTGCAGCCAAAAAGGGGGCGCCAGTCGTGATGTTTCATTATACCACTACAAAATTACCTTTGAGACCAAGAAAGTGGGATCATCCCAGAGCAAAAGACTTCCCACTTTGAAAACAAGCATGTGGAAAATATGATGAAAAATAAACTTAGCAGGGACCTGAATAAGAAAAATCTTCAGGATTATTATATACAGTAAGTAGCATTGTCTATATAAAATAAGTTGCTTCGCCTAGAAGATAAAATTGACCAAAGATCAATTAAGGTTTTTCACTGGATGCTTCACTGGTAGGACTAATGGATTGGCTGGCGTAATGAGACTAATAGAGTCATTGATTTACTAATTTGGGAGTTGGATTAACTTCGTTCTAACAAGAAGCTCTTGAGAGAAATCTTTTCCTTATTTTGAAAAAAAAGAAAGAAATGAAAAGTAACTGAACTAAGATGCTGCATTAGAAAATAATAGAAAGACAAATAAGTCTATAAAATTGAAAGCACTCAGAGAGTGCATACCTGTGTCAACAACATACACTAACTAAAAAGTGTATGAAAATCAGTTTATATATAACTGCCATGCAAGCGAAGTAACTGCGTAAGTTTTGTCTTTCTATATTTTGGACTATTGTCTTGGTACATGAAAAAAATATCTCCGAATCAAATGAGAAATTCGTTGATCCATGCCCAAATTTGAGCAATTCTAATAGCATACCCTTTTATGAAATGCTGTTAAAATTTGAGAACTTTTATGGATATTGTGTGGACAAATATGAGTGAATATATAATAATTGTTATCATGTGGGGTCTTTATAAATCATTATTTGGACCAATTTTCAAGCATTGTTATACCATTGAATCAATATGTCCTCAAGTTATTCTTTCCATGTCTCTGTCTATATCATGGAAACTCTTCAAGTACTGAGAACATTATGCATGCATAGCGATCATCACGAAATAAGCCAGCCATGTTTTTGCCTTACAAAGTTAGTACCCTTGGAATGTTGCAAAAACATCTCAAAGTTGACTTCATCTGAGTCATAGAAAGGTCAGCAGAGAATCCTTGCATGAATTCACTAAGTTTTTGTGTCAAAAATCTCATGTTTGGAACAGAGTGCAATGTGTTATAAGCTGCTAGGTGTATGAGCTAAGTAGACAGAAAAATCCCCTATTTTAAAAAGAGTGTACTGTTATGTGCTGCAAGGTGTAGAAGCTTAGTACCATAAGAGACTGAAAAATCTCAAAGAAATTATTTTTTTGAATATAAGAGATGCAGGAACTGAGTGAATATATCATTTTTTTGTCCTTGTTCGGAGGTTACTGTCATGGAATAGAAATTATGAGGTTTCTGGTTTCAAGCTAAGTGTTCTGCTCGTTTTTTATACAAAATGCAACCATAAGAAGAAAGTTTCTGAGTTAAAAAAGGAAAAAAAGCCTTTCAACAGTGCTGGTAAGTCTAGTATTTTACAGGGGTATGAAGAAATATTTAATTTACTCAGTGTCGAGTTTGATTTGTAAGGCAAAAAAAAAAATGTAAGTCAAAGAGACTAATCAATGAAATTAGCATTTTATTGTGATCTCCCTTGACAAATGTTACAGACAAAAATATAGACATGCAGGTGGCACATTATATAAGCAGATAAACTTATTTTAGATCACTTACTTTGGTGTCTGAATCCTATGACAAGACTTTTTTTTCATTTTGAGTATTTGGGCTAAGAGGTGTTGGATGATTTCATTATTTTTGTAAAAGGCATTTATTTTTCCAGCCTGCGGGTTATCAACATGAACATTACAAATTAAGAGATTGTTCTATGGTTAAGCCATATCTAAATGAACAGTGAAAGCCTTAAGTACAGTAATATAATGCTAAAAAAGAAATGCGAAAATGCAGGGCTGCTGGCTCCCAGGGGGTGGGCTTCAATCTGCGTCATATCCCCGAGAAAATTTTGGTAATGAACCAGTTCCAGAGATACTTTGAGGTCATACGAAATGAGTATTTGGATATACGTTGACTATTTTTTCATATCAAGAATTGTTCAAATAAAGAAATTTAATAGTATATAATTAGTAAGAGAATGCAATTCCTCCCACACATGAAAGTCAGGGAATACTGTTTCTGTATGTTCCCATAGCACTACTCCATGAAGTTAAGAAGTGGATGAGGTCATGATTTCATTATTTTTATAAAAAAAACAGTTTCTTTCAGCCTATAGGATATCAAGATAAGCATTACTTATCAAGAGATGGTTCTGTGGTTAATCCACTTAGCTAGAAATTTAAAAAAAAAAAACATTTTAGAATATACCACCAAGGAGTTTTGTATACATGTACATACTAGTTCCCACAACCTTTCAATTTATCCAGAAGTTAAATAAATCATTCCTTTGGCTCTTCACACAAATATTTTACATCTTCAAGAAGAAATTATGTATAAAAAGGAAATGCTATGAATCTGGAACATGGTTATCCACTAGGCAGCATAAACATATCAGGCCTTCTCATTTTGAGATGGGGGGGGGATATAAATTTTGCCCCCCCCCCCCTGGAATTATACGCTTTTGCCCATCACCACTAGAAAAATGGTGGAGGATGCCTAAGCTCAAAAATATTATTGGATCATCAGACTTTTCAGAAAATCTCCCAGAAAATATTATTTGTCCGAATGCCATTTAGACACCACAGAACAATAACTACTAAAAAATATCATGAAAATAAATCCATACCAAAACCTTACATTATCTGAGTGCAAACACTGAGACTAATTCAGTCAACCAGATACAGTACACTTCCTTTTTCTGATACGAATCTTTGCAGTGCCTCTAATTTTGACTAGTAATATTATCCACAGCTAATTTGCTTAATTCTTTTGCACAGTCCCAAACCGAACTGAGTTTCCAAATTTATTCTGCATTTGAATAATCTTATCAACAGAGCTAACCAAATTTGTTTTAGATCTATGAAGCAGACTTTCAAAAATAGATGTCTGGCTTCCCAACAACATAAGTCAGCTTTGATGTGAACCAATTGAAACTTGCTCATTTCTCAAGTTTTCTCTATAAAACACAAAAACTTTATATAGAAATTTGGAAAATCAAAATCATCTAAATCTTTGGTTCTCAAATTTTTTTCAGACTATCAACCCTTTCTAGGGCAATATTTTCATCAGTGCACCCCGTAAAATCTGTTATAAACAATACATTGGAAAATAATTTTTTTTTTTCTCAAGGATTTATCTCATAACAAAAAATATAATTATACAAAAGTATCTACAGGAAGTAGATCAATTTATATGTACATAAGTTATGTGAAGGATAGGCCTGATATAATGAGATTAATTTGATTAATTCTCTGAATTAGAGAAAAAGTAAATTCATTGAACTCTAGACAACTGTAAAATCAACTTTTCAGACATATAACTACATGTCCAGGAATTGTTTTTTTTTTCCCCTTTGCCCCACCTCATCAACCTGTGTCTCCCCAACCTTTGCCCCTTTGCCTTCTAATGGCCCCCTTGAGGTCTTCCAGTGCCCCAAAGAAATAACTATTCTAAATCAATTGATATTAGCTTCGAGTTTAAGCTTTGCAATTTCATTTTGTTGTTTTCTTTGTGCCAATTTATCCCGATCATCATACTTGGGACAAATATATTTGGCACCTGAAAAATTAACGAACAAATATGTTACGCTTAGAACTTAACAACTATGAAAATAGACGTTGCACAGAAACAAAGAATACATGAAAATGTCCAGAAACAAAGTCTGAAAATTCAAATCTTTATTCTTTTAAAATTTATTGTTCGAAAAAAAAAATTAGGGTAAAACAATTATGCAAAATTGAAATGAATATTTTTTTCTTGCTTGAAATATGGAAATAATTTCCTTTATTCAAATGCATGAAAGTTTTAAACTTGGAACGTAAAAAATTTAAACTTCATTCTAAGAAAATTATGAATGCTTAAAAACTCTTACATACAAAAATAACACAGTAGAATAAATTGCCAAAACTTAAAGCATCTTTTCATTCAAAGTAAAATCAGGTCTGGTTAGTCACTCGAGTGAAACCATCATGTGACCAATGGCAGCATGCCGTGTTGGGGTGATCAATAAAATATTGGCTGGTAATAATTAAGAAAGTCAAAAGTTAAAAAAAACAAGCTTAAATGCTGCTGGGCACAAATGAAGGGATCAATTTAGCATAAAATTACATTGTAAATCGAATCCCCAACTAAAACCCTATTTAGGGGGTGATTTGAAAAAACAACAAAAATGTTTTTTTCCGGACATAAGGGATAAATATTGAAATTTTCAGCCCTCTAGCTCCATTAGCACAGCCTGTACGTCCAATGCATATATACATAGCCAGCCAGCCAAACTTGAAAACCGAAGAAACCTTTGTTGACAGTTAGTGGTAATTTTGGTTGACTGTTTCTAACATCACTAACCTTAAATAACAATGCGCTCAATTTGAACTGTAAACAATGGCTTCTCAAACAGTTCATTCGTGACCTCTTCTGATGAGACAAAAATTTTTCAACCACTCACTCACTGTCATAATAGTAATAAGTAAAAGATTATATATAATAAGTCTTCACCCATAATCTAACAGTAGCTAAACAGAGAAAAAAATAGCTATCACAAAAATTACAATGTATTTATAATTTACATTCAGTTTCACAGATTTATTACTAAAAAAATTACTTTTTAAAAATAAATTACTGAAACGAAACAAAACTAAAATCATCTTTATTTTGAATTTCTGAATAACATCAAGCCATTTTATTATATGCACCAGGAAAATTCCATTTTTGTATTGAGTAGAGACGAAACAACTTGACATGTATTATAACATAATTTTTTCTTCAAAAAAAGATTTTCAAATATTCCTGCAACCCCCAATAATTTTTATGCAACCCCTGGAAGCGTCATCACCTCTACTTCAAGAATCCCAACTTCAAATGATATTGGGTTGAGGAAACTTCGCACTTATAAATATCAAGTAAAAAAAAATGTAATGGTTCTTCATTCCCAACTCAAATAAACTCATGGAAACCTCGTCATCACAGTCAATAACTGAACAAATGTAGCATCATAATTTGAAGTCATGTTTGATATACTACATCAAAGAATAAATATGATCAGAATGAATTCTATTTAAGACATCAGTGGCATTTTCCACAGAAACACATCAGAAATAGAGTAAAAAAAAACATCTAGAAATATCTAGATTTTGGAGAATCTACATGTTACAGATAATCCCCGTCAACTTAGGACAGAAAAAAGCATTTTTCCCCAAAATAGATATTTTAGAATCGGTCTGGTGGAGTATTAATGCCAGTTCTTAAAAACAGTAGCACTGCGGCACACAAACAAACACAGATATATAAAAAAGGAGAGAACCCTTTACCATCTTCGATGGTTATGGTTGTTGTACAGTGAAGTTTTATAAATGAATTCAAAATTTTCATCTATTTCATTCTTAGCTGGGTCTCAAAAAACGTTTTAGGTTCCTTTTTCTATCTAAAAGTAGAGCATTCGCATAAAACCGTTCTGTAAGCTGAAACGACGTAAAGCAAAGATTCAATTACCATTAATTTATATAAGAACAATTAAGACCATTCCCAGAACCCCCAAACAGTAATAATGGTATGTTAGACTGGATCATAGGAGGTTGAGTGGGCGCTTATCAAATATAAGGGACTTGGGTGTAGGGGACAGAAGAAGAGGTTCCACAATATCTCTATAACGGCTTGCTGCAAAACAGATGCTAAATACTATTTTTCACTTTTCGCCTTTTTCTGTGAAAAAAAGATGGAGATATTTATACTTGGTAAATAGCTATAGCCTGCTTGCTGGGCTAGATGCATATTTCCCGCAGGCATCAGTGGTTAGTATTTAAGTCAGATATTTTGAATAATGATTCTCAAGACAGGCTGACCCTATCCACTTTTGGCCGAGGCTCAGTAAATATC
Source organism: Thysanoteuthis rhombus (assembly GCA_963457665.1). Classification (NCBI taxonomy): domain Eukaryota; kingdom Metazoa; phylum Mollusca; class Cephalopoda; order Oegopsida; family Thysanoteuthidae; genus Thysanoteuthis; species Thysanoteuthis major. Next base: position 76,541,752 of record OY735199.1, read on the forward strand.
AATACTTTTGATCTTGTGTAAAACAAACTCCAAACGGCTAGAAGTGGACAGTTAGTATTAGAGAAGCCACCAATTTTTATTCTTTTATTAACCATTTCAAGACTCCTGAGACATATATATTCCCAGGTTTCTATAACTGCTGGTATATATATATATATATATATATATATTTATCCTGTAGATCTCTATCAGAAGTCTACAGGGACATCTTAATTCAGGCATTAAGAACCTTAATATCTCTTTCAGAAGTTTGCAAGGAAATTTTAAATCAGGCATTAAGCATCCTAATGTCTTTAAATGGTTAAATAAGATAGAGATAATTTTTGATAACGTTGATTCTCAAACAAGCTGCGACAATAAAAGATTTTATTTTTGTATAAATCTAAGTTAGAAATTGGGGCTTCGTGCATGTCTCTCTCATTCAAAACTATTTGTATTCTTTACTGACAGAGCTCATAAGAACTAAGAATAGAATACAAAAGTTACGGTAATCATTTTAAGCCAGAGTAGAAGTGCAAGTAAGAGTGAAGTTTGACCCTGCCTAAGCCAGGCTTTTCCTACATATTTATTATATTATATTATAAATATGTAGGAAAAGCCTGGCTTAGGCAGGGTCAAACTTCACTCTTACTTGCACTTCTACTCTGGCTTAAAATGATTACCGTAACTTTTGTATTCTATATATAATAAATCAATGTACATATAAGATTTGTCAGTTTAGCTCAGTTGGTAAAAGTGCTATCTACCAATCACTTTGTCATGATTTCAAATCACGGTTGGGAAAGGTCAATTTTATGTATAAGCTTTGTTTAAAGCAGTCTTTTCCAACCTTTCTATGCCAAGCACCCACTTACAAGACTTTTGTGGAGGGTATAATTTCTATACTGAACATTTATATTTGAAATACAGTGAACAACTCTACGGACATTTTAAAGATGGCTAAAACTGTGTGAATTTAATTTCAAAGCAACTGTATATGCTCCAAAAACTCGTACAAAGGCTCCAAAATATGATATATTAAGTACATTTATCATACATTGAGATAGTGATGAAATTGAAAGCTGCTGGCAATCTTTGTGATGGTGCATTGTTAATCATAATAACAAAAAAAGATTGTGCATTCAAAAATTAAAGAATGCTGTTTTGTGATGAATACAGATCTATCACCCACTTTGAAGCTGAAATAGTCGACCAGAGGGTGGAATCGACCAGGTTGGCGATCATCGGTTCAAAGTAATGTGATAGACTAATGATAAAGAGTTTGCTCCCCTGAATTAGATGAGGATTAGTAATTATTCCTCGTGTTGTTATGGGGGAAAACAAGGTCAACTCTGGCTTAGACTGGAGTTGGACAAAATTCATCTTCTGATAATGTCCGCTAATGACGCTGAAGTCTTAAGAATGGAACCTGAATAACTTGAGTTATCATAGTTTTATAGATTTCAAGATTGGCAGATATGAGTCAATTATGGTAAATTCTTCGACAAAGGAGGACACAGGAATTATCTGTCAGAAACTATTGGCTACATCATACAAAAAGATTTTTCACAATGGATTTTCATTTTTCCTATTGAGAGAGGCAGCACAGATTATATTTATTGAATATAAATCACTTTCACATTGCATAGGTGTAGTTGAACAGAGAGCAGAATTTGATTGATTTTGCTCAATAGAAACGGTCACATGACCAACGTCTTTTGGCAGCATACAATATTTGGGATGATCAATTAAAAAGTTTGAATAAGTGAGAATCAAAGAATAAGTTACTTCTCTTACTTTTTATTGGGTAGGGATCTTTAGAAAAGTCTGCATTTTCAAAAATCGAACGTGAATGTTGCTGGGCACAAACTGAGGGATCAGTTTGCTCCATTGGTACAGCCTGTGATATATATATTCATAGCCAGCCTGCCATTCATCCAGACCAACTTGAAAACTGTAAAAACTTATGTTGACAGTTTTGGTTGACGGTTTCCAATAATATTTTACTCCGAATGGTGCTGAATTTTAGTTTGCCCGGAGCACCAGGAACCCTAGGTTCAGCCGTGCCTGTGTAGTGCCAGTCACTGTAGACCAAAATCCCACTCCTTTTATCTGTGCCAGTAAACAACTTGAGAATTTCCCACCTCAGAACTGCCTGTCATTCCTTGCAGCAGATTTCTGTAGACTCAATATAAATCTGTGCTTTCTAAAAGTTACTTGCTTATGACATTTTCTCAGATCACCTGAAGGGGAAGAAACAACCATATTTTACTGAAGACACATGTACAAATATAATGCATTTTCATTACAGTGGGTGATACTTAGGGAAAGGAAAGAATTCCTTGTATAAGATGGTGAGATTTTTTTCCACTGTGACTGTATTCCGAGGAAATAACGTTATATATATTCTTTTAAAATCAATCTAGCTTTTAAATGCTCATATTTGTAGATACAGACTGTTATATTGATAGATAACTATGTATATGTGTGTGTATGAATGTTGATTAATTGAAAAAGGTTTTTAAATTAAAAAAATATTAATAATTCCATTATATTTGTTTAATTGCTATCAACAAAGAATCATGCTCTAATTCATATGTTGCTTATGCTGTTTCAACAATTTATGATATACAACAATAATTTCATGTACAATGAAACACTAGGATTGAAGAGTATTCTGATTATTGGTAAGTGGAAATAATTAAATCACTAAACACAGTTGTGTTGAGCTATGGGGACGCATGGAATATTTTAACCGACAGGGAAGGGCATTAGTCACCCAATAGAAACTGTTGCAGGATGTCTTTTGGCAGCATGCAGTGTTGGGTATTATTATTTAATTTTTCTTTAATAGAGGCAATCAATGAATTCCTCTCTTGCATTTTGTTGGGCAGTGGTCTGAATTTTCAAAAAGCAAGCATGAATGTTGCTGAAAGAACAAACTATGGGATCAATTTAGCGTAGATTTACATAGCTAATTGACCCCCAACTAAAAACCTATGAGGGCATACTTAAAAAAAAAATTGTTCTAGGCATGAGAAGAAGTAAATGTTTAAATTTTCAGCCCGTTAGCTGCATTCGTACAGCCTCTATGTGTGATACATGCATAGCCAGCCAGACCAGCTTAAAAACTCCAGAAACCTATTGAACACTTTTTGTTGCTGGTTTCCAATATGCATCCCATAGGGACCTAAAACATCTCTGAAGTGGAATTTCAGAGATTTTCTTGGGAGTTGTTTGGTGCTTAAATAATGCCCCTACCCTTCTGAGAGTAGGTAGCCTTGTGTGTCCCCTATTCTTTTTAAGGTCTACACCACTGACTCGAAACATATTATAAATTCGAGGATAATTATGAGATGATTTCTAAATGGAAGGGTACTTTTGTCAAAAAAGTAATATATTTTGTCCTTTATACTCACTTCACAATAGTTTTGTTGATACTAAGTGTGGGTTGATGGTTAAAAGATTCAGAAAATGATTTGTGATTATATATATCAAAGTAGACATATACACATACATTACAGTTCAACTTTCATCCCCCCAATGCTCTCAACAGCAGTTAGTCTCATCCAGCAAATATTTAGTTGTCATTATTTTAAAATAATTACTTACACATAATTCTTTAAGTTGAATCTAATGATATAAATAACATTGGCCACAATATCTTTGCATGAATAATATGAAATGTGTGTTTGTGTATAGATATGAAGAATATATATATGTTTGTATGTATACATAGATGAGTCATGATAGTGTTCACAGGAATATGTATGTATACATATATATATATGTATGCATACATAGCCATACCTAATCATGTGTATACATACGCATATATACATACAAATTTTTGTGTAAGTGTGGTTTCTGCTCATTACATATGTATATATACATATATATATATACACACACATATTTATACATTATACATGTGTGTATATATATATATATATATATATATATATATATGTACACACACATATTTATACATTATGCATGTATATATACACACACATATATATATATATACGCATATATTCACAAGTATTTGTACATTGAATGTTTGTATTGATAAATGCACACAACAAATATATGTGCAAGCATTTATGGAGGCTATATATATATATATATATATATATGTAAGCAGACATGTACTCCTATATTAGAATCCATATGCCTGTATGTGAGTAGCCGACATAAATAGAAGCCTGTGAAAAAGATCGAGATGGTGGAGCAGTAAGGAGAAAAGGAATGAAATGAGGAGAATTATTGGGGGTAGAGATCATACATGTGTGTCTCGCACAAAAATATGTTTATGGTCCATTCTATGATCGTCTGATAAAAACAAGGCAATAACCTCAAGATTTAGAATGGAAGAAAACCATTTTCGATGAATTATTTGCCTCTGGGCCATTTCATTGAATGAATAAATCACATCAGATTAACTGGTTTTGTATGAACGAATCTTCAGTGCTGAAAATTGTGATGGTTAAAATTTTGCATTTCTTGAGCCAAGTGTTAATGGAAACATTACTTTCTAAAGTGAAGATCATAATCCAAGATAAATTCATTAAATTATTTTTTACCTATCTAAATATAATTTTTATCAACAATATGAGATAGGTGTCCACTGCCAGTTTGGGGAGGCAAATCTTAATGAGCATAGTATGTAAGAGAAAAAACAGAGGTCAGATATATATAATCCATTAAAAAACTCAAATAGCAATGGGAAGGCCATGTTGTAAGACTGTCAGACAGCAAATCTTGACACCACTATAAGAGATGACTGAATGAGGACATTCAACCCACTATCCTTGCACGTTAAGGGGGTTATTGTCAAATTATTCCGACCTTGCCCACCTCTATTCATGACACCCTCTCAAAAAAGGCTATTGGTACAATAGCCAAAACGCTGTGTAAAAAAAGAACAATCAAGATGAGGACAACAGTCTGAAAAGAACTACTTATAACCATGATTATTTTTGTTGAATAGGAATAAAGACAGAAGATGCAGAGTTTTATGCAAATAGCTATTTTTTATTCATTCCACTTTGGTTTTCTTCAAGCAAACACTCCCAAAACAAAAAAAGAAGTAAAGAAAATACTCAAAACAGATTTTTAAGAAAGGCCGAAGGCAGAAACAAACTGCGAAGTTGAGTTATTGACAGGTTGCCTCTTTTGTCAAATACGAAGTGTTGTAGTGCTGGGATTCAGGGAATAATCTTGGTTTTGAAATACTCTCCAGCATTTGGCAAAAAAAAAAAGGAGAAAAGAAAGAGCTTGGAAATTTTTATTCCCAATTTTACTTCAGTTTTTCATAAGGGAAAAAACACTTAATTTGTTTCAATACACATTAAGAATAGTTCAAGAAGACAAATTTCTCAATGGTTCTCTTTTCTAACATAGTACATCATTTACATTCGATGTATGGAGTGGTATAACGGTTACCGACTCAGGAAATAGAATTGGTGGACCGAGTATAAGTTTCGACTGAGGCTGTTTACATTCACTTTGCACTAATGCCCTTTGGAGATAAATACACCTCTCCCCCATCCAGCTATAGGTAAATTGCTAGGCAGTGGGATCCCTTTAGTGCAGTAAGACAGTCAATCTAAGAGACAGTTATTCTGAGAGGAAAAAAACTGCAGCTTAGTAATGGAAATAGCTTGTCCTAAGCCAAAGTGAAGGGATAGGGTTGAGCATAGGGTAAGAAATGCCACCCCATAAATATCTACTTGCTACTGCAGCAGAGTGGTTGCAGCTCTATAACCAGCAAAGGGAATCTACAGTAATAAGTAGTGCCCTTACGTTGGCCACCGCTTCAGACATTCTTACTAAAGCTCTACAGACAACATTACTTCCTACTTGGCCTGTTTGCAGTACGTGAAATAGACTGAGTGGTCATGAATACCCTGTCTACAAGAAAAGGCAAAGAAACAGCGTTTATACTAGCAAGATGATTATGATAGAGGTAAAGCAAAAGTCTACATTGTAAATATAGTAATACTGAGAGGAAAACAGGTCTGGTTAGTCACTCAATAGAGATTGTCACACGTGGGATCAACTTGAAAATCAAAGAAACCTATGTTGACAGTTTTTAACACACTGAGAAATTTGTTGTTAAAATGTAGTTTAAATAATACAATGGAATTGTTTAGATAAGAATGAAGTCGACATAGCAGTCACAAAATGAGAAAAGATTATTCCTCGAATAGCATTTGGTGTTCTTTCTAGAAGAGCAATTTAAACCCAAAACTTGAGCAAAGACTTTCAAGGAATAATCAAAAGAAAATGTAACTTATCCAATTGATAATTAATTTAAAGAAACTGAGATTGAACAAATGAAAAAGAAGAAATATAAAATGGTGGCGCTGAGGTTATGGAGATGATATAACAATGAGGATAATTACAAAAAAAAAATCATTCAGAGAGTTTTTTGGGCAATAGAACTCCATGTTGTGTTTGTTGTTCGCACAATGTTTGGGTCAATCAATTCTATGGACTTCATCATGTGTACTATCCAAATGTAAAAAGAGATTCTTTTTTCGATAATGCCAATTGACAGTAACAAACAATTTTCTTCCCTTCAATAGCAGCAACATTTTTAATGTAAGATACAGATGTTTTAGTCTAACTTCTTTATTAGGCCCTGACTTCTATACCTTGTTATTGTTGAGCAGCTAGAGCTAAATCTAGTTGAATTCCACACTGGTCTAAATTATACAATTAGCCGACATGCTAATGGCAACCACTTCTTTAAGTTTCCTCCCTCCCCAATGGCATTCCATGTCTATAATCTGGACTTCTTCCCGGAGAGCTAAATCTTTGACCTTCTCTTTGAATGTTCATAACCTTTCCCAAAATTATAAACATTAAAAAGGTCCTGTTTTTTTGGAAAAGAAGTTTCAAGTTTTGCATGATAAAATTTTTTTTATAATAATGTTTCTGACGGTGCAAATTGAAATATTGCTTGAAAGTGAGATGAATCATTGTCATTATTCAATGTGCTATTCAGACTCGTATTCTCATCGTAGCTATTTTTATCACTTTATTTTTGCCAATGACCTTTTTGACATTCTTCTTTATCTGAAATTCTGAGATGACTCACTGTCATTATTCCACAAATTATTCAGAGTAGCTTTTTCATCTTTGCTGTTTTTATCACTAAATTTTGATTAATGTCTTCTTTGGCCTTCCGCATCGTCTGAAATTCAGAGATGAGTGATTATCATTCTCCTCCTAAGAGTTATTTGTTTATTTACCTCTGCCAATGATGTTGGAAGAGGTATATGTATTCACGTATGTCTGTCTGTCCATCCACATGGAATCTCTGGAAGTTCTCAAAGAATTTCAATGAAAATTTCTTGAAGAGAGGACCACTGGCTACAGAAGAAGTGATTGATCTGGAATGGATTGAGGAATTTGGCTTCAATCAAGGGTTATTTTAATCATTCTGCAGGAAAAGAGGTAAAAATGAGCAAATGATAAAAAAATATAAATTTCAATTTCAAGAGAAGCAACTCAATATTTGTACATCCTAAATTCTCTCTGTATTTCAATGTTCAATTTGTATTTAGTTTTTATTTGTGTGCAGTGGCAGATGAACAATCTGGGTCATTTTGATTACTTATTTTTGTGCTTGATCTGTTCAAGAACTGTGATAATTTTGTTAAAAAAATTCACTCATTATAAAAAAAGTTGCACCTGGAGTTCTCCCTGATTAGAGGCCCCGAGGCTTAAGCTTCATAAGTTTCAATGTAGATCTGCCTCTGAATGTATAGCATTGGCAAAAGTATGCAATCCCTGTGTGCTTCCTTGTTCTTGTTTTCGTAACAATGATTCGGTAAATGAATCATTCATCAACTTTGAATTTTCTTTTTCAAAGATTTATCAAAGATTCCTACATCTATAAAACATTCAACTACATGTAGAATGACTTGTTAATTCTCCTTGTACATGCATAAAACACTGACTATGATGTAATATAAGTCTACACACAGTATTTAATTCTTTGTTTTAAAACCAAATCAGATAAATATATAGATATTTACTAAGCTTAGCTCAGTCTAGCACAAGCCCAAATAGGAGAAGTATTTAGGTTAGGAGACTTTGTTGCACCAATCTTCAAAGCAGGTCAGGCCTGTCCGCTGAGAAAATCTTTCTCGACTAAAGTTTCTCACCTGTTTGAGAAAATGCAAGTCGTTCTTATCATGGTTGACAATGATTGCAAGAGCTTTTTGCATCTACTACTGAGGCAAATGCTCTTTCAATACACCATTGATTATTGTGGCATGCCAGTGATAAGACCTTTGAGAATGGGACAAACCACAATAGCAGATAAATTGTTGTCATTCCAAAAATGATTAATTTGAAATGAATATGTAAATATTCAGCTAGAAATTGAGTTTCGTTGGCTGATTCTGTTTTCCTGTGGTGATAACTATAACCTGACAAACTCTACCAAATAAACATATATCTATACCTATATACATATATATATATATATATATATATATATCATATTTTCAGTCTGTAACATTTACGAAGGGAGATAACGATGAAATGATTATAATAGAATAGTCCTACTTATTTAGTTTTGGAAATGCTTAAAATCATCAGCAGCAGCTTTTCAGCAGAGACCTTTCCCAAGATTTGCTAGATCTCTCTTTTATTGACATTGCGGAGCCAATACTTTCTGAATTTGTCAAATTTGTCATGCCAACTTATATTCTGATGGCCTCAGTTTTGCCTGTGATAATTCTGGTTGAACATGAACAAGAAAATTCAGAACAACAATATTTTTTATATCCTTTGAGTGAAAAGCAATTGCTAATTTATCTAAATATTGCTCTCATTTTTTGACTGCATCAATGAACTAGTATATATATATATATATATATATATATTCAGAATATCTGATAAATATAATCCTGTTTCAATAGTAATCGTGGATTATCTTAGATTCCAAATTTTCTCAATTTTTCACCTTTGGAGTTACATTATACTTTTTGAACTGAATCATTTCAATAAAAAAAATTACATTGAACTTAAAAAAATTTGAAAAATATAATTACAGCCACCCACATATGAGAGGCACCTACCCCAGGATGTAATGACATGAAAATGTCAGAACAGAAAACAGAAAATAATGATAGTTAAAATCTCTCACATGATAATACATGTCATTGCCAAGCTATGTGGCTTTGACATTTTTCAAAGTAAAATGAACGGACCGTTTTTCTCAGGCTTTAAGACCTTTGTTAGGATTAACATTATACCTGGATACAAATGACCATTCATCCTAGCTGCAAAAAGAGAACATTCATCTTCTTCTTGTGACTCTTTTTTAGTTCATCGTTCAGCGTTTCAAACAAGAGTTCACAGGTTGAAAGTAGGCAGTTCAATTGAAGCGGGCCAAGAATTAGGAGGAAAAAGATTCCCTCTTTTACATTCAGAATATCTGATAAAGATTGGATACATTTCAAACGTCTTTGTTTAGGGAATGAAAACAGGATAATAAAGGGTTCAATATTTGAAAATCCAATTCAAATTCCATTTTGATTCCAATTTGTTGTGCTGACAAAATCATGTTAGTGTTCAGAATTCCTTTTAAAGAAGATGGCAGCAATTTTTTAATTTTGTCACTTTCAAAGTAAGGACATAGCAGTCTTTCAGGTTTCGACATGATGTTACTGGAGTTGAGGACATTTAGTGTTTTGAGTAGAATCACAAGCAAAATTCAAATGTATTTCTTCTGGACTTGGAAGATTATTATAAAAACCTCTTCCACTCCATCTTTGATGAAAAGTTCTATTTCTATTTGCCTTCACTGTTTATCAAGTTGATTCACAAATTGTATCATCATCAGCATTTTATTGTCTGTCATTGGGCCTAGACCTTGTCCAGGATTTGCAAGATATCTCTATCATGGGCATCATGGAGCCAATACCTTCAGAACTTGTCTGGTTTGTCTCTCCATCCTGTATACTGCTGGCCCCAGTTTCTTTTTATCATCCATCATTGAATATACACCTTTCCGAGGGTACGCCAGATCCCTCTATCATGGATGTTGCAGAGCCAATACTTTCTGAACTTATCATTTGTTTCTTTATCCTGTATATTGCTGGTTTCGGTTTCGCATGTGATCCGTGGGGATACATATTGTGAGTCGTGATGTCCATTGGTTATCTGCCATTCTTGCAAAATGACCAGCCCATTGCAATTTGTGTTTTCTGATAGATTCTATGATATCTTGGACTCCTATTTTCCTTAATATATTGTGCTGCCTCTTGATCCTCCATGTGAGATCCCATTGTCCTTGCAAGAAGAATATACATCCAATGCATCCTCCCTATGGTCACTTATGGAGCTAAAACATTCACAAATTATTTATACTTAAAATCAAGATTAGACTTGCGTGAATTATACATTTTCTTCCTATCATTAATGCATGCATCACTCTCTGACCACTAATGATAACCCAGTTTTACCTGGTTTTCAAAACACAATGGACAGAGTAAGAGGCAAAACGAACTAAAACAAATTGTTGGTGAAAGTCTTTTTGAATTCAAAGGTAAATCATCAAATTCAGCTCTAGGGTGATTTTCATTCATTGCAGCATGCTTTCATTAGCATTTTTGAATTATAAAGAGTGAGCTATAAAAAAAACTCTCTTAGGAAGCCAGAATGTAGCTTTTCTACATTCTAGTCATGCTCCAGATGTTCAGATTTTGCATATGTTTTCTAGCTGGCAATAGATAAGTATTGAATGATTGACTTTTAAATTTGTATTTGCTATATTGTTTCACACTAAATGAACTATGGAAATTTACAATAACTAATAACTTTCATTATATGCAATGTTTATATATATATATATATATATATATATATATATATATATATATATATCTAATCATCTAGGATGAATGAGAATTATGAGTTAGTTATTTCATAAATCCTACTTTGGATTTCTTGGAAGTTTGTATGTTCATTCGGATTGCAAGGTTTTTTTAAGATTCAAAATATTTGTTTGCGGATTTTTCAGAATAAAAACTATCTAAATAGCTTTGTTAAAAAAACAAACTGAATTCTTTCACAAGAATATATGTTTTTCTGGATACAAATGTATATACCAACAAAAGCACATATGCCATAAAGAGAGATGTATAAATCAAATAACCCAGAAATAATGTCAGATTTTTGGAGCTAATGGTGCTGTGTCAAATCCAACAATTGCAAGCTAGAGTCATTAAGTATAAGAGCCCTCAGGTAATGTATGCACTTTACTTGAAACTCCTATTATTCAAACACAACCACACATGAAAATGCACTGACAGGGAAAACTCAGTTCAAACATGGCTGTATGCCGAACCAATAATAATTCTCTGAATACCTGAAATAAAGAATGTAGCATATTTAAGAGAGGATATAAGTACTCCAAGGCTTCACTTGAAGGTCATAGAAACATTGCAAATAATTGTAGTGTATCAAAAGTGCCTAAAGGTTACAACGTAATTATTACAATATATATGTGCGTGCATGTGTGTCTATATATATATGTATATATATATATATATACATATATATATATATATATATATATATATATATATATAATATATATATATATATATATCCGTGTGTATGTGTCTGTGAGTGAGCGCTTGTGTACAGACACTTGATAGCATCCATTTTCATATACATATATATGTATATGTCAACTGATATATTTCTAATGTATAAATTCAGGTTTAAGCCAATATTTGTTTGATAAGTTGAGTGCCAAGTACTCAATTTCAATTCAGAATGTCTAAATAGATTGATATGACCAATTAAGAGGAGAATAAAATATAAATTGATTTATATACCACCAAATAAGACTATATATATAGATATAAATATATATATATATTCATACATACATTTTTTTGAAGAAGATTGAATGTTTCAGTGTTGATGAAACTCTCGACATGCATACTCTGAATAAGTAATTCTCATGATTATATATATATATATATATATATATATATATATGTATGTATATGTATATATATTCTAAATATCCATCTCTCTTATAGTAATTTATATAATCACCAACAATATACAATTATGTACAAACATAACGGGCGTATAAACAGTGTTAAATCATGTGAATTCGATAAGACTATCAATAAATTTCACATTAGTAAATCGACTCAACAACAAATTTGCCTTCCTAGATGGTCTAGTGATTTGCGTAAAAGGTAAAGTGTCCTGTCTCTTGGAAAACTACTCCCAATAGAGTACAGAGGCTGGTGACGAAGTCCCAGTTTCCACTGAATGCATCAGCTTAGTGATTCTTGCAAGTCTCAAGTCTGGTCGAGGCCAAGACTTTATTCCTACAAGTTTTATGACCATCCCCTTGGCAGGATGCAAGTCCAATGAAGCAGTACCTCCACCATGATCACACGGCTTAGACTGTACTCAATTAGCTCCTGAATGATCAGAGAATTTTGTCCTAATGAAGAATTTTCCTCTCTCTTCAATCTTACCCAGAATCAAACCATTGACTTCCTGGGGCAGGAGCGCTAACCATTACACTATCCGAATGGACTTGCATAGAGAATGAGTTTAAAACACATCCTTGATTGCACTTATATTTTAATACTAATCATTCATTTTGTGTATAGAAAATTTTGTTTCTTTCAACATCATTTACAATTTTCCAGTAGTAATCATGATGCTTAATAGCATGAACTGTCACATCTCTTACATAATATCCTCCCCCGCCAAAAAAAACAACCCACGAATTTCCTCATCTTCTTCCAAAGTTTTTTCAGTTGTACTTATATGAAGACACATTTTATTTTGGTTGTGTTCTGCATCTCTGTTGATGCTTTAGGCTTGCTTTGATGCTTTGGAGATAATAATTTTTGCCAAAAGAACTTTATACAGGAACATTTGTAACACAGAGTTTTATTGTTATGCCAAGACTATATTTGTACTAGTTGAAAGTTTTCATTTCTTTTTTCCTATGAACATTAATTATTATATTCCCAGAACCAACTGCCATGAAGCAAACAAGCTGAGAGTGAGTAAAAAGCAATAAATAAAAGAGAACGCATACTTCTGCCAATGTCATGAAGTAACTAAAAAAACTAATGCAAATCAGCTCATATATAGCTACAATGAAGAGGCAGTGAGAGTGTGTTTCGATTTTCCAAAGTTTTGACTACTGTCTTAATATACGAAAAAATGTCTGAATTGAAGAAAAACATTCCCGTATCCGCCTGAAAAATTTAATCAATTTTTTTTCAGCCCAGAGGCCATCCTTCCACGAAATGTCATCAAAATACGTTGAGAATCTTTGGAGATATTTTGCAGACAAACATTCATGAGTGATTTCCATAAGACAATTGTCTTACTGTATGAAAATAAATCTCTCAATCAAAAAATTGTTCCTCCATAATTTGATTAATTCTTTTGTTGCCTATATACTACTCTTGAGAAAAATACATAATTGAAATTCAAAAAGAACATTTGGAGATATTGTATGGACTCACAGAAAAAAATGAGTTCATACACATACCTCTTCCAAATTTGTTGGCAGAGGTAAAAAAAAAAATAGTCATTATAGATTAATAAATCATAAAATTCTACTTTGGTTGAAGACATTTTAAAATTAATCAGACATTTTCTAGAAAACTTCCAGGTCAATCAAGAGAGGAACTTTACAGCCATTTGCCTCCCAGACACTCAAACCCTTTAAAAGATTTTCATTACATTTCTGGTTGCAGCTTGGGTGTGGTTTGGTATTCATTCAATATGGTCTTATCTCCTTTGGTGTTACAGAGTCAGAGATAAAAGACATTAGCAAGGAAAATGAAATTTCTTGGCTGCATTGAAAAACATCTGATTCACTTGTAACAGAAATATAAATCAAACTCCTATTTATCAGCTCTGTCTATGCAATGTCTCAAAAAACAATTGTAGTATTCATCAACAGGATAATTTTTCTTACCTGTTTTTATTTTTTTTTCCTCATCTTCTATCTTGAATGTAAAGCCTGACATGATGGAAGACTGCTTTATATTTTTACTTATTTAGTTTCATATGAGTTTATTTTGATAATGTACATAATTGTTTATCATTTATCTTTGTCTCTCCACAAAACTTTGAACACACTGATATTTCCAATGTACCAATAGATAGACCACCCGATTTGAGCAAGGAGACTAGATCCAGTTTTTGTAAATAACGAAAAGAAATTGTGTCGAATGAGGAAGTGAAATAGACTATTTCAAAATTCTATTGTGACCCAAAAAGACACAGAATGATTTTATTGCCCATGGAAACTGATCACTAATGATGTCTGAGAGAGAGAGAGAGCCGAGAAGATCATTTCTATTTGGGGAAGATTTTTTTATTGCCTCCCAGCATATCTGCAATTGGACTGAAACAAATCTCCTCTTGAAACCAGCAACATGTTTCATTCACATGTTCAGTTCAATTGTTTTTGTAATTTTGTTGAGTGTAAACTTTGAGTGTTCAGAAAATCACTGCTACAGGTTCCTCCCGGCTATCCAAAAGAAGAATGTTCCCATAAAAACTTTTTGTTAGAAAAATAGCATAAATCAATCACCACTAATTTACATGAGAAAATTTTGGAGCATTCTCAGACCAAAAAAATGGTGATGATTATTTGTTAGGCTTAGCAATTACTGGATGGGGTCGTGGCAGATACAGAAGACTGGGATATAGGAGGAAGAGGGTACACACAACCTCTATAATGGCTCGCTGTTAATCAAAGGCTATAAGTTATTTTCACTATTTTTTGTTTAAGTGGAAAAATGACATAAAGCAAACTTTCAAAAGTAACAAAGGATCTTGACAAAAAAATTTTGTTGTTGATTTCATTTTGCTGAATATTGATCTGAAATACTTGGTCTCGCAATGTTATCTTGACTAATTCTTTACTTCTTAGGATTTAGAAAGCAGTATTGTAGCACAATGATTATATTGACAGAGAAACCTCCTGTAAAAAAATTCATTGATATATTTAAATTTCTATAAAATGGCATCTTTTTTTCAAGGAAAGAAACAATTAAAATCATGGAAGATTCATTGTTTCAAATGATAAGTAGGAGACATTTTTATCAGCGGAAGTGTCCTTTGTTATAGATAGAGAAACCCCCCCAAAATCACACTGTTCATAATATAAGTAGATGGATGTGATTATCAGGTGAATGAATAAGTATGTGTAACATAAGACCAAACCTCATTTCCATTTGCGTTGTAAACAAAACAGAATTTCACTGTCAATGTTGAACTTTGATGAGTGATAGGACCTTATCTAATTTTCATACGTTCTATAAGCACATCGACAACTCAGAAATCTTATTTTTGTTTTTCAAGAGTGTTAGATTCAAGAACTAGAGAGAGATATAAACATAGAATAATCATTAGCAAATGACGTTGCCATTTCTCATAAGACTAGGTCTAAGGTATATTTAGCAACGTTGCTTGACCAAAGAGGATAATTCATTGCTAACAAATAAAATGTTTTTCATATTCAGCAACATGACATGATCGAGGGATGACACCTGACTGAGTAAGTATACATCTTGAGTCACCTGACGTAGTAAGTACATATAAAAAAAATTATGTGGCCAACTAAGTACACATCATGCTGATGTAGATTTGACTATGAAATGCATATATAAAGTAACCAGTATGCATTCCTGGGAAGGTATTTGACCGAGCAATTGCACGGCTTTCATTATCCCTAAATTTTGTGCATCCAGCGCAGCGAGTGGAGGTGCTGCAATCCCCATTTCTAGAAGTGCTCAGACGATTTGAACATAGGGAACCTTGTTCCTTGTTTGACCACTCTTTCCATTCTATATCTGAACAAGGGAAAAGTTCCCAACCACGGTAAATGAGTAAATTGCATTATATTTTCTACTTATGAGCACTATAAAGAAGAGCACTGTCCTTTGCACAACCTGCGTACAGTTCATTGAGGTGTGACCAGTGATGTAGTACGAATGAGGATTCCCTTACTTTTGTGGGGAGGGGAACAATGTTCCCTAACTATCTAAATACTACTTGATTATTTAATCTGGAATCATGTTATATCAGATAAAATCCAAACCTTACATAAAAAATAACTCAGCCTCCTCATTAAATTCTATCAATATCATTACTCAATGGGTGCCATTTACTATTTTGGGGAGGGAGAAGGGCATTTCCACACTATCTCTACACTACTAAAATTCTCTATTTCGAATGTTCACCGATAAGAAAAATTAACCAGTATATATCCAAATACTTATAACCTATGGCCCAAAAATGTTTATGAAATTGTATAAGTTTAATAAGATTTTCCTAGAGGCCTAAAGACAGCCCCCCCCTCTCCCCGAGAGTTGGTATCCTTGTGCTCTCTCACTTCATTTTATTTATCACTACATTGCGCAGACCATCATAAATTGTATTGATACTCAAAGGCAGTTATAAAATCTTGTCTGTTTTCCTAATGTGTTGTTAATGACATGATAATATCTCAAACCTGTAAAAATAAATGGAGAAAACCGCTCCTGTTTTAACAAAAATTAAATATAGGTGTTAATCATGACTGAGACAAATTATATACATATTCAGCTTTGCAGAATAACATTTTAAGATTGAAATCTTATTGAATTTTGACTATATCAAAGAATTTATTCTCTAATTCTATCATCATAATTTCACATAAATTCAAATTTGCTTGTGTTCTGCTCACTTCTGTACTTACATGTTGGGAGTGGCAGTACTTGAAAAAAAAAATGTTTGATCACAAATTCAGAATGTGCGGAAAGTTGCTGACAACTTAGACATGGGCCAATGATCAAATGTAATGTTTAAATCAATTTTTAGATCAGCAACTCTACGAGGAAGAGTTGAATGACTCAGCACGACTTATTTATAACTGCGGTTCCTGATTGTAATATCTTGTATTCTTTGATCTTCTTCCCAAGATCTAGACAAGTCTGAACGGAAGAAAAAAAGATCAACAGAAATTCAAAGATCAAACATTTTTTGAAATAATAAATATGTGCAACTGTGAACAGTTTGAAATTGTGTTAAAATATATGCAGCAATACACCAACTAGCTCTCTAGATATGTTTTTAAAAAATTCAACACTAAACGAAACATCACAATATGAGGTCATTATATCATAGCATGAATAGAGATTGTATCAGCAATTGTTTAAAATATATTGTTGTTGTTGAGCCTTAAAAAGATGGAATGGATTTGTGATATGTTTCTTATCTGGTAGGTTTTTTTTCCAGAGCTGGTGACGTATCACTAAATGTCTATGTATAGATATATATATATATATATATACATGATAAATTATTGTGAGGTGGATGTATAATTTTTCAAAAAATTAACTTCAAAACCTTTCTCTTGGTCCATTGAGTATGCTTGCAAATTTGTTTCAGCTATGCCTTTGTTTAGATAGTTTTTGTACCATAACAGACAGGCAAGCATTATGACACCACTCATTTATATATATAGATATGTAAGTGTTTATCCACACACAATTGACTCATTAACCAAAGCATGCAGTATACACTTTTTGGAAAACTGTCTACAGTTTTATCATTGATTATTTCAGAAATTTAACATCACTGAATTTAAATTCATTCATGTTGTAGGAGACACTTCCGTGCATCATGATATCACAGATCCAACTTGTTTTAGAGATGGACATCAACCCACTTGTGCTGATCTCCCATTTTTTATACATGAAGATAGCATAACTTGAATACAAAACAAAAACAAGTACGACAAATCGAACATTCAGCTACGTACAATACACATCGATATGGAGAGCTTCCTGATACTTTACAAGTGTCTCCGGTACATCCCTATCTGGAGTTTGCTTCCTGAATATGGTCTTTATATCAAAAGTACAAAGATACCTGAGAGCAAGTATAGGGGAGAGCCACCAAGACCATTCCAAGGCTGGGAGATATATCTTACCCTGAAAGATTTACATATCTTAATCTACAGACTCTGGGATACAGAGGAAACTGTGCTATCCAACTGGATGTCTATTGAATCCAGAACAACGTACATAGAATGGATACAGATGTTCTTTGCTCTAAAGTCCCTGACAAGGAAATGGTAACTTCATCTATCTACAGTAAAACCCGAGGACACAGCCGTAAACTACAGATTCAGGCAAGAATAACAACTGCACAGAACAGCCTTAGGGAAAAGACGGTCACATCCACGGATATCAATATTTAAAAAAAAAAGTCTTCATTCTAATATTAGTCACAACAAATTTAGCTACCAATTTTCTTATCATTTCAATCCCACTCCAATTAAACTGAAGCTTTAATGATGCAATTAGCTACCATCAAAAGAGGCCTATTTCTAGTATATTACTGTACAGTATTTCGAAATGATTGATAAAACAAAGAAAAAAAACAGTCTCCATCATTTATGGGATGAAATGATGTTTTTCAAGACAGCCATATATGAAATACATTTTGACTAAAAGGGAATAATAGGAATATTGGTTTTAACATTATTAGGTTAGGGTCAAGTAATTTTACATTCAAAATGTTCCTTATGATCTGGAAAACATCGAACATATATCATGTGACGAAGAAAACTTCTTTACAAGTTAATATAACTTCCCTGTAACTCATTCATGCGTTTGTCCATAAATGCTCTTTGGCAATCCAAATTATTTTCAAGCCAAAAAGGAAAAGCTATTTATTAAAAACCCTTCCTTTATATATTTGCCAATAGGATTAAAATATTGTGAATGACTAACAGTGAATTATCAACATACATATAAGCATTTGCAAGCTTTATACATATGTATGGGCATATATATCTACTTTTGAGCATGTGTATAAACATAAATGAATTATTATAACAAGTGTTAAATGTATATATATATATATATATATATATATATATATATATATATATATACATACACATATGTATATATTTGTATGCATGTATATAAAATCATTTATGAATAAATGTGTGCATAAGCATGCATGTTGATCTTTAGGAATTGTTTTTTCTTCCATAATATGAATATATTGCACATATCGAGAGCATGGCCAGGCATATTTGGAGAGAAAAAGTATCGCATCATTTTCTTTTGGATGAGATCCAAATATTAGATAAGGAACCTCAGAGGAAAGCATGAAAAGTGAAAGAGATTGCAAACAAGTTTCTAACAAAAGGCTGTAGAGGCCAGGTTAGAGTAAAGTTAAATTCATTTAGGTACCTATACTTTGTAAAAATGTCATGGAAACTCAAACAATTAAAACAACTGTATTACAAATGACCCTTTGATCCCCAGCCTCCATTAGGTTTCAGAATTCCCAGGTAGAGAATTATCTATAGTAGAAACCCCTCAAACTGGATCAATTATGCATCATAATTAGCAGATCAGTTTACCCACACATCTGTACCGTTAAGTCATGTAATACAAACTAATTTCTGCATGGCTTTCATACAATGATGATGCCACTGTCTACAGTTGTAAAAGCTGGGAAAATCCTGTTCACTTTATTTTCCAAAACCTTCCAGTAAACTTTTAGAGATCTATAGGATATATATATTCCAGCAGTCATTACCACCTTGGGATATATGTGTCCCGGAAATCTCCAAAGGCTTAATTCGTATTCTTGCACATTTCCCTGGAAGGGAATCTAACTCAATTTCCTCCAAAGCAAATTCCTATACGTCATTATAACAATAAAAGTAAGTGTGTACATAAATTTTTTAATCTAAAAAGAGTATGATCCAATTTGATTCTCTCCAGGTGTTTCTCATGTCAGTATGTTCATAAATCTAATTGAGATTATTGGCGTCAATAAGATTGAATGTCAATCGTTCTCAACTAATCAACTCTCAGAGGATAATTTCCTTTAAACTCTAATAATCTTAAGCACTATTCAGTCTATTTATCTTCCATTTTTTCTCCCCTACTTCCCCCTTTGATATATATATATATGTATATATATATATATATATATATGTATATATATATATATATATATATATGCACGCACCACACATATTTGATACAATACACTTTATCAAATCAAATTACTCTGAAGTAAATGAATATTTACTGAATCAAGGGTTTGGAGGTTTACATTTTTCTCTAATATTTTTTTCAGAAAAAAAAAACAGAAGAAAATTGCATATCATATGAATTGTTTTTTAAAATTATAAAACAAATTCTTTTTCGAATTTTTTCTCATTCAAATTAGTAAAAGCAAACTGCTACCAAAATCAATAATATCCACTTATATTATTTATATCATTAGTATCACTATATTACTATCTTTTAGGGTTTTCTCGTTTGTTCTATAGATTAGATGATATCTACCTGCTTATAAAATCATTGATACAATTTGTTCTACAATGAATGAATACTAAAGAAGAAAACATTATCTGAACAATGAATAAACTTTTTACATAAGTTTTTTGATCAAAAATTAGAAGGTCTTCTCTTTCAATAGACATGAAACAATACTGAAGTGATAACACCTCTGGGGTGCCCAGTCGACAGGATTTCCCCTCTCAGCCTCATATAGTCCAAAGGAAAGTAGAGCACAATATGTTTGGCATCAGCATGGCTGCAGGAGCTGTCAGAAGGATGTCAAAATTGGCATCCAATTGCCTTAAGGGGCTTCAATTTCCTGGCTTAAAATCAGAGTTGTGCTTTTCAAAGACTGGTTGAATACCAAAGGCTCAAGAGCCCAGTCTGCCCTGCTATTTTTATCCATAACTGGGGAGAGAAGAAATGGATTCATGCATTTCCTAAGGCATTAGTGCAAAGTTTAAACTTGGCTCGCCGATTTCATTGTTGGTTGTGTCAATCACTACACCTCTTGCACATCCTCTAATCAAGAGTGAATCTTTAAAAATTGAAAATCCATATCAAGTAAGTCTAATGTCTTATTCTTACACCTTTTATAAAACAAATCAATTCATTCGGGAAGTTAGAAAAAATAACCAAGCAAATAAAATTATAAAAGGAATAAAAAAGTACAATGTTTTTCTTCATGTTACTGTAGCAACTTGAGTACTACCATTACCGGAGCTTTTTTTTGTTGAAATGTCAACTTTAGAGCAGTTCCCAAACAGGCTATTATCTCAAGAAAATGAAACTGATTTTTTCTCCTTTAAATTTCAAGATGAAAATCCACGCTCATGCACTGGATGCTGTCAGTGTCATTAGATGAACACATCTAAAAAGAACAACAAAATCAATGAACAAATGTCTCTGTTTTTAAAATTAATGGAAGATCATGGCGGTAAATAAGTTGCTGCCAAGATAAAAAGACTTGATTCCTGATATTCCGTTAACTCTTTTATAATTCTAAGACAATCACAGAAGTGTCTCCGAGAGTGAAATCATTTGTGCTCACTTGGCATTAATACTCTTGGGAAAGGCATGAATCAATCTCTCTCATAGCTATGGGTAAAATAGCATAGGTTGAAGTGAGTGATGATACTTTGGGTGCTGGTCATCTCAAAGTCAAATTCATATATCTCAAAATAGACTGAGTATGTAGTATGTACTCAGATGAAGCTATAGTCAGCAGGGCCACCTCAAGAATATTTGAGGCCCCAAGCAAAGCAATGTACAGGGGGCCCTAACCCTCCTCACACCCAACAAATCAAAATTAAGATTTTATTTTTCAAATTAAAGTCAAGTGCCCCTAAAATTGCAGGGTCCCCAGGTAACTGCCCTGTGGTCCCATGTGATAAATCAGCCCTGGTAGTCTGTGTAAGCACACAAAGAGAGAGACAAAATCAGAAGGTTAAATCCTTTTCCTTTTTTTTAGTTGGATTTTTTCCACTATTTCTTGTTTGCATATTTATTTTTTTGTTAAAAAGATTATCAACCTAAGCAGATTTGTGCAGAAAAGCTTCATGATGTAATGTTATAAAAGTTTTAAAAAATCTTTGCATGTTTATATCATCAGAGACAATTTCTGGATCAGAAAGTTCTGAGTCTCGATCAGCATTTCATATTTTCTTAATCCTATTTGCTTCTGTCAGCATTCAGGATGTTTGCCAAGCAATTGATTGAATGCTTTTATCAAATACACTTTGAAGGGAGGTTTAAAATCAAATTCATTGACATTTGGCATTCAGTTTTTTTTAGAGAAAAAAAACAACATTGGTCATAATTTTAGTTGAGTTGTTCTCAAATGATTATCGAGGCATTATTAATTTATTACCACTGATTTACTGTATATTGTTGCTGATAAGATGATCTTTTAAGCATCCAAAAAACGCCATGAAAAATGTGGTTGTCTTATATAGATACAAAAAGAGAGACTGATCAGTGAGCAAATACCATGCAACTGAAATTTGGGTCTCGTCTCATCTCAACTGAAGGTTGTTCTATCCACTGAAATATACAGGATTTCATTTTGTTTTTCCTTTTTATGTTGCGATTTTAAGTATTTAATGTATTACTTGATGATTTAGATCAGTGCCTCTTGAACTGGTGAATGATTCAACCAGAGATGAACAAAACCAAAAGAATGACAAAAACATGGTTAATGAACAACTTGATTTACTCTGATATTTATAATTTTTTCAATACTTGAAATAAGGCAATAACTTTAAAGTGGTTAATAAGCTTTTATTGCCTTTCAATAGTGCTAGAACTGAAAATTTAATGTTTTTCTTTCTCTCTACTTATGGCTTTCTTATTCTTAAGTAGCAGGAGATTTCTCAAAGTCATTGTAATATAACCTTTTAGGGAGACTAGACAAGCTCAGAATACAAAATGAATTATTCATAGAATTATGCATTAGAGAGAAAATACAAAAATGATCAGAAACATGAAGAAATTCACTTTGGGTGAATCGGATCTTTGGATAAGGACGCAAGGGTGAATGACTCTGAAACAGTTTAAGAAACAGTGTTCTCGATAATGGAACTATCTTTGAATGAGATGAAATCATTTAAGCATTTAAACATTTGATAACTATTCCTTTGAATTCTCTGCTTTTAGTTTAACACTTGAATCGATTCAGATATTTTTCTTCATCATAGAGCTGGAATTGAGAGATTGCGTTTCTTTCATTTATACTTTTATGCCTTGGTTTCTCTCTGATCTTTCAAAAAAAAAGGTTTGAGAAAAAGTGCTCTGACTCCTGTATATTCTGTCACCATAGACATGTTTGATATGATTTTGACTGAATAATTGGAGATTTTATAGTGAAGAAGATGCGAATGACATTGTATTTAATGGTGCTGACAATGAAATCGGTTAGCCATATTATAACACCAGTTGAGGCTGTTTATGTTCACTTAATGCTTAAGGTATGAATCCATCAGGTCCCTTTCCGGCGATGGATCAAATTGCAGATAGACTGGGCTCTCTTGACTTGGGAAGGCAATTGGTCAAGTGGGAGGACAACTCCAAACTGAGCCTTGTGTATCAGTTGATTGTCAACTTTGATGTCCTTCCTCCTGCAGTTACTTTCCTTTGACTACACAAGCGAGACCAAGTGGAAAATTCAGTTGACTGAGCATTCCAGGATCCCCCTAAGTTTTGGCCAGGTTTGCACTCTTAAGAGGTCACCTCAGGGTTGTTCCATTATTACTGGGTCTTATTTTAACTATTCCTTCCATAAAGCTATAAAGATTCCAGCCTTCTGTTTGACCTTACTGGATCAGAACATTTTCTTTTCTATGATATTTATTACCAAAGAAGTTTTTGGAAATAAAGCCATTCATAAGTATCACAAAAAATGATTGGTTAAAGTACATGGAATACTGATAACAAGAGAACATTTTCTTAAAGATTAGGGTGGCTAATATTTTTTTGTGAATTTTAGTCAAGTCAGACTTTTCATGAGCAAATGCATGCAAACAATTGAAGACTTGATAACCCTGTTTCATTTAAAGTTGAACAAATTAAAAATTGATACTCCAAAGGCAATCATCTTAATAGAATTAGTCTGTTTAATCATTCGACTGAAAACTTTTTATCTAGAAAAATATAACTGGTTCTATTCATGCATTTCCTTCAGAACTCAATTGATTGTTCTCAGATGTGATCGTGTTATAAAAAGCTTACATACTTTCAACAGCTGAAAGTTTGAATCTTTGAATATCAATAAACTACCGTCCCATAGCTGATCAGAGCCTAACCTGCTGTCTGAAGTCATTCAGTTCAGATCATCTCTCTCATCTAATTGGATTTATGATTCCAACTGTGAACATAATGTTTCGTTACATAATTGGAACTGAATGCAGAAACCAAATGAAAGCATTGCCAACTGAGAAGATAAAGTTCACAGGATCCATTTGAAATCTTGAATAGAAATTAAATTCTCACTCTGATGAAGCAATAACGCCAGAAATATATAATCAGTTTAACCATCTTCTCTTATATATACATATATATGTGTGTGCTTGTGTGTGTTGCTCATAAGTATTTGAACAAAACAGAAATTTTGCTTTTAAGGCTTGGTTCTGGAAATTGAAAATAAGAACTATATGCAAGAAGAGCCAAATTTCTTAATAATCAGCACAGTAAGGCATGCATTTAGACATGTCTTGTGGTTCTTGACAAAAATTTAAAAAATTAATCATAAATTCTTAAATGAATTAGACCAAGTATATTTTTTCTATTTCGCTAAGATTTTATTCAGAATCAGTCAGCAAAAATATTGAAAAGGATAACTAACATTTTTATTTGGAAAGAGTTGCAAGATTACTTAGTTAAATAGCTTTAGATTAGCACATATATGAAAAGAATGCAACTGCAGGTAAAAAAAAACACTGAGTTTGTACTTGTTCGAATACTTATGTGCAGTATTGTATGTATAAGTATTTGGAAATGAACAAACAAGATAGTGGAAGTCACCATTCCAGTAGACCGCAGCATGAAATGGGAAAAAAAATCTCAACCTTGCCAAAATACTAAAAAAAATAAACTGTGGAGACATCAAGATGATAATAGTACCTATCATCAGCGGAATGATTCGAATAGTCCAAAACATACTAGCAAAAAAAAAAAAAAAAAAAGAAATGGAAATCCAAAGAAGTATTGAAACTATTCAGACAACAACATTTTTAGAATCAGGAAAGGGTGCTGGGATATTTGGAGACTTTCTCCCATCTGATTCTCAGTGAGAATCTCCAGATACAATGAATGTAAAAATTTATAATCAAAGAATTGTGAGAATATCAATATATTTGCATTTGTCTGCCAACAACCAGTCTGAATTGTGCCAAAATGCAACTATATAAGAAATTGAAAATAGTGTTTGAGACAAAAGAGGAAGGGAAAAAAACTTGAATCAAAGATCTAAAGAGAACACCGTAGCCTCGAGTCATGCTTCATTAATTCTTAACCAAGTATATATTGCATTTATGAAGATATGCGTGTATTGTCAAGAAACATTATTTTGATGTGATATGAAGAGGAAATTGTTGGCTTACAGTTTATATTTCTCTTTTATATTTTTCCCCCTGAGGTAATTGAGACTGAAGTCATAGCCGCGGCACAACGATCAAAATGGAAACAAAGTAGAACTATATGAAATGTCAGACATATTTGATGTATTATTTGGCCGTAAAGCAAATGAAAAATTTAATTACTTTGCATGAAAAAAAATGTGTAAATATTTTTATGTATTTTCTTGAATTTTGGCTCCTTCAGGTCCTGCACTAGCTTGGTAGGACAATGCCATCATCCCCTTGGGAAAATCAAAAAAACAATTTTCATCTGCATATGTATCTAATGAGATCAGACCTGTCACTCCAGGGAATTCTAATTGGTCTTTTGTAATGAAATGTAGTGAGAAATTTATATTCTAGTATTTCATTAATTTTTTTCAGGCTTTGTTCCAATGCTCATACCGATCCCTGAATCATTTCAAATTTCTGGTTTAGATTTCAAATCAATATTCATTTACTTCTTAAGTTTTCTTCTGAATGATCCACTCCTATATGAATCTATTTCTCTGGTATTTTTTAGAAAAATTCTAATTATTTGAAAATTAAATCATAAAAACTTCACTAATCAAATTAACTAATGAACATTTTACCTTTCTATGTGAGAAATTTGTAAGGTATTTCATGAGTTTCTATTATTCATTGTATATCATAAAATCACTCTCAGCTATTTAAGAAGTATATAAGACAGAAATATTATTAAAAAGAAAAAGAAATCTATGCAAAAATTTCATCCAATGGGTTTGTATTATGACCAGCTTGCTATGGATAGAGGCCTTTGAAATATTATTTTTTTGAAAATGTCAACAGTAAAAAACTATAAAAAAACAACCTGTATTTAACGAATTTCTAAAAGCAGGAAGCTCTTAGTGTGTGAATACCTCAGCCAACACCATACATTAACTAAAAAATGATTCATTGTTTGGTTTTTACCTCTTTTTATGCAGTATAAGACAAATATCTCTCAATCAGACACAGATTCCGGGGTCCACTTAAAAATTCAATCAATTCTTATTTAGCCCTTGGCCAACCCTTTCATAAAAATTTATGGAATCTCATTGAAAACTTTTGGAGATATTGTATGGACAGACATACATGAGCAAAAACATGAATGTAGGGGGAAAAAATAGGAAATATCACTCAATCGAGAAAATTTACCAAGTTAATTACTTCCTTAGCCCATAGCCTGCCCTTCAAGAAAATTTTATTGGAATTCATTAAGAACTTTTGAAGATATTGTATAGACAGACAGATAGAGGGTAATACATATACCTCCAAAATTTGTTGGCAGAGGTAAGCATAATATTTTGATATGTTCTGATTTTTTTTGCCAATTCCAATTTCTTGCCAAAAGAGAGAAAAAGCGACAGGATGTTGTTTTTTTTATATGAAATGTACAAAATGTCTCTGAGCAGACGGAAGGAATTGTGTTTGTGTAAATGATATAATTATGTATTTTTAATAGAATTTTCCTGAAGAATGGCTACCATTATGAAACTATCACCACAACCATTGTGCTTATTATTAATAACAAAGTTTTCATAATGACTTGTAATAGCATTGGTCTGATGCTCTCTTTTGCTTAGCCTGAGTTCATTGAGTAGCCTCAATCTTTTTGTTGAAAATTAGTATATAGACTAGTTCATCCATACCATCAAAAGTAACAGACTGTTTAGATATCATTGCATTTGTGTTGTACTTAAAAATGATCAAAAACATCATATTGCTCTGAATTTCATGCTTACATTGAGTCACAATGAATCCACATTTTTTATGTATTTGCAAATATATAAATAAATCAGGGAGACTATGGTATAATTAGCATTTAATAGTTAGCTCCCTTGGTAAATGTTACTGGCAGAAAATATAGACCATCATATCATAAATAGATTCAAAAAGGCTTCCTCTTTATATCTCTCTCTTCCATTATCTAAATTACAACCTCTAAATTCATACAAAAAAATCAACATTTTAAATCATAAGGAAGATAACTTCTGATTGAAATTAGTCCCCTTTTGACCATTAAGAGAATCTTTTTTTATTTTTTATCAATTCACCAAAGATTTCCGTTATTTTCAATTCTTTTCATTGAAGAGTTCCACTGTCAATTACAAGTGGTTAACCTCACTCTTCTTCAATTCTTATGGTATTCAATATCTAACAATATGATCAATGGAGTTTTGTTTTTTTTTCTTTTTTCTCATACTCAAAACTCTTGTTGTGCTTATTCTCTTACCATACCACTAAAGTATAGCATCTTTGAGTGTTATACCTTTCAAAAACATTATTTTTATAGTCAACAGCTAATTTCTTTGGAAAGTTCCTAATTAAGACTTAATGCAAAAGCGGCTGATTATAATTTCTTTTTAATTAGAAAAGACTCTCAATCACAATATCTGAAATTAGTATATGACATTGCCCGGTGCAGTGCTTCTTAAACTGGTGAATGATTCATCAAAAGGTGAATGAAATCAGTGTTTCGAATGATAAGTGAATGATATGATTTACTCAGATATTTATATTTTTTCCTCTACCTAAAAGAAAGGCATTGCCATTAAATTGGTTTGAAGTCTTTTATTATTTTTTAATGCCACTGAGGCTGGAAATTTGATATCTTTTTTCTGTCTTCTCACAGTATTTTAATTCGAAAGTATCAGGATGTTTCCTACTAAAATAACCTTTTACAGGAAACCAGACAACATCAGGATATACGAGGAATTATGTGTAAGTGTATAAACAAGAGAGAATAAGACAAAAATGATCAAAAACATTAGGAAATTTAGTCGCGGGTGAACGGAATTTTGTGATAAAGGCTCAAGGGTGAATGACACTGAAATAGTTTCAGATTTACTGGCCCATTATATAAAAGCATTGACTTGATTTCCTGGAATTCATAAATTCTATCCATGGATCCAGTAGTGCAGAGAACCATCAGTTCTATCGAGAAAGCTGAGTGGCAACACAAAAAGATTACAAAGTCGCATATTCCAAGGAAGGACACCATAGATCATATAAGAATAATATACTCAAATTCACTGATGATCACCAGATATGATAGGCATCTAAGGATAATCTGTTGGTCATTAACATTGTTATAATAGCAATCAAAATAAAAATTCAAGTCTGAAAGAATCATTGTATAATGATAATTGATTATAAGCTAATTTTCTTACTTTCAAAAAAAATATCATAAATAGTTATATTAATCAAGAAATATTGTCAGAGAAATGTTCTCTTTTGACACTCAGCATGAGGATTATTTCAAATGAAAAACTTTTGTGAGAAATTCTAAAAGTTAACGTAAACGGGTACCTATTATGAGTGCCAGCCCCAATCATGCCTTCTCATCTAGGTTGAAAGAATTCGAAAGTTTGAACCTTATAGTCAACAGAAGTTAACGGTGCTGTACAACTGTTTTATACAACCCTTATATGTACCTATACAAAAAGATGATTTTACCTTTGCTGGTAACTGGGTTGCAGCTGATTTATATCCTGAACATATACCATAATATTTACCCAAATTTTGATATGACAGTTATTCAATTATTGACTGTAATGGTGAGGTTATTACTGACTTAATTATTTATCAAGAACTGATACAACACTTTAATCAATGGTACACAGCAAAGAATGGAAATGGTTATTCCAATTATTTTCCACTACACCAATAAAAAGGTGCAACATGCTGAAGTTAACTATCTGTCACCATCAACTGAATAAATGGAGTAATTTGTTAACATTTATAAAATTTAATTTTCTTGAGCAACTACGATACTTTTCTTCTTTGATAAAATTTGATGAAGTTAATCTACTGACAAAGATAAATGATAATAACTAAGACTGATAGACATTAATGAGTCAATTACTGGCTTCATAAAATGTTGAGTTAATTATTAGTAACGAGAGAGAAAAGTAACTGTTATTATTCTAGTCAGACAGTTACTGGAGCATGATTGTACGATGAACCTTTCTTTGATGCCACTACAACCAAATGTACTAAGGTCAAAAGTCATAATCGCTTAGGAGCCTGGTGAACTGTTCTGACAACATCAACTGTCAAAACTGAAACTAATTCTAACCGAAATGTCAGAAAATCACAATTCTTTGATTGCTTCAGGTAATTGCATTTCTGTCTTTTCACCAAATTACTTCAACGTTTAGAGACTCAACTTGTAAAAACAGCCTAAGCTTCAGTTTCTTCAGTGTTGAATTAAGGTAGCATTGTTGTTAATAATCAGGTCCGTACAAAGCTGGTAATAACCCCAGGTGAGACGTGAAATGTAGACATCATTTCAAACTACTCGTTAAGTAATTTTGTAATCAGTGCTAAATACATGATTTATGTACACATATACGCATAGTATAGATGATGTACAGACAAGTAATAGTAAGGAAAAAAAAGAAGTAAAACAATTTATAAAAAAGATAATGTGAGATATTCTTTCTAAGTTCTTGTGGTGAGAAAAAAAAACATCAGAAAACAATTAAGAATTCTCCAATTATTTCTTTTGTCTCATCAACTGAACCCTTTTGAGGACTATGATGTTATTAGTCACAATTTCTTGTCTATAATCTTCAATGTTGTTTGTGGCTCAAAAATCAACTCCTCTTACTGTGTCCAAGTGGAAAAACCAAAACTAAAACCAAATAATTTACATTTTTTACTGAGAGTAGAAATAAGAAATTCACAATAGGTTTAGTATAACCCACATAGTTAGAAGAAGATACTTCTTAAAATAAATTCATACAAAATTTTTCAAAATGAAATAGAGATACAGATTGCTAGCCGTTTTGGGGTGAGAGATTTCAGTGTTTGTATTCAGTCTGACATTGACTATAAATAGTCAAGTGCTAGTGTACTAACTCACACTGATACCATTTCATTCATAGATCTAAAACCTTTCTTTCTTCTTAGCTTTGAAATCTAAGGTAAGGTCTTACTATGAACATTTTTATTGTCTTATTTCATTCAACAAGTTTTGATTGTATTTGTTAATCATATTTGATGTAACATGCTTGCAACTACATTCTTTTGTCTACATCATCAAGTATGTATATGTTTTTTTAACAAGGGATTCTTTTAAAAATTATCTCATAAAAAATGATTGTTCTTGCTCTTTCATTTCAAGGGCAACCCAAACTTTTCATTCAATTTCTATAAGGGAATATTCTATGGAGATTACATTTTTACAAGGCCAAACAAACCGTTAATGAACAATACAGGCTTACATATCCCATTATAAATTAGTGACATCCAAATGTTCAAACAGGTCCCAATACCGAATTTCAACAGCTGTGGTCAATGATAGTATGAGTTTTGGATTTTGGTACATGGTGATGTTTTGATTAGTATTGAACTTTTGAAAAAACCTAGAAATTGAGAGATAGGTATAAGCCATACTCTTGTGTAACCCTCTGTTTCAACCCCTACTTATAGTGCTGAAATCAAACTTCTTTTACTCAGTTTGGTAGGGAGAATGCCATTTTCTCACAATTTACCACTAAAATTCCTATTGTTTATCTGTTTGTGTCCTCAGATTAACCAAATGGTGCAATATATATATATATATATATATATATATATATATATATAATTGAAATAGCCATAGAATGTGCTAACTTGAAGAATGCATTAAGAATTAGTAATTGTTCAAATACTCATCCAATATGGCCTTAAAATATTTAGGAAATTGGTCAAATTTTGAAAATTTTCTCAAAAGCATAGACCCCCCCCCACAACCTGCACCTTATCCAAAACCATCCAATTGTCTAGATTGCTATGCTTGCCAGAGCTGGCAGCCCTGTGTTCCCACGCTTTTTTTTAGCCACCAATAATAAGACACTATTGAATCCACTCAAGAACAGAAATTCAGTTGAATTGTTGCAATCAAAAAAACTCCACAAAGGTGAGTAGATTAATAGAGAGAAATTTTCCAAATGTTAATGATTCTTCATCCCCAAACTACAGACACAATGAACAATTGCTTTAAATTGTAGCTTAAAAGACTGAATACAAACAAAGAACGCAGGTTTATTTGTAGAAATCTGCTTCAGGCTTGGCTTAAGATGAGAATTCAAATTTACAAATTTACTTTCTAAAGAAAATGAAAAGTATTTTTCAGCGAGTGTGTGTCTGAGGGCAAAATAAAAAATAAGTTCGTTACCAGTCCCAAATTATAAAGTGATTAGCAGAAATTCTTCATTAACAGACAAAAGTTACCAAATTGATTGGAAGCTTGAATAATGGTAAAAATAACAATAAAAGACTGAGATGAATAGAAAGAATACGAATCTGTTGAAAGCTTGTTTACTTCTGCCAACAAAAAATGTATATGTATTCACTTGTGTCTGTCAGTTTGTCTGTCCACACAATATCTCCAAAAGTTCTGAATGAATTTTACTTACATTTTGTGAAAGGCTGGGCCATCGGCTACAGAAGGGATTTGATTTTGGGATGAATCCAAGGACATGTTTTCAATTGAGAGAAATTTTTTATTTTTCCGTTTGAAAAGAGGTTGAAAACAAACAGTTAATAAAAAGGCCGAATTTGTAATTTAAGGGAAGTAGTTGTATAATCGTACATCTAAAGTTCTCTCCCTTTTTTTTTAATCAATCCAATTTCATCAGGTTTTCAATTAGTGTGCAACATAAGCAGAGATATGAACTTTCTGAATACCTCCTAGTTGGATCTCGTACCTACAAAACATATGATTGCGTCCTCGGTCTATGCCAATGATTCTCAACCTTTTTACCGCTATACATCCCTTTTAATTGTTGGAACTTGCCACCAGTTACCCAACCAAGCATCTCCAACCAAATAATTAGTTTGAAAAGGGTATTTGAATTTTATAAAAAAAAAAATGGACATATGTTCATCACAATATTACGCAAACACTTGTTGAGAGAATTCCGCCCAGAAATTAGAGAAATTCTTTCATTTTTTTTTACAGGTGCGAGCCCCCTCTTGATATTACTCTCACCTGCCCCTGCTTAAAGACATCTACTTTATGGCCTCAATGGAATTACCCTGAAGTGCAAGCTTGGCTAAAGTGTATGGAGATCCTCAGATGTCCAGCCAACAGAATCCTCCTCTCAAACTTGCAGATGTAAATTAAAGGAAAAGAAAGCAAAGCACAATACATTTGGTATCAAATTTGGTATCCAAATATGGAAGAGAGGCTGAGTTAAAGGGGAGACAAATAAAGAGGGATTGAGGCAGGAAAGTAGGCTTGACATGGCTTCCGTGTCAGTTGGTCCTTTATTCCCAATCAGCGGTGTTTACTCAAAAGAGCGAAGTTGTGATAGAGAGTAACTAAAATATGAAAATGAAAGAAAATACTAGTCAAAAATTGATAATTAATGAATATCTTTGTCTAAACTAATCAACTCTACTTAAGCTCTTTATATTGTCAAGCCCATGCAAAGCTTGGAATAGGCCCAGGCCAAATAGGCAATGTGGGGCTCATCTCACTCTGCTCATAATCAGCCATTATGAATCAATTGCTGAACTAACTCCTTTCCCATCTTCTTCCACGACAACTGCGACTGTGCTGACCTCTGACATGTTTCTGGTACTATCATAATCATTGCTAAATACACATCATTTATGTATGTACTAACAAGTAACAAAATGAAAAAATTAAAGAATCAGTATGATTTATAAAATACAAAGTAATGGCCAGAAGTTCTATTCAAATTCTATTTAAGATAATAGAGTACAGTGCTCAAATATGAAGCAGTTAATTCTATATTATTTGTCTCTACCAAAGGAACTGGTCATTTCAAAATCGAAGGTAGAGATCCACCTGACCCAACCTCTGTCCTGGCCTATACACTGTAACCATTCCATCATCAGTCTTTAATTGTCCATTGTTGGACATAGACCTTCCCAAGAATTTGCCACACTTCTCAAATCATGGGTATCATGGAGCCAATATTCTATGAACCTGTTCAGTTCATCTTGCCATCTCATTTTCTGCTGGCCTTGGTTCCTCATCTGATCTCTTGAGATCTATAAACATAAACACGGAACAGATGAAAAAAAATGAAGACTCACTCTTGTCACTAGAAAAAATTCATTTTTGTTTTTTCAAGTAGATTTAAATAGATTTTTTCTCAGGTTGGCACATTTTCTCAAAGAGTGACCAAATAAAAAGTAACAGTTCAGTTTGAAAGGTGGTATATTTGAAATGAGCTTCTCTGAAACATCTATTTCTAGAAAAAGCATTATAGCATTGGGCTGGTTAGTGTCCACCTTGAAGAACCTCTGGTGACACAAGGTGTTATACAAGATGTCAGGTGTGAATATTTACTTGACTATATCTCTCAGCAAAATGGCTTCCTAGCCAAAATAGATTTCCTGCCACTCGGAGACGTTCTTTTTTTTCCCCCCTTCATTGTGTATATTGCAGGTGTCTGTAGAAATGGTCTAGGTTTGATACTGGAAGAGAAGTGGAAGATGGGCTGAGTTATGGGGTAGGGAAATAAAAAGAGACAGTGATAGGAAGGAATAGAGATGAAACGAGAAAGAAAGTAAAATGTACAGTGGTGAAATGCAAAAAAATAATGATAACATCGGGCTGCCAGCTTTTTTAATAATTTAACCAATTTCTGACACGTTTTGAGGACATACTGGATGAGTATTTGGACCTATACTAGCTATTTCTTCTTATCAGTGAATTGTCCAATTAAAGAATTTTAGTTGTACAGGTTGATCAGAATTATATCCAACTTTTGTAAATATTGCTCCATTTTCGTGACTTCTCCCAGTGGGGGTAGGCAAAGCTGGAGGTGTACCACACCAAACCAAACCAAAAACTCTGGATCAACTAGAGGAGTGCATTTGGTACTGCAAAGTTCTGCTGAAGCCATACTGAAACATTTACAAAAATTGGAGCCTGCATTGAATTTTGACACAAGCAAATTCTACCATTGCATGGGTCAAAGTGAAGCTTGTTTGACTATAATTGACCAATGAATAATTAAGTTATCACCATACTATTAATAGAGAATTCCTTTTCACTTACTATATATATATATGTATATATATATATATATTGATAGATAGATAGATAGATAGATACAATGCACACAAAAACCTTATATAAAATGACAAACTACATGTATGACAGGAACTATATAATAAGAAAAGGAGGTGGTGTTTTATCAAAACTGCTAGGGTGCCATGTTGATATAACTGTTTTGTTTTTAAAATCTCTGAAACAGTTACATGATAAACAACTGATGATCCCAACAAGAGAAAATTTACACACTGTATCA
Source organism: Thysanoteuthis rhombus (assembly GCA_963457665.1). Classification (NCBI taxonomy): domain Eukaryota; kingdom Metazoa; phylum Mollusca; class Cephalopoda; order Oegopsida; family Thysanoteuthidae; genus Thysanoteuthis; species Thysanoteuthis major. The sequence goes on from OY735199.1 coordinate 76,576,516, forward strand.
TAATAACTCAGATTGACATATTGGGAATAGGTGGCTGAAGTTACAAAAAAAAATTCTTTTTTAAAAATTTTTTCAATGTTTTGTGTTTGAAAGTTGTAAAGCTTTCTAGACTATATATATATATATATATATATATATATATATATATATATATATATACACACATATATATATATATATATATATATATATATATATATGTTAGCTGAGTGAACACCATTTTCATACATTCCCAGAGCACCACATGAAAAAAAAAGAGGGATGAATGATTCAATGAGAGAATAAAAGTAAGAATAAGAAAAGGTTAATGTTGTAGAGATTGTTGAAAAACAAATAGGAAGAACTAGAGAATATGAACAATGAAAGAATGAAAGATAAAAACACAATAGATAAAAATAGAGGTAGGAATGATGAGAATAAAAAATTCATGAAAAAGAAGGAGTCAAAAAATGTAAAGGAAAAAAGAAGCAGAAGAAAGAATAAAAATTAGTCAAAATGAAAAAAAAGAAAAAACATGCAACAGTTAACAAGAATGAAAATTAGATTAAAGTTGACAATTACCTATACTAATCCAACTCATGTAGAGCTTTACACATCATAGCGAGATATATATATATATATATTTTTTCTACTGATACAGGCTTCCCCGCAATCAGAAAGTTGATCATCTCTATCAAAATCTTCTGCAATTCATAGTAGCATAAGCAAAGAGAAGCAATTACCATCAATTTATATTATATGGGAAAAATTTTGAGTGATCTCATTACTAAAAATGATGATAATGGTATATTAGGTCATATCATCAGAGGTTGGGGTAGTGGGAGTTATAGGAGACTGGGGTGTGGGAGAGAGAGGAAGACAGTGTGCACTGCCTCTATAACACTAACTGCAAAATAAAAGCTGGAAGGTATTTTGACTATCACCTTCCTTCATAAAAGAGAAGAGGTGTGAAGCAAACTTTGGAAAAGCCAGATGGGGGCGCCTGTTATTTGAATTAACTCTTTGCATCTGTTGATTCATGGGAAAGGCAGCAGCAGCAGCAGCAGACTAGAATGTGGAACCAAAATATAACCGGCCTGACTGAATGGTTTTTGAGTTAATGTATCTAAGATGCAACAAAACTGGGAAACGAATTCAAAGAGTGGAAATGTACGTTATTTACCCAGAGACTTTTTATTTAAAATATGAAATCACGGATATTTCAGTGCTAAAAGAAGTAAGTGAATGCAGGGCTGCCTGCTCTTGGGGGGGGGGGATGGTTAAAAAAGATTCCAGCCCTTGAGCTCAATTAGTGCAGGCCATATGTATGAAACATATATACCTAGCCTTCCAACTTAAAAACTGTAGAAATCTTAGTTGATAGTTTGGATGACAGACTTGGTTGATGGTTTCTTATAGATAGTGAAGGGAAGCTGTTGCCCTTCTCCTCAAAAGTATAGGAACGCCATTCCTGCATGTTCCCACAGCAGTACACCACTTGGCTTTTTGCCGTTTTGGCTTGAGAAATGTTTTCATAGGATTTCTCTACTTTCAGTTAGTGGGAGAAATGTGTATATATGTGCTTTTAATCATAAATATTTTCAAGTTTACACATACATCTACATCTACATCCCTACTATCTTACCCAGCCATACATACGTACATGTATCTCTCTATATATGCATATATGTATGTATATATAATGCCCCCCCATTGAAAAAACTTTCCCTTTCGGGTTTGCTTTCATAGACTGCCAAAACACAAAGGGCTATCATTAAGATGCAGTCATGGAAACAAAAGCATTTTTTTTTTTTTAGATCAAAGAAATCAAAAAATGCACCCTATGCAAATTGTTTATGAACAAACATTGTTTTCCGCAACTCAAGTCAAATATACGCTGTATATACAAGTGGCGTTTTTAGGTCTGACTGTGCGTCCCAATGAATATTTTAAAAACGATCTTTATATCTTTTTTTCAATATTTTTTCAGAGTTCCTCAGATATACTGCATCCAAAGAGTCTCCCCAACCACTAATTATGGATTTTAAAGGGTCCACGTACCACCTCTGCATAGATAAATGTACAGGGTGGTATCATAGTTTCTAACGTAGAAAACAGAACATCCAAAATGAGTTCAATTTCTAGTCAACACTGTTTTACAAAGGAATTCTTGACTGTTTCACAGTAGTTTATCCTGATATCATAGCCACACAGCTCAATTTTCCAATGTCCTTCTGTTTAAAATACCAGTAAATTAAACACACTGCAATGTTTGGATACGTTTTTTTCTAGGAAAAAACAGTGCATTGTCAGGCCTGATGCTAATTCTTATCTATAGCAATGTTATTTTAATATTAAAGCTGCACCAAATCTTATATCTTTTTGCTTCTTGAAGGTTGAGATTTCTCTACCAATAGCTTGCCATCATAGAATGATTCTTTACTTGATTTCTTCTTTTTCGGAGAATTTCATGGAGATTCATTGTCCTAAGTAAATGTAGTGGTCTATTCTCTCCACTTCTGAGTTTTCAATTTTGATCATTGTGTTCTTATTTCCGACATGACTGTTACACATGACCTTTATTTTGCTAAAGTTTATGTGGAAACCAATCTTCTTATTTTCTTCATTCAGTTTATCTAGCATTTAGTGCTAAAAGAAGAGGATACAACCAATGCATGCTTATGATAGTCACCTTTGGAGCTGAAACATGAACTTGAACAAGAGACTGACCCTCAAAATGAGAACCATACAGTGTGCACATGAAAGAATCATGCTCAATCACATGGAGAGATCACAAGACAGCATAATACATCAGGAAAAAATCAGGAGAAATCATAGAATCCATCAGAAAACTCAAATGGCGATGGGCTGGTCATATTACAGGAATGGCAGACAACTGATGGACATCACAACAACATGGATCCCCAGAGATCATGTGTGTAACAGAGGCTGGCAATATACGAAATGGAGGGACAAACTAGACAAGTTCAGAAATTATAGGCTCTGTGATACCCATGATGGAAAGGTATTGAGAATCCTGGGGAAAGTCAATACTCAACAATGGATGATAATGAAATCCTATATATAATGGAGGAATGTATACATGCATACATATATATATATATAGGTACGTTCCAAAAATTCATAAGTCAAAAATTATCAGGCCGATCTTGGCAAAAATTGGCAGAAAGGCCGAATATCATAAAGGGACCTCAAATATAAATTTATAGTTATTTCCCTTGCATCATAGCTATTTCTTTTAAAATTCATCATTCAGAAACTACCAAACCAATCTGGATCAAAATTGGCAGGTATACAAAATATCATGCAGATATCTCAAATATATGTTTTTGGGTAGGTCCATACACAGTTCTCTCCCCTACATTGTGGTGATCCATTCATAATTCTCCACTCAGTCACAATTCAGCTGATATGAACCAAACTTGGCGGGAATTCCCAATACTACACAAGGATTTCAAATTTAAATTTAGAGCTGATCCATGCACAGTTTTCAAGGATTTTCAATGAATTCCAATGAAAGTTTGTGGAAGGTTGAGCCATTGGCTGAGGAGAGGGTAATGATATGTTTGTATATATCCACATACATAAAAAACAATTTTATATATATATATAACAAAGCAGCTGTCCGTGGATGATACAATAATTAACGCTCTCCTTTTCAGGGTTGAGCACTCTTCAAGTTCATTGTAAGCTTATGCAATGCTCTTCCATAGGAATAGCGCACTCTGGTGGATGGGGAATATATGCTAAATGAATATATACCTTATATTCACCCTTACTGACCGTCCTGTTCTGCGGCGCAGAGGTGGGATACAAGCCTCTGGGTCTGAAGCGAAGGTTTCAATCCTACCTCGTGTTACTGGATGGGATAATGCGTAGTCTATAGCCACACTGAAGAGTTGTAATACAACAGAACAGCTGTCTGTGGATGACACAAATATATATATATATATATATATATATATATATATATATATATATATATATATATATATATATATTGTGTGCAATACTTTTGAATGAGTGACACTCTAATCCTACACAGAAGCGCCAGAGGATGACACTTTGATCCTAGACAGACTGCACAGATACTTTGATCCATATGTAAATTGTCTTATCATTTTTGACAGTTACTATGCTATTCTACATATATATTTGCAAATTAAATGGTCTTTGTGGATAAAATGAACTTTATCTAAAATAGAATAAAATAAAATGTATGTGAAAATGAATATGAAAACAAAAATAGCTGGTTTTTTTTGTATCAGCTATGATCTCTGAGTCACACGACAAGATTGAATGATTGGTATTAGCATGTTTTGTCGGAAATAGATGTGTATTCATTAAATACAAGGTTAAACATCACTTTCAAGAGAGAAAACAGGAAAAATCTGAAGACTGTTAATACTCTTAACAATAGTGAATAACTCACAAACAACAGAATTAGGATAGAAAGAAAGAATGTGTGGTTATTTACTACCAAGTGTCAGATAATTTTTAAAAAATTGACAGGGACATAATGATTTGAAGCTTCTGGATAGTGGTTATTCTAATAAAAAGAAGAAATCTAAATAATGCAACCTATTATTCCCTTTCATAACAAGTAATGCTCTTCTAGAGCTGAAGACGAATGTTTTTCTGGCTGTAAGTTGCTGAGGGGAGAGTTCCCCTCAAGTCTATCCTGTTTATGTTTATTGATAGGCAACCCGTGTTGATTCAAAATGTGCTGTGAGATTTGCTCCTCTGTGACACCAACTTTTGGTAATGCCTATCAGCCAAAAAGGATTTCTTAGCTTCAGGCACAAGAAATACATACAAATAGAGATGATAATGTTTTTTCATACACCAGTCAATGGGAAAAATATGTTGGCTTGGTAATGAAACTTGTTACAATGATAACAGAGGATTTGTAAAAGCTGAAGTATTTTATACATGGCCAGTATTCTTTCGGGTGTGCGATAGATACCATGAATGGCTTCCACGAGAAAAGTTGTTTACTTTTTCCAAGGAGGAGGAGGTGCAGTTCTCCATGTTCTACGACTTCCTTTTGCTGCAAGTTATTGTCTGAAGATAAAATGATATCTAAAGAGAAGTAAAATAAAGTCAAAGAGAAAGAATCAGAGTTGAGGTTTGAAAGAAACATGGATGATCAAATTTTATGCATGTGAAAGAAGAAATAAAATGAAGAATAATGATAAGAGGAGAATGAATGAAAAGGGATAAAAAAAGGAATTGAAGGTCAAACAGAAACAGAATAAAAGCAGGATTATTTGAAGGAGAGAGGAAGATCAAATTTCGTACAGATAAAGGCAGAAATAAAATGAAGAATAATGACAGAAGTACAAAGAAAAAGTGGTATATAATGAGAAGAGAAAGGGAAACAAGAAACAATAAGGAGAATAACAGTGGAAAAGAAATAGAAGGAAAGAATGAAATAAAACTAAAAATCAAAAATGCTGAAATGAGAAAGGATATAAGAGTTGAGTGTAATGAAAGCAAGAAATATCAAGCTAAAATTTGAAGAAAGCAACAGAGAATATTTGTATAACAATGATATTTGGTTATAGTTAAAAAAGTATCTTTTTTTTCCTCATCATAGGACTTTTTATTGAACAATATTCATCAAACAACTTTTTTCCTAAAATAACCTTCTATCAAAACAACTTTCAAGATTTTTAATTTAAACTAAAAATTACAAATAATTTGAATAAATTGAACATAAATATTTCCATTTAAAATTTCAATATTTAAAAACAGATAGGTAAGCCCAAAAATTTTAACCCAGAAATCAATACCCTATTTCGAAAAAAAGATATTAAGATTAAAAACAAAATTTTCTCATGTTTTTTCTTCTCTTGTTTCTTTAACAAAAAAGCCCAAATTTTTCTCTGAAAAAAAGATTGTTTTAAAGTCATGAAGTCAAAGTTTACTCTATTTTTCCAACATGCTTCCTCTTGAATTTACTGACAAAAACTTTTTTGTTTCCAACTTTTCACACTCTTGTTTCAATGTAAAAAAGTTGTAGTACTCTTTTTTTCAAACTTGCAAATATTTCCTTTGCGGGCATTTTTCCTATTGAAGATTTGGCAAGAAGCAGGAAAAATAGACTGCATTGAGTAGAAGTTTTGAAAGGGTTTATTTCAAAGAGAGGAATTTGGTGATAAAGGGCCTCCTTCTGTCTCAATACACAATGGAATGGCACTAAAGTGACCTCTCGTGGATGCAAGCCTGGGTGAAGCATCTGGAGATCTAAAGTTATCCAGCTGACAGAATCCTCATCTTGGCTTAGCGAATGTTGTCCAACAGAAAGCTGAGTACAATATGTTTGGCACCAGCTTGGCTGCAGGGGAGCTGCCGGAAGTGCGTCAAAGGTGGCATCAAAACGCTCAGAGGGGGTTTCTACTTCTTGGTTAGGAATTAGATCTCTCCTTTTCCTAAATAGGTGCCTTTCCAATGTTAAAGAGCCAAGTCTGCTTTGCTATTTTACCAATAACAGATAGGAGGTTAGATGGATGCTTGCCTTTCCCAAGGATATTGAGTAAAAGCTAACATAAACAGCCTTAACCAGATTTTGAACTTGGTTTGCTGATTTTATTTTCCATATCATTAACTGCTACAGTCCTCATACCTCAAAAAAAAAAATTTGAAGTTGTACAAAAAGTGTTTAACTGGCTACACAAACTGAGAATAGGAAAATTGTTTGAAAATATGAGAGGAAAGACTTGTTTGCAAAAACACTGTTGCATAATGAGACGTGAAAATTGGGGAGGGCAAAAAAAAAGGAAAAAGGATGAGTGAGAGAAAAGGAAAATGAGGAGGAATTAGGTTTTAAAAAAGAGTGGTTGAAAAACTGCATTGAAATTTAAAAAAGGTTGGATCAAAAATCAAGCAGAAATAATCCTTGTGGAAATCAAGAAAAAAGTATTATTGTATTGTTAGATGGCAACGTAGATTTCTGTATGTGTGTGTGATGGATTTAATATAGAAGGAAAATGAGTGCGTGTGTGTATTTCTTTGTTTTTATAAGCAAGAAAAATGTGTGTGTGTAAATATGTTTGATCAATGGAATTTTTTATGGATGAACTGGTGAGCTCAATTTGCATGAATGTGGGATCATTAAAGATTGAAGACAAAAAGCAAAATACTGTGTTCACACACATAGAAAAACACAAACTTATACATGCACACACACAAATTTATATATCTGTATATAATGTATGTGCACACACAAATATCAATTGCTAATGTATGTATGTATACACACATATATACTCACACCAAATGCAAATTTTCTAAAAATGGAACATACACACACATATATATATATATATATATATTTATATATGTGCACACACCAAATATATACTCATATATATATATATATATATATGTATATATATATAAGATTGACAGTTGTATAACATAATAGATCATATAAACTACTTGGTCACATTTTTTGCTATTGGATCCCAGGTTTCTTTAATTTCCCCCCCTATTTGAATCGTTATCTAGCAATTTTTTCACCATAATATTTTCCATCACACATTTCTTCTCAGGCTAGAATTTCTCCCCAATTCCTCTTCTTGGCTAAAATTCCTCCCTTTTAAAGTACCCCTGCTCCTGTTAGAGAATCATTCGTATAAAGGCAAATGTTCAAGGATAAAGTGAGGATGTATGTTTCGTATGTGTTTATATATGCTAAATATTAGATGGATTCCTTTTCTGTCAATAAATGTGATGACAGGTAAGATAGTTTGGAAAAAGGAGTGACTGTTCATTTATACCTATAGATAAATGGACAGATAGCAATATAAACATTAACAACTGTTGGTAGATATGTAACGGAGCGGATCCAGGATTTTGAGCACGAGTAGGTTCAAATGGAATAAATTAAGTTTACAGATTAATACATTAAAAAGAAAACAAATTTTAAACATCAAAAGTAAGGTGATCCAACATTTTCCACTTACATTTGAGTCGTAGCTTTTTCGCATTAAAACTGACAAAAGATTAAAGTAAAAGAATTAATCAGAGAAATTCACCAAAGGACCAATAAATGAAAAAATTATAAAGAATTAGATGGACGAATTTTACTTTTATTAGATAAAAAAAAGGAATTGCAAATTTTTGTTTTTAAAGTTCATTTATGATTACTTGGAATTATTTGGATTTTTTCATAAACAAAGTTTCTTCGTCTAGATATCTGAATATATTTTTGATTTAATTTTGTCCGAGCTGGGAGGAATCCTGACCTCATGGGATCCATGCCTGATATTAGGAACTATTGATTGATTAATAAACTAAATCATTTCTCAAAATGAAGATGAAACAGATATACAGCAGTGATTCTCAAACTTTTTTGCTCCATGCCCCACAACAAGAGCTCAAAAAGTTTAATATCCCTTTGGTCTTAGAAAAAACCACAAGTATAAATCACATAGTAAAAAGAACATCTTATATGCTTCCACATATATATAAACAAATTTTTGTGCTTTTGCTGAATCTGAAGCATTTGCACTCTGATTAATTACTCCTTACAATTATAAAACGAGTAGCTTTTGAAAAGGTGTAATAATACAATGATATCTTCAGAAATTTACCAAAATTTAGAGTTTTAAATCAAAGAGGAAAAAAAAACGAATCATCAAGAAATGATTTCAATAACAAGAAGCATTTTATAATCAAGTTCAAAATTTTTTAATTAAATATGACATATATCACTGATATGGCAAGCCTTGATATGCAGGGTGTGTCTGGCCCTCCCAAACTTCTGATAGAAAAAAAAACACATATACGAATAAACGATTTTGAAATGAATTATGCAGTTATTAGCCATTTTTAGGTCTGAATAATATGAAAATTGCAGAATTTTGAGATTTTACTATGAAACTGGATTAGCAATACAAACCTAGTGTCTCCTTGAATTTCACATTCTTTCAAGTCAAAGTTTGAGATTTGGATTTTCTCACTGATGAACTAAATAATTTGATTACTGACAATACAAGTGGAAGGTGGCAGCGGGGAGGGTTAACCCTAGCTCCCCCCCATTATTTTTCAAATCGAAAAATTATCCATCTCCAATACTTTTCCCTAGGTACAAATGAATACAGTGAAGTGACAGCTGATACGTGTACTGAAGCCATGGAACAGTGTCAATACTCATGATATTATGAGTTATAGTAGTTGTCAAGGTAAAGAACAACAAAAGTAGTAGCCGTGTACGCACGCATCAGTAGATGATAGTGATGGTGGTGGTGGTGGTTGCAGAAGAACCTCGGCCCAGTCACTGCTTAAGCATATTGCTTGGGTTTTCACCTTTTCAAAAACTGACGTTTCCATCTCACTTGCATAATAAACACAAGGTCTGGTTCCTGGCAGTATCTCTTCTGAGAAGTCTTTCTCCAGCTACCAACACCCTTCCTCCGAATATTGAAACTGAGTATATGTTCCAAGTACTCTGACCCTATTCACTCTTTCTCTTTCTCTCTCTCTCTCTCAACATGCTGATGACCTTTGCAAAATGACATTGTGGAAAATAGATGTAATTCTTTCTTTGTTTTCTTTTTTAGTTTTTTTCAAATTTCAAATGTTAATATGTCAGGTAACTTTCTATTCCTTGGAAAGTTCATGAAGCACAAAATAGAAACAAAGAAGGCATGCTAAAAATATAAAAAATTGATATTGGGAGAAAATAAGAAAGAAAGTGTGTATGTATATATATATATATATATATATATATATATACACACACACACACACACCAACACATATATATATATATATATATATATATACATAGACACATATATATATAAACATATCTGTATATATATACACACACACACACACACATATATATATATATATATATATACATATATATACACGTATGTGTATATATATGTATATGTGTATATATATATATATATATATATATATATATATATATATATATGCATCTTATATGTATTTATATAAACTGAACTCATCTTGCTGGACTTGACAGTTGAACTTTGTAGTGTGGTCTTTATCATAACCACTTCTTGAAATAAATTTCCTTTTTTCTTCTTTGCTTTCACTTTTGCCATTAACCTTCGAAGTTACAATTCATTTACCTCTGCCAAAGAAGTTGCGAGATGTGTAAGTATTCACTTGTGTCCGTCCATCTGTCTGTCCACTCAATATCTCTGAAAGTTCTGATTGAATTTCAATTAAATTTAGTGAAAGGGTGGACAATGGACTGAGAAAGAAGTGATCAAATTTTTGGATGAATCTAAGAATTTGTTTCCAATTGAGAAATATTTTTTAATATTATGTGAAAAAAAAAAGTTGAAAATCATCAGTTAAGGAAGAGGCTCAATTTAAATATCATGGGAAGTAACTTTATATTTCAACAATTAATTTCTCTCCCTTGTTTTTTAATATTCTATTTTCATTCAGATTTTTCAGTTAGTGTATTATATTTTTTTTTTCAAATCCTATTTCACCAATCAATCTCAAATCCTTTCTTGGGAACTTATTCTTACAGGCTAATATTCTCACCTTGTTTCCAAGACATTAAAAGTCTAATTTGATATTTCCTGGCTAATGTCTTAAAATCTTTTAATATCCTATTCCCCCTGCAACAGGAGTCTTTATACATCTTCTTTGAGGCAAGTTTGAGGGAACGAAGAACCTGGTCTCCCCAAACTTTTTGCTGATCAAAAAATGATAAGGAATGTTAAGAATTTGTCCCGAGATGTTTGGAAATTCAAAATTTTTGATAGCCTCACCCCCTTGACTTCATTGAAAGCTTACAGTACCCTAAAGCCCCTAGTTACATTTGGTCTGATTATTCCTTTTCCAACCAACAACATCTTCCCTTGGTGTGGGCCTTGAGGGCTCAGCATTTTATGCTAATCAGATATTAGTTCTCCAGACAGGAGGGTCTTTAGGAGACAAAGTTTCTTCATCCTCTCCCCGTGGCCAGCCCAAGAGCAGAGGAGTCTTTTATATCATGGCCTCAATGTCTGTGGTCCTGGCTTATTTCTGAGATCCTTTTCTAAGTACAAACTAAGAAAAATACTATTACAAGTTCGTTGACTTAGAATGGATTGGTAAGTTTTCTTCTATTTAACTGAAACTATTTCAGAAATGATTAAAAAGAAAATTCCTATCAATTTTCTTCAAATGTTGACTGAAAAGTAAATATATTAGTAAACACTATGCAAGAATAAATTGATTGGTATTCCGTCTCCTTTGTGATATAAAAGCCTAAATGCATGTTTGTTTATTTGTCTGTTCAGTCATTTGGGAAGAGGAGGAGGATTTTAAAAATCCATGATGGATTTTTTTTTTAAATCTTGAAGAAAAGACAACCAACACGGCTGTCTTCTGATATTCCCCTCCCAATAAGCAACTATTTGTCACTTTAGACTTTACTCCCTACTGTCACTATTTAAGCTTTTCAGCAGACAGTTTCAATAGAAAAAGAATAAAACTACAAATCCATTTCTCTCAACAACATAACCTCAAATTCACAGATTTTCTCTTCAATTTCATTAAATTTTTTTCTCCTTGTTTAAAATCAAAAGAAAATACATTCCCCATTTTGTTTGCAATAAATGCATTTATGCAAAAATATATATGGCATAATTCATCTAGACATTGATAATCTTGGCATTTTTTTATAAGCTCTGCGCTGATTCACCAAATGTCTGTGTATTTATGAAGGCATAAGTTAGGAACCATACAACATATCTGAAAAAAATTTTCTTTGTGTGCTAATGGGACCCCCCAGTATGTTTTTAGGAATTTAGTTTTCGAAAATTCCCTTCCCTAAAAAAAGTAATTGTGCTGGGTCTACATATGTGCTCACCCCAATAATAATGATCTGATTTCAATCTATCTACCTATCCGTTAATACAAAAAGTCTGAATCTTTTTATAAGTATGTGACCTCTATGTATTCAAAATAGTGCAGTGTAGCCAGAGGTTTTGAATTTGGGAAACCCTAAAAAAAAATTGTTGAATGCTTATTAAAGCCAAAATCCCCATTTAGGCCTTTGGCAGGAACTAGCTGAAAATTCTACCTGCAGGGTGCAGCTATTTAAAAAAAGAAAATACGATTGGAAAACATCAAAAAAACAACCATAGAAATCTTGATATCTTTTTCTTGAACTGTGTATGCCAAGAGATACTAGCGTTACTGCCACCGCACCTACAACTCATTACAGAAATCTTTGTTTCTGACTTTCATTTCACGATTCCTGCAGGCTTTTAAATTTACTTTGTTTCTTGATTATGCTGTTTAGTAGCAAGTCAAAAGTATCTGTGGATAGATAGGTATGACATGAACACTGCCCAGAGTTATACTAACAGGTAAGATATTTTCTCAGGCTCTATATGATATATATCTAATTGAATTTTGTGCATAGCTGTACAACTCTAAGAAGCAGAAATTTTCCATAGAGGTACATCTTTTCAAGGCAAAGGTTATAGGCTATGTGATTTTTTTTTTTTTCTGTGTATGTGAGCGGATCGAAATGGGCTTTTGCTTCTTTTACAATATTTTGCTTATTTAAGAAAACAAAAAACGGTTGCACCCATCCACGCACACACATATACGCACATATCTCCCCCCAAAATTTCACCTACTTTTTTGCCTCAAAGGAGAACGGCTCTTTTTTTTTTTTAAACTTTCAAGGAATAAATATATATTTTCATCTTTCGTGCTGGGTACTTTTGCTGTGATGAAAAGGTCAAGATTTTATCTTTATAAACTTTTTAATTGCTTGTTTATGATGATTGTTCAATGGCCCACAATCTTGCCCTCAAAGCAGTCAACTGATCACTTATGCATATGAGAAAAAGCAACAAAATCATTGACAGAATACATAAACCCAGACAAGGCTAGGTACTTCTGCTAGTACATATATATATATATATATATATATATATATGTTTTTGTGTATGTGTGCACCCTCAGTTTTTTCAATACCTTCGTGAAATTAATGTTCATGTGCTTTTTTTGCATAGTCAAACCCCAAAGATATGACACGATATTTATGCTGTATTCATTAACAGAAGTGAAGACACGTTCCAAGCAGAGAAATAATTTTTTATCAAAGAATTTTATCAAAAATTAGCATACTTTATTTTGAACTACATCTATCAACCATCACTTCCTGTTCTCTTGTGACATAGAGATAGGAAGGTTGTTGAAAGAGCATGTTCGGAAAAAAATGGAAATAATTTATGCTTCGATGCCTACACAGCATATCTGAGTGCAATGGAAAAAAGCACTGCATATTAATTCAATAAGATCTCTAGTGATCGATGAAAAAAATGAACAAAAACCTTTAGATTTGTGCACATACATTGTCTATAAGATTATTTACATACAAACACAATTCACCCATATATAAATTCATAAATGTATTCGATCTTTCTCTGTGTATGTTGGTAGAAAACATAAGAAATGATATCTATCATTTTTTCTAATCATCACCATCAATACATACATTCAGATTCCAGCACTTCAGATTGTAGACCAGCTTTATATCTTGGAGTTTCGTGAAAACCCAAAGGAGGTTATAGGTCCCTATTGCCAGAATGATCTTCCACTTGCTTTTCTCAGTCTTGGATATTTTTATAAGGTTTGTACTTGAAATGATTTAAAACATACAGTCATAAAAGTAAGTCTGCCTTGTGATTGATGAAGTTGTGCATTTATCCATTAGTGCAATAGTTTGATTTTAGAGCTCAAGCAGAAGTCGGGATTCAAATGCTGATTTTCAAGGCAGATGGGTGGGACCAGATTTATAAGGGGAAAAAGGGGCTGAACAAAAATATCTTAATTAAAAGTTCAGTTTCTTTAATAAGAAATAAATTGATCATTACTGCTTCGAATTCATTTCATTCACTTCAATCGTTCAAAGAAATTGATAGAATTACAGTTTGTTATTCAGATCTACAAAAAATAAAGTATGAGAATACAAAAAATCTGCTTGGAGTTTTGCTGGCTTGAAACTACAATGAGCCTTATATAAGATGTGATCAAGAATTGGTGGCTTGTAATTTACAAAATTCAAATTTTTAATTTGAATTAATAATAATTGTTGAAATAAAGCAAGCATTTTTTGAGTGTAACAGAAAGAGAAGAAACAGAAAATGTTTTTTGAAATTCAGAAGTTGATAATTTGACAATATAAAAATTTTAGATTAAAAAATGGGATATTTTACGGATAAATTTTTTTCACCTGCTAAATGTATTAAGTAATTATTTGATTTACGATTCAATTTTTCACAAGGAAGTCACAATAAATTTCTCCACTGCTATTTATTTGTGAGTCACCCAGACATCTTCGGCTCCCTGTGTTGGCCTAGGTCTTGGCTGGCATGTATATACAATTCATCTAACCTTTTTATGTATAACTCTTCAGTTCCATTTACATGTAATATATGGACTTTGATGTGCAAAATTTTATGATTTACCGTGTATTTTGATTTCTAACAATGAGGAGACCACCAGTCTAATCCAGCCCAACAAAGAGTCCCCCTTCATTCAGAGAATTAGCATAACAGAATCTTCCTCAACTCAATTGGACCCAGATAAAGTTATGGATATTTCAAACGTATGAAAAAATCAACAGTAGCCGACAGAGCTGTATACTCACTTTAGGGGCTCTGGCATATTTGAAGGGGGCCTTAGACTGGAATGATAAAAAGCCTGGCTGCTGCCGGGGTCAAACTCCATTCCTTCGTCTCTTGCAACTGAAGATGATTACTGAAACTTTTGTATTGAATATAAAACAAGTAAAAAAATATTTTTAGAATTTTGGGGGTATGAATGTATTTATCAAATAGAATGAAATGAGCCCTTGCATTGTTGAATCTTAAATTTTCATAGATATGTAAGATTTGTCAGTTTGGCTCAGTCAGTAAAAGGGGGATTATTGTGATGAATCATTCAAGAGTCAGCAATCCCAGGCCAGACATGAATTACCCTCCTCCTGAGTCTGAACAATATCTCGATGATCGCAAAACAAATGAGCATCAACTTGATCTTTGATTTTTGCTCAACTGTACTTTGGACTTGATGAGTTGCTTTGGTGCATCTCCTCACTTTGACTTTTGGTTTCCGGGTTGAATCAAGAAATCCATGAGATTATGACATGTTTGAGGAAATCTGGGTCATTTGTTCTCAAATCTAAACTCAAATCCGTGGTTGCCATTTGGGAACCGTTATGATGAACGAACTGAAGACAGTGTCAGTTGGAGACTTCTAGCACTGTTCCCTGAGTGGAAATAATGTCTTTGTTTGTGTGTAGCTTCCAAAGGAAACTATTTCGAAGGGGATTAAGTTGATTTGTAATTACGTTAATGATAAATATTATCATCCAATCAGTTTCATTACTATCAAGGCAAACCTCATATATATATATATATATATATATATATATATATATATATATATATATATATATATATTTATATTTATATATATATATATACATATATGTATGTGTGTGTGTATATATATACACAATTTTCTACAATATATTTGTTTCATTTTATTTTATGTATTATGGACAGAAAAACAAATTAAAAAATCATACTGACCATTATCAATAGATTTTTGTAAAATTTTGGTTATACACACTAGAAATGTAACACTTAATTCACAATTTGATATCTACTTATGAATTATGTCTTCTTGAAAGGGGGTGTTAGCACTGAATACTATTACCTAATATACGGGGAAATTTATAGTTACAAAACTGAGAAACAAAAAAAAAGCTACCCTGTTGATTTCATTTTAGTAAAGAAATTTTATCAACAATACTAATTAGATCTTATTTCTTTTAAGCTATGTATACACAACACCAAAACTTTTATTTTCTCAAATATAATTTTAAGTGAATTAATCGGAATCGACATTGAAGATTTGTATACATTTATTGAGATGATATCTTATTTCACCAAACACTAGCCCTCCCTTATATTCTAACCGTGTGTAGAAAGGGGGGTATTAAATCATGTTGTAAAAACAAATTATATTGAACTCTATCTGATCCCTATCTATCTACCTATCTATCTATTTTATCAATTCTTCTTTTCACAGCAATTCATATCCACCCGTTAGGTCAGGTATCGAGTTTCGTATACTGAATCTGTAAATACACTTAACAATACATCCATATGACTATGCATATATCAATATATGAAAGAACACATAACACAAATTTTGTGCATATCTTTAAAGAGAGAACAGCACTTTTCAATTTCCGGTACATGATCCTATTTCATTTGGTACTTCTATTATTGTCAGCCAGTATTTATTGGGTTTCTCTGATCAAATATACAACTTACTGCTGGCAGAAAATCTCTTGATGAGTAAAAACTAAGTTTTATTTCAGATAACATGTGACTATAGTGGTTGTATACGTAGGCACCTGCTGCCATATTTCAAGAGAGGGGTACAAAAGGGGGTATCCGGAACATATCTCAACAGCAACTCTGTAACTGTTGCAAGCAAATGATAATACAATCTTTTTTTATGGGTAGATTGAGCCGGGGTTACAGAGAAACAATTGTACATCACCATCACCTTTTATTGATTGTGAGGTTCCAACTTTCAAACACCCTCATCCTAGATGAGAGGGCCTGATCTAGGGAGGGGGGGGCAATGCCCTGTTTGAAATTCCCTCCCTCTCAACTGAAGGCCATGGTTGTAGATATTTTGTTTATTGCTTAGTGGTATGGTTTACTCTCAGGGAGCTTTTTCTAAACACTGAATGTAAAATAACAATTTATCAGTGAGAGATTATTTCAAAGAAAAAACATATCCATATCTTTCCCTCAGTGTTTAGAGTCACCCTGTTGTATGGGGAGAAGTCTATGATATTTCTCTAAGAATTCGTTGGTGAATGGATTTTCTCTGAATTTTTTGCAAGGATTAAAAAAGAGTATTTGCTCTCTGGGGTGTTCATGGGTGAATGGATAGTTGCCTCATCAACTGACTGGGGCATGAATCCATTTATTCTCCGCTTATCTATGTATAAAAAAGCTGGGAAGATTGTGCTCGCTGGTAACCAGTCTAAGAGAGGGTCCCTGGACATAAACCTCTGGCTGACCTGCTGTATGGCATGTATAGTACTAATCTCATATAAAACCACCATGTCACCAGCGATCTGTAGAATAGGGAGAAAAACCTAATGGTGATGATTATTTTCATGAGTATTCAAACTCTGTTAAGAGAAGTTTTATCCAAAAATATCTCAAAGGAGAGATAGAAATCCTAAGTAAAGGTACACAGTTAAATTCTTAGCTGTCTATATCAGAAATAATATATGGCTAGAATATTGTCCATTCTGTTTTAGACTTTATATGCTTCCAAAGAGAGATTCATGTAGATTTATGTATCATTATTTATTAATTTATAAATATTCAAGCTGAAAACAGGAAATTCACGTGTAGATATAATTTGTCTAACAGAAATAGGAAATGCATTGTGAGAGATCCGATTCAAGCTGAGAAAAAAAAAAAGTACATTTAAAAATTCAGATCATGTTAACAATTTGTCATATTTAAGTGAATTTTGAATACATTTTGAAGCATCAGATAGAAAAGTAGAGAACTTTTAAAAGGACAACGATATATGATAGAAAGCACTCAGAAATCGCATGCCTCTGCCAACACCATATGCTATTAAAAACTGAATAAAAATAAGATATAAAAAAAGATTGAGGATTCAATCACTTCTTTCATAGTCAATGGTCCAACCGTTCACAAAATATTGTTGAAATTCCTCTCTGAGATATCATGTGGACAGATAGACAGACACAAGCAAATATATATATACCTCTTCCAACTTCGTTGGCAGAAGTAATAAGATCATACGAACATTTTGCAAGATGACACTCCATTTGGAGAAATATTCAGCCACAATATAGGTCACTAACAGAGTGTTGCTTTTGAAAAAAAAAAAGAAGAAAATGGAGGCTCTAATTATAGCAAATGGCAAATTTTCCTGATATTTCCATCTGTGACAAAGAAGCTACCACTATATGTGTGCATATGTATATAAAATCAATATTTTCTCAGACGTAATTCAAAGCTATTCTCTAAAAGTGTACATCAAGTATGATAAATGATGTATCAAATAAAAGATACGTCTTGGGACATTGCTCAATTTCTTTTGATCAATAAAATATCAACCTCGGAAATTTATCAAAACAAGATTTTCAATTTCAACCGAAAATCTTATTATCCTCATCATTCATTTTTAAAAATTCACCATGATTATACTTTGGGGGCTTTTGTTGCAATGTTGTGAGTTCTATTAGAAATAGCAAACTTTGTCATCAATACAGGTTTACCAAACAATATGGAAGTAGAGCATTCATATGTAAACCTTATGTAAGCCAAAATGGTGTAAGGCAAAGAAGCTATTGGCTTCAGTTTATTTGAGAGAAAAATTTTTGAACTTTCCCCAGATCAAAAAATGACCGACCAAATTGTACCAAATAACAAGTAAACCCTAAAATAGCACTAACAAGTAGCAAAACCAGGAATTATATGAAAGGAAACGGAAGTGCACTGTCTTCATGATGACTTGCTATAAAACAAACGCTGAACATCATTCTTGCTTTTTGCCTTATTCATTACTTGAAAAACTAAAATTAGTAAACCTTTGAAATAATGCTATCTAGAAATCTGAAAGGAGCTTCAAAAGAAAGTCTTACTAATTAATGATAAGTTTGAAATAAATAAGGAGATGGAATGAGGTGCAAGTAGGAGTGCACTAATATCCAAATTTAATATTAAGTCTCCTACGGTTATATAATAGTAAATTCATTATAACTCAGAGGGTATGGTAATAATAAACGGTTACTCTATAAGAAACACTGGAGCAGTCCTCAGTAAGTTTTAAAGTTACTTTTTGTTCATTTTGCATTCAGTATGTATGGAGTTATTGAGAAATTACAATAAAGACACCAGAGAAATGAATGGAATAGACTTCTCACAGTAAACAGAGGTATTAACCCTGACCAAAAGACAAACCCTCAAACTAAAAACCAGGCGACGTGCACATGAAAGAATCACATAAAGAGATCAAAACAGCACAATATGTTGGAGAAAAAACAGGCATCCAACATCATGGAATCCATTAGAAAACTCAAATGGCAATAGGCTGGTCATATTGCAAGAAAGGAAGACAACTGATGGACATCAAGACTTACAATATGGATCCCAAGAGATCACATGCAAAACTGAGGCTGGTAGAATACAAGATGGAGAGATGAAGTAGACAAGTTCAGAAAATATTGGCGCTGCAACACCCACAATATGTGGTGAATCCTTTCCTTTAATAGAATCATATTTGGATTTAGTAATGCTATAGAAACTACTCTGAGTGTTAATCCCTCAAGCAAATCTGAATTTCAATGGAAATATGTTTTTAGCACGGCAAGTAAGAAAAATCAACTATTCATTTAAAAATTTGGCCTAATGGCCTGACAATTGCTTATAGTCTCAACCTCAACTAGGTAAGTGGGTGCAAACTCCAATAGCTCTTGTAATTCAATCTAAAATCATTTGGCTGGAGTCAGATTAGCCCCAGGGCAGGATTAGCTTCAAGCAAATCAGACCAATTGCTCTCAATTTGGCCCTACATTAGGGTTATCTACACAAGTCTCATCAAATACCCATAATAACACATTGTAACATACACTTGATATCATTGCATTTCGGGTTTTACCAAGAATCGTAACAAATTTAATTTTCTTCGGACTGATAAAAAATTCAGTTGTGTTCATTTATATTGTTTAGACTTTTAATTTTTTCCCCTGATTTAGAATTAAATAATATTTTTTCTGAATTTTTAATCGCACCTTTTGATTACTTTCAATTTTATTGTAGAGATATAAAGTCTATGATAAACTATGTCTCTAAGATTCTACAGACTTTCGCTGTGGCATTGAGCTGTGTAGCTCCAAAGGCTGGCCCTGCCCTAAGGTACCTAAGTCCTTTAGATCAGGCATTGTCAAACTACTTCATTGAATCTTTGATATTACATACAAAAATTTGCTTTTCTCATCTATCTTCGGTTAGCATGCAATGAAATTTTGAAAATTGAGCAAAATTTCATTTTTGCTGTGGCTTTAGACAAATTGATCAGCAAATTTTTCCTGTATAGAAATTTGATCCACAATCAAATAATATTTTGTCCTCAAAAAACAATGTCATAGTTTTCTTTGATTAATAGTACATTGAAGTTTATGTAGGAATATACTCCTATAATGAAAGAAAAACAAAAAAAACAGTAAAGCAATTTTTTTGAAAGCTGTTTCAATAGCCTTAAATGATCATTGCCCTATTTTTTTATTTGCTTTGACCCACAGGACATGAACATTCTTTTAAACCTGGCCCACCTCCAAAAGGTTTGCCTGGTCTCTCATGAGCAAGTACCTCACATAATCGATATAAGAATAAAATTCTTCCCTATGAGTCCTGTACTGTACGTACCAAATCTCTCACCAGTTCTTGTTTCTCTGCAGACAATAAACCCAAGAGGATTTGGATTTCAGATTGAATTAAATAAGTGTATAAATTTGCTTTGACAAGAATTCCACCATATGTCCAAGTGTATCTGTTGAATTAGCAAAATCTACTCTAAGACGTCTGTAGAAACCATCAGCAGCTCTGTTCTGACAAGAACTTTAGCCCTGTCAAAATGCCATCCAGTACCATACACATTCAATAAAATCTTTGAGGCATGGCACAATTTATCTATTTTATCACTTGATAAAGTCCACTCAAACATTCTTGAACAGCTTCTAGCCTAAAAGATAAGCTCTATAAATTCAGAATTTGCTTCATCTATAATGTTTTTAGGGCTGAAGAAAAAGGGGGAAAAAGGAAATTCTCGGAAATAAAATCATCACAAACATATTTCTTTTTTTCCTGATAATCTTTGAAATCTATCATTAGAGGACGGAGAATTTTTGAGGTTTTCATATTTGTGCTCTGTAAGCCAAAACTGGACAAACTTTTATTTGGAAAAGAGAAAGATTAATAAAGTAAAAAAAGAAAAGAATAACTGTCACTAACACATGATTTACTCTTTTTCTAAATTCAATAACAAGAATAACTTTCTTTGGCAATACTCATGTCAGAATTCGGGGAATTTTTTCCTCTTTCTACTGTAAGACATAAAGAATGATATGAAAATAAACATGGCATTCTTA
This sequence comes from Thysanoteuthis rhombus, assembly GCA_963457665.1. Lineage (NCBI taxonomy): Eukaryota > Metazoa > Mollusca > Cephalopoda > Oegopsida > Thysanoteuthidae > Thysanoteuthis > Thysanoteuthis major. The sequence continues at coordinate 76,597,748 of OY735199.1, forward strand.
ACAATCTATCAACTCTCTTGGTTATTCTTTATGTGATGTAGCCATTTTATGATTTTAAATTTGTCCATTTTTTTCTGTTCCTTTTTAATGCATGCCATTTTTGACATATTTCAGAATGATTTGTTAAATGTTATTCATCGTAATAGAGTACTATTTATTGAGCTTCTTGAATTTAATTTTTATTTAATTGAACCTTTCTTTTTTAAGAGCTTCATTCAATTCACTCAGGGGATTCAGACAAAGTTTTGTTGATCTAATCTGCATGAGAGCACAAATATAAATGACCAAACTAATGGGAGGAGGTAATTTCAGAACAAGATCTCTATCCACTTATTTCATTATTATCATTATTCCTAATTCAAGTATTTGAATGTAATAACAATCTCTTACTCCAAATTGTACTGATAAATTTTTGTCGAAGAAACTGATTAAATCAGATTCTAAAAATATCAACAAACCAGACAAATGACTGCTTTGTGATTGTTTGCTAAGCAAGAACAATTACTTGACTATCCATAAATAACACTGTGCAACATATTTTTAATTTGGGGGGGGAGGGGATTCTAGGTAATGAATATCATTTGCTAATTGATTATGTCAAAAAGTATAGAAAATGGCTATTATTCCCTTCAAAACTTGCTTTTGTGACAAGGACAATGACAGTTAGAATCTACTTATTTTCAGTTGTACGATGGGCAAATTTTTATATTTTCAATCATATAAATTAAGAAAATCAACAACACATGAATATCACTGTCCTTGTCACAAAAGAGAAGTTTGAAAGGATTAATCGCTATTTCCTACCGTTTTTTTTTTACACATAACCAATTAGGAAATAGCACTCTCTACCCAGATAAGTAAAATTATGTTACACAGAGTGAAAGCATTAAACTGTGAATCAAAGATGAAAAGTACAAGAAACCTGCTATGATTTTTACCTCAAAAGGAGGAATTTAATACAAATAAGGAAACCCGTAAGAAAGTCATGGGAAATCTTGTTTTTGTTTCTCCTTAATATTTGCCGGTTGTGAATGTTTGATTTTTTTTCCTATGGCAATGTGAAGAGGGAGTTTGGTAAACCAATTTCAATGCAAGATTTTTTCATTGAACATGACGAAGCTGAAAAGGAGCAACATTCACAATCTAAAAGTGATCCATAAATAAATTTTGAAAAAAGGGGTATTTAAAAATTACTTACAGTTTTCGTCCCCAAGTTGATGACTGCACACTCCAAGACAGCCAGTTCTCCCCTCGTCACTGACACGTTTGAAGGGGTGGGTATAAGCTGGGGCCCCGAATGCTTCCCATGTCTTTGATGTTTGGCTGTAAAAACAAAAAGATCATAGTGAATTGATAGTTATTTGAATAGAGGCATTAATTCAATGAATTTTATAGGAAAAGTTTATTACACATTAAATTTAATAAGCTTAGTTTGGTTTGGCACAAGTTCACAACTGTGGGGCGCTTAATGAGCATAAAACTCATTACAGTAATAACAGTCCACATACTAGCTTATTAACCATTACAGTACAATGAGGTACCTCAGTTTATTATATACATACATATACATATATATATATATATGTATATATATATATATATATTTATATATTTATATATGAGGGTGGATCAATTCATCTGTAGCTTGACATGTAATTACGAGCTGAATTTTGATCTGAAATTTCCATTGCATAATGTTCAAACAATGTGATTGATATTCAACATTGAGTTAAGTGCATTGGCAAGAAGAGTATTATGATGAAAAATAAATATCTGTTGAGTAAAAAGTGTGCTTTTTTCATCATGAGGCTATGGACTTATTGATATACCTATGCATCTGAGATGCTATCCAATAGTTCAGGGAACTTTGGCACAAAATGGCTCCTTCAAAAAGAAAAAATCAAAAAAAAGTTCTTCAGTTCATGATATAATAATTTCGAGATATGTATGAAAAGGTAAGACAACTGAAGTGGTGATTAAATTGACAGATGAATAGAATGATCAGTCTGTTCAAATTCCTGAAGATTTGGGTAGTATATGTGTGAGTATGTGTATATATATGTATGTCAGACAAGCCTGTGACGGATCAACTTGGATTTTTTTCATACATTTGCAAAATAAAAAAGGGAGAGTACATTACAATTATCCTTCAATATTTATATCCCCTGGCAAATTGGTCATCATAATATATATCTAAGGGTTAGTGCGAACACAGATCCCCCAATATCATTATCAGCTTGCTAATCACCAATATCTTTTTTTGCATTCTTCAAATTGGCGTATTTTAAGGGCACTTTAATCCAATACCTTAGGCTTCAATGTACCATCTTTACTACTTAAAGGTCACATTCAAATATACAAAACCAGACTTTTAGTCATATAATACATATATACATATATATATATATATATATATGGCTTGATATTTAGGCAACAAGTTCTCTCTAAAGTATGTTTCACTGAATATTACTGATCAATAATTCCTTCCCTTGACAATTTTCCTTTATCATGCCCTAAGCAAGCAAACTAATGCTGTAGTGTGTTCAAAGGTGACATGAAACTGAGCCAAGAACTAAAGAACTTCACCTGCTTATTGGAAACAACACATCAAAGTCACTGAACAGAAATCCATTCAAAGCAAATGAAAACGACTCAGTGTATCTGTTGGTCTATATTCTCTCTTAATCGTTCTTCTTGTAACTATTACCAGTATATTTTATAGGAACTCTCCTTCTACTGATTCACTAAAAGTAATACTATTGCTTCATTGCTATCATCATCATCATCAACAGCCTTTAATGTCCATTGCTAGATATAGACCTTTTTCAAGGTTTGCCAGAAAAACTTAACTCTCTTTCACATTAGCCTTTTAACTACAGAAGGCCACGAGTGTAATAATCATCCCTAACAAGATAATCATTGCCAGATAAAAGACCTGAATCACACATAGGACAGAGTTGCCATCAATCACTCTAAAATTGGAAGTTTTCTCAAGTTTTGAGCACAGCAATTGATGGAAATTTCCATCATCCACAGTTAATGGGTTAAATGTTTTGCCTTAAAATTGAATTCCCGGTCTTTTTTTTTCCTTTTATGCTAGTTTTTTTTCCCCTCGTTTTTGGCTGTGGATATAAAAATTAAATTACCAATCAGTAGACCAGGAAAAAACATAGTTGAAAATGACTAGAGTGGCAAATTGAGGTTTATTAAAGTGTGAACAAGAAAAGAAGAGAAGTCACAATGAAAACACACACACACAAAATTATGTAGTCTGAGTCTTATCATCAGATTTTGCTCTAGATATAGGAAGTGTTGGCAGTTGCCCTGAGCACCAAGTTCTGGGTGGTGCTTATGTGTTTGAGACAGAACTCCCCTAATACAGATAGAAAATTAAGAAGATGAATAAATCAAACACTTTAAGAACAGTCAAAATAGGAAAATTCCTTAATGTGAAGAAAGATTTTTATTAGGAATTTAAGATAATACTATATTTTGAAGAGTGCCAGGAACCCTAGGGCCAGCCCAGTTTATAATCAAAACATTGTAAAGATGTTTCATATACATTTTCTGAAACTCTAAAATGACTCACTATCATTATTCCAAATTTATTCATATATCATTACGACGTGTGAGCCCTTCAAATTATTTAGACTACATAGAGTCATTTAGAAAAAAAAAAATTCAACAATTTGAATTATTCATTATGTTTGTTCAAAAGAGTGAACAATAGAAATCGTTCTATCTGCTGACTTCTTCCAATCTGCTGACTTCCTATGTAGACTATAAGGATTTGCTGTTTCACTGTATGTGTCGTCATCAAATTGATTGAAAATTTTGAGTTATTTGTTTATTAAATTCTACCCATGAGTGTATTGAATTCTAAAGACTCAGAAGAATGAAACGCTCAACAAATAACACGGATGAAATGAAGATTGAGTGAAAAAGCAAGCGTCTGGAACGATGCCTTGCTATTGTTACTAGCTACTCAATGCCAAATTATGCTAAAGTGGGGCCTGTACTATGCTAAAAAGGGGCCTTATATAAATTCTTAAAGAAGCACACACACAAGCATTAATATTAGAATAATTTTTTTGCTAACACAGTAAAGTATCATTTTTTTTCCATCTGAGATATAGCCAGATAATACAACAAATATTTTTCATATTTTAATGATAGTGTTACTATTTCATTTTCATAGCAGTGGTTATGACTTCAGTTTCAAAAACCTTCATATTTTATGCCTCGCATGTGGAGCACGTGTACACCACACTCCTATTAATTACTGTGTTAAAATAATAACCTCAATTAGAGATGATAATTAACTAGAATCACTATCCTTGTACAACCAGCAATTCAGTTGAAGGTCGTATACTACAATAGTAATAGAACAAATGCAAGGTCACTGAATCGGAATCAATAGCTTGCAAGAAATCAGTGCAAAGCCCTTTAAAATGTAATGTCCGTAGCATATGTTAATCCAGAAACTTGATTTTGAAATTTCACTCCGGAAAATATAATCTTCCAATACGGAAACGGAGGTAGAAAGATTGCTCAGTTCTGTATTTTCCAGTGGGTGGGATCTGTTAGCCTTTGAAATTATTATTTAAAATCCTGACTTTGGACCCTGACTACTGGTGCTATGCTATTCAGCAAATCAGTGAACGGTTGATCTAATCCAACCACAGCCTATCTTCAACTCAGAATTACCACAAATTACCTCAGTAGCCAGGAGATAACAGAAGACACAACATCTCTTTGAATCTAGACACTCAAATTTTGTATAGCTGGTCAATTAGCCGAAATATGCTGGCTAAACATTCTCCTACAAGAACAATAGCGTGAACTTAATTACACAATGATATAGTGAGTTCTGTTACTACTATTTTTTAATGCTAGGAACATACACATTAATTCAATCACATTGATATCCATATTTATTGATATGCATTCATGGAACTACATGAAAATACACTCTATCATTGGTTGCAAATCAGCCGAACTGTTTTATATAAAGATATTTTTCAACTTTATTCTGACATCATCACAATATTTCATTCAATTTTTGTTTCTCCATTCCTTGTCAATACAGGAAGTAAATTCTTTCATTTTTATCAAAATTAATGCATTGTCTAGTTCAGTTCATCAATTTTACAATCACTTCAGTTTATATCAATCGATGATCATTGTTTAAGTTAATTTCTTCACTTGATCACTCAAGTCCACAACAAACTGATAACTCAATGTATGCATTCCTTCATAGGTCGGCCAACTATGAAGCTTTATCAATTCTCCACAAATGAATAGCAATCTCCTTCTTTTGCATATATTGTTCTTTCCGCCTTGGCCACTGCAGGATGTGAGCTGCTATGCATGGGCATTTAGCATGGAAGAAATGTTGTACCCACATTCCACTTCCCATCTCTAGCTTATACTGAACTTTTCCAGAGGAAAGAAAGTGCTCATACATTTGATGGTCAGTATGCCAGCTGGTGATGCCTCCTCTATGGTTATAGCATCTGGTTTTACCAGACAATCACCCATCTTAGTACTGACTGCATTCGATATTGTTTAACCAGTGATCGTACAAGAACCAGTGTATCCATTTGTATCCAATTTGGCCGTAAATATAGAGCTTCTTTATATCTGTCATCAATGCTACCTAGAATAAGTATTCTTATACAAATATACATATGTACATATTTGCAACTGTGAATATCTCTCTCTCTCTCTCTCTCTCTATATATATATATGCATACACACGTATATATTTGCAGTTGTGGATGTGTGTATATATATATGTATATATATCTACAGCTGTGAATATATATATATATGTATATATATCTACAGCTGTGAATATATATATATATATATATATATATATATATATATATATGCATACACACATATATATTTGCAGTTGTGGATGTGTGTATATATGTATATATATCTACAGCTGTGAATATATATATATATATAAATATATATATATATATATATATATATATGCATATATATGAATTTGCAGCTGTGAATATATATATATATATATATATATATATATATTCACAGCTGCAAAACCATCCCATGCTTACCATTAATTTTTAAAAAATCATGCTTGAGAATGCAAATTAGAAACCTAGTCAGAAACCATAAATCAAACTCGATCATTTCCATCAAAACCGAAGCATTTCTCTGTTAGATAGAAACATCAAAGTGAGTTCCGTTGTGATCCGAAATGGCAGCCAGGGTGATTGAAAATGCATGTCATTTGCTGGCAAAGCTGGGTTACATTGCAATCACCAGTTTTTGGCTGGCTTCATGGTAGAGTAGAAATGAAAATATCAAGATTGATATGATACACTTCAAAGACAAGTAATCCAATCACCACAAAGACCTTATTATACTCGTGTTAAGCCCGAGAAAAGATTGAATATCAATAATTCTATCTCTCACTCAAGAAGTTTTGTGTCCATGATTTTCTTTTTTTTCTGATAATACCAAGTGAATGCTCTAAGATTCTTTGATTCTCTGATATTGTGTAGATTATTTGAAACCAATAATTATGACTGATTTCTTGGGGAAATCAAAGAATAATGATGTTCCATTGTCAGCTTCAGAAAAAATATCTCATATCTACCAAAGAGCTTGAACTATAAGGAGACTGCAACTAATCTAATGTAGCTAATTCATAAACTTAACATGAAAAAAAAGTTCAAAATTTCAGAAAATATTATTGCATTATCATTTATTAATGTCTCAATTATAATATGACCAAGTAGCATTGGAAACAAGTTCTCATATGATCACCAAATTTAAACAACATTTGATGAAACCAAGTGCAGACACTTTTGCATAGGCACCAAAAAGCTGCTATGTATCAAAATGATCTCATTGAAAAAAACGAAGTTGAAAACAACATATGAAAAAGCTGGACAATGAACTGTGAGAGAGGAAAAGGTTCAAATTTAACAAAAAGCACAAACATCAAACAAGATCTCCAACAAAGTTTAAAGAAGGATATTGTATCTAGATCCATTATACTTTTTCATCATTGGATCATACTTGAGAGCCAGATCGACTTCAACTCCCATTCCCTCGGCAGCTGGAGTTGTGAAGGTGTGTCCCTCACCAGATCAATTCCTAAACTAATTATCATGATCCGCGTCTCTCTCCTGCTCTTACCCTGTCAAAGGACTTCTTTGTTTGAAATCCATCAATAGGAAAAGAGAGAGCTATTCTTAAACTGTCCGTTGATTGGATAAGTAAATCATACTACTACTATGTGATTGGCCAACCAATCTTACTACTAATTCCTGCTTAAACTAACAACCCATGTCTGAAAGTTCCAAAAGACACGCATGTGCGTATCACAAATTCCCATTTAGACAGTTTTTCTTTGAACATTGCAATATACACGTATGTATTTCAAAACACAGTAAGCCTGATCAGTATCCAGATGGGTGACCATGTGGGAATACCAGGTGCCATAAGCAGCAACAAGATTTTTCTGTGGCTGTCTCAGCCATGCTGTGCTGTTGAATAACAGAATTTCCTGCCATAAGGAACTACAATGCTCTGTTTAACATTGTCATCTTTGGCGTAACTTGCACAATTAAATCATGGAAATAGCAAATAACATGTTGTCTAAATGTTAAAATGTGTTACACTCAATTTGGCTTTCAGTGGGTATTTCTTTTTTAAAGTTATTTCCAAAATAAGTTTTACTTAATCTACAAATCACAAATAAAATACAATAAGGCAAGAAAAAGTGTATCCAGAAAATGGGTTATGGATAATTCTATAACTATTTAGTTTTAAATATATATATATATATATATATATATAAGAAACAGATTACTCACTGGACTAGCGCCCACCTAAGGAGGTTAGGGTGCTGAGGAAAATCAAAACACATTCATAAAAAGTAAAATATATAGTTGACTGACTCATATTAAGAATCATAAAAATATTCAATGCTAGTTGGAGAAAAATCTATTACAACATTCTTGCAGTGAATCGGTATAGCCCCTTATAGATATAGACTTGGTTTTCTTTTTCTTTTTTAATTTTGGTATGTTTTTTGTCAAGATTTACAACAATTGGCAAGAGAAAGTAATATGTAATAATTCTTCACTTCATTTTTTTTCTCCAAAACATACTTTCCTGAGAGGGGAAAAAACAGATTGTGGATTTGTGACTATTTGCTTGAATTGGCTGAACTAGGCATATGTGACGTTTTATCAGACAAATGTATCTTTTCAGCTGGAAAATATATTTTCTGTTCTGACACAAGGAAAAAACATTCAAAGAATAATGATAATGTAAATATTGCAATTATTCTTAGAACTAGTTGTAATAAGATAAAAAAACAAATACACAGAGTTGAAGGATAAAATGCAATCATTCCTAAAATATTAAAACAAGTTTTTTTGTTACTTTTTTAAAGATATTCTCATTTTAATAGTCATTGCTATTGCTTTTCTCACTATGTCTAATCTTATAACTATCAGAGTAGAAATATAGTACTGCATAAATTGGCTTCATTTTTTTTCTAAAGAAATTCAAAGTATTTTTTGGCAATTATTACTGTGACCATTTTCACCATAACATTATTTATTATATGATTATAAATGTACAAATATATATATATATATATACACACAAATATATATATATATATATATATATATTTACTAGTTTACCTTTGTACCTTTGACGTTCAAATATGGCGGCAATATTTCAGCAACTTCTGCTATTGCAAATACATAAGAGCCTAGAATATAAAGAGAAGTTGTGAAGCTAATTCAATTGAGAAATTGTCACAGAATCCAAATATTATTGTGTACATCATCTTTCTGTCAGAAATAATCAAATAGTCTTCCAAGGGAATGTTGCACACAAAGGATATAGACAGACATTTGGCTTATATATATGTATATATCATGTGTGTGTGTACTAAGAAAATCCAGTTACTACTCCTGACAAAGTAAGTACCTTTTCAAGAGTGGTAGACAGTCTGATGACTGCACCCAGTGGTATGAAACTCTGTGTCACTGTGAAACACTGAATTTTCTATGAAGACCTATTTACATATACTCTATCCTTGATATCAAGTTCTCTCCATTCATTGATAACTCAACCCTAAATATATATATATATATATATATATATATATATATATATATATATATATATATATATACACATACATACACATGCACACACACATATATCTATATATATATATATATGTGTGTATGTATCAAGAAATGCATATATATGATCTGACAGAATGAATATAAATTGCGTTATATCACACAAAAACATTTATTTGAAATGAACTTTTGTTGTGACACGGTTATTGTATTACGGAAAGATATCTTTCTATTAGGAAGAATTCCTTGATCCTGCACAAAATTCGACCAAATCTCTCTTACCATATTTCACACCCTTCCAGAAAATTTCATTGAAATTCAAAGAGAACCTTTCGGGATTTTGTGTAGACAGACATGGAATTTTTGCAATATGTGGTGGACAAGTATGATGTAGGGGAGGCAATTGAGCAGGGCTCCACCCAAATATTTGATTACTTCTTCCTTCGCTCATTTTCCATCATTATTCAAATCTTCCTTGTAATTCATCGAGAACTTTCAGAAACATTGTGTGGAGTGTTATGAACTTCTGATGCTATCATCTGGTTTAGACAAATAACTAAGACTTAGAGGAGATAATGGTGCATGAATACATCCAAAAATTTAATCATTCTTTTCATGGCCAATAATTCATTCTTCCATGGAATTTCTTTGTAACTCATTGAGAACTCTCAGAGATATCATGTGGACGGTCATGAACATGCACATCAATGTTAAAAAACAGAAAAATAACTTGATCAAGAAAAGAGATCCTGAGTCCAACCCAACATTTAACCAACTCTTACTCCTATTGGTCCGCCACTCAACAAATGTCCTAGTGATGAGAAAATCATGCTCAACCCAACATGGAGAGATCATAAGACAGCACAGTATATCAGAGAAAAGACAGGAGTCAGAGATATCATAGAAATAGTGAGAAAAAAACAAATTGCAATGAGCTGGACACATCGTAAGCACTGGACATCATGGCTTACAATGTGGATCCCCAGAGATCATATGCAAAACCATAGTTGACTGAAAGTAAGATGGCGTGACGAGCTAGATGAATTCAGGAAGTACTGTGATGCTCATGATAGAGAGGTCTGGCGAATCCTGGGGAAGGTCTATGTCAAATGATGGACGCTAACAGGCTGATGATGACAATGATGATGATGATATAGATGGAACAAATGATGACATCTTGTGGCAAGAATCTGCTGATTGAACATTAGAAACAGGACTTAAAATTAGAAGACAATTAGAAGACTCATGACAATGTCATAACAGAACAGCCTTGGCAGTTTGGAGAATCTGATGAAGATGACTTCTGTGGATTTGAGTGAACTGCTTCCCTATTCGTTAGTCATTTTTCTTTGCTACTTTTTGAATAAATAAATATTAGATTTCCATATATCTTTATGTATTAAGAAAATGGATATATGTGATGTGACAGAATGATTATAAATTGCATTATATCATATAGAAACTTATTTGAATTGATCTCCTGCCATCACACAGTTAATGTATCTCTCGCTCTAGACAACGTAAATAGAATAAACAATTAAAGGAAATAGGGCTTAACGAGATGAGAATTTGGTGTGAAAGTGGTTATTTAGGCCTTTGCATAACTGGCAGCTGTTCAGCTCAATGGTAAGAGTATTGCTACGGTGATCTATTATTGCACGGTTAATGTATCATGTGGCCTTGACAATGTAAATAGCATAAACAATTAACAATCGAATAAAAAATGATACATTTAATGTTTAGTGACGGTGGATCATTTCAAATAAGAATTTCTATATAATATTAGGCAATTTATGATTATTCTGTCAGATCATACCTAGCAATTTCTTGATACATCACTGTTGCATTGAAATAAGCAAATAGACCAAGAATCCAAGATGAGAATTTCAAATGAAAATAGTTATTTTGGCCTTTGCATTACCCGCGACTGTTTAGGTCAAAGGTAAGAGCGACACTGCCTTGAAACGGCTACCCTATCTGTCACAGGTTTGATTCCTTCAGCAGCCCCATTTTCTTTGATCGTTTATACTATTTATGTTGTCTAGGGCGAGTGATATATTAACCTTATAATGATGGGAGATCACCTCAAATAAATTCCTTTATAATATAATGCAATTCATAGTCATACATCTAAATGTATAGTTATTAGTTGTTCAATAAAAATATGGAGCCAACTGGTGACTTCGTTTTGCTTTTTCTTGATTCAGCAGGATCTTCAAATGCCTAAATTACAGTTCGGGGCTCAATCTATATTCAAGTCATTTAATTTACTTGACTTTTCAATTTGGCCCTGTCTTATATTCAGAAATGAATGTTGTATAAAACTGATGTACAATTTTTTAAGATAAAGTTACGTATGAACCTATGTTATTGTTTCATAAGTTATGTATACATATTCATAACCATAAAATTGATTATATATATATATCACTGATGTAATTGTTCAGTTATTATTATCAAAATCAGTTTTAAAACATTTCATTTAAAATGAATTTAATTAATTTTATATTAACTTTCTATAACTTTTCATTATGAGAAGGTGTTTATAACAATGAACTTGATAGCATAATGAATATCAATAATAAAAGTAAATGTAAATTGTTCCACTTTTTATAACCTTAATGCTATTGTTATCTAAAAAAAGTTTTAAAATGATCATGATAAGTGGCTTCCTCACTATATATATATATATATATATATATATATATATATATATATATATATATATACAAGTGTTTGTGTTGTAGATGTGAAGTGACCCGACAGAATATTGAAGTGACAATTGGAAGGTGAAGAAACAAAACTCAAGCGAAAAGCAGGTGTTACAGCTCAATTTTTTTATAATCACACGGACATGTTTAGATGCATTTCAAAGGGTGCCAGTCATCTTTTTCTGAAGAAACTTGCGGTGGTGCATAAAAAAATTTTCTACTGTTTACATGTTTGAGGTTGAGGGAAGAATTGGGGATATTTCTGTGTTGTTTGTGTGCTTATATATATATATATATATATATATATATATATATATATGTGTGTGTGTGTGTGTGTGTATATACACTGATAAAATTTTTTATTAAAAATGATAGACAAGGAATGTTTTTTTTCAAATTTTCAGTCAACTTTTCTTATTTATGTACAAGAGAATGCATGTTTGGATCCAATGAATGGGAAAATTGTCAAAATATTTGAGATTTATTATTTTCAACTATAGTTCTGGCCATTATTGAGATCTGAGAAAAACTGGATATTATTTGTTTTTCAAATATTTTTTCAAATCAGCGTGTGCTATGATGACGTCATGCACAAGATAACATACAAGCAAGATTCCCAACCAAAGTAAATGTATCTAAATGCATTTAAAATCCTGGTTTTCAAACTGAGGCTCTTATCTATTTTTTTGTTTCATGATTTCATGATCTGCTTCAAGAATCTCTGAAGCCTTTTTTAGAATTAAATATGATTAGTGTGTGGATACAGTGTATCCAACAATGTGTATTAAATTGACAAATAAGGAAAAATGTTGCATTCAAATTAAATTTATTCTACCAGAACTCTTTGCTCTCTAATTTCGATTTTTTTAATATATGGATCCATTTCAGAACTGTTCCATTGAAATGAATTTAATTTAAATACGACTATTTTTCCTTATCTATCAACTTATAATACCTACACACACACACACATATATATATACATATATATATATATGTGTGTTCATGTTTGAGAATGACAATATTGGAAAGCTTGCTGAAACAAATGATTCCCCATTTCAACGTTTTGTCCATTCGGGGCTTTCTCGTTACAAGAAACTGGGATTTTCATTAGAGAATTGTGAGTTGAGGTAGTTATTCATCAGGATGGCTTGGCAGACCATGTGTGTTGAGATATGTTTGAAAGTCATTTATTCTGCTGATGTTTTTAGATATCTTTGATTGTGTGAGAAGGTTAATTAGAATTTGAGTAATGGAAAGATTTATTCCAATTTGGTGCAATTGCTGAGGTTAAAAAAGTTCATGTCATGAGTAGGGGCCAATAATGATAGTCTGAACATGTATGTTGGCTGTGCAGTGATTGTGGCCACATGGTTTTCTCTAAGTGAATGAATATGAGAGTGTGTATGTGTGCATGTAAGTTACTCTCTGTGATCATAAATTCAGATGCAATACATTACCACCAACTTGGCTGTTAGGCACGACTCTGATAACCCTGTCTCCATAATCTTACTAAAGTTATCTTGTATTAAAGACAAATACAAGTGTTCGGACAAACAAATAGGACGTTTATTCAATGATTCGACAAATAAGACATTCAAAAACAATTCATATAAAGCTGAAAGGAAAATACAGGTTAACTTCATGGATTCTGATAGAATAGGCCTTTTCAAATTAGATTACTAGGTAATTAAGAAAGGGTATTGGATCCATGATAGAATGGCTATATAATGTCTGTTAGTAGCAAGATAGACGAGAAAGATTAGTTAGTTAGTGCTTTAGCAAGAGGTAGGTGCTCGGTGCAGGTAGTCATAGTAGCCGTGAGTTAATGAGGCACAGGTTACTGAAATGCTTTGAATCCATAAGGATCAGTATGCTGAAGATCAGCGAACAACTATGGAGACAGGGTTATCAGTGGCATGCCTAACTGCCAAGTTGGTGGTGATGTATTGCATCAGAATTTATGATCACGGAGAGTAACTTTAGGGCCTCTCTCAGATGCCGGGGAAACATTCAACAGAAATACTATTTAAGTCACAGAGAACACCTGAGGGTTAAACCCATGTTTGCTTCCTGAAGTGAGGAGAAAGATAGATGTTAATCATAACCGTTATGTAGTAAATGCATTGTAAATTCATTCACTGGAGACAGAGATTTGAATATGTATTTTGAGCTAGAGAAGAGGACACAATTTAGTAGCTGAGTGTATGAGAGATACCCCAACATCTGTGATATGAAATTGACAATGTTCAGAAGAGTGATTGGTCACTGTGGAAAAACAGTAAAGTTCGAAATCGCCCTGTCTTAGAGGGAAGGAAAGGGAGACAGAGAGGAAGTAATCAACTAAAAATGAGGCAAACCAGCGCTGATACACATGGGTCCAGGTCTTTTATGGACAGTATATAAAGGAAGTGATGTACTGCATGTGTGACTAAATTTAAGGTTTCGTATCTACAGCTAATATTTATCTATTTTTGTACTTAATTTTAACTAAAAATAAAGGAGTGATGCTAAGTTTGGTTTATATCTTCGGAGTATATTAAGAGAGCTTCATCTGTGTAATGGAAATAGTGTTCATCTTCACATATTATGCCCTTAAAAGGGCTGGATTCTAAGAAATCTAAACTGAGCCATATAAGCATTCTGTAAATTTTTGTTTTTAAAAGTTGAAAGGAAAGAAACATTGATTAGTTCAGAGTGTGCAAATTCTAATAAGTTTATCTGTAGTTAGGGGGTGTATTGTTGTTGGATTTCTTAAGATAATATATGAAGAGTGATGAAAAAAGGTTTAACCCCAATGTTTGTGTAAAGGTATTCGATGTCCAGGCAGGCCATTAGTTTGTTGCTGATGTGAGTGTTTTGTAGCTTGTTCCCAAGATCACCAGAGTTTCTAATGTGTGAAAGGCTAATAGTATCAAACAGGTGATACAAATTTTCTGCTAAAGCCCTAGCTATTTTGGGGGGACACTGTCAAAGCCAGATATAATAGATGTTGACAACATACATGGTCTGTCTTCCAGTATTGTCCTTTCCCTCTCAGATTGTCGGAGTAACCATAATCCACACCAATATATTGACCATTTAGGTAAAATGCATTCAAAGAATTCCAAAAAGAGGCATACAAGTACTCCATATAAGATGTGTGTATTCATATCAATTTTATATACAAATCGATACATTAATTATATACTTGTATGGATCAATTTTGTATATGCATGGATAAGTCAAATATACATTGTGCGGGCATATTTCAATTTTGTTCAAAAACATGTATATATATATATATATATATATATATATATATATATATATATACCAATTTATACATAAAATTAAGTTATATAAGAAATGCTGTAAAACATGAACATAAGCATTTGTCTAAATGCCGTGAAGTTAGATGATATTATCTCAGCATCAAACACCTAGGAAAGCTGCCGGCAGCTGTAGCATAACATATCATGGAAAGCCTCAAGACACACTTCAGTGTGTATAACAAATATTCTAAAAGCACCGTGTTTGCATGCAAGGTTTACCAACATAAAGCAAACAACCTCAAGGCTATACTTATCTATACATACAATTTGGCAGTATTTGTCTGTGTGGTTGTCTCTCTGTCAGTCAGACTATAGAAATCACCCAAACATGGGTGAAGGTCAACCAAACTTGGTAGGTATACCTAATAGACAGAGGGGAAGATGCATTTTTGGGAAAAAAAACTTTTTTTTGGTGCTCACTCCAATAATGGCGGTCTGATTTCCATCTACTGAATAATACTAAAAGTCTTATTCTGTTGATCTAGCCTCAGAAAAGCTGTAACGGTGCATTGTAGACAAAGATATTCTTATACAGTACACTTAGAATGCACTAACTTGAAGAATGTAAAAAAAATAAGGTGATTTGCATTTGAATAATAATAGTGTAGAGTCAGCATTCACTCACCCTAATAATAATGATTTAATTTCTATCTATATCTAGTACTAAAAGTTTTATTTTATTCATCTGTATATGACTTGTCAGTGTCTGAAACAGATACCCCTTAAAAAAGTTTTCAGCTTCTATTTATGCCTCTCACAGGAACTAGCTGAAAAATCCCTCCTACGGACATGTTTTCAGCTAGTTATGCTAATATGAAATATATATATATATATATATATATATATATATGCATATATGTGTACTTAGGTAGCCGGATTGGTGAAGGTCTCTGGTACTTATATCCAAATATTCCACTTAGCTTCATCTTTATTGACTGATTCTTTTCCAATTTTATTTTATTCAACCATGGAAATAAACTAAAAATTGTATCTGCATTTACTGAACAGATATGAAAGTTATGATATGCAATTATGATTGAGGAAAGGAAAAAAAAAACACATCCAAAGCATTAAGTGTTGCCAAATAAAAATTGATAAGCGGACTTGTTCAGTAGGGAAATCAGCCAGATATATAAAACTGCTCTGTATTTTGACATTTAAAGAAAGAGTGATTGTTTATGAGAGGAAAATAAAACTTTTAAAAGTGACAAAAAAAAAATGAATAAATAAACGGCTCTTTTCAAACCAGTCGCACAAAAATTGTATCTTCCAAGGCATTATATGTACGCATCATAGATTTTGATGGTTTTGCTATTGTTTATTGCTTTTCATCTTTAGTTATAACTCACTAACTGCAAAGCAGACGGATTGATAAAAGCCAGAAATATGAAAAGTGAAAGCAAAAGAAAGAATTATCCCACTTTGACTTTCCATATCAACAGGAAATTGACTCAAGCAATAAATAAGTCAGAGCCATTTTACTTCCTGTCCAGAATATATTTTTAAAGAAAAGAAAAAAAAACCAAACAAATATATATATATATATATATATATATATATATATATATATCAGCTCCATTTCTTCCACTATGGTATCAATTTATTAACAATTTCAAGTTTATCTATTGTACAACCAGATGCTCACTCTGACAGCAGCTTCTTTTTTATGGTTTGAAAAGCAGTAATTTTCTCCAAATGCTATTTGTAGATCGATCAATTCAAAGAGACCTGAAGGAATAGAGCAGAATTTAAATTTTCAAGGAAAATATTCATTCTTCTCTCATTGTGATAACATAATCAACACTGCTATGTATATGTAATTGTGTGTGTTTATATATATATATATATATATATATATATATATGTATATATTCTGAAATTAGAGAAAATAGATATTGCTAAACTTCATATATATCATCATTAGCCACAGCGAGTGCTGGAGCATTCAAGGTCAGTAATTTCAGGCCAGACTAAAATGACCCTTTTTCTGAATCGTTCAAGAACCTCATAGGAGTAAATTCAGCCTCGAGGCACGCATTCATCATGAAAGAACAAATGAGCATCGATTCGATCTTGAATTTGATCATTTCTGTTTTCTTAGGACGTGCTGAGTGCTTCCGTGTCACTCCTCACTTCAGCGTTTTCTTCTTTGGTCGTACTAAAAAATCCATGATTCATCGTCTGTTATGACATGTTTGAGGAAATATGGGTCATTTGTTTTCAAATCGAAGCCTGAATCCATGGTCACCATTTGTGAACTTTTCAGAATATCCAATAGGTTGTGACAAGCCAACTGAAGGCGTTGTCAGTTGCAGACTTCCCACTGTTTTCAGGATTGGGAACTGTGTTGGCATATGGCTTCCCAATGGAACTATTTTGAAAGGGTTAATTTTGATTTGTAATTAATTTGATAATGAATATTTTTACGCAGTCTCATTACTTCCTAGATAGACCTTGTGAGTACATAATGCACCAGGTTAAGTGGAAAAAAAGAAAGGTTTTATAATCTGATGAAACTAAAAATTTAGTTCAATCAGTTTTCATAACAGATAAATCAGATTTTAGCTTATTGTATTGTTGTCAGAAAAAAAATTGAATTTACAAAATCATTGTTGTTTTTGGATAATAATTCATGTGCATTCCACTAAATGTAATGCCCAAATTATCATTCTCTTTCAGATATAGACAGGATAGAATAGTTTAGCTGATCTTTTTCTAACATTCAAAAGATGATGCAACATTTCTCTAAAAGTTTCTAACACATCAAATTTTCAAGTGCTTTGCTCATGGATGTGCAAATAAAGGTACCAATTCTCAGTAAAGCTGAATGTGTTCATAGTAATGGGCTTTGAAGAGCATGAATCCCACTATCCCTGAGCTCTTTCATTACCTGATGTTTTGACAAATGGTCTTTCCCCTAGCATGCCATGGTTGAGTATAATCAGGTTAAGGACAATTCTATGCTAATGGTACCATGTAACCAAGTAGTGCCTGTATTATATTACTTTAAGAGAAGATGGGCACTACTAACTACACCTTTTGAGATAGGTATACAACGAAGGATCAAGCATAGTACAATTGATGACCTCTTAGCTCATCAGACCAGTCAATCAAGTAACTTTATATCTTTGCAGTGAAGAGGTTTGATACGGCTTAATGTATATCTTATTTCATCAATTAACTGCAGAGAGTGGTAAAGAGTAATAGTTATTCAATCAAAGATAAAAGTTCTTGTCCACAGATAGGGTAGATTTTAGGTTCTTGTTCTGTTCTTAAGTAACTCAGACAGCAGTCAATGAAATTTTCAAAATTACTGTTATTTTATTATAATAGATTATCAGTATTCCACTTTGATCAAAATAAAACAGAAATCTTATTGAGTTAGCCATAGAACTGCAATGAATGAAATTCCTGTCATTTGCAGTTAATGGGTTAATTTCGTGATTTTAAATTCAATAAAAGACATGATTTATCTTTGTGATCATAACTCTATATACTCTTTAAATACTGGCTTCCTTTTCATGTACACACATTTTCTTATGAATAGATATAACTGAAAGGTAATGTTAATGGGTAATATTGGGACAATAGTTCAAAAGATTTTTGAATGTATGGAATTGGCAGGACATTTTTATGATCAATTCAAGGATAATTTTCATTGGATACAAAGTGTTTGTACTACTCTACCAGTTCTAATGAGGATCCTTTTGAACAATCTAATGAATCAGAAGCATCTCTTTAGATAATGAATTAGAAGTTTATACAATGCTCTTTGGCTCTTTCCCAACAAGTGACCAGTTCTTGCAAAAATCCTCTCGGATCTACTTTCGTAATTATGATTAGTTTCCAAGAGTTCACTACAAGCATTAACCCTCTTTGTTGAATGGAATCCCAGCTAAAGTTTGTATTTCACTAATTCAGCAATCTTTTTCTCTGACAATGTAATCGTGAAGCCTTTATTTCTGTAATAATTTCAAAATGAAATAAATATAATTAGAAACCATCAACCAAAACTGTCAACATAGATTTCTCAAGTTTGGTTGGCTATATATGTATCATGTATATAGCCCACACCACTGGTGCGAGAGTGCTATAAATTTGAATTATTCCTTACTATGCTCAAAAAAGTTGCAGAAACCCCTACATTCATTAGCCATTATTTTTTAATCTGCTTTAACCTTTTTAGCATGTCATATTATGTTTGCTGGCCTGTAAACCATACAGTTGACTTATTTCATTTATGAACATATATTGACTTATAAAGTTCAATACACAGCTCTACCCCCAAAATTTACTGGCTCCCCTCTGCCATCAGGCCCCAGTGTGGTGCACCAGCTGCGACCCACTTTCAAAGGCCCTTCAATGAACAGATGACCGTGTTCTCCACTTCATTTTATTGTGCTGATTGACCAGAGCATAAAGAGCCTGGCCTGGATAGGAACAAAAATTTCAATAATTCTGTTATTATTTTCCACTTCTCCTGTATATTTGTCTCAGTCAGAGGCTGCCCCATGGTCGGTTATAGAGTTATTCATTGAGAATTTATGGAGATGTAATGTGAAAGTTATGATCATATAAAAAAATGGATGAAAAGAAATGGGAATATCTCTACATCAAAGAGAAATTCCTGGATCCACCTCAAATTTCAACCAACTTTTTCCTCACTTCATTGTTCATCCTTTCATTGGAATTCATTGAGAAATTTTGGAGATATCAAGTGGATAGATGTATATTTCATTAGAAAAAAAGAATTGTCAAGAGACAATATGAAGAATATTTAAGCAGTCCTCTTTGAGTCAACCCTTCTGATGATGTCACCCAAGGTGGGCCACACCCTTCCCATTGGTCCACCACTGGGCTAAAAGTTGGTGAGTTTGAAAACACAAATAATGGATTGTCAGCAACTGGAAAGCATCCAAAATAACGAGAACAGAACTTGAATTGAAATTCACCATTGAAATATTTAAAGTGATTTTTAGATGACTGGTAGAGATATCATTTCAGCAAAATAATTATCAAGTTAATGAGTGTAATTTATATTGCATTTATTTGTCAATTATATACAATGTTTTTGTCTGTAATTACATTCTTATTTCAGACAAATCTTTATAATTGTGAGTTTATATACAACAATATGAAATATGATCTATTCTTACTGTACAGATATAAAGATCTTTGAGAGGAGCCCGTACTACATCCTGATTACATCATTTACTACCATTCATTCCTACTGCTTTTACCATCATATTTCTCACTCAGTGTATTTTATTCCAAGATGGCTGTTTTGATGGTTTGCCTAATGATAAGGATATCTGCTTCGTTGCATAATAGATGAGCTGGGTCAGCCCTAGGTACTGGCAACATGAGCAGTCATACAGGGCGCCAAGTGCTAGTGGGAGACCTGTCATATATCTGAAACAGTAGGACTTTTCAAACTTGGGTGTGAAAAATTGGAAAATGAATAAATCAGACAATAAAAAGAGTCTAAATAAGAGAATTCGAATCAGATTTTCCAGGAATGTCTAACAGATAGTTTCACCTCAACAGAAAATATCTAAGAAAAACAATTGACAGAAATTTCTTATACCAACGACCAGCTTGCTCAAACTTTGAAGGGTGCTTCAGTTCAGCTTCCTTGGCATCATTAACCCTTGGCCAAGCCCTGAAGATGAGTCATTGTAAGCAGTTATAGGTTAAATTGAATGACCATAGCCATCAAAGATGGTGGAGTGTTAAATCTTTTTTTATATGTATACGTGTTTGTTTGATTATTTGTTCGTTCCAATGCTCCTGGCCCTACTGTTTTATCTCCAGACTTTGGCATCAGTATTGTACTAAACCTGTCTAAAAATGATTTTTAAAAAATTTTTGGAAAATATGCTTTTTTATCCTCTCAGGTGTTTATTTACTCTAGTTCAGATGTTTTCCTGTGGAAAATGCCAGTGATGTCATAAGTAGAACTTATTCTGACCATATTTATTCTTTGATGGTATTTTTTACATGACTTCTAATTTTGATCAACTAAAACTGTCAACATAGGTTTCTTTCAGTTTTCAAATTTGTCTGGATGCCTATGTATGTAAGTATGTATGTATGACATGTAGAGGCCACACCAATGCAGTAAAAGGGTTGAAAGAATTACTCCTCATTAAGTCCAGGAAAAAAATCTTCAAATACCTCTTAATGGGGATTCAATCTATAATTCAGGTTCACTCTAAATTGATCCATTGATTTGTTGTGGCTTGTTTTTTGAAAATTCAGGCATTTTTTTTTTAGCAGAAATTGCTCAACATATGCTGAGAAAAAAAACTTATTCATTTATAACCTCCTTTTCAAATTGTCTTAATTGATTACCCCAACACGGCACGTTATAGTTAACAACCTGTCTATATATTAGAGTTATCATCCTTGGACAGTGAAGGCAGTCAAGTGGCACGGATAGTAAACAAAGAGGATGCCATATTGGTTTCCCTTAGATTATGTATATACCCAAATAAAATAATGTGTGTCACTTTTATCTATGAGTTTGTTTTGTCTATTTGCTGATTTACCCAGAAGTTGAGTTCACTGAGTGTTGTCTGTACGTAAGGGAGGTAAAGCTCTATTTATTCTGAACCAGTATGCTGCCAAAAGATGTTGGTTGAGTGAAGATTTCTGTTGAGTGACTCTCCAGACCCATTTCAATACTTATTTTTTGCAACATTTTTGTCTTGATAATTCTCTTAGTGATCAACCCATTAACTATATATCTCGGAATTTTTGAGATGAGGTATTATTATTATTTCCATTAATATTCGGACCATCCTCATCTTTGTTGTTTTTCATACAAGATGTTACCTGACGAAGGCCATAGAGTGCAGCGGCCGAAACGTTGTATGAAAAACAACAAAGATGAGGATGGTTCGAATATTAATGGAAATAACCATTAACTATAGTTGAGTGTAATTTCAGTCACTGAAATTCTACAGCTCGACTGTGAATGACGGAAACAGTAGACCCTTCCACTTGAAGATATGGATGCCATTTTCTGTTTGTTTCCATGTTTTTCTGTCAGTAACTTGAAGTGGATAGGTCCATTGTTCACTAACTGTCCAGCTTATTCACCATGTATAATCAAAGTTACTGCCATATTTAGATCATGGCAACTTAGCTGCTCCTGCTGCAGTGAATGGATTAGACCAAACTGCAGAAAATCAAAAAGAAGTAGCTTAAGATGAGGCTTGAACTCATATCTCACTGGGTGCTCAACTTTCTTGGATGATACATTAACCTTTTAGGCTACCAATGCCATCATGATTAGGCAAGGTTCTCATCCAAAATCTTCAGTCATTGTCTATTGCTTTCAAGTCAATTCTTTGCTGATACATGAACTTCTTAGGGGAGGCAATAATCCAATTCTCTTGAGATAGAATTCATTTTTAGCAAGATGAGTCACTTCATTACATGAATGAAAATATTAATTATGCTGTAATTTTACCTAAAATGTCCAGAAAAGCCTGTACCATTGAGTGCTTAAACATTTTTAGCTTCTTCAAAGCTATCTTTCCAACAGTTCCTAAGAATCTGGCTTTGGGAATTTACATAATTATTATTCTAATAGTATTGATAGCTTTCTACTTGGAATTTCAAAGGAAATATTTCAATTATCTAAAATTTATCGATTCACTGCAGCACCACAAATCAACGAACCAATCAGACATATGGTCTATAAATCCATCATCTGTGTGAGTCCCGGCTGTCCTGATCACATTTTGGGCAACAATCTTGTATTTGAATGAGTACGAAACTAAAAACATTTTTTTTTCTTTTCCAAAAAGTGCTTTTGGAGAGCTCTATGATATTTCTGGACCAACAATTTCCAAATCTTGTGCTGATATTTTTTCTGGAAAAAGATCTATTTTCTCTGGATAATTCTAGATAAAAACGATTTTTTTTAGATAATTTTAGATAATATCATAAATAATCAGTTCAGGTTATGATGTTTCATCTATACAAAGTAGAGATATTAATTCTAACATTACTTTTGCTGGATAAATGGGAACCTTAACATCAGTTGCTCAATTATTTACTGATATAATGAAGTTATATTTTCTGTTACTCTTTCCATAACAATGGGCTCTTCTCATAATTTTCTTGCTGAAATTATCTCTTACTCACCATTTGAAACAATGGACTCTTCCACTTGAATGAATGCATTTGTTTATTTTTCTTTTCATCATCAAAAAGAAATTCAAATGTATCCATAAATTTTTTACTGGGATTTAGCAAACGTTTTTGTAAAATGGTTAGATTTAAAATTCTGGGATCTAATATAAAATATTGTCAGTAGTTATTGATATTCTATTACATTCAAAGAGGGTTTTTGTTTTCACTATGATTTTGAAATAATTTACATTTCATTGGTAATGCAAAAAGAAACAAAGAAAAAATTAGTGTTTATGTGCTTAAAAACACTTAAACTCAAATGAAAATTTCACACAGTTGTTTTATATTGATAAATTTGCCAGGCTTTTGTATTTGAAGTCATATTACAAAGCTTTGATCTTATACTACTGGGCCTTGCTGTCTAGAACACTGTCTCTCTGCTCTTCTGTTTGAATAAAAATAAAAGAAATAACACGATACATCAAGAATTGCTTGTGTTATGTTAATAATGCTGCTTTTTATTCAATAATATTTATGGCTCTTTCTTTAAAGGAAATTCACTGATTCTCACTGATTTTCTACTGAGGTGTTAGAATAATAAAAATTATATTTCTGACTTAAGTAAAAAAAAAAATTTGCTTATATAGAGATTCATTCTTTGAGGAAAGACTTTTTGAAAATTTATGCTTTATTTTGATTTTGACAAATGTGCCAATTAAAATTTCAAAGAGCATTTTTAGAAACACTCTCAATGCAGGAAAATAATTTATTGATAAATGAAAAATGTTTTGTTTATTTAAGTTAAAACACAAAATAGAGAAGAATGAAGTGAATTCAATAATTTGTACAAACTTTTCATTTTTCCGAAATCTCTGGAAATACGAAGGCGTTGATGCAAAGTATAGTCTTGAAAAAATAATTGGAAATTTTGAAATGTTAGAATCTAATTTTTAAATCATTTGTTCTTGAAGTACTGTTTGAATTATTGTATTTGGTAGATGATGAAACATATTTTACAAAAACGTTTTTTTTGTTCAGAGCAGCAAATCTCAACCCCCTCTCTACCTTGAAAATAAGCATTCTAAATTGTGACTTTTATCTGGGCTCAAACACTGACCATTGGTGGGAAATATGCAATTGCAAGGTAGACTGTATGTTTTGTGTTTTGACTCTACTGAAGATTTTGCTGGTACATAAAATCTCTCCATGTAAAGTTCAAATGCAAAGTTTTTTTACTTTTATCAGAAATTTATTTGATGGATTTCAAAGTAGAATGGCAAGTTTCTTTAAATATTACTCTACCATCTCTTCAAAAGTTTAGCACATGTAGACGGGTAGGTATTTATAAAGCTAGACTTGTCTGATACTGTCTTATATCATGGATGTAACTACAGAGGTCTAAGCTCACCTACAAAGGTCTGCTGAAATAATATGCTAACCATTGCTACAACAAGCGTGTACACATAAGTACCTACCTCATCTCACTCACCTATTTGCTTTTGTAGTGAGTTGGATTCTTAAAGGATGCTCTACGTTTATGGCCTTGTGCCAGTCTATACTAAGATTATGTTTGCTCCCACAGACAATGTAATTATATCTCTGTTTATAAGTATGCACATTTCTTGAAATAGTACACAGGAACAACCTTCAAAGTATGAGAATCTAGAATGGCCTTTTGTCGAAGTATAACATTATCTCTTTATGGCCTCGATTATCCTATCTCGATAGCAGTCATTGGGCCAATTAAAGATGAATTCAAGTAAATCAATTGTTAAATTGACAATTTGTTCATATTGTTTCTATAAGTGCATTATTAAGAGTTTTATTGATATTTCTAAAATTAGTTGGAAATGCATTCTGAATTGTTATTACTTTCAACAAAGAAATATTTCTACACATTAGATTCTAATTAAATTCACAGATTCACACAGTCACATTCAACTTAATAATATTTTTAGGTTTTCATTGATTGTATAAGCATTTAGTCTTTTTATATACTCACCTGCACATCTGAACCTGCATACTATGTACTTAAATACATACATATACGAGCATCGCAGTTGTGAGTGGATACATATTAAAAGCTTTAACTGCTAAACATATCTGGTTGGTAGATGTATAATTCTTATTTTAGCAAGAAAAATCAATTGTTTTTCATACTTTCTCTTCATTCAGACATTAAATAACATAAAATAGATTTGCATCAAAGAACTAATGCCTAACAGCTATTCATGTAGAGTTTTTCATATTCATTGCACAATTATCATTATTAACACAGAGCTTGTCATTGTCACTATAATTGTTTCTAATTATAATTATTCATAAAAATATCAAACATTGGGCAATCTTTGGTTTGATGGTGCCAGAAGATAGTAATCATTTTAGATGCTGGAAAGTGGCTGGATTTTTCAATTACTGGCTTAAATAATGGCTAAAATCTGCTAGATTCCATCTCAAGATAATTGTATTGCTAAATATGTTTATATGCATATATTCGCTCCAAAAAGTATAATTACTGAATGTATTGATCAGATAAGATAAAACCAGTCATTGAAAAATATAGCCACTTTTAGCATTTTAAAATGGCTCCAATCTTTTGGCTACATTTATCTGGAAATCAAATCTAGACAATTTTAACCATTTTAAAACCAATAATTGAATGGGGTTCTCCTAACCACTCTTAGTCACTTGAAATAGCTAATCTCCTCACCTTGTCAAACCAAAGATTGCTGTACATAGCATTAAAAAAAAACGAGTAGACCAATGGCTAATTTCTTGCTAGAATTTCATATTCAAAAATAGTTCCAGACCAGAGCAGAAGAGTCATGTATTTCAAAGCATAAATATCAATCACTTTAAACATGTACTGATGTATTCGGATCTATTTACCTTCAAATCCAATAGAATCTTGTTGGAATTGAGGGCATCATCCTTCTTGGATTCCACCGAGAATCAAGATAATAACTCATGTCTTCACCACAAGAACAATGCAACACAGATACTGAAACAAATTATCTTGGATGTATTTGATTTTAACTGGATAAAACTGCCATTAAATCTTACAAACCCAGCCAGTATTGGATATAACCTTCTCCCACAAATTTTCTCAGGATAAGAAAAAGCTCTAGGATGAGCATCTAAAAATAATCAAGCTCGTATTCCATACATAATGGATAAAAATTTACATAGTATACATGGGAAACTTCCAGATTGCTGGAACCAATTTTATGATTTCAAAAGTATGAACATGATGCTGAATGGAAAGTGCTAATAATGCTCTAAGCTAACATTTTAGTTAATGTATATAAGTTTTGTACGAATAATAAAGAGAGAAAAACTTCTGCTGTGAGCCATATTTCCAGACAAAGTGTAAGCAATCAGCATTGAAAGCCTTATTGATTAAAGAAACTTGACATCAGATCATCAAATGATGTTGCCCCAGAGAAGCTAGAGAAAAAGCAAAACTAAAAACAGGTCGAGATGTTATATTTTGGATGAATAAAAATGAAATCTTGACATATTCCTCTTCGGTTTAAAACTTAGAGAATTTATTTTCTGGATATTTGTTTTAGCAATGGCAGCATTCTGTAAAACTGAAGATTATTGTTTTTGGCATCGATGTTTATATTGTCATAATTTTTGAAAAATGAAAATTTTTTAAATCCTCAGAAAAGAATGGCATAGCAAAAAGAAATTTTAATCTTTTCTGCTGATATTGAGATACAATTTTTACGATATTTTCTAAGCTTAGCTTGATACGGCACAAAACTGGAGGTAAGGGGGTACAGGATTAGGAATACTGTGTTTTACCCATCTTTCTAGTGGAATGGGCTTGCCTGCCTTGAAAATCAGTATTGGAAAGCCTAGCTTTTATCTTGGCTTGAACACTGACCAATGTTAGCAGTGAGAAATATGAAACTATCTCAGCCACCAAATAGACCAAAGTACTTGGTATTTACTAAACTTAGCTTAGTAAGGCACAAGGCCAAATGTTGAGAGGCAGAACAGGATTCGAAAATGAATATGTTGATCTTTTTAGTCGAGAGGGCTTGCCTTGAAAGTCAACAGTAAAAATCTTCTTCATATACCAAACATAGATACTGGTTGTAAATATACAATTATCTCGGTTATCAAATAAACTGTCATAGTAGGTATTCACAAAGTTTAGCACATTATCGCACAAGGCCAAATGTTGAGAAAAAAGTAGGTTAGGAATTTTCCAATCAGGGAGAGCCCTTACCTTGAAAATCAGCCTTTGAAATCTTTTTACGACCATTAGTACCAGTGGGAAATACACAATTATCTAAGCCACTGGCCGGCCTATATCATTATTGTTGTATTCTCTTTGATGGCCTCCATAACTACTATTTTTTCATACTTGTTCTTTTTTTCTTTAATCTTTACTTTATGGCACCAAAATTGCTTTAACTTGGATTCTTCTGCCGGTTATCATCTCTTCAAAAAGCACTTGGCAACTTTTGCCTTTTTTCCAAGAGAGGAAATATTTAGAATCTTCTGCTGTAAGAACATTTTCTGTAGAAGAATTAATCTCCAAGAAACCAGAGCCAACAGTAATATCTTGCATGCCTGGCTTATGCTTGCGTGTTTCCTTATTATCTAAGAGCTTACCTTCTATGCTGGCAAAATATTTTTACATGTTCAAAGATGGATGTTAAAAGTATGATGATGATGACACCAATAAAAAAAAAAAGAGATTTCGTAAAAACCTTAATTATTCTATTTCTCCTGTTTTTTCTTACATTTTCCTTCCCAAGTCATCGGAGATAATCTACAGAATGATAATTCTTTGTGTATCATTAAAAAACTACAATGTACACTGAATGAAATGATTTGTCTTCCTTTAACCTGATTTCAAAATCATTACAAAACTCACTTTGTTCTCAGTATATCAGTAATGAAACTACTAAATAAACTGAACTCAAGGAATAACTTTCCTAACTTTATTTTGAAATTATTTTGGCACTGAGATTTCATTACAGTGAAAATATTTCAGTGAAAGGGTTATTCTTCTACAAGAATCTTACTCAATTTTCAGTTTAGATTGTAGCACCATTTTCCTTGAAAAAATTGTTTTTCTTTTAATTCTAGATACTTTCAATCAATCCATTAGACGTCTGGCCTTTCTAAAAATGTCACTTTTCAGAATGCTGCACAAAATTTAGAACTGCTTTATTATCATCTTAGTAGAACATTTGAATTAAAAGTTTAGAAACAACCTTCATGAGAGGTAGATGCTATGATAAATGAAGAAAATACCAAGATACTTGCTGCCATCAGCAGTTTTATAAGATAGATGGAAAATAAGTGCCAAGCTTAACATTGTAAATAGGACCTCCTCCAAGCGCCGATTTTTTTCTTAAAAACAAATTTCCAGAAGGTTTGAAGGTATGATGGATTGAAAGCACTAAACATTAAGAGAAGAAAACATCTTTCTCTAAGAACAGCATTGCAGCCTAAATCAAACCTTGACCAAAATTTCATCAGATGAGAAACAAAAATTTGCTCATTTCCCCATTGTATAATTTTTATTTATAATCAAATGAATGTAAGGAATACAAATATTTTCTAATTTCTCCAAAGTTTGTATAATGGTACAATTTAAAAAAACCTTGCTATAGCAAAATTTTTTCCTCTACATTCCATGTTACATAACACTATGTTACATAAACTCTCAAATTTTCATCCCCGTTGATATGGCGGGAATATTATAAATCAATACACAAATAGGATAATTTAAAACTCATTTTCATGTCCTAAATGTTCAATTTGAAAGATGAAACAATAAAAAGCATATTTTATTTTATTGCTATAACTGCGTGAAATATTTCAATGTTGGAATAGTAAAAATAAATAATACTAAATTTCAAGCTATCAGCTCCACAAATATCTGCTCATTGATTCTTAATGATTGGTTTGATCAGTTTCAAAATCACTAACATTAAAATGAGATGAAACAACAGATTTTTACTCGGAAAGATTGCTGTTACTTTCATTCATTTATTTTAGGACATCTCTTCAAAAACCTGCTATTATTTCATTGAGACAAAAAGATTGAAGTATTATCATTTACATTTCAACATATATATTGAAACTTTTTTTGTAGATATTGAATTTTATGTTTCACCGGAAAATTTAGTGATTTTGAAACTGATGTAACCAATCATTAAAAAATCAAGGACTATATATTTGTGCAGTTGATAGCTTAGAATCTATTATCATTTATTTTTACTATTCCTACATCTAAACGGTTTACACAGTCATAGCAATAAAATAAATTGTGCTTTTTATTAAAACATTATGATGGAAATCAATGTAGAAAATATTTGAAACCGTCAACAAAAAGTCTGTCAACATAGGTTTCTCCATGTTTTATGCAAGACTGGCCGGCTGGCTATGTATGAATGAATTGCACATACCATCCACAACAATGAAACCCTAGAACTGAAAATTTAAACATTCACGCCTCCATATGACTACAAAAATCAGTATTATTCTTTTTTAAATCCCTTCACCAAATAGGTTTTTAGTAGGTGGGTTTCAATTTACAATGTAATGTTTACTAAATTGGTCCCTTAGTTTGTGTCCAGAATCATACACACTTGTTTTTTTGAAAATTCAGACTTTTAAGTGATCACTGCCTAACAAAAGGTGAAAGAAGCAACCCTTTTACAGATTTTTTAATTGATTACCTCCAACAAGGCCTGCTGCCAGGAGATGGTTTCACAGAAATTGAACCAACATTTGGTCACTAGTTCATCCATGTCTTAAAAAATTGATTGCAGCATTTGAATAATTTTGCATTTGTAGTGTACTTGAAAAGGCATTAAGAACATTGTTATTCTACATTCTCATTTCACATGCACAATTAATATTGACCCAGATTTTTCATGCATTTAGAAAAAAAAAAACAGAATAAAGGAGATTACTGTGTAATTAGCATCTAGTATTTATCTCCCTCGACAAATATTACAAACAAAAAATAGAGGCCTTCCCACGGTGCACATATTATACTAGCAGGTCTCGGAGTTGAATTGGAGTGATAAGAATAAAGACAGCCATGGAGGATATAAAAGTCTTCATCTAAATATTCTGGCTTTCTTAAACCATTCCTGCATTGGGATTTCTACTTTTCTCCCCTTCGCATTTATGTGTAAGGATCAAAAACTATTAGCTATGCTTCCATGAAATCTAACACATAGATAGATTTAGAATTTCAAGGTCTGTAAATTGATAACATGGGACAAAATTCAAACTCTAATTCCATTTTTACTTCTGCCAAGGAAGTTGGACATTGGTTATGTATTCAGCCATGTTAATCTCTTTGTCCACTCAGTATCTTCAAAAGTTCTCAATGAATTCCAATGATGTTTCTTGGAAGGGTGGGCTATTGGTGAAGCAAAAATTGATTAAATCTTGGGATGGATTCAGGGGTTATTTTTTGAATTTTAGAGAAAATGGTGTTGGTGGGTGTATGGCTCTAAGTGCTTTGAACAATGATCAACATAGAATGTTGGATATTTCTCCAGTTACGAGTAGTGATGTACGGCTAAAAAAAGGAAGGAGGCTATGCAGGGCTGACAGCTCTTGCAAGTATAATGATGCAGCTGAGTGATCAAGGGGGGTGTACATTTTAGGGGCCCCTTGATTCAATATACATAGCTACAATGCACTGTTCTCACTTATTTGAGGATACAAACATATTAAGAGAATGGTAATTTTAGTAGTATACAGATAGTGAAGGAATGCCATCCTACCCCCAAATAAAGGAAGAGGATGTTGCTCCTACAACAGTGGTGGTGTGTCAAAGAGTAATACTTTTTTAATCCAAGGGAGAAAGAAAAAATTGCAAAAAATTTTTTTCATATCTTTAATATCAATCACTGGTGGTCAGCTATGAAACAATTATGAAAAAGGCCAAGATGGTCGGTATCTATTAAGTTTCTGATAGAAAGTCAAATTATTTTTGCTGACTGACCAACACAAAGTCTGTCGGTCTGCAAGTTGACCAATCATTTTCTTTCATCCAAAATAATAAGATCTTTGCAGAGCACAAACCTCTTGCAATGTCAATAATGAAGTAGACCAGCCTGGGCAAACGACATTAACAAGAAAGTCTAGCCATTGTCAAATAAGTTTGGTAAAATCATTTCTTCCTTCAATCTTCAGTGTTCACCTGACACAGAGTTCAGTGCAATCTTGAAATTTGTGCTCATAATTATGTAGGTAACTGGTAAGAGAACATATGGTGTACACACAAAGAAATTGCTGATGACTTGTCATACTAATGTTATTTCGAGTCCTCTACCCAGAGGATGAGAGACATTTTCTCAGTGTCATGCCAATTTTCACACCGTAACACAATTTTCAGGCAAAAAAAATTAGAAAAGTTCCAGAAACTACTGAAAACAAAACAAATTATAGCCTCCATTTTTTTTTTACATTAAAGACTTTGGTCCAAAATAAAATTAGATGTTTGCAAGGAATACAGTTAGATTACCTGAGCCATGTTAATAAAGCTTGCTTCTAAAATATTTAGCAGCTTCCATCCACTTAGTGAATATTCTGAATTTCTTTCCAAAATCAATATCTATCAATATAATGAACAGCATAATTTTTTTTTCACTGTTTTCCTGTATGTAACAATGTTTTCTTGAGAGTCATGATTTTGCTGATAAAAATATCCCTTGCATACATTCAAAATGATGGACTTTTCCACTTAAAGTACAGTTATATTCTCATAAATTTCATATGTAATTGATAAAACTTCAACATTTATCCAGTATATATGTACTAGTATATACCCGTAAAAATTGACAGGGATTTTTATGTATGAATCAATACTAAGGAGCCTAAAGCTATTTTATTAAGCAATTCATTTTTGAAAATCTAAATATACATAGTCTTTTTAAAGTTTGAACTGAACTCAAACTTTTTCAAAGAGTCATCAGACTTAGAGTATTGAGTCAAAAAATCATGTAAGAAAAGACATCACAGATATGTGGTATGAATGAGAAGTCATACGAAAAAACTTGTTTAAAAAAAAATATAACTTATGACAAAATCGAGTTGAATATTAACTTATAAAAAAATATAGGGAAAAAGTATGCCAAAATTTGACAAAGTGAGCCTTTTTTAATGCATTTGGCCATGAAATCTTTGATTTGGCTACATTCGAATTTTGAGCTATATAACAAAAGACAAAAACACACAAACTTGTAGATAAAAGCAATATGTTACTTTATTCGTGTATATTCATAATCTGAGGAAAGCCAATATGGCACCCTCTTTGTTTACTATCAGCACTACCGAGCAAGGGTGGCAACTTGAATATATGTAAATGTATAGGCAGGTCGTTAACCATAACAGGAAGCATATCAAAGATTCTCTTCAGTACATCCTAATTGGCAGAATTATTACTTTT
This sequence comes from Thysanoteuthis rhombus, assembly GCA_963457665.1. Taxonomy (NCBI): domain Eukaryota; kingdom Metazoa; phylum Mollusca; class Cephalopoda; order Oegopsida; family Thysanoteuthidae; genus Thysanoteuthis; species Thysanoteuthis major. Next base: position 76,630,518 of record OY735199.1, read on the forward strand.
GTGCTTTGGGACCATTATTTATGGTGAATAATAGATTGTTTATTTTCGTGGTTGACCACGGGTAACTGAAATGGTGGAAAGTGAAACTGCTGATGAAGGGAGGAAACCACTGTAAAATCATTTAATATTACGTTTGTAATTTCTTTTTTGACTTCAATACAATTTTGATTATAATTATCATGGTATCTTTTTTTCTGCCTCAATTTGCTGAGGTACATTTCAGTTTTCATGAGTATCAATTTCATTAAACCTCACCTCATCATGGATTGAGTTACCTAAATTTATTGCAAATCAAAAAAACTGATATCAGATGTTGATATCAGAACTACTAACCTAAAGATAAACACTGTAGACTATATGACTAATGTTTTACAAGGATATTTAGAGAACTATAACTCACTGGAATACATCTAAATCCTATAACTATCCCTAGCAAGCTTTGGTAATTGACCTCTGAGTCATGATAATAGTTCCTTGGATACAATATAATTTCAGCACATATTTTTTTTCTTTTTAACTGTCCATCTTATACACTAGCATATACAGTAATAACAAGTAATTCTTTCAAGAATAAAAAATATGTTCTTCGATTTTCATTCCTGAAATATAGAGGTCATTTGATAAATTCTGAGAAAGTATTTTGTGGAAAAAATTGAATTTGACAAAAAATCGAAAATACAAAACTGGAGAAAGTAGACCACTACCTTTAAGACTATAAATCTCGATGAAAATCCTCAAAACAAAAAGATATCAACAAATTATCATACTAGAATGGCAAGTTTTCAGCCGAGCAAACTCAATTTTTGAAGAGTAAGTAATCTAAAAAGTGTATACAACCAATGCAGCCTTCCAATAGTCATCTATGAAGCAGAAACGTGAAACCTGACCAAAAGAGAACTATGCAACGTGCACATTAGAGAATCATGCTCAGCCTCATATGGAGAGATCACAAGGCAGCTCAATATATAAGGGAAAAAATGGCATTGGGCTGGTCATGTTGCAAGAATGGCAGAAAATCAATGGACTAACCAAATGAATCCCCAGGGGATCACGTGCAAAACCAAGGCTGGCAGAATACAAGATTGAGAGACAATATAGACAAGTTCAGAAAGTATTGGCACTGTAACGCCCATGATTGATAAGTTTGGCAAATCCTGGTGAAGGTCTATGTCCATCGATGGACAATAAAAGAATGATGATGATGATCATCATCATCATGAGGAAGACAGAATTCAAATTCTTTCATCAATCTTATAGATAAGTGAGAACGTTGAAGTTACTCATGGATTAGCATGTTGGTATCCCCTAGAAAATATCATTTAGTCTAATTTGCTGGGGATGGGGTGTTCAATTGAGCTTTAGGTGTCGACAGCTGACATTACTATAAGAATTAAAGATACATAAAATACAACTGATACACATTCCCGATTTGTACATAATCAGTTTTTATTGTCTATCTATTTTATCTATTCACTGGAACATAATAATATAGTTATCAAATGTTGGTCCTGCTTAATTTTGGCCCAAATTTCATTTTGTTTTGTCCATAAATTTCCATATAGTTATATCTTCATTTTATTCTGTAATTAAACAAAAATAGTTTTGTTCAGTTTTGTTAGATTTCTTCCTTTTTTTCATCTAAAAAAAATTCAAATGCAATAAAATCATATCTAAAACTGCATGTCAACTTAGATGATATAATTATTTTTTCTTATACATGCTTAGGGATCAGTAATAAAAGATTGCATTAAGGGGGTCAAAAGTCTAAAAGGTTTGGGGATGCCTGCTTTTAGAGAAGCAAAATTTATCCAAACCAACTAAAATATCTTTGGATTTTGGTTACTGTTTAATGTGTTTAGCATATATAAAATGAATCTGATGTCATGGTATGAAAATGAAGAAGGCAAAAATGAATAAGACAAATTAAGAAAATAAAAGATTAAAGGAAAGGATAGAAAAATTTGAACAATGAAAATAATGATGTACAGAAAAAATACAAAATACAGCTATGTCTACAAAGATGGCTTCCTTCATTATGAATTTGAGAAACACACCAAAGACTCAGTGGAAAGAACATAGGAAGTAGATACCAGATGCTTTCATACACAAAACAAAAACAATGAAAATTATGACAAAGGCTACATTTGAAATGATGTAAACACATTTTTGCACTACGGCCCAACATTGTCAACATCAGATAGAGTATAATTCAGTATAAAAAGCTGAAACAAGAAATGACTGATAATGATTGCCCTGTACGGCTGTTGCAATGGGGATTTCCGGTGTTGGGTGCTTCATAAACACAGAAAAACATATTAAGCCAATCCTCTGCTGTTTGAAGACACAAGTTTCATATGTTAAATTGATAAAACATATAAGTAATTCCTTTGACAGGTGCAATCATCAATTGTACCCTGAAACAGAGAAATTCTCATTACAGACATATAGGCTTAGTAAAAAGAGTGCATTTTTTCATGGATAATAACCACAGGCATATGACCCCACCAGGGGAGCCCCCGGCCCCATTTTGGCGAAACAGTGTTAAATGTGTAATTTGGGCAAAACAGTGTAAAATTTTGGGAAAATCTAGCCTTCTCTTCCACCTAAACAAAAGAATTCCCACATGACCATGGTAATAAGTAGTCTAAGACATGAGCAATGAAAAACTCTGAAGATTGTACAGATGATATGTAATGGAAAGCTTTGAAAGAAATAATGAAAAAAATGATGGACACAATCTTCTATAGAAATTGCTGTAGGGTATTCAAGTATCTTCCATTTAAGAATTACAAATTATTTTCTTCAAGGTTATTATTTCAGGCCAATTTTTTCATTTATGTTGCAATAATCATAACATTTCAGCTGTTGCATCCACTCTCCACATTTGTCACATTTAGTAATCTTTATTTGATCCACTTGGGAATGTTGCTCTCATTCCTTTATCTATCACGTTCAGTTTCCTTCCAACAGAATTTCAGAATTCGTTCTCACAATGTGTGGTTAATTTTGTCAGCATCTTGATACTTGCTGACATCATATTCAGTCTAACATTATTCTATATTTGATAATGCTAGAATAGAGAGAGTGAACATTGAAATATTAATAAAACTAACCATACTTTCTGTTTACAGAGTTTTGATTAACTACTAGTTATTAATTAATTTTGATTAGCAATTATATTTATTCTTTACTGTTAAATTGTTTCACAAATAAGAGTTAAAAAACAAACAACTTTTGAGACTCATGGGACATACATATCCTGAGGTTTCTCTGGGTGTTGGTATGTATATATATATATATATATATATATATATATATATATATATATATATATATATATATATATATATATATGCGTGTATGTGTGTGTGTGTCCCATAGATCACTATTAAGAGTTTACTGCGACATTTTAATGCACGCATTGAGCATCTCAGTAAGTTAATCTTTAAGAAGAATTTAAAAAGAAAGATTTCTTCACTGATTTAAAAAAATTTTTTTCTTGAATTAGAAACCATCAACCCAAACTTTCATCATAGGTTTCATTAGTTTTTAAGTGAGTCTGTCAGCCTGTTTGGCTGGCTACGTGTGGATCATTTTTTATAGGCCAAACGGATCTAGAGGACTGCCATTTTGAAATTTATTTTAACCCTTCCCCTATATACATTTTTAGTGGTGTGGGTCAATTTGCTAAGCAAGTTTATGCTAAATTAGCCCTTTAGTTTGTGTCCAGTTGCATTCGCTCTTGTTTTTTGAAAATTCAGAGTTTTCAGTGACAGCTGCCCAACAACAAGCAATAGAAGTAGCATATCCATTAATCACTGTTTTTTCAATTTTTAATTGATCACCCTTAACAGTGCTGCCAGAAAATGTTGGCTGTGTGACAGTTTTTATTGAAAGATTAACCAGACCTGTTTAAAAGTGAAATGTAACGATACTCACAAAACAAAGAAGATATATTTATTCTGTAAATGCAGATTTGAACAGCTAAAAGATAAGGATGCTACACTGATTGAGTGCATGAATTGCCAAACTGTTTCACTGTTGGAATACAAAAATCTAATCTTGTCTTTCTTTCTCCTCACACTTGGCAAAAAATAAATGAGCTTCAAAAAATTATCAAAGAAGCAAGAGAGAAGGCCTCCTTCTATCTCAAACTATAGGATGACACCGGTGACCTCTCCAATGTCTAAGCCGAGGCAAAGCAAATGGAGATCCTGGGAATCCCAGTCAATTGAATCCCCTCTTGGCCTTTCCAATGTAGTCCAAAGGGAAGCAATAACATGTTTTGCATCAGCTTGGCTGCAGGAGCTGCCAGAACAAAGTCCAAGTTGGCGTCAAACTGCTTTAAAAGGGTTTCACTCCTTGGTTCGGAATCATACGTCCATCTCCCAAACCAGTTGCCTTTCCGGAGCTAGAGAGCCCAGTTCTGCTGTTTATCGATAGCTGAGAGGAGAAATGATGGATTCTTGCCATTCCTAAAGGGCATTAGTGCAAAGTGAACCACAGTTTGAACTTGACTCACCGATTCCGTTATCTGCCCCATTAACCACTGTGAAACCTTCACCTCTATCAAAGAAGTGAGGCCTTGGCATAATTGAAAATCTTGTTGCTGTCAGATCTTGACCTTAATTTAGATGATTAAAAAAAAGTATTCAATTTCTAATAATAACCAGTTCAATAAATCTTCAATTGTCAACAAATTAGAGTGAAATATGCCAGAATATGTTACAGCAAGGTGCATTTGAAATTGAGATCAAAAGTCTGGAGAAGAAGACAGAGAAGAAAGGAGTGCTCAAAAGATGAAATAAAATAAGAGGGGAAGTCTAAAATTGGACATTGAAGGGTTAATTGAGTTGTCAGTCTAATCTTCTCAAATGGACCATAATTGAGAAGCGATTGTCATTTTTTTATGAGGATACAATTATGATTTGAAAATTTCCTTGAAAATTCAATCAAGGAAAATTAAGCCACAAAAAAAATCCAAAATTTCATTCTGATCTTCAGTCAAAGGAAGATTGATGCAAGGTTGTTATGAGCAAAATCTGGGGTATGAAAGTTGCAGATTAGATTAGATGGAAAGCAATAACTGCAATAATGGCTTCAAGTTGGAAATTAAAAAAGTGAAAGAGAAAAATACGAAGTGAAAGGAAAATGCATGTAAAAAATATTAAGCTGCAACTTGTGAAATGTCCGTTCTTTTTACGTTATAGGGCAGGGTTTCTAAAAGCAGGGAATGGAGCCGTCTGAGGTTCGTATAAAAATCTTTTGGAGTAAAATATTCAAAAATCTTTTTTTTAAAATTATGTAACTATTTTTTTTTCTATCTCTACAAAAATCTATTCCTTCTTGTGCTTCTTGTAAATTGCTATTCACAAATTAAAAAAAAATTATCTATTTTTCTTTTGGATTTTCACATTATGTAGATATTAATCACATCGTAATTTTTGGCATTTTTTTGGACTAAAACAAAGGACTAATATATAATCTTAGTACCTATCGCTCTTATAGCAATGAGTTTGGGGACGCAAAAAGATTTATCATAAGGGGTCATGATTGAAAATGTTTGAGAAGCCCTGTCAATGAGAATAACACTAATAAATTGCATCTATTTGCATATTCAGTGTAAATAAAGATATAATTAGGCATTAATGGAAGTTTTTGTGAGTAGTGTCTACCCAAGAAGTGTGACTAATTTTCAAGTATGATTTTGAAATTTAAATATATTTTGCAGCACAAGCTGGTGTTAACATCAACAAAGCATTTGGAGTGAACAAAGCAGACAAACTCATCCATCTTAGAATGTTGGTGCCACACAATCTTCCTATTGCTCATTCATCTCTTGTGGCTTTGTGCTGTGCTGAGCTGTGCTGTATGAAGTCGTGTGTCATATGATTTGATGATGTTTCTGTTAATAATCTTACTTTTGAAAAAGAAGCCTGAAAATCAAACCATAAATGCACTAGTTCAAACTTATGGATTGGATTTGTGATAGATGGAGATCTAGCAAGGGATGTTACTCAGAAAAATGCACTTTACATAAGTTCTCTTCCTTATACTTTCAGACACATATAGAAGGAAGGGGAGGGTTTCTGTAAGTCAGCCTGCCAGTCAGTCACTGATAGTGATTTATACTAGAAATGTTCGTGTGTCTAATAAATATTCTAAATATCTTATTAAGCTAGGCATTTTAGAACTATAATAATAAAGAGATAGTATAGAGATAGAAAGAGATGGTATAGAGATAGGTATGTTCTGAAATTACTTTCCATGGATATCAAATTTTTGTGGATTTCAAAATTTTGAATTTAAATTTTCTTAATTTATTTTACTGGTAGGTAGCATTCAAGAAGAAGTTGGTGGGATAAAGAAGTTTTAATGAAGGAGTGACATGATTAAGATATGATAAATTAGAGATGAATTTCACGGAATCGATATGAATATTACAATGACAAAGTGACAGAAATGTAAAATGCTTTTAAATCAATTTCACTGCTTCAGAAATACTTTTGAAATATGAATTGAAATGAAAATCAACTTATTGCCTCTGAAGCATACAGTGCCAGTCTGAATTTAGGAATAAGTTGTCGCCTTCCAGTTATGCTTGTACTTCTAGTTTGAGCAGTTGCAATCAAAGCTCTCCAACTTCTTCATTTTGAGGTCAAATTTAATTTTCAAACTTCTGTAGCCTATAATGGGTATCATTTTGTAAAATCCCATACCCAACCCTTGTTAGATCATTCCTCTCATGCAGTATTTATGTAACACCTATGAACATGACCTAGGGATGCAGGTTGTGGGGGGGTAGTAGAGACACCCATCTACTTGGAAAAAAAAGTTATCTTAATTCATAATGGCTTCTATCTTTGTTCTTGTCAGCTATGAAAAATGATCTCCCGCCAAAATTGAGTTACTTATTTCAAGTTCCACTTAATCCAGTTATATGAAAAAACAGACAAAGAAAAGCAGACAGATAAAAAGAAAAAATTAAAGAAAACAAAGGAGAACATTTCTCCAGAAATGAATGAAAAATTTTGAGAAGGAAAGACGAAGAACAACAAGAAAAAACTGAAGGGTTAAATTAAAATCAAAAAAGATAAAATGACAGGAAAAAAATTAAAAGGATAAGTGAAACAAGCAGGAAAAAATCAATAAGTGGAAAGCCAGGAAGAAAAGTAAAAGAAGAGAAGACACGAAAAAGAAATGCTAACAAAAAATGAATGGATAAAATGAAAACGAAGAAAGAAATGAAAAAAATAAAACATTGCAGAAGAAGAGAAAAAAACAAAGGATGAAAGAAATGAAAGTTAAAGGATTTTCAGAAGATTAAAAGAAAACAATAAATAGCGAGACATTAAAAACAAAAATAAAAAATGAAGAGATAGAAAAAAATTTGAAAAATCCTAAATAATGAAAGAATGAAGAGAAAATCCCTGAAATTGAACTGATTGTCTTTCATCAACCAAAGAACTTCTCCTTGACATATAGAATAAGTCTTGTGGAGCCACTTACATCTGAAAAGTCTTTATAGTTTTACAATTTCGAAATGCACAATATGGCGGAAAATCTTTTGTGATAAGTAAACATTCTTTTGGATGTTTTAATTCTATTAAATTTTTCCCTGGAAGTCTGAAAAGATTTTGAAAATCTCTTCTCTCCGGTTATGGACAAAATTTTTGAGAAGGAATTATATATCATATTTACTTGTGCATAAAGTGAGAAAAATATCTGTGAATTAGGGTCAAGTTTTTGAGAGAGAAATGGATTTGTGCTTTTCATTTTTTTCAAAAATCCTATGGAAACAATTTCATCCAATTTCCATCAATTTCTTCTCACATAAAGTGGAAGGAAAACTACAAAAGGGAACAAAATAAGGTTGCAGAGAGGCTAAAATTATGAAAGACAGGTTGAAAGCACTGAATGATTTCTGTTCAAATTCATTCAAATAACATATATACTGGACAATAGACAAAAAGTTTACAAAGGTATTCAGAGGAAAATCACTTGCCACAACTCATCTAAGCCTCATTTCTAACTTTGCTGGAGGGTTTTATCATGATGCCAGCACATTAAAAGCTGTGTAATATTTGCATAGTCTTTTTATCTGCTTTTTTTAAAAAAATTTTTCTTGCCTCGAAAAATCATCATATACAGGCAAATTCAGTATTTCATATTCTGCACAAAAAACTGCCAAGTGCAGATATGTTTCATTTGTCCCTGCATGTGATTGAAGCTTATGTCACCTGAAACTTTTGAAGGAATGCAAGATTGAGATATCAATTCAAGTGTCATAGTGAGTTGAGAAATCAAACACCCAAAATCTTTGCCTGAAATTCATTTTAAATTCCTTTTTTACTTTCATATAAACTTCAAATAAAATGCCTACAGTAGATTTGTTTTTCAATTTATTTCTGGTTAGCTGCCACCATTTATAGCCTAAAAGGTATACAGCCTTGAAAAGTGTTCCATTAAATGCTCTCCAAGCATTAAACAAATTGGTCTTTGTCTTTCAAAGCTGGCGACTGATAATTGGAAAATTTGTACTCCAGTTTGAAGTAATGGCCAATCTACTTTTGATATTCCTTTTATGAAGCAATTAATTTTCAGCTAAACTCTGATTTGAAATGGAGAGGCCATTCTGATGTGCCAAAGAAGCAAATTGTTAACAGAGATGTTGTTCTTCTCACCTTAAAATTTATTGGCAGCATTAAAAGTGTGAGCCCTGCCAACAAATATTGATGAAACATTAAAAGACCAAAGGTCAGTTTGGATAATTGCATACCATTTATGATCATGGACAAACATTAAATGAAGCTGTAAACAGTCTTGGGCAATGTCTGCTTGGGAAAAAAAGAACTTCTGGAGATCTGGGATGATCCCAACAACCCCTTTTCACCATTTAATGATATTGAATAGTTTTTGCAGACTTTTGCTCCAAAGCAAAGCCTGATCACTTAATGGTTTAGGAAGACCATTTATTTGAGGAAACAAGCTCTTATGAATCAGTAGAGTCATAATTTGAATCTTACAAATCAATTCATCAAAAGGAAATTGTGATTGATTATTACTTAAGGGGAAAAGGAGTCTCATTTTTGTTCAATGACATTTCAAATAAAACATCAAAGACAGTTGATATTTTGACTTGTATAGAGTTAAACAGTGAACTGTAAATGTAAAGTTATCTGTTTGGTCTGTAATGGAAGGTTAAAGTTCAATTTTTTTATGGAATGAAAACAAGGAGATGGGTGTTGCTCATACTAAAGTTACCACTAACCTTCATGATTTTATGAAATCTATAGTAAAAGAGTGTGCTGGAGATTTTATTTTCAATTTTAATCCATTTGCTGCAGATGACTGAAGTTGCAGACATTTTCGTTCCATGGCTCAACGGTGAATAATGGAAATTTCCATTAGTCACACAATGGACCTTTCCACTTAAAATCAGCTACAACTTTTTCTGCTTGTTTCAATGTTTCTCTGTCCATGAATGTGAAGGGGTTCATTGTTTACAGCAAAAGCAATCTGCTCAGCTTATTTTGCGTTATCAAATATAATCAAAGTTACCACCATATTTAGAGCATGGCAACTGAGCTGTTCCGACCACAGTTGATTGCTTTTCATTCAATTTAAAATCAACCAAACATTTTGCTTCCATAAATTTAACATCTTTAAAAATAATGGTTTGCAAGATCCAGAAAACTGATTCTTGTACTTAGGGTTCTTAGCCAATGTCATTCAAGTATTCACGTTTGATCAATAGCCAATTGAACTGGCATGATGAAAAGAGTGGAATCAAAGAGAAACAAGAGCCCAAGCAAGCAATGCAAAGCAAAACCCCTTAGAAAGGGCTTGCAGATAAGGCACTGCTTACCAGGTGCAAGTGATGCACTTTCAACAGTGTGAGAGTGGGAGTTTGAAGGACAGGAGACAATATGGCCATGGTATTTAAAGATCAGTGAATCCTGGGAGTCATGAAAAGGTGCAAAACATTGAAAACATTGTGAAACTGTTGACTCTCACTTGATTTAACTTACACGGACATTTTGAATATTAACCAAACAACACTAGAGTGGCTGTCTAACTGCCACAAGCTATTATGATAACTAGACACATAGAGAATCTGAAGACTCCAATTCTAAGATCAAATTTAGATACTGACTTTTGAACCTGTTTCCTAATCAAGTATTTTGAAATAAATTCTTGTTACTAAAAACACAGAAATGTAAAAAAATTTTACTGCCAAAAAAAAAATATCAATACCTGCCATAACTTTATAACGAACTTTGATTACATCGAAAGACATTGTAATATGTTTGGGATACAGTCTTTTAGATAGCAATAACTGGCTAATCAAATTTTTATTTGTTTTTATAAATTCATATTCATTATCATAAATTTATTGTGATATTATTAGATAGTTAGAAACAGATTTACATTGTGAAAAATTATTATGAAATTTATTAGTTTATGTTACATCTTAATAAAGTATATGGGAATGACTGATTTTGATAACAATAACCACTCGATAACATTATCTATAATTATAGTAGGCAGCTTCCTCAATTATAGATTGAGAAGAATGCAAGTTAAAAAAATGAGAGCGTTGAATGTTGAAAGCAGAGTCACCGAAACATTTATAATACAAACACATTCTAATCTAATTATACATTGACCTGTGTGACTTTTTCTATTTCCCTACCTGTGACAATGGACACTTCCACTTATAGATAACAATTCCGCTGTTGAAAATATCTCCTACCAACCATTTAAAACAAAGGACTCTTTCACTGAGATGACTTCAGTAGTTTCTTTTCTAAAAAATATCATCTCATAGAAATTCATGTATATTTGTGAATTTTCTAATGAGGATAAAATAGTTTGCAGTAAAGATTGAAGATAAACTGTTGATTGTAAGACTTATTGATAGAATGAAATAAATGAAGGCAACCCACTCAACAGAAATCAGTGAGATAAAGCTAAAAACAAAAAAAAGTCTGAGTTGCTCTCTAAGAGTTCAAGACATTTGACCTGTGTGCATAAGCTGAAGGTATTGTGAACTGTTTCAACAACCTTTCTTGAGAGGTATTCTAACACTTTGTTGCCTTCTTTGGAGGAAATGGTAAAAACAAAATGCCTGGGTAAGTACCATATTTGCAGGATAAATGACACTCCTTTTTCTACCCCTAAATTGCTCAAAAGGTAAATGTTATCTGTGTTGTCCCGTTGAACTTTGGCTAGAACTTTAAGAAAAGTTATAAAAATAACTGGATCATAAATGAAAGGAATTTTTGTTTTTCCCTGCTGAACTATGGCAAGGGGTCTTATGCAAAGGTGTAGTACTTTGAGAACGACATTCTCTTAGATTGTTAAGAAAGGGGGAACCATGTTTCCCCACTCTACACTACTAAAATCCTCATTTTGTTTATTTGATTGTTCTCTTAAATTACTATCCCTAAAACGAAAATGAATCAGTTCCTTGCAGACTAAGATGGTTTTATCAGTATCCAATTAACAAATGATCTCAACAGGAAAGCATCATCCACTTCATTTCTTAATGTTTTTGCTCTTGATTAAGTCCCAAGCAGCAGGACCTATAAGACGTGGTTGCAAAGGGTCAAGCTTTTTGGGGAGAACTGTGTATTGAAACTTCAAAATTGATACAATATGTCCATTGATAAAACAAGTTGACTCTACAACTTGTCTCGTTCCAATCTCAAACAAAATACTTCAAATGCATTGTATCAACAAAATGGCCAATTGCACATTTTTTTCCCCCATTCTTTACAGCAGGAAATGAAAACACAGAGGCTCAAAGCTAAGAGTATTTGTGCAGTGTGAAACCTCCAAAAGGAGTTTTATAAGGTGATGCAAAGCTGTTTTTGCCCCTCAACACAAACACACTGCACAAACACCCTCATCCTTTAGTCATCTAGATTTCATCTGCTATAGCAGCAAGAAAACATAGCCAGGCATGCTATGAGTATTTGCTGGTATACAAGTCAACCTATTCTATCAATTTTGATACACAGCTTTATCCAAGAAACTCAGGCCGCCTTTTGTTCTAGGGTCCTGGTAGAATGGCTTCACTGCACCCCTCTCTCACTGGCCTTGGTGCAGCATGTGGGGGAGAGTAACAAAAACAACTTTACTCAGCCTTATAAAATTCCTTTCAGAGGCTCTGCCAAGCAGTAGCAAATACTCAGAGATTACAGTAATTCCAGATCCATCGAAGAAGTCTATTGAACTGTCTACAGAGCCTATCATTACAATTATTGCTTTGTAATGCATTGATGTAGGGGGACTACATCGCACCTTCTGAAAATGATTTCTATTGATCCAGTTCTAAAATCATAGAAATTCAGCCACTGTTAATCAGTGGATGGAGAAAGAGAAGGAACGTCTATAATCCTGCGGTGGAGGCCGAGGAAGATTTTTCAGCTGTTGCCAACCATCTTTGATTCTTATTGATGTGGAGGTTGTTTTCATTGTTTTGCTTAGAGGCCCTCCATAACCTCTCTCGACAATCTGCTTGAATATACAATCTTCTTAAGATTTTCACAGAGCATTGTCCCTCAGGTAAAGCCATAAACGACAGTTTTACAAGTTTAAAGTAAAAATCCATAAACTAGAATACTTAGAGAAGTAGGAGAATATATTTTTCTAATAAAATTTTTCCCAGAGTATTTTTTCCCCAAAATATATTAAAAACTGTCAACATATGTTTCTTCAGGTTTTGAGTTGGTCTGGCTGATTTGCAAGGTGAATCATGCATACAGGCAACCAATGAAGCTAGAGGGCTGAAAATTTCGAGAAATAAAATCTTATATTTGTGTTTTTTGATAATTTCCCCCATGATAAGTTTTTAGTGGGAAATTCAATTTCCATTGTAAGTTTCTGCTAAATTGGTCTCTTAGTTTGTGTTCAGCAGTATTCATGCTTGTTCCTTTTCATTTTTAACTTTTTAGTGATCACTCCCCAACAAAAAGTAAGAGAACTTACTCATTGATCACCTCTTTTTTCCAATAACCCCCAACATGGCATGCTGCCAAAAGACGTTAGTTATGAGATGGTTTCTATTGAGTGACTAACCAGAACTGTATTTTATTCATTTTATCTTCCACGTATACTATGAAGTATCCGGGGAGAGTGGAAATGTGGGGCTGAATGTTTTGTTGGGTGGCCTCTGTGACGGACAGGTCATCGGACTTGA
>OY735199.1:76648724-76743724 GCA_963457665.1 Thysanoteuthis rhombus
GCTGAAACATTGAACATAACCAAGAGAATGAGCCTCAAACTGAGCATCATGCAATGAAACATGATAGAATCATACTCAACCTCACATGGAGATATTGCAAGCACAATATATTCAGGAAAAAAATACGAGTCCAAGATATCATAGATTCTATTAAGAAACTCAAATGGCAATGGGCTGGTCTTGTTGCAAAAATGTCAAACAACAGATGGACACCAAGACTCACAACGTGGATCCCACGAGATCACATGTGAAACTGAGGCCAACAGAATACAAGATGGAGAGATGAACTTGAAAAGTTCAAAAAGCATTGTGTCTGCAATGCCCATGCAAGAGAGGTTTGGCACATCCTGCGGAAAGTCTACGTCCAATGATGGACAGTAAAAAACTGATGATGAAATTACGGTGGGTCTTGCTTTTTTGAAAGATCTAAATGCAAATCTGTAGTTCCTAGATTTTAGTATTACTGGCAGACAAGCAGATGCAGAAAAATACTTTAGAATTATTATTATATATCAAAAAAGTGGAGGAAAAAATTTTATTGAATTCTCTATTCTTAAGAGTAAAAATTGAAATAAATACATAATCGATGAATGCTATACAGGTGTGAAAGCAAAAGTGGCTTTTCATGCTAGTAATATTTTGGTTTTACTTCTTAGACTCTAATCATTAATAAACATAAAAAATAATTCAATTATTAACACATATTTGGCTTCAAGTAATTCAAGTAATGAGTATTTTTCCTCTAAAATATAAATTTCCTTCTGAGTTCTCCTCATTGAATATTTTCTATTTACATTCAACCCAATGAGAAAAAGGATTTTTTTTTCATTTTGGCAAAGGACTGTTTTTTTTCTGGAAAAGTTTGCTGAATTCCAGTTTGTAAAACTGGCTGATGTGAATAGGAAGATTTAAGAGAATGTTTTTTGAGTAACATACAGTACTGCTCATAAGTAATGAGCAAGCACAAACACTGCGTCTCTTGCTTTTGATTGCATTCTTTCAACATAAGTACTGGTCTAGTTGAAGACTATTCAACAAACTAGTTTGGATATTTTTATAAATTACAAAATCAGTTACTTTTTTAATCTCTTCTGTGATTGATTCTCAACAAAATTTTAGCAGGTTAGGAAAAACCTTAATTGATTTCATTCATTTAATGATTTGATTAGATTTCTAAATTTTTCCCCTTGAAATTTAGCTTTGAGAACCACAAAACAAGCCTTGCTGGGCTTGTTGCAATGAAATTTAGTTCTCCTTTCATAGGGCCATGGTGTGAATAAAGAATGCTTCCTCTTTCTACAGAGCCCTTAGACCTGGGTGTGTTTTCAGAAAGACCGGAAATTAATGAAATTGAAAACTGAAAATTACAACAAAAGATTGTTCCCTGAGTTTATAACCATCAGAATGAAAGATGACCCCAAAAGAATTGAGAAAAAAATCTATCTTAAGTACATACATATAGATATTTAAAATAGACTTTGTTAATGAACACGCGGATAGGAATTTGGATTCAAGTACCAATATATATATATAACTAAGCAATATGATCAAAATGTATGAGTTATCTCACAGTTTTTATGACAAAGGTGCAATGTGAAAATTCCTCCAACTTTTATCTTGACACATGCAAGATCACATAATTTTGAGGCCACAAGATCCATGTATTCAAAAGGAGCTGTGAAAAAGATATAAGAAGTTTCACTTTCAAGAGCCGAGTCACTGATCAGTCAAACAATCTTCCAGAGGAAGTAGTTGAAGCACAAGCCTAAATGCATTCAAAAACTGTCAGGACCAAGTGTGGGTAGAAAAAAGAATTATTTATAACCCTGATGTAGATCTCTATGCCATAACATCTGCTCACCAGACAAGATACAAAATAATTGACATATGTTAGGATGCTGTACGAGAGACCATCTCTATTATCATTTTAATTATAACTGTTATGTACACGCACATCCATTTAAATTCATATGTCTTTGTATATACACCCTTGCTAATGAGGGCTCAAAAGAGTTTTCATTTTTCAAAGCATTAAGAAATAACTAAACTAAATCAATAGCTATTCTCTCTCTTTCCTCATCCTATTGATTGTATTCACAAATACTCAAAGGCCTTGAAAAATAACATTCAATTCTAAACATTCATTGAAAAACATTTTTGTTCTTTCAAAAACAAATCAGACAAGGAAGAATATGGGTGATATTTTTTTCAAAAGTATCCTATCAGCAAAACGTGTAAGTTCTTACAAATGTATAAAAAATAAATTGAAAACCATTATTTCAATTATTTCCTGCCCCTAATTTTTGTAAACATTTTCCTTATAAGGAAAAGAAATAAAAATTTCTTCCCTCTCATACAAAGGGCCCAATCTGAAGTATAAATGAAGTTAAAAGTTAAAGTCAAAAGTGTTTATATCGAATCTTTGAAAGTTTACTTCCACCAACAATCTTTGGCAAAAAAAAAACGATTTTGTGCTAGTTCAAAAACTTATGAACAATACTTTCTATATTAATAAGTTATCATTTATATAAAAAGTATTTCTCATAAGTATTTGATCAAGCACAAAATCTGTTTTTATTGCCCAAGATTGCAGGGGTCATTGAGGACTTTGTACAGTGGGGGAGATCCAAATTAACTTACTCGTTCGGCAACTCTTCCATAAACCAACACGAGTCTATCATTTCAATCTACTGATTATTTCTGAACAAGATTTTTGAAAGACAGGATAAAAAAACTTGCCTATTTTTCAATTGACAATTCAATTTTATAGAAAAAAATGTTTTCCTGGAATTTAGCATTAAGAACCACAGAACATGACTTAATGCATGTTTTGTTATTTTGATGGCAAAAAGATTTGCTTCTACTGGAATAATGTTCCTGTTTTTAACTCTCAAAACCAAGTGATCAGAAGCAAAATGTGCTTTTGTTCAAATATACTTATGACAATGTACTGTACGTACATTGTAAATCAAACTTCCCCTACAGAGTCAATTTACTCACTTCCACTTTCAAAGTTGAGGCTGGTGGTGGTAGGGATCTGAAAGGCAAAAATTTCATTCTAATTTTATGGATGATTCATAAAGCAGCTGGTAGTCAAATGGTTAGGGTACTTCTCTACTAACTGCCATGTCAGACTTCAAATCCCAGCAAGGTTCCCTAAATTTTATATATCACTTTGCTTTATGTATGCATACACAGAGATAAACAATCAACTTTATATATATATATATATATATATATATATATATATATATATATATATATATATATATATGAAGACTATGTTTCAGAATAGCAGTAAACAATTTATACTCAAGTTTCCCTAAGAACAAAATTAAAGAATTCCAACCCCCAAAGATCATGAATTTCTAAAATTTAAGAAGTTGACCAAAATTAACGGGCATGCAACTTAACAGCCACTCTTCTTTATCATTTACTGATATAGTTGGACCAGGGTCATCAAGTCACAAAGTTCCGGCTGTTATACTCTCTGGCCTTCTTCTGAATGTATCAGAGAATAATTTTGGTACGTTCCTCATCTCAGGAATTCAAAACAAAGGGCAAGTTTTCAGCAAGTTTCTAAAATTCAAGAAGTTTATCTAAGAACCATGATTAACTGGCATACCACCAAATAGCCACACCTCTCTTTTCAAGTGTAAACTTGGCCCCCAAATCTTCAACTATATCATTGCCTCGCATCACCTGAAATCAACTTTTTTGGCTTTCCTATTAATATTAATGACACTTTTCATTTGGAATTCTTCATTCCAACTAGTTAAGCAAAGATCAATATTGCAAGAAGCATCAACTCTCAGACTTTAGTGGAAGTATTTACACCCGCCTCAGCCAAGTTCCTTCCTCCGGCAGAATAGAAGAGCAGGAATTGGACAAGGTGGCTTTTGACTAATAACATCAATTAAATGTTGAATATAAACCAAATATAGTCAAGAGTTCAGCTGCTTTTGAGATGCAGAATATTTGGAAGTTGTCAGAGTTAGGAAACTCAGCTTTCATAGAACCTCCTCTTCTTCTTGGGGAATGTCAACAAGCTAACGGCTAATCACAAGTGGTGAATCATAAAGTTGTGAAAATTATGTTACTTGCTTTTCTCCTAATGGATGTCTTCTGGGGAAATGAAATATTGCTGTTAGTAGTGGATTTAAAGTTTGGCGTGGGGAGCAGGGCTTGACATCCACTTAACTAAAGCAAACAAGATTGTTTGCACTGGGCAGATGGCAATGACAGATGGTCATTTAGAAGGCTGTTCATCATGAAGGACTGAAATCACCAGAGACTTTTGGTTTTAATCCAGGCTGTTGTTTCTCTGGTAGCAAGTATTTTTTCTAAATAATAACCTGAACTAAAAAACTAATTCAAGGTCGGAGAAGGAATTGAAGTCCGTTCTTCTTAATTTTCAGCACTAGTTCTCAACATTATGTTTCACTGCATAGTGACTCATTTATCATAAGTTGAAATTAAATATAAAAATAAATAAGAATAAACTTTAGATATAAAACTTTAAACCTAGCAACATATGCAATATGTCACTTTATTTATCTACTGTCCATAAAAAAAAACCCGGATCTACGTGTACCAGTATTCATTTCTACTGACTTTCTCAGTTATTTTCTCTCTTTTCCTCTCCTCCTCTCTACCAGTCAAGTGCTCGCCTGGTCAGCTGACTCGAAATTTACTATTTTTTCCACTTTGATCAATTACTGTTCTAAACATTGTCACTTTCATTTCACGAATGTTGAGATTTCTCTCTTATGCTCAGCTACTAACTACTGTTCTCTTTTCCTAACATGTATCCTCATATCCGTCTCACATGAAGGAAATGTCAATGCATTTTCTACATGACAGTCATAATTATGTTCTGTTTTCCAATTCTCTTTACTCCAGGAAGCACATATGGGTTAAAACCTCATGTGTTTCCTGTGATCTGGGTAGTCTTTCTCTCATGTGTTTTTCAGTGTTCAAGAATGGCCCCCTAAGTTGCTTTTGGCAATCATGAATTCGGGTGTAAAACAACATCCGAACTTGGCAGTAAACTGATAACTCTGTCTCCATGATTATTCCTTGGTCTTTGAAATACCAAGAAGAAATGGATTCAAAGCACTTCATTTATCTTTACTTCATTAACTCCGACTATTGCATAGAGCACCAACCTATCTGCTCAAGCACCAACTTTTATCTTCCTCTTCTACCTAGTTACTGACATTATATATGCATTCTATCATTGATCCAATCTTTTCCCATGATAACATAGCAATCAGGCCTATTTTACCAATGATCCTATTAATGTTCATAACACTAAGTCTTTTCCTTTCAGCTTTGAATGTAATGCTTATACATGCCCGATTTGTTTGTTCATTATATGTACTTTCTATTTATTTGTCTATTTCAATTAGTAACTGTGTTTAATTTGACGTCAGCATGTGGCAGTACTCAAACCTGGGGCAGATTCCTTTGTCTTCTATGGCTACCATTTTCCAACTGCACAGAACTAAATGCCACTACTGCTCTCCCTCATAACGTTGGAGTTATAACTGCATTCCTCAGCCTTAAGAAATACCTCAACAAAAGAAAGGAAACAAGCTTGGTTATGTTAGGGTCAAACTCACTTGCATTTTAGAATTAAAAAAAGTGAGCAAAGCAGAATTCATTTCTCCATACAATATCATTCCAAAACTAAATGACCAATTTCAACTCTTTATCGGTAGTTCCGGCAAATGGGATTTGCTAACTTTAGCAGAAAAAGTCAACTTGAGTCAGACTTGATAAGTTGGGGGAATTTGTCATCAGTTTTTGCATACATTACTGTATCACTATTATTTGTACATCACAAGTTTGGGGATCTATGATTGTCATTATTGTTACATATTAAAATAAAGTCAAAACTCAACAGTAGGAGTTCAATAACTAAGATTGACTTTTTGAAAGATTTTAAACTCACCGTCCCCAAAAAACTTATGTGGTTTAATTAACATGTTTAATTTTTCTCTTTTATCATTTCAATACTGATATGATTTAGGCAGAAATTTCCAGCTTATGTCTGATCTACAGAAAAAAAAAGCTTGATTTGATTTTTACGAAAAGTTTTTTCCATTCTTCAAAAATAGTTTTCAGGGAAGAGTGATGGTTATAGGCATAGAAAATGGAATTAATGAAACAAATTTAGATTGATGCTGTTCAGGTTCACTTAACTTAAATGCTTTTAGGAAAAGCACTTTTACCTGTACATAGAACCTTAGCAGATTTGAGTTTGATATTAAGTAGAAAGTGAACAATACTTTGTGGATCAGTGCAGAAAGTTAAGTTAAAAACAATACAAGGCATATTCAAGGAATGCCAGCAAACCTTCACAGAAAAAATATCTCAGCAATAAAGTTAACTAGATAGTGCAAAATTGTCCACATATTCCTTGAGCAATCAAAGAGATGGATGATGATGTCAGAGTATCAACAAGTCATTAAACAGATTACCTCCCTTGAGTGAACTTCAATTCATAATTTTCAGCTTTCATTTCATTCTTCATGAAAAAACTTATGTGATCCAATTAATAGGGTCAACATTCCTTTATTAGACCATTTTGATCCTGATGTCATTTTTTGCACGCACCATTTGCTTGATGAATTAATAAAAGATGAAACACACTCAGGATGATGGGAAAGACATTCATGTCACAGAGGTCAATCATATTTTTTGGATTTTTAATTAAGGAATCCTGGAATAGGATTCTACCCATCGAACCATATGAACCTTACGGTTTTTGATCAAACACTGATCTGAAATGCTATTAGATTCTAATGAGTTCTCAATAATTATTTTTTGAAAAAGTGTGTAGTGAGAAGGAAATTTTGGAAACTGGCTCCACAGTCTGATTACAGTAGAAACTAAGTCTAAATGAGTCACAGTCAGGCATTTCAAAAGGAATCTTCTCAGGAGATGCAAAGCTTTTCAACCGTCCTCACACACTGTGCAAAAGTATCCTCACCATTCAGCTACCCTGTTTCCATCTGCTGTAAACCTGTTAGCACAACACACTATATTTCATTATCATCAGTCTTTCAACATCCATCATTGGACATAGACCTTCCCCAGGATTCGCCACACTTCTCTATCATGGGCATTGTGGAGCCAGTAGTCTCTGAATTTGTCTAGCTCGTCTCTCCATTGAATATTCTGCTGGCACAGCACATGTGATCTCAGGGGATCCATGTTGTGAGTCGTGATGTCCATCGGTTGTCCGCCATTTTTGCAACATGGCCAGCCCATTGCCATTTGAGATTTTAATGGATTCTATGATGTCCCTGACTCCTGTCTGTTTCTGGATGTACTGTGCTCTCTTGTGGTCTCTCAATGTGAGGCCCAGCATGATTCTTTCATTTGCATGTTGCATGGTTTTCAATTAGCAGATCTGTCTCTTGGTTAGGTTCCATGTTTCAGCTCCATAAATGACTGTTAGGTGGATGCATTGGTTATTTACTTGCCAGTAAATGATGATCAACCTATTTTATTGATCAGCAAATCATACTGACTTGGAAGTTCTGATACTCAGCTCTAACCAAGAACTCTTGAGCCACGATTCCTCCTCAAGGTCCCAGTGTGATGTAAACCCTTCTCATAGTCCATAGTTACTTTAAATAAAGATATAAATTAAAAAATTGGAAAAAGGGGTGATCAATGAATGATCTATTTCTCTCACCTTTTGTTGGATCACTAAAGTCTGAATTTTCTAAAAAATTAGTATGAATACAGCCAAGCACTAATGGGGACTAATTTACCATAAACTTACATTCTAAATTGAACCTCCCTAACTCAAAACCTATTAGGGGTAGAAAATTTTTAAACAAAACAAAAAAACGTTTTTTATTGACAATAGTAAATGTTTTTCAGTGCAGCCTTCATGTATGATGCATACATGCATAGCCAGATGGACCTACTAAAAAACTGAAGAAACCTTTGTTAACAGCTTTGGTTCATGGTTACTAATATACTTAGAATATAAATCAGATTTATGAGATGGAATCAGACTTCATGTCTGTTTTTGGTATCTGTTTTATTTGAGATTTGAATGACGTGATCAATCGTGGGAAAATATGAGAACGTAATATCCTTCAATACTTAGGAGCAGCTGACAAGATATCTTATGGAGACTTTGTTTGTTCATGGAATGGCTGATGAAATATCTTGTAAGAAATTTTTCCATCCCGGATCTTCTTACTCTGGCAGTGAATCAGACAGAGATCCAACACAATTTGTAGATGGTGATAAAGGCAGTGACTGTCCTTGACTGGCTGACAAGATATCTTGCTAAAATGATATCACAAAAATATTCTGGTCCCAAATAGTTAATGACTTTAGTGATGAAATCTGTTCTTTTTTCCCAAAGTTGTATAAGGTTTCGGTTTTTAAATGAGATTTAGACACAAGGCAATTATCAGATAATCTTTTTTACAATATAACCAAAATACTTCATACAATAATTTTCAATATAATAAGCCTGATAAAATCATTAGCTGAATTTTTATTTAAAATTTTTGCTGTATGATATTCAATCTAAGTGATTAATGGAGAAGCCCTGGGTTGAGTTTTATTGACAATGAATTATACTGTAAAATAAATGCTCTTTTAATCAATTTACTGAGGAATAATGGAACTATATTTGTTAGGGTTGCTTACTATAACCTGCAGGTTAGCAAGCTCACCCAGCAGACCAATTTGTTAGTCTAGTGAATTTGGTCCTCAATGGATGCCCCCACTATGAGACTAGTGCTAGTCTTAGCTAAGCTTGGTAAATATGTTAGAATGCTTAGTTATGAGACAATATTTACTGAACAAGTCTTACAAATTATTACTACTAAAGTGAGTTCAATCCTTACAGGGTGTAACTCACTTGTGTCTTTGTGCTGTATTCAGCTAAATTTAGTATATATCAATAAAATTATGTATTTGCCAACATCAGCTTCTAGATGGAGAAAAATAGTGCAACTTTTCGTGTGATTTAATTAACCACTGCAAACAAAGTTGGAAGAGGTATATGTATTCACTCGTGTCTATACATCTATTTGTCTGTTCACAAAATATCTCAAAAAGTTCTCAATGGATCTCAATGACATTTTGTGGAAAGATAGGTCATGGGCTGAGAAAGGAATGATTGAATTTGGGATGGATTCTGGAATTTTTGTAGCCATATAGGAACTGATCTTCATCCAGTTTTTAGTGACAATAGCACTCTCTGAGTAATCAAAATATGAAATGTTATAGAGAATTGATTTCTTGATAAATCAGAACTGAAAAGGTTAATTAATATTCTAATCAACTCTAACCAATTAATCTTTTCTCTCTTGGTGTGCTCTTCATTAACAAAATGTAATTCACAAATAGAATTTTGTTTTTCTAGTCACTTCGTGCAAACAATAATTCATACAAGATTTTTTTTTTCAAACTATTTATATTCTGTTTTCTGTTTTATCATCTTTATTGTTTCAACATCATATGATAGAATAGAAGAATCTGACAAATGTGCTTTTCAAAACAAACTTATACATACAATCAGCTTGATTGAAATGGTTTCGAATCTTCCAATAACATCAGTGGTTGGTGTTTTAGCCTAGGTGGGAAGCAGGTAAGCCATTCTGTTTTAAAAGACTGGTGCAACACAATCTTTCTACCCATCTCCCATCTCCTATTTGGCCGTATACTGTATTAGACTTACTAAGTGTCAAGTGTGTTTGCTCATATGTATGAATATGTATGTTATATTATATAGAGATTCTTATTTGAAACATTCTCCTGTCATTAAATGTTTAATATCTCACTTGGCCTAAACAACTTGAATAGAATAAACAATTAAAGAAAATGGGGCTGCTGTAGGAAGTATGTAATGATGGGAAATCATTTCAAATAAAAGTTTCTATGTAATATGACACAATTTATAATCAATCTGTCAGATCATATATATCCATTTCTTAAAACATAAAATATATATGTACACATAGAGATTAATCATGTATATATGTATTTAAAGATGTGTGTGTATATATATATATATATATATATATATATATATATATATATATATATATATATATATATATATATATATATATATATTTGCAGGTGAAATATATAGCAAAATCCACCTTAGCCAGTCATATCACTTGTTCAAATCATATATATATATATATATGTATATATATGTATATATATGAATATATAAATATATATACATGTATATATATGTATATATATGAATATATAAATATATATACATATATCAATTCGATGCATATTTATTTTACACAACAAATATTTTTCAACATGATCTTTTTCCTTGCCAACTTACTTAATTGGGAGTGAATAATTTTAGATAATACTATGAAGGCTGAAGAACATGTCAGCCAGAATGTGGCAGAAAGAGCACAAGCATTAGACTGGAAAATATGTAGAATCTCAGAATTTCAGACAATATTCACTCCATGAGAGCTAATTTTGATACTGCTTTTTTTCCCTACATGCCAGTAAGAATTTAACTACTCTTATTGGATGAAATAAAGAAAGATCAGTACCACTCAATATTAGCAATTAAAGATTGGTACCCCTGACTGAGACCAATCCAAGATCGGCACCACCAGAGTGAGAATTAAAGGTAAGGATGAGCAATTAATGAAGATTTATGACAATTTACTAAATTCCATTTATTTTTTCAAGATCGTAGACCCAGTGACATTTTAAACATTTAATGGCACTCTATGGCAGCTGGGTAACCTGAGACTAACAATGTCATGAAACGAAGTGAAAACTGAATGGCAGTATTGCATATAGACCACAAATGTATATTAACTTTTAAATTCAGAAAAATAAAATCTAAATGTTATCATCAAGGGAAGTAACTGCTGATAAGAGTTACCTTTCTTGCACATTCAAGTAAATCTTTCTATCTATTTTTTTTTTTTAATCCTATCTGTCAAAATAATTTCAACCATTATTATTCCATGACGGAAGAGTTTCACTGTCAATTAAGAGCCGTACCAAACAGTTCCTGAAATTGAGAATTAAGCAACCAGTCAGTAAAGAAAGATAAGGAGTTAAAATCCCGGCAGTAATGCTAGATCCGTGTTGAGTACACATCAACGGATATGAAAGATTTTCTCAGTGCCAAATTAATTAAGTTGCGAATGCGGCAAATTAACAAAGTTGCAAGTGTAACAAATCAAATAAATAGCGTACATAAAAAATCATCCAAGCATATACTAGGGGCCCCACGATTCCGAGGGCCCACACTAAATGCATGCATCCAATCAATCCCAATTCAGTGATTCTATACTTGCTCTCCAACTATAGAACTATATTGCCTTCAACTTTTAGGAAGTATTGAATATCTAAGATTAGGGATCCAAGCAAATTATCTCCTTTAATTAAGGTAATTGTTTTAACACAGTAATTAATAGGAGTGTGGTATCTATGTGATACAAGTAATATTCATAAATATGAGGTATTTGAAACTGTTTGAATAGTATAAATTTGAAAAAATTGATTACTTGACTATACAGGTAACACATTTTTTAAGATTTCAGGTTCCATTTTAACACATCCTACAGGCACCAAACTAGCTTAATCCAACCTTGGAAAACATGTACATTGAGCGATCATGGGGCCAGCCCAATCCTTACACAAAAATTTGATATGAGAGATCCCAGTAGGTCTTAGAGGCCTCATGTTGGTCAAACAGCCCTTAGCAGTCGCTTACTTTGCTTAGGCCTAGGGCAGACTCTGGACAATCGGCCAGTAAGAAGTGCAAAAATCTAAGCAGTTATGATAGATCCACGTTGAGTGCACATCAATAGAAATCAAAACAGATTTTCTAACGGAAGAAAAAAAAAACAAGAAAAGAAAAATGTTTTCGATTTCTTTGCCAAAGAATTTATTTACCTTGCCACAGAATCTGTACCTTACTTCTTTCTCAGGATTTCTGGATATATATTAGAAACTGTGCCTGAAAACTGTCACCAAAGTTTTCTTCAGTTGTAAGTCAGTCTGGATAGCTAGGTATGTATCACTCATACAGACTGCACAATGGAGCTAGAGGGATGAAAATTGAAATACTTGCTCCTCAATATGCTTACTTTTTGTTTTCTGAAAATCCCCTTTAAACTAAATTTTTAAGGGAGATTCAATTTACAATGTAATCTTAATTTATTCCTTTGTTTCTGACCAGTAGATTTAATGTTTTATTAATAAATTTAGGCTTTTTTTAATGATACTGCCCAACAAAAAGCGAGTTAAGTACCTTATTCATTTATCATCTTTTTCCAAATTTTTTAATTGATCACCCCCAATGCAGCATACTGCCGGAAGACTTTGGTCACATGGCTGTTTCTATTGAGTGAATAACCAGAACTATATATATGTATTTTTCTTTTCGCAATTCCTCTGGGAGAGCTTAATACCTTCTTTCTTCATTTAATACTTCTTTATCCCGCATTTCTGTGTTTTAATCTTCAGTAAACATTTGTCCTTAAAACAATTTTTCTTCTAATGCCTCTCATACTGTTCTTTAAAGCAATATTGAATTTTATGACTAAATATCAATAGCCAAATGAATAGCCATGGAGGGTTTTTTTTTTGCTTGTATTCTATAGAAAAGAAAAGCAAATAAGAACAAAACCATTACTTGTCAGAAAAATATTCTTGTTTGTTCTTTTCCATGAAATGATGGGAGTTTTTAAAAATTCCAAACGGAGCCATCCCGAAGCATAAACAAACTATGTAGCTGTTTAGAGCCCTGTGGCTACCTGAGAGCCTATAAGATGTGGTTGGAGCTCCCAAATCAAATTCTGTTTAGGCTTGTGCTAGTTCTGGTTTCAGGGATAGAATAGAATAATTGAAAATATTCCTTACTTTTGGGAACATTATTGGAGTTGATCTAAGTAATAAAAAAACCTCAGTATTTTCCATCAAATCTAAATAAGAATATTTTCAAACAGTTGACAGTATCCTGCTCTTTAATAAATTTCAGAAACTATGCTATTATCAGAAGAAGCTAAGAAAACAATCTATTTTGATTAATACCAAGGAGTGATGAGAGAACAGCCTTTGCTGGATCATCGATTAAAAAAATTGATGTTGAAAAACATGTTTTTATTTTATATCATATATTTAATTCTCATAAAAAAAGGGAAGTTATGTCTAAATAGCAGCCAATATATTCTTACAACTTGGTAGTTTTTTTACCAGAATCTTCATCATTCTATCACAATATTTCTAGCCAATATATTATTCAGCATTTAAATTGAATTGCAGGAATTTGGAAAGCAAGATCGGCCTTGAAAAAGACTTGAATTCACATCCCCTAGCATAGGAGCAGGTCATGTCATGTAGCAACAGCTATACCACTTTGCCCCCAAAACTGCCTAAGCCAGTGTTTTTTGCAATTCCCTATCTTACTGACATTTCTTATAATTTTTATCCAAAATCACTCCTTTCCTCTGATTTCCTGTAAAATGATTTGAAAACCAAACAAATTAGCCACCAGCATTGTGATGAAAAGTAACAATATGATGGTACTCATAGAATGATGGAACTGCTTCATCTAAAAACCTTGGATGAATTGGAAATGGAAAACTATACCCAAGAAACTATCAAGCCCCCGTTGGCCCTAGGGACCCCAGGGCAATGCACCAGCTGCACCTCATTCTTATAGGTCCTGGGATCTAACATTATATAACTGATTATGCTACAAGTTGATTCAAATGCATAATATATTCATATGTAAGCCACGTGAACTACTTCAGGTTGTCTAGATATGAATGTATGATACATCTGAATCAACCACTTCATCTTCATGCCTTTGTTATGAAAACACTCATTATTTCAGATGTGTTGAGGATACATTTTCAACAAAAGAAAAGCATTCTTTTTGACTTAATTGGTCCAACAATTTAATGGTTAATAAGAAACACTGAAAAGTAAATACATCAAAGGATATCATGAGATACAAAGATTGTTATTTACTCCTTTCAAAAGTTTGTATAGAGGGCATCCGACTCCCACACAGTTCTTGGTGGCAAACAGATATCACAGGAAAGTCTTTAAGAATTAGTAATGTGAATGATTAGACAGAAACAAAGATTTTCAATTCACTCATCCTTTCAACCAAAGAACACAATTGTATTATGATAGCCTACTGGGAGAGATCTTGTTGCTTTGTGGTTTAACATACTTGATCGAGATATCAGGCCAGAAGACCATGATAGATGAGATGCAATCTCAGCTAACAACCAAAGCCAATCTAAAAGGTAAAGTGATTCATATATATGAAAGAGAAAGGACTATGGAGTTCTTTCTCAGTTGTATACTTAAAAATCCCGGGAGAAGAAAAAGAAAAAAAAGAAAAAGAAAAAGGAGAGCAAGAAAGAAAGTAAGGAATCATTAAAAGTACTGTAAGAAGGGAAATACAAGCAAAATCGGTTTAAAGCCATTATCAGTAACTGTAAACTTCAGAGTTGAAGATAAGAAAATAAACAGCTTTATGATGGTTGTTTGGGGAAATGAAAAGTTTTGGGTGATTGCTGGTCCCTCTCTTCTGATAAATGTTGGCTATCAGCATGTGTGCGTCTATGTGTATGTACACACATAAACACACATACATATATATATATATACATGTATACACATGTACATACCAATATATGCAGAATACAGTATGTCAGTGTATAGGTAGGTATGTGCGTGTATAGATATATATATATATATATATATATATATATATATATATATGTGTGTGTGTGTGTGTGTGTGTGTATATATATACATATATATATATATGTATGTGTGTGTATGTATATATACATATATATGTGTGTGTGTGTGTGTGTATACATACATATATACATATGTGTGAGTGTATATATATATATATATATATATATATATATATATATATACATACACACATAGACGTATCTACATTACATGTAAAGAAGTTATTTTGCCTTCTATGCGGCCTATGAGTATTTAATCCTATAACAGATATCCTTAAAACAACCCTATACAGATTCAAAATTTACAGAATATGGACCAGAGATTTTAAGAAATTCAAAAATTAAAAAAGTATTGAAATCAGATTAAACATTGAAATGTTATTTACAAAAATCAGAAATCTTTGGTCAAAATTCTGTCAATTTTGAAAGTGTAGGAGTATATTGAAACAAACTTTTTTGAATATACTGGATATTCTTGTGCTCACTGCATACATAAAAGTAAAAGCCTCAAAGAAACACAACATAATATATACATATATATATATATACATTTATATATATATAAGGGTAGAGAGTGGGTAAAAGGAAGGCTTTTGAATACACAAAGATCTGCCACACAAGAAGTTTAAGAAAATGTCAAAATTGCAAAAATATTGGACATTGTTCTAAAAAACAGAATTCCTTAATTTTTTCAATTATAGATTATGCATAAACCTTCAGCAATTTGAGCATTGATGTACTTCTAAAATCTGCAACACCCTAGAAGCATAAATAAAAGTTGTATTAAGCTTTGGAAAATTTTTCAAACAAATATAAAAGTCACTTTTCAGGAACAGGAAGGGAAAATTTCTTCAGATGCCCTAAGTAGTTGAAGCCTACCCTACTTTTGTCTGCTGTTAAAATATCATAATAAGATAGACTGAAATGGTTAGTGTCTTAAAAGTGATATTTGGTTATTATATGGCAGTATTTTGTTGAGTAATGTTATTTCTCATAGACAATGGGCCAGCCTCAAGTACAGGCAGTACGGGGAGTTGCCCAGGGTGTAAGTCATGTGTCTGGGACAGAAATCAAAATAGAAAAATGAATAAATCAAACAGAATAGGAATAGTCAAATTTAGAAAGCACTCACAGAGTGCATTTTTCTGTCAATGCCATTGTCAGGGGGAGTAATTGTAAATGGATCCACCTCAAAATATTACAACTTTTTCCTCTCCCTATTGTCCATCCCTCCATGAAATTCATCGATTAATTTTGTATATATATCGTGTGAACAGACAGATGGATAGACATAACTGAATACATACACCTCTCCAAATTTGTTGGCATATATAAATAAGAAAATTCCATGATTTGAAGTCAGATTTTCCAGGAATATCTGACAGCTATATGCTTTCTGTTGAGGTGAAACAGACAAAAACAAACGCCTGAGGGAATTCTCATAACTGACGACAAGCTCAGTCAGGCTTTGAAGGGTGCTGAAGTTCAGCTTGCCTGGGGCACCAGGAGCCCAAACCTGCATAGATTTTAGCCAGAATAGTTATAATCCAAAACATGTCCTTCGAGCTGTGTTAATATAAAACGCAGCCGAAAGGTATAAAAATAAAATGAATTCCTTTAAAATCAGTAATAATAATCCTTTAAAAAAAAATGTGTTATATATAAAACCAGCAAACAAATATACACACCCTTATTCATTCCATTAATACCTACATCGAAGAAATTTTTTCCAGTTCAAAAACATTCATTGCAACAAAGGCATAAAAAAATTAATTTTTTTTCTCAAAAAGTTTCAAGTTTTTAATAATGACTACACATATTTTAACAAACATAAAAACATGTTAAAAAAATTAATAATGGAGTACTGTTGGCATTAATGGGGTAAGAAAAATGTCTAGCATTATACATCTGAATTTAAAAAAGCAACTTTTAAATCTAAAAGTGATAACAGGAATATTCATGTCTGCAGTTAGAGCAATGGTACTTCAGTCCTTACTTTATCAAGGAGGAGGATACAATTTTTTTTAAAAGTTGATGCTTGCATTGCCTCTAGGTACCTATGGAATGGATATCTCCACACAAATCACATAGCTTAGAGTTTACTCAGTTAGCTGCTGAGTTCATTACAAAATTTGATTCACAAAGAGTTTTCCATGCTCTTTGCTCGTATCAGGAATTGAACCTGCATCCTACTGTATGTGAAGCAGATGTGCAAACCATTACACCATCTCAGTAGACCAGGTTTTTTTAGAATGCTCCCTTTGTGTAAGAGAGAGTTGTGACAGTGCTATAGGGAAATAGATGGCAGCATATTTGTTTTTTATTCTGTATCTTGATAGCAAAGAATATATGTTTGTCAGCAGTGCAGCTGAGGGAATTGGATGGAGAGAGTTTTTTGAAAATGCCTCTGGGCCCTAAATGAAGTTTGTGTGGTTGGATGGGGACAAAAGCTTTATAAAAAATAGTTCACTTATTGCATTTCTACTGACATTATACAATAACAAGGATGTGTTTTTATACACGTGAATAGCAAAAAAATAATTCAGCCTTTGGGTTTGTTTTCTACAAATTGATGATGTCTATTTATTGAAAAATTTCCTTTTTCATCATATCTCAGAAGATGTTGAAGGTGACCCCTCAAAGAGGCAAGTCCTCTGGGCCCTCAAATCTTTAGTTATCTTTAGCTATGCAACTGATGTCTATTTCTTATTTTGTATCTTAGTAGCAGAGAACTTACACTTTTTTCTTGTATCTTGATAACAAAGAATATATACATGTTTCTTGTACCTTGATAACAAAGAACCTATATTTGTTTCTTGTACCTTGATAGCAGAGAATATATTCTTGTTTCTTGTGTCTTGATAGCAAAGGAATATCAATTTCTTCCTATGATAAAGTTTTAACGCCTTTCAGCAAGTGTGTTGAGTAACTTTGTTCCCTCTGACCTTCTTCAGGTGGGTGGTGCAATTGGATTTTTTTAAAATGCTTTGGTTGACTGTCAGAAAATTCAGACAGAAATTTAACTTCAAAATGTACTTTCAAATCAGGGCCATATCTAGCTAGTGCAGGGCCTGTAACATGTTATATAAGAGGGCCCTGGATTTTAAGAATGCATATGAATATCAAAAATTTTTTAATTCTATAGCAATTGATTTTTTCCATTTGTCAAACAGCCATATAATATGACAAATATGTTTGCCATTTTAGTAATAGCCATCACTTTGTTTTCATTTTGATGCTTGAACAGCAATTATGAATTTGGTTCCAAAAAGTCTTCTTGGACAAACTCTCATCTATCAAAATTAATTTTTGCAGAATTTTGCTTTTTTTGTGTGTTTTCTATACACAATCTTGCATTTTTTACATTCTATCAATGCAACCCTAATCCTCCTTCTTAACCCTAACTCACTCTAACACCAAATTTATCCCACTTCCCTAATCTTAACTCTAACCCTACCTCCAAGCCCTAACTAGCCCCAAAGAAATTGACAGTACCTCTTTGAGAAAAGGGGAAAAAAACTGATCAAAAGACAACACGATTTCTTCGATGTCTTTTCCATATCCATATTCATATCTTTGACTGCCAGAGCGAAATCCACAAACGCAAAAAAACACAAGTTTATCCACAAAAGAAAGTTTTTTTTTCCAAATACAAAGGGAAGAAACTTCTACAAGTTTTTTTTTTTCAAAATTTGCAAAATGAAACCTTTGGCAAAAAATCAGGAACACGATGAAGTCGACAGCCATTAATACAGTAATACGGTATACCGGTGAGTAGCAAAAAAAATAAACTTTTAAAAAAATAAACTATTTGTTCTTAGCCAAAGCCGGCTGAAATTCAGCTGTGGAGTACTGGGGAAAAAATTCAACCCTCAAAAATGGGTAGCTCTGATTTGTTACAGAATTGCAATAATACTAAGCATTTTACTGATTATTACTGTACATACCTGTATAAAAGACAGACATAAAAGTATGCAAATATTACAATGCATCCAATGCACTGGTATAATGACTAAGGGTCTGTCTATACAGAGCTGGATTAACTAAGCAGCAAAATTTCAGGACTCCATGCTAAATGCTTGCACGTTATTGATACTAAGCCCAACTTCACAAAGATCAAAATGAAAGTGAAGTTATGATCTTTCAGACATATTTGTCATATGATCTGACAATGTGACAAATGAAAAAATGTAATTACTTTGCAAGCACCTGTATGCGTTTTAATATTTATATTTATTTTCTCAATTCGTGGCCTTTGTAACATATGCTACAGGCCTCACTGAGGCTTAATCTGACCCTGTGTGTACAAAAGCTTGATATGGACAGTTATGGGGCTTGGATGAGTTGCAGTGAATAGTTGTTCTCCTAATTCCTTAGTAAACCATTTGTCTCAAAGTCCAGTCAAGGCTGGTCCTTGGGGACTTGACACCATGAGCAAGCTGAACTTTGGTGACCTTCAAAGTTTACAGTTATCTTATATTCCTAAAATATCTGACTTTACATCAAAGAATTTTCTTGTTTTGACAGTTTCTATTCTGTTATTCATTTTCCCATTTTCCTACTTGTATTTTGAAAGTCCTACAGAATACGATGCATGACAGTAGCTCCCTAGCATTTGGCTCTGTAGATGACTACTTGTATTGCTGGTACATAGAGTCAGCGTTAAGTTGTTGCCTCTGTAACTGCATTGACTGGCTAAAACAATTGTTATCCATCAGAAGGAATACAATGAAATAAATACTAATAAAATAGTTGAAAGAATACTGCTATAGTACCAATTCAGTGTGGGTATATTGAACATTTCCTTTAGTCTTGAGAGATTGTCAAGAAGAAAAAATAATTTAATGAGTTAATATCTTTGTAGCCAGGAGTTTTGGCCATTTTTGATTGTTTATAATCTAGACTTGCAATCTCATTATATCTGTCAGAATTTCGTTGAGTAATTGTCTTAATGTACTCACAAAAGAGTTATAAAAAGAGCAGTTATGGTATAACAGTAATGCAATTCTAAAATAACTGTCACTATCTTAGTACTTATATACTCTTTAAGGAGGTTACAGTCTAGATTTTGAATAGCCATTTTGTAAATTTCAAATATTCCTGACAGGCAAAGGATTGATAGAAATAACAGGCTGAAAACCCACCCATTGGCAAGGATTTTCAGCTAAATTCTGTGGAAGGCCTAAATGGGGCCTTTGGACCCAATAATAAATAAATAAATTGATAGATAGATAATAGATAGCTAAAAAGAAAAAGATTCCAGTTTTCCATAAGATTAATGAATCTTCTACTTATATTTCAACATCACTTTACATTATTTGAATATTCTGATATGAAGTATTATCATCATAACGTGAGTTCCATCGAGCTTCAGTCCGAACTTGCAGTTGACAACGTTTTACTTCTGCAACAAGAACAATCCTCGTCAGATTTAGAGGGTGTAAAAATTAACATTCCTTACTGTGATTCGAAACCATGATCAAACAATTTGCAGTCATGCTTTTTATAGACTGACTTATATTGACAATTCTTAAATATCTTATAAAATTTATGTTAGAAATACACAAGGGCTCATTTCATTCTAATGAATAAATACGTTTATAAAATTAACATTTCCCAACCGTGACTTGAAATGATGACCTACTGACTAGTAGGCTAGTATTTTGCTGACAAATCTTTCATATCTACAAAATTCAACTAATAGATATGCAAAATGAATAAATAAATACATTTATACTGAAAAGATATATATCTTTATAATACCTCTTATTAATCGTATATACAATACAAAAGTTGCAATAATCATCTTCAGTTGAAATAGAAGTAGGAGTTTGTCTCTGCAGTTGCTGGGCTTCTTATTATTTTGACTAATATCTTTATCTTTGCTTTTTTTTTGCTTTTTATCACAATGTATTTCTGCATTTAAATTTCATGACCAAAGAACGGATTGTCTGAAAACATTGTGGAAACAAGTCACAAAAAACTGAAGAACTTGACCAAAAAATAAAGAAATCGATGTTGTCAATTTACATAGAAAAGTAACAATACTTACAGATGTTTTTTTTTTACCAATTTTTATCTTAGAGCTACTTTTTTAATTGACTCCTTTTGTAAAACTAGTGTTATCAAAAGATGTGACCAAAATAAAGTCTTTATTAGAAAATTTCATTATTAGTGCTTACTTTTGAAATTATTCTTATTTTTTTCCAAAATGCAGCTGTAATTTTCAGAATTTTAGATCAATTATTCCTCCATTCTCTAATTAAATCATTAAACTTGCTTTTTGTTGATGCACCTTGTATGTCTTCCAATTTTCCATTTATTTTCTTTGCATGCAATAATAAAAATGCCAATTTTAACTTCCAACTACAAATCCTTGTTTTAATAATTAGAAATTATTAAAAAAATACTAATTAAATTATTGAATTAATTATATTATTGAATTAATTAAATCTCTAAAAAAACAAAGTACTGAATTGAAATTGCTTATGACCATTTTATCAGGAATCTTGTGCAAGCAGAAAAACAAAAAAACAGTCTTGAGATTTAATTGGCTTGGCTGATTTGAGGTTGAAGTTTCATTACTGGCAGTGTTTGTTTACTTAGCTTAGTAAGTATGACACAAAGCTAAACAAGGGAGTAGGAGGCATGGGCATATTTGCCCCGTCCCCCCCTGGATTAGGCCTTCTCAATAGTGACAATGGGTTCAGAGAGTTGAATACTTATAGAAGCCAAGGATCCAGGGGTCACAATTAAGAGCTACAACTTAGGACAAATACAGATTAAGAACTCTCTAGTCACTTACTTCAAGACCTTTGTGTTTTTTTAATTAACCCCTCAATAGCTTTTCAGTGGATGTTCAATTTGCAGCATAAGTTTATGCTTAATTGGTCCCTTGTTTTCTCTCAGCAGCATTCATGTTTTTTTTTTAGATTCAGACTTTATCTAGTGATCTCCACCTAACAGTAGGCCAGAGATGTGAATTATTAATTGATCACCTTTTCTTTTACAGTGGATTTCAGAAGGGTGAGTATATACACACACAAACATATATATACATATATATATATATATATATGTACCATCAATGAAAACATTTACAGATAAATAAATCTAACTTCTATACACTTTCACTCCTGAGTCTGTCTCACTCTCTATACTTCAATTTATACATACATATACATATATATATATATATATATATATATATATATATATATATATATATCAGCAGCAGCAGCAGCCATTATAAATACACTGCCGGATGAAGGCCTTTCCCATATCCTTCTATGATGAGCATGATTGCACCAGTCTCTGCCATGTTTTACTTTTCTATCTTGTCTCTCCATTTTGCACTTGGTCTTTTCCTGTTGCTCTTACTGTTCCACAAGCACCAATCAATTAGCTTTTTGCTCTATCTTTTTTGCTATGTATCCATCTCCATTTCTGTTGCTGAATTATGTACATAATTTCATCCAGATCCTCTCTTGGATCCATATTTATCTTTTACTGTCATTAAGAGTCTTAGAGAGAGTGAATCAAAATCTTTCTTTCAAAATTGAAAATATATCAAAACAGGCTTAGTTAGTCAACCAATAGAGACCATTATGTCACAATATCTTTTGGCAGCATGCTGTCTTTGGGGTGATCAATCAGAAAATTGGTAAAAGAGGTGGTCAATGAATGAATTGCTTCTCTCACTGAAATTCCCGGATTTAAAAAAAATGACAATCATAGTAAATGCTGCTGAACACAAACTCAGGTACCAGTTTAGCATGAATTTACATTATGCATTGAGTCCCAAATTTTTTTTAAGGAAGGCAATTCAAGAAAACGGAAAACATTTTTTTTCGACTCAATAGGGAGTAAATATCTAAATTTTCAGCCCTCTATCTCCACTGCTACCTGCGCATGTGACACATACATACAGAGCCAGCCAGAACCACTTAAAAACTGAAGAAACCCTTGTTGACTATGCTGGCAGTTTTGGTTGGCAGTTTTTAATTGTGATTTAATCATTCTATGTGTAGGAATTATAAGCATTCTAGGGCAGTTTCCCTTTGTAGTATGCATATAACCTTGTAAAATCTTTCTTCCGTTAAAAAGAAATTGATGTAATCAAAGATTGTTTTGCAAGGTGGATGTTGACAATCAGAATTCTATACTCGAGCAAAAATCCTTGGTTGAATTACAATAACAGTATCAAATACATTCTGTTATATAAAGACTGGGAAATTCTTAAATTCTTTCAGATGCAGGTTTATTGCCAGATAAAAAAAAACAAGCAATCAACACAATAAAACTTTTTATGTGTACATATATCAGCTTCCAGGGATAATGTGAAAATAGCTGATTAATGTAGTGACAGAGAGGTCATTACAATATCATTTCCTGAACAGCCAAGACGTACTTCCAAGGTCCCCAGAGTCAGCCATCATTTTCTTTAGCAACAGAATATCGATAGACAATATTTTACCAACAAAAGGTTAAACGCCAACCAAGATTTTCTTTATCTTCCATCGCTGATTGCTTGTGGATGAAGTGATCATTTTTTTCCCTTCATGACATGCGGATATATATATATATATATATATATATATATATATATATATTATATCATCATTTGCCCTTGTATCCTGGGAATCTTTCCTGTATTATGGCTGCCAGATAATTAAATTTTCTGAAGTTTCTTTATCCTTTTTTCATTTTTTATTAGGCTATTTTCCCCAAATCTCTAAAGTATTTTATGGGATTAAAATATACAGTTCAGATATAAAAAAAATGAACTGAGAGAAATCAAAAAAATTCACAGTCAACGGTTGCCTGCACAGAAATAATAAAATGATTTTATTTGAAATATTTTAAATACATTTTTCCATTCAATATGATTATGAATATAAATGAATACTTTCAGTACATCCATGTTTAGTTGAAAACTCAAGTTCTTAGACCAAGTTCTTAGGTACTTGAAATAAAACTTTGTATGTTTCTCGAGACTGTAACTGTTGATTTGACTAATGTTTTCTGCATCCTTTGCCTGAACTGTGAACGCCTTATGGATGAAAAAACAAGAGCAAAAGAATTAAGAATAAGAAAAGTGACTTTCCCATATGTTTGGTATGAATGAGAATCTAAAAAAATGACTATCATTGGTTCCATTGTGATGTTATGCTAAATCAATCTTGCCATCTCGAGAAGAAATGGAGTTACTTTGTACTACCCATTTCCTCTCCTAGTGATATAAAACAGTTTGTATTGGATTTCATGGTCCCTGTTCAGGCACACCACTGATCTTCTGGCAGAGCCTACCAGATTATTCCTTCTGGCAGACCAAGAGAGGTCATATAATAATAATAATAATTCAATAATACACCTTTGACAAACTTATGATTATACCCATCTCATATATTTAGAGTATTAAGATTGTTAGAAACTTGGATAAAACGAATTCCCAATATGAATTAAATGGTTAAATGCAATACATATAAGTACCGTTTATCAATTTAGATTACACTGGCAAACAAATATTTATTCATTTTTTTTAGCCACAGCTCAATGATTGTGCAAAGTTCCATTTATGATTTTTTATGGTTCATAGATACAAGCTCACAGCTAATAACTCATTGAGAGAAACATAATGGATGACCTTTGTTCATTTTTTCTTTGGAAAAGCAAGAAAGACATTTATACAACATGAAGGTTTAGGCATGTATTATATGTCATGGCATCTTATGTTATGCAGTACATATATCTTACTTCAACCTATGATAGTTGACCTATGCCCAGATCAAGTTGTGTCCAAACTTCCAGAATGTTACCTGGATGCAAGTCAACTCATGGTTGTACCCCTATTCAATAGACTGAACGATACCTATCCTTTATAAACCATTGTATAACTAGTCATATGAGAACTCTACAATCAATAGAATTCTGAATGTCTTTGTTTTCTGACAACATGGTCCTATTAGCCTATGATTGAAATATCAGGGCCACTTCAGTTTCCTGAATCATAAAGTTCAATCAAGGAGAAGAAATAATTATACATCAAAATCCCTCAAAGGTCACAAAGAGAAGATAGGAATCAATTTATGGGTTGATGGCAAAGTGCTGTACTGATGAAGTTCATTACCGGAGAAAAAAAGCACACTTGAAAATAATAGCAATAAAAATAAACAAGTGATTTGATTTCAAGTCATTACAAAGTTTGTTTTCACTATGGTCAATGAATGCCTCATAAAATCCATAGTATTCACGAGACAAATTAAAAAAAAATATATTTTGTTTATCACTTATACTCAAGGTGTCATGGGGAGGTGGAGAGGGTTGTCACATTACTTTTGTCTGTTTTCAGCCATTTTACTCTATTTTACATGGGCAATTCATCGTCATCATCATCTTTTTAGTGTCTGTCTTTATTCAGAGACCTTCCCCAGAACTTTCTATTGTTTGCATTGTAGAGCCTATACTTTCAGAACTTTTTTAGTTTGTCATGCTATCCGATAGTTTTGCCATCCACAGTTTTTCATATGATCTCATGTACAACAAACATAAGTTTGGTATGAATCAGAATTTAAAAAAATGGCTATTATTGGTTCCATTATGATGTTATGTCCAAACTTCCAGAATGTTACCCGGATTCAAGTCAATTCATGGTTGTACCCCTATTCAAAAGACTGAACGATACATATCCTCTATACACCTTGCTGGCTCATGACATATTGACAAGGGGACGTTTTTCTCAAAAGTATTTTTTTGTGAGCACACATCATCTTAGACAGAGTTTGAAATTGGCTTGCAGATTGTATTCTCAGCGCCTTGAACCACTCAGCTACCCACAACTCCTACTGACAGGAATACCATCTTTAAACTTTGTTAAAATCACTTTGGTTAAAAGCAATGACTTTTCCGTTGTACATAATAACAAAAGATTTTCCAGCATTGATTTTACTCAGAAAATAGTTTAATTAACAATTTTATTGTTATCCACACCTTGGTTTATTTTCATTATGTTCAATAGTAAAACAGGAAAAAAAAAATTGACGAAGAATGAAGATATTCCAGTGAATAAAATATCTTTTAGAATTTTAGAGCAAAGATAGAAACATGATCCTTCCTTGCAGCCGTTGATCAGAATGAATTGA
Organism: Thysanoteuthis rhombus; assembly: GCA_963457665.1. Taxonomy (NCBI): domain Eukaryota; kingdom Metazoa; phylum Mollusca; class Cephalopoda; order Oegopsida; family Thysanoteuthidae; genus Thysanoteuthis; species Thysanoteuthis major. The sequence goes on from OY735199.1 coordinate 76,674,634, forward strand.
AAAGTAAGCCTAAGTCAATAGAAAATCGCACTTGAAATAATACTTTCTCCTTTTCTGACTGATTTTTGATGAATTGTTTTGGTTTAGGGCAAAATGAAATGCATGTGAGAAAGTAACTGAATGAATGAGTGATTAGAGAAGACCACCTAGAGAGAGAACATTAATCAATACCACTCATTAGCTTATTAGGAAACTGTACAAGCCGAGCCCATTACCTCTCGGACTATTCTGACCAAAAAGACAGGCGAATCATTGTTGTTTTGAAAGAAGCACAGAGGAAAATGAATCGAATTCTATACTGTTGAAACATTCATTTCTATTCAGCCTCAAGTAACCATAGCTGAAAAATGAAGGCAGAGATTCTTTTGTTATTTCTTATGAAAGGTTTTGGAAATTAATCATTTCTCCTCTTGTTATTAAAACTAAAATTATCATCAACATCATCGTATTTTTCTGCCGCCTTTTTTTTTCAGTATATCTCCAGAGATGGGATCCTAAACAAGTAATGTAAGACATTTTTGGTTAAATCTTTGAGAAAAAATTAATTTCAGTCCATTCCATGAACAGACATCTATTTTTATGATACAGTACGTGATGGTCTATATCTTATAATATGAAGCTTTCACTGAGGATGATAACAATAATAACTAATGACTAATTTGTTACTAAGTTTGTTTCCACTCTGGTCGATGAATGGCTCATAAAATCCATGGTATTCAAGTGACAAATCAAGAAAAAGATTTTTGTTTTCCGATTATACTCAAGGTGTTGTGGAGAGCTGGAAAGGGTGGTCACATTGCTTTTGTCTGTTCTCAGCCATTTTATTCTATTGTACATTAGCAATTCTTTATCATCATCAGCTTTTTAACGGCTGTCTTCAGACAAAGACCTCCCCAAGACCTCTCTATTGTGGGCGTTGTAGAGCCAGTATTATCTGTACTTGTCTAGTTAGTCACGCCAGTGATAAATTTTAAAAACAGAATTGTTTCTCGTCTCTTACTCATACTCAAGGTGTTGTGGGGAGATGGAGAGAGCTGTATTGCTATACATTTGTTGAGGGAGAATATCATTGTCGAATACTGATTATTGACTAGTGTCCATAATTTAGTTATTCTTTTGCAAATGTGTAAAAGATCCAGATTGATATTTGTTGAATGCTAATAAAAAAAGGCAGTGCAACATAATGCTAGAAACCATCTGCTAAAACAGTCAACATAGGTTGTTTCAGTTTTTAAGTGGTTCTGCCTGGCTATGTACATATGCGTCATAAGTACAGGCTGCACCAATGGATCTAGAAGGCTGAAAATTTCAACATTCATACCTTATTATGTCTCGGAAGGACAGTTTTTCTGCTCTTCAAAAATTCCATCCCCGCTAAAAAGTTTTCAGGTGGTTAGAGGTTGATTTACAATGTAAGTTTACCCTAAATTGGATCCTTAGCATTTATGTGTGAAATGAGTTCTCTTCCTTTAATCTTGATTGTCTAAGATTATGCATACAGATTTTGGATGTATTTTTATCAATGACCTGTTGCAAAATTCAATCTTGAAAATCAGGCTTCACTGTTTATTCATTTATTTATTCATTAGTTATTACCTTTGACCCCCCCCAAAAAAAACAAAAAAAACAAAACAAACAAAAACAAGGAGATCCCATTAATCCTAAAATGAAAGGTGTACAACCAATGCATCTTCCTAATAGTCACTTATGGAGCTGAAACGTTGAACCTAACCAAGAGACAGACCTGAAAATTGAGAACCATGCAATTTGCACATGAAAAAATTATGCTCAATCTCACATGGAGAGACCACAAGACTGCACAATATATTCGGGAGAAGATAGGAGTCAGGGACACCATGGAATTCATTAAGACATAGCAATTCATGGCAATGGGCTAGCCATGGTGCAAGAATGGCAGACAACCGATGGATATTGTGACTTACAACATGGATCCCCAGAGATCACATGCGCAACTGAGGCCGGCAGAGTACTAGATGGAGATATGAGCTAGACTAATTCAGAAAGTACTGAAAGGTACACACATGCGACTGAAGATGGAGACCCTTTCCAAAATATGTATAGCATACTAATCATTTCATTTATGAATTAATTGATTAATTAATTAACAAATAAAGTCTCCATATACTTTTACTCTGAGTTTGTCTCATACCGTATTGTTCACTTATATATATATATATATATATATATATATATATATAAAATTAATAATTGTATCATCCACAGATGGCCATTTTGTTGTATTTCAGCTCTTCAGTGTGGTTATAGTCAATGCAACATCCCCTCCAGTACCATGAGCTAGGGACAAAACCTTCGCTTCAGACCCAGAAGCAGGTGCTCTACCCCTGCCCAATGCAGAACTAGAGAGTCAGTAGGACCAAATTAAGCAACATATTTACTTACACATAATTCCCCTGATATATATATATATATATATATATATATATATATATATATATATATATATATATATATATAGATAGATATATATATAGATATATATATATAAACATACATACACCAGAAACCATAGTGTAATTGGTAAAAATATGTACCAGTGTTTTTGTTGAGTTTGAGCAATGTCTTATTAACTTTACCTCTTCATATTTCCCTATTTCAAAGCTGTTGATAGTGTGTGTAAATGTTTACATCTTACAAATTTCATCCAAGATTTCATTGAAAAGTGACTGGACTAGTTTCAGAATGATTGGAGATATTTTTGTCAGCAAAATTACTATCTTCAAGTGGAAAAATCATTTGTTATGGACAGAGAACAAACACAAGAAATCTCCCTGTTTATTATAGCGATAGATTATTGATGAACAATATACAGCAATACTTTGAATAGTGTGGTTTAACTGAAATATAATCGAGGTATTGCATTACAAAGTGATGTAACTAAGAAGTTGAAAAAAAAGCACATCACAATATAATGTGGTTTTGAACAGCACGGACAATTTTGGAATGAATGAATTAGCCGCAGTAATCAAGATATTCCTGTCATGTATTTGAAGTATTCCTTATTGATTGATTAACCTGATAGTATATTTGAAGTGGTATGAAATCACATAAAATGATATACTGGATGCTTCATAAAAAACAGATGAGGGAACTGGAATTGGTTGCAGAGGAACCTCATTCAAAAGGATGGTTTCAAGAGGTTAAAAAAAGTAAAGCCAAGACAGAACACTCATTTTGCAATGAAACTCTCAAATAAAATGAGTCCTCTGAGCCTACAAAGCTGAATCACTGTTTTATCTATAAGCAGAAACTATGACATCTTGGACAAGAATAGATGCCAATCTGGTCACTGTAAAATCTATAATGCTGAAGCCACACAGCAATCAATACTTAAAGCAGGACTGGATTAAGCTACTGTGGGGCCTGTAATATATGTTATAAAAGGGGTCCAAATTATGAAAATATATGTAAGTATTAAAACTAAAACATATACATCTTTTGTTATTTGCAAAAAAAATTCTTTTCATTTGCTATACAGTGAGATAATACAACAAATATGTCTGACATTTCAGTAACAGAGTTCCTTTGTTCTCACTTTGATCTTTATACAATAGCTATGAGTTTACTTTCAAAACCTTCATATTTGTGTTGTATGTATATCACATAGATATCACACTTCCATTAATTACTTCAAATAAAGGTGACAATAATAAGCTAAAATTGCCAACCCTTTAAACACCCAGTTGTACATATAAGTTGAGAGCAATCTAGTGCTATAGTAATAGAACAAATGTAGAATCACTAAATCCGAATGGTTAACTTGCAAGTATTTGGTGCGGAACCCATGAAATTGTGGGGCCCCTAGCATATGCTACTTGGGTAATCAGGTATTGCATTCATAAATCAATATCTAAAGCAAGCTATTCCAAAGTAGACCACTACATCTGCCTAGGAGAACCAATCTTCATGGAATCCTAAAAAGAAGAAGAAATCAGATGAAGAATCACTAGGATGTCAAGCTCAACCTTGAAGAACAAGAAAATCCCATTAGTCCTGAAAAGAAAAGTATACAACCAGTGTATCCTCCAGATAGTCTCCTATGGAGCTGAATCATGGAACCTAACCAAGAAACTGACTCTCAAACTGAGAACCATGCAATGTGCACATGAAAGAATCATACTGAACATCTCCTGGAGAGACCACGAGACAGCACAGCATATTAGGGAAAAAACAGAAGTCCTATATATCATAGAAACCATTAGGAAACTTAAATGTCAATGGGCTGGTCATGTTGCAAGAATTGCAGACAACTGATGAACATCATGACTCACAATATGGATCATCAAACATGGAACCAAAGCCGGCAGAATATAAAATGATGAGACAAACTGGATAAGTTAGAAAATATTGGCTCTACAACGCTTATGATAGAAAGGAGAGGCTAAACCTGGGGAAGGTCTATCTCCAATGATGGACGATAAAAGACTGATGATGATGATGGTAGTTCTAAATTAATGATAGATTCTTACCAAATTTTGGTTGAACTGACCAGTCCAATCAGCACATTAGAGACTGTAGGCTCGTTATAATGCAGAATTTGGAATGCATAATTTTCTACTGCGTCATAAGTTAGTCAGCATTGTAACAAATTTCCCATTTTCACAAACCTTAATCCAAGTCACCACCCCTCATAATTTGTGCAGAAATAAAAAGTAGCCTGTGAGGTGGGGATAAGGTGAGGCTAGTCCAGCACTAAGACAGAATTAAATATTAAAAAAAAATTGAATCATAATACCCTACTAGAAGGTAAAACTGAGGATGAATCAAATTAGGATTATTGTTGATTTCAGGTAAGTGGGCCGTTGGCTACATCAAAAGATGAAAGAAATGAAAGAAACGAAAGAAATTTTCATTTGTTTACATTTATTCTTTCATTTGAAACTGAACATACTTCAATATATATTGTATATCGCCATTCAGCCAAAAAAACTGTGATATGATCACTGAAATATTTTTGTCTTCATTTCCTTTTTTTAGTCAGTGCTAACCTGATTGAGTAGGGATCTTTCAATTGTTGTATTATGCTATCATTTTTAGAGCCAAATTCAATGTTTTGAAAAGTAGAGTCTGAGCTCAAACCATGTTATAAGTGTTATATTGAGCCACATTACATCGGCTCTCTAGTATTTATGGAACGACATGACTTTCCTTTCCTCCAATACTTAGAGGTAACCAAAATATCTCCTACCCAACATTTGAAACGATGGACTCTTCCATATTAATGAATCAGTCACTTTGTGATAAAATCTCAGCTGAAATTGATAAGATGTAAGAATTTATTAATACAATTAATAGCTTTCAAGTAGTGAACTCTTGAAACAAGTATGAGAATGTGAATAAATCCCTCAAACTTAATAGGAACAAGGATAGATAATTTAATCTAATGCATGTATAAACATATATATTGCCCCTCAAGCTGAGAGCGGGGCAATGTGCTCAACTACACATGGAGAGAGCACAAGACAGCACAGTATATTTGAAGGGAGACAGGAGTTAGAGATATAGAACTCATTAGAAAACTCAAAAGGCAATGTTGCAAGAATATCAGACAACTGCTGTACATCCTGACTCACAGCATGGATCCCCAGAGATCATATGTGAAAACATGGCTGGCAAAATATGTGATGTATATACTGTGGAGGGAAACAAGTATTTGAATGCTTACAAAATTTTCATTTAATATACTCTGCATTATGTAGCAGTGATTGGATAATTGAAATGGATGGTGCGCTATGATTGGCTAGAATTGTTTAGAGAGAGAATATTTGAATCGTGGGGGCAAAACCTTAGAGGACAAACATAGAATTTAATAGTTGGCGATAAGTTGCCAGGCAGGGGCTCAAGAAGATGGTTAGCCAGAGGGTGACTCTCTGTCTACCTTAGACTCCTATATCCATCGCCAATGGCTCAGAGACAGGGGAAAAAAAAAAAGAGAGAGGGCATGAATGATAATGTAAGAAGAGAGGCAATAAGATAACTGGTCACCAGAGAAGGAATTTAGCTAGTTTGTTTCAAGTATTTTCTCAATTCGAGAAATGCATTTCATATCAAGTCTTGTTCAGACATGTTGTCACCATTTTTAAAGAATAAGACCATCATTTTCTTTCTAACCTCAAACAATGAATTTTCTGGTTTCTTTTGATGTCTCTCCCGCCCCAGTGTTGTTTGCCGCATCTTCAGCAAACCAATGCAACCCCCGCTGACACAGCTGTAAGCTTTGTGAATAATAAATCAACATTAAAATTCCTCACTTTTGCCCTTCATGGCGGTGCAATGGTTAGCAAGCTGGTCTTGCAGGTCTTTGCTACTAAGTAATGAGTTTGGTCCTTCTTGAGTTCCCTATAATTGTGACCTTGTGCTGAAATTCATATTTCGTATATAGCTTAAATGGCTCCCTTAAGTGAAATGAACATTATCTAAACTTTGATGTATTTCTATCATATCTGAACTCATTTTGTTCTAGAATAGATTGCATTAATACCAACGACCTGGGACTTTGAATTAGAATAAAAATGAATCAGTCAAGGACTTTACAGGTATTTTATGTTGGCTCTTTGGCTTGCTCATAAAAAACAAGCCCAAGAGTCAGACCATATATGTGCTAGTTCGATATCAAAGATTCCTTCATAAGCACTTTCCTATAAGAGCCTCTTCATTTAAAAGCCATTCTCTTTTAATTCAGTTCTGATATATCGGTGCTCTGAAAGAGTTGAACTGACAAAATTCTGTCCTAGTATGTTCCCCCCCCCCATCAGTCAGTGAAGGTCATAGGTACTAGAGATGCTAGCATATCCCAAAAGATTGTTCATAGCTGATATTTTGAATAGAATATAGAAACTTACTGATAGAATATATACCAACATTGCTCAGTAATAGATCAAATGGTTCCACCTGAGAATTCTTGTCAGCTTAGCAATCTACAAGTGAGGAGTCTCTGGAGGACATCTGTGATGATTTTATTTGAGAAATGCTTATTGTAATTTTATTTGCTCTTACAGCTCTCTCTGAACAGAATTGTGGCACATTAACACAGCCTTTCTTTTTCAGGGGTGGGGCATTCTTTATTTAAAAAAAAAAAAACTCATTTCGATACTCTTGCAGTTTGTGAAGTGGCTTCCTCACAGATGGTTTCAAGGGGGAGTCGAAATTCCGCCTGAAATATATCTTCTGCAAGATTTACCTACCGCGCACAGGAAGTAGAATGGGATGAGAGATAAACGCTTTTTTTTTTCTCTTTATAATTCACTATTTGAAAAGAGAAAAGACAAAACACAATAAAAGGAACATCTTTGGGGAATTGCTCGGTGGATAAATCATTAGCCTGGCAGAGGTAAGGTCTTCCAATTAGTCTGAAACAGATTTGATAACTGCATTCAATCAAATGAAAAGATCGGAGAAAAAATGTTAATGAATATTTCATCTTGGAAAGTTTTTGATTGAATCATATTTCAATGCAAATCTCTGGATCATTAAGACTTGTTAACCTCAACTGATAACTCATTATAGGTCAAATGTTTTCATTTACCTGCTTAAATATGCTTCCTTTGGCCAGCTGGTTCAGATTTGATTCAAGGAGTGGGCAGGCAAGTGCAAAACTGGTTATAGGCCAAGGCCAGATGGAAAACATACACCCCTATCCAAAAGGCTTAATAAGTATTTTTGTGATCAGCAATGAATTTACATAAGGTTACATATATGCAAAAGTAGTGTATATGATGTACTTCCAAATAAAAGAATAGAATAATAGAACTAGGATGATCTATAAAAATGTAACAGCAGGCAATTCTCTTCAAAATGTATACTCGATGATGGAGTAAACCTCAGTAACAAGAACCAGTAAATGCAGTAGTTCATTCATGTTTATTCTGTATTCAGAATTCATCTGTATCGTTTTTCTATGAATCTTCTTTAAAATATTACTAATTTATGCCAAAGAGATCCTTTTGACTCCATATTCTTGACCACCGGGTCCCCCTTTATTTCTATCAGGGAGAGTAAGCCTTCTCAAAATTTTAACCCCATTCCAATAGGCCAACTTAACCAACCCTTCTGCTCTGGCCTTGGAGTGGGTGCATAGGTTTGAAACAGATCTTTTTCATTTAATACCTTCTGAAGTGTTGAAAAATTGATAATAAATGAGTAATAAACTCTTTTTATTTCCAGAAAAAGTCTTTTCAAATATCCCAAATGGATATTTACTAAGTTTGCTTTAGTGAGGAGCGGATGGCCTTAATGGTTAACAGCATAGAGAATGGAATCGGCAAACTGAGTTCAAACCTCAGCCATGGCAGTTTGCATTCATTTTACACAATGCTCTGGGGAAAGAAATAAATCCACTTCTCCCCCACTGCCGATACTACTATGGGTAAATTGTAGGGGGAAGTTGGAGCCCTTTATCTCTGTAAGGCAGTCCATATTGGATGTCAAGTTAGTATCCTCACCCAATAAAAGCCCATAATTGCAACAATGATTGGGCTTCCATGAACTGTTCGAGGAATACAGCTTTTAATGGATTGAAGGAAGATGAAAATATTCCTAAAAGTTTCTTTTTAAAATCAGAAATAAGTTTTCCAAAAAGTAACTGTTAGTTTAGGCTTCATAATTTTTAGATTTCAGGATGATATTTGTTGAGTCCAACATTTAAAAAAATCAAAAACCCTACCTACCTTTCATTTATTCTTTTCGAGTCTTCAAAAGAACGTCAATCTTTTCCGCATTCCTTGCATGCATCCTAAAATATCCCTTTGTTAATCAATTTAGAAAATTCACTTCTGTCCACAATAATCTTATTTGGGAACTTTCTTATAAATGGGAATAAAATCTGAATCTTCAATAATATATTCCAAAGTTATTTAATTACGAAAGCATTGATGATAATTTCTCATTTTATTATCATTACTAGCAGTAGTAGTTTCACGATTAATGATAACTATTTTATAATCAATATTGATTATAATACTGATACTAATATCAATACATTTTTTTCATCTCAAATTCTTTTTTCAAATATTTCCCAGAGTAGATTTAAAAATCAATACATAACAAAATCTTTTATAGACATTTTTCTTGAATAATCTACGAACTATTATCATTTACTCTACAGGTATTAATGCCGGGATTTCTTACTTTAAAGTAACAATTTATTTACCAAGTTTATTGTCCCTCTGATCCTATATTTTTATATACAGGTAGATATATTCTACATATATAGTATTGTGGGGGTAATGTTACTGTTGAAAGCACAAAAAATGGAGGTGGCAAGCTGAGCTCTATGAACTGATACCCTTAGAAAAAAACAAGAATCCACTTCTAATTTCATTGTCCCTTGACAAAATATCTTATCAATGACATGCCATGATGCTTGAGAGAGAGTTGATGAATGAGCACTTGAACAAACCACTCTCCCATAACTACCTTATTTCCCCCAAAAGAGCAAAACATTTTACCGGCATAGTCAGCTTTGAGAAGGGCTATGAGGAAGAATATATCATGTATATATCAAATGTATGTAGAGAATATATGAATATTACATTCACAGGCATAGAAATAATTCTATCAATATGGTTAATCTTATCCAAAGTTTTCCGTACCATTCAAAACTGGACCGTTCAAAGTTTATCATCATATACTGTGCTTTTGTTTCCAGTTTATACTAAGTTACATTAATTTGTACAACCATACTGTATCAAAATTGCACAATTCAATGTATTCCTGTAGACACATAGATGTGTATTTCTGCATGCATATACATGCATAAATAATGCACATATATATATAATGCAGGCAAACATAGATACGCACATGTGTACACTAAACATAAACATACATATATACAATGTACACATATATATTATGCCCACCCATTGATATATATCATGTTCTGCATGATCACTTAAAACTAGCCATCTGTTTGTTAAGTAACGGAATAAGTATTAAAGGATTGATTTAGGATAAACTTACATTGCAAATTGAACACCCACTAAGAACCTATTTAGAGGGTTAAATTAAAAAAAAAAAACAAAAACAAAAAACCCACATTTTCTCTACTCACTGATAGGAGTGTGTGTGCAAAATTCCAAGTTTCTATGATGAATAACTGGGGCTTGGCAAAGTCCAGATAGATAGATAGATAGATAGATAGATAGATATTTGATTACATGTATAACTTGAACTCAGCAACAGTATCTAAATCGTATGTTGTGGGCAGTAGTGCAATATGCAGAAGTCTTTGTTGCTTAATCGATAACACTATCATTGCTTATTAAAATGAAGAAAATTAATGGCTAAAATGGTTGTGTGGATCAATATGATATTTATATAAGTGTTGATGTGCTATAAAATCCAATTTATTCATTCATTTTTGTTATTGAGCTGAATATAAAGCACTAATTCAATAATTTTAGTTTCAGAAGGGATGTAAACTTTCATTGAAGGGAAAAAATTGAAAAATGGTTGAGGCTAGAGCAGCATGGAACTTTATATTTCAGAATTTTCAAAAATCAATCGAAATACAGTATAGTTTGTTTTTTTCAATTTTGTATGTTTGTGAAGAATTGCTAAGAACTGCCATATATGCCAGTGTAGAAGACAGACTTTTAATTTTAGGAAAAGAACCATGTAAATATTACACTGTATTAGATGTGCTGATATTATCACTAAGGGACTGTTTATCACAGCTCTATATAAACAATTGTGGGGCTTAGATGAAGTACTGTGAGATGTAGTCCCCTTAATACTCTTGTGAACCGTGCATCTTGCAGTCTGGCATCCCTGGAATTGGCTTGATATTTGGAGGGGGGCCTCTAGTGTGGGTAAGGAGGAGGACTCCCTGAGGAGCCCCCTAAATATCTTTTAGTAAGTAGACATGCACTATCACTCAATTGATGAAAAGCAATCCCAAAAGCTGAATCATTATCATCAGTCTGTTAGCGTCCATCGTTAGACATGGGCCTTCCCCATATTTCACCAGACCTCTTCATCATGGGCATTGGGGAACCAGTACTTTCTGAGTATATCTTGCTCATCATGTCATAATTTATACAATTCATGTAAGTACAAATATACCCTTATTGTATATTGTCAGTAGAAATTATGATTCATATCGCTTTCAGGTACCCCCTCCGTTGGGGACCTGGGGGACATTTCCCAAAAGACCCCTTCCAGCCTCAGCTAGAGCCTATGTCAGGCATATATAGTAATTACTATATAACTTTACTTTTCAGTTTTGAAAGGCTGTTGGCATCATCATCAATTTTCGTTGGATACTTTTATTTATTCAGATTCTCTTTTAAATACACAGATAAAAGAAAATCAATGATAAAGAGAAAAGGATGAAGTGTTTATTGAGAATTATTGTTTTAGTAATTTGTTGTAAAATCTTGAAGTATAGAAGCTACTATTTGACTACAATGAAGTGTGTATTGACCAATGATTAGTTAAAACTAACTGAACAAGTGAAAATTAAATTCCACAGATGGTGACAACTAAGATTATCCATAATCTTGTAAGCACATGCTCTTCTCACGCACTACCCCTGTATCCTCTCATTTTCTCTCTTATTTCTTCCAATATCTAAATGTTAGACAAACATAGATTTATTCCACATGAGAAAAACTCACCCTACCCCTTAATAAACCAATTAACTTTCTTCTCTCTCCTACCCTCTTATCAAACTCTCTATCTTTTCTCCCCCATTCTCCCGTTTTGAACTTGCTTTTCTTCCCATCGCCTCCTACCATCTTATTATATTACCTAACTTTATTTTATTGCATCCCACTTCTACCCTCTTATTTAACTACCTAACCTTTCTGTTGTGTTATCAATAAAAGCACAACATTCAAATGCAGATTGGAACATTATGGATTCTACATTGTAAGCTGTCCAACTAAAAAATAAACTTTTGATAAAATCTCTTTTCAAAGTCTATAAAATAAAAAATACATTGCAGTTGCCAATATAAAAATTTCATTTTCCATTTTAAACTTTTTACTTAATGTAATATTGACTGGGTATACATTGCTGTCTCTTCCTTTTTTTATAAGAGGCAGAAGTTTGTTCATTTAAAACATCCTATTCTTTTTAGTCAAGATTTTGTTAACTTCAATATTTCCTTCTGTATTCTTGAAAGAGCAGCCAGAAGTAAAATCACAGGAAAAAAACCCAAACATCTTTAAAGCTTTTTGACTGTCCTCTCTTCTATCAATGTCTCTGGTTTCTTAACCTGCAAGGGAAATAATTCAGTCTTACTCTTAATTTCCTTCCTTGTTGAATATGCTCAGCACGCATATCTAGGTTTTCTATCATATTCCAAGAATGTATTTTTTCTGGGTAACTCAATAAAACAAGTTAAATTGCATTAGAAGAGATCGAGTTAAACTTATACAAAAGATTGTAAATATGAACAGAATGCAAATTTCTGCTGAAATAACTCTGGGTTTTGATCTAATTATATGAATTCATACATATTTTTGTAGACTTTACTGATTTAAAGAAAGAAAAAAATCGTTCATTTTTTTCTTTTTAAAATTGAATTCATTTTGAAGTCAGAATGAGCAGTGAATATCTGAATTAAAGGACTGTATAGGCATCACTATTTCTCTATTGTCTGGAATACTGCAAATGACACTTGGAAGTATCGCCGATGGTTCTTTCAGACAAGTTGATGCAAATAAGACAAGGTTTCTCCTTGATTTCAACTCAAAAATTGAAGACTGTTTTATTTTAATTACACGCTCAAAATAAGAAGAAGTGAAAAACAATGTGCCATGTTAAACGTTGGAATTGGCACCACAAAGACCAGGTGATAGAGTTCATTTTTTGACATGATAGATTATTCACAGTTTGATTTAACTCTTCAACAAGAAAAAGACAGTAATCTAAACACAACGCTGACCCCACACTATTAATATTAAGTTGCAAAGTGGATTGGAAATAGCTTTCTTCTTCAAGAGTATTTCAATGTTACAGCGATAACAAGACTTTTGTTACAATAAACTGTTTATGCTGTGTCATGGTAGCAAACAAGCATACGGAAATTAGATCATTATAATATTGTTATGTAAATAAAAAAAAACATATAGTATTTGAATGATATTCTATAGAAATATTTTTCACATTTTTTTTTCTCTTCTTCAAAAAGCAGATATTTTAGGGTTTTCAAATTGAGACTGAACTTTGTTCTCCTCAATTTTCCCTTTTTCTTGGCAAATAAAAAACGGACAATATTTTTCAGTCTTGGCCAAAAAAAAACAAACATTTTTTTGCTGCGCGGCCAGGGGAAAACTACAACAAAGAGGAATCTTATCTTTTCATATTTTTATCTATTTGTTTATTTATTTATTTTTTACTGGCACTTTAAAAAGTGTGTCTCATAAAATCAAATCTCTACGAACAAGTCGTAGATGAATAGTGATGACCGTTATTCCCGGCTAGTAAAAAAACTTTCCTTCACCGTTATGTTCAGTTTGAAAAAATAGAATAAAATGACTGTCTTGGTTTGTACTGGTATACCTTTAATTTAGCTTCAAACCACAGCTTAAACTGTAAGTTAACAGTTTACAAACAGTCTACTTAAATCAAATAATAAAATTACTCATGTATTCATCAATTTTTCTTAATCTTATAAATTTTAATTTTTGGTATGACAAATTGAAATAGATAAGCAATCTCAAATAATCTTCATTTATTATAATACAGCTTATGAACAATATTAAAGATATACTGCTCTGCTTTCCAGACTATTTGGAAAATCATTGAATTTCGATAAACTGCCAAAATTCATGATGTGGTAGCAAAAAAAAAATTCTGTTGTATGGTAATTCCTGTGATTTGGCAATGGCCAGCTCACAAAGTTACCTGATTTACTGATAAATTCATAAACCTTTTCATATCATTTCTAAATGACAGTGAAACTCATCAGTGAATATGATGAAAAATGATGAAGTTGAATAGAACTAAAAACATAGAAAAAATTATCTCAAAGGTCAAAGGCAGGCAACTTCAATCAGTAATTATTCCCCTTGATATATAATTCAATTTTTCAAAATAGGAATTCAAGAGTTAAAGAAGTACAATTATAATTGTAAGGTTAGTTCTCGTTGATCAATGATCCATTCCCTTCTGGAATTTACCTGCCTGATGGACAAGATAGTTTTATTTTTCCAATGGGTACCTATAATTAATGTTAAAGTCTAGGTAAAAAACTAGGATTGCTGATTTTTAAGATAGGCAAACCATCCCACTTAGAAAATTGCTGCAACACTATCTTTATACTTTCTATTTCTACCCACCGGCTTTGTGCTGGCTGGGCTGGCACCAGGTACCAGCAACATGGCCAGTCACCCAAGGTGCTTAGTGCTGGGGGTGTCTGTCATGTGATTGAGACAGTAGGACTTTCCAAGTACAAATGGGAAAATAAGTGAATAAAACAGTTAAAATAAGAAAATTCCCTGATGCGGTCAGATTTCTCAGCAATAGCTGACAGCTAAATACTTCCTAGTTCAGTTAGCCTGGAGCTCCAGGAACCCTTGGGCCGGCCTACCTTAGTGACTATTTATATAGTGGTTATTCATAAGAATATATCTTCATAGGATCTAGGAAATATATTTTTGCATATAAAAATAAGTATAAAATCCATAAAAATATTTTGTGAACGTATTATAGTAGCTGAAAATTTCCTTCTCATAAACCCATCCGTATTTAGTCAATTATGATTTGATTTAAAAGTAAATCTACATTTCTTCACCGATACACACTAATCTATCTAAATTCGCCAGACAATCACTAAGACACTAGTGTTTTGGCATTTAGTAAATCATGATAAAGATTTGTGAAAATGTGATTGGGTCTCAATCTAGGTTCCGTTGCTTGATGATAAATGTTTCAGATCTCTCTAGTAGTGGATATGTAAGTAACTTCTGTTATTACTAACATTCACTTACCATTCATCAATTTGTATTTGTTTAGGCAAAGAGGCGCACATATGATAATCAAGTGATGTCCCATAAATCATCTCAACCAAACCCAACACTCTGTTTATAGAGATATAGAAAATAATTGGGGTTGGGCTGAAGATGTATGATCAATTTAATTAAATGCAATATACTTTTTTCCTTGGATTTATAAGGCAGTCTCTCCAAAAATAGGATGAAATATTTCTCAAATAAATCTTATCTTTTTATTTGGTATCTCAACAATAGTTTGTTCTTCATTTATTACTTTGTGCAATTATACTTTTCTGTTGACTGATTTGTATATAGTATTAATCTAGTTACATAATGAAATATAAGTGGAAAAGAATGAATGACAAGTCTGATTGATTTGGAAGTGTCTAGTAATCGACTGAATGCTTCTGTTAAGATCTATTCGGGTGTTAGAATTTTCATTTAATTAATCTATCAGAAGGAAACATGTCCAAAAGATTAATATTTTCAGATAATTAAGTGACAAATTATCTAATGTTAATATCAATGAAATATTTATTCTCCAGCAAACATGTTGGAGAAAATTGGAATGGTGGTGATCACAGAAGAACAACAAATGTTTGATGCCAATTGCTGTCTGCAGCATTGCAATTATCACAGCTCTGGGACTTACCCAACACAGGCATTGACATAATGTCAAATTTGGAAATTGGGTTTTGGCCCCACCTCAAGAGGCTGCTATTGAGCCTCTGCCTTCAGTTTGGGGTAGTCTTGACGATGAAGCTTAGATTATCTCCAGGCTAGAACCGCAGAGATGTCTGATGGTTCAATAATAATATTACTTGATTTTTGGGCTGTAGTGTAATTGTGCACTGTGTATGTATCAAGTAGATACCACACTTCCATTAATTACTGTATTAAAATAATAACTCTAATTAGTGATAATTGACTAAAATTGTTAACCTTAAACGTCTAGTTGTTCATGAAAATTGAGGGCAGTATAGTACTACAGTAATAGAAGGGGGAATAAAGGAGGAATAACTGAATTGTATCAGACGTGATCTTCAAAACTAAATCCCAAAGAGTCTTTAAAATGAAATTGCAAGTCCATGGTTGGTCATTATTTGTGAAATCCAATTACACGCACACACACACACACATATATATATATATATATTTAAAATAAGTATGCGTGAATGAAAGTCACTCAGTATTCTTGGTTAATTACATTATATTCCTCGATCTTCGGATGATAAGTGAATTAAATTAAGTAGTGGGCTGCTAGATCGCAAAAGGACAGTATGAACCATAAGATAAATGCTTTCAAAAGCTCAGTAGATATTCATCAGGTTTCTAAGTGATAATAAAAAAAGCTCAATTCTGACAACAACAACAATAACCTTTTCCAAAGGTTGATATTAATATCCTATATCAAAATTTGTTATTCAGTCATTGGTAACAATGTTGGCCTTTGAGTAGTAAATAAACATGAATCTCCTTTTTTTTTTAGCTGCGGTAGATAAGTAATTTAAAACAGCTGTTGTCTTTGTAAAATATACATAAACTAATTAAAACCTGTATGTTTACTTATATTTTGACTAATCACCTTAGTCAACTAAGTTGCAGAGGAATATGTGTCTGTCTTTCTGTCCTTCAATCTATCTGTCCACAAGATATCTCGAAAAGTACTGGATGAATTTTGATGATATTTAGTAAAAAAGTGGGCAATGGAGTTAATTCTAGGGATTTGTTCTTAATTGGGAGGTATTCATGTATATGCTAATGACGGTCCACAGGATATTTTCATTGAAATTTCGTAAAAGGGTGGAGAATAAGCAATTGAAGCACTGATTAAATTTTATGGCAGATTCATGCACAATTACCTCTCCTATATTGTAGTTATATATCCAAACCACTTAATATCATCAAAATTTCCTGTCCATCCACATGATATCTCCAAAAGTTCTCAGTGAATTTCAGTGAGATTTTGTGGAAAGGTGGACAATAGGCTACGAAAGACTTAATTAAATATTTTGCAATGGATCCATTCACAATTACTTCCCTTGACAATTGCATTGGTAGAGGTATGTGCTAAGTGGTTTCTAGTTGCTTTAGTTTTGAGAACATATTTACATTTATATGTTTGAAAGTATCTATTTGTATAACATGCAAAGTATATGTCTATATAATTTGTCAGTGACACTCTAAGAGAAATAACCTTCATATTTTTGCGCAAGAGTTACTTCCCTTAAAAGACAACTATTTTGTTATTTGTAAGAGAAAGATGATTGTGCATATCAATATCTGAATTTGACCTTCTAAAATAAGAAGATCCTATTAATTCTAAAATGAAGCGTATGCAACCAATGCGTCTTCCCAATAGTCACTGAAAGATGGAACCTAACCAAGAGAAAGGCCTTTGAATTGAGAAACATGCAATGCGCACATGAAAGAATTATGCTCAGCCTCACATGGAGATTCCACAAGACAGCACAATACACCCGGGAGAAGACAGGAATCAGGGACTCACGACATGGATCCCCAGAGATCACATGTACAACCACGTCTGGCAGAGTATTAGACAGAGAGATGAGCTAAACAAATTCAGAAAGTACTGGCTCCATAACGTCCAAGATAGAGAAGTGTGGCAAATCATGCGGAGGGTCTATGTCCAAAAATGGACGTTAAGAGACTGATGATGATTAAGATGATTAATAATGTCTCAATTGAATTATCTTTACACTTCCTGTTCAAATTCTAATCTTTTATGCAACTGCATAATCTCTTTGATATCACCATCATTTTTTGACGGCAAGAGAAAGCCAGTATAAATGCATTTATTTGGCTTAAAGGTAACTCTAAAAAAAAGACTAAAAGAAAAAACGTGTATGCAGTACAATAGTATAATAAGAATGCATGAAAATATCATTGCTTTACTTGCGGGGGTGGGGAATGTCATTTATGCACAATTCATATCCGCTGAAATTCGCTATTTGCAATGATAAAAAAGCCAGTATATGTTGAAATACTCAACCTATACATCCTTGAAACATCTCAGACACAAGTTAAATTTTGGAGATTTTCTCTCTGGCTTGAAGCCCCTCTCCCGGGAGCATACAGCTCTGCATTCCCTCACTTCTTTTTTTAGCACTACACCAGTGTAGATAATCAATATAAATGTGTTTAATGATGAAAGGGTCTTTTTTCTGATGTCATTTGTTGCATTATATAATGGAAGCAAGGAAAATGCCCAGAATCAATATTGGCTTAAAAGCAATAAGAGAAATGGTCTGATTGAATCAATCAACAACAAGAAAGTATTTCTTGTTGAGTGTTCATGTGAAAATTCTCATCGGTTACATTCATCTCAATACTAATAGTTGATAAGAGTCAGTATAAGACAATACTAATGAAAAGTCTGTCATAAAGGATTACTACAATTACTACTACTAGAATCTCCAAATCCATGGTTTCAGAGACAGGTTAGATTAGGCATTTGGTCAAATTATCAGATATCATGGTCTCATCATATGGAAAGAACATTTTCTGACCCATTTACTATACACGTTCCATATTGATAAGTACTACAGATTGATTGAAATAAAAATTATAAATGAGAATAAAATATCTTGATAAAACTTTGGTTAGTTGAATTAGAAAAAGGTTGCTGTACATGACTTGTACCTGTACTTCGATAGAAACTCAAACAAATAGTAAATATGAACATAAGCTTTTGATAAAACTCTGTTTATTTGTTTATTTGAGTGAAAACCATACGGGACAGAGGACTGCAACTAGTGTCAGTAGCAAGTAGGTTTTTAAGGGGCCGAGTTGCTAGCCCAACCTTTCCCCTTTACCCTGACTTGAGACTAGCTATGGTGACTGCCATGCTGTAGGTTTTTTATGTCAGTATAACTTTTTCTTGGATAGACTACCTTATTAAGCCAAAAGGCTTAAATTGCTCCTCTATGTAAGCATAGCTGTGGGGAGAAGTGGATTCATGCTTTTCTGAAGGGAATCAGCACATAATTAACACAAACAGTTTCCCCCAAACTTGAACTTAATTTTCTTATTTGTTGATAATTTACATAAATACAGGCATCACAACTCACTGAAAGTGATCTGGATATATAACTTAAGAACTTTTTATTCTTATGATTTGATGCTGACAAAATCTGTTTTGTTTGTTGAAATAAATACTTTTGTTTATGCAGGGACAAATTTCTTATCCTCTTTAAAACATATTTGCTTACTAATTTGTATTCAATGACAACATCTGAAATCTTGAAGGTGTGTGAACTCACACATCCCCAGTAAGTGTTTTGAAATTGATCTTAAAATATTCAAAGTTTCTCAGAATTGGATATGCAGAGTGTGCTTCGTGATCTCATCTCCCTCTCTCTGTCATATCTTTGGCACAGACAGCATTCTTTATTATCACTGGGTCCCATGAATCGTCTTTTCATTTACATTATTGAAGGATACTTGTTAGATTATGCATCATTATGTGTTTTTATATCTATCTATCTCTTAGTCTGGCCAGCTGAGGAGGTGTAACAAATGACTTGGCAACCAGCTTCCTCCATTTCTGTTTTTAAACTCTCTCAGGGTGTCGCTCAACTTCATGCCTGTTCATTCTGGGATGTTATCCTTCTATTCTTTTCTCTGCCTGCCTCTTGCATTGCACCTTGAAGGATTGACTTGGCAATCCCTGATGATTGTGAAATGTTCTCATACCACTTTAAATTAGTGTGTGTATGTGTTTGTACGATATATATTATGTTCACTTGTCACGGAAGATCACAGATTGGCTGATATAAAGAAGCATGTAATCACCTTTTCCCAAGAAAGGGTAACCACATAATGGCAGATAGATAAAACTTATTTTGATGCCAGATTCATCATCTGAACAGAAAAAAAAAACTGACAAATTACAAAATGGTTTTCCTGCGAATGATTTCACTTCTAACGCTGAATATGTTTCAGACTTGGTAAGATGAGAATATCTTTAGCCCTTGCTGAGAGTTCCATTGGGATCCGGTGTACAATACATCAACACCTAGAAATAATACCGAAGAAGGTGCTCGTAGCACCTTGTTAAATACCGACAGAGTTAGAAGGTGCAGAACACCCTTGTGTCTGCAGATCTCTTCTGTATAACACTTGAAAGAAAACGAAGAAGTCAGGATTCAAGGACCTTTCATGCCGGCGCCAGCATCAATAGATCCAGAAACAAAGATCTTGGGTTTGCTGCCATTATTGACATTTGGTCTACAAGTCAGAAACACTTTGTTAGCACCATTATGAATGTCGACAAGTTATGTCTCTTGTGCAGAGTCTATATTTATTGAGGAGAGGAAAAACTAAATTTACGTTCAACACTGTGTATGACCAAACAAAAATCAATATAGATGCTAGTAAGACAAAATCTTTTTCAGCAGCATCAATTTAAGCTGTTCGAGATAAGAAACTGGTTGTAAAAGTGGTTAGAAACGAAGAAATATTGTTTTTGTAAGGCTACAAATATCATTTGGATCTCAAAATACAAAAAACCAGGGATGGAAATGGGGGAGAGGGTTACGCTGAGGTATGATGTATACCTATTTCTCAATTTAAAGATTCTCTGTATGTTCAACATCTGCTAATAGAGACATTACCGTATAACTTGGTCCCTAAAATCCGGCCTTACTGTATACCCAGTTCTCAAAACCCATTCCCATCATTGATCAAAGCAGGTATATTATCAATCAATTAGAGATTTCAAACCATAAATAAGTAACAAATTTGTGGTAACAAGAGGGATGGTTGAAGATACTGGGAATACGGTACTAAAAGCTAGGGGGTACATGTCATATGTCTGAGGCAGTAGAACTTTCCAATTACAAATGGGGAGAATTTATAGATCAGATGAAAACACTCAAAAGAAGAAATGTGAGATTTTTCAGGAATATCTGACTGTTGGATTTACAAACAAAATTCTCTCAACTGATGAAAATCTCATTTAATTAATGCATAGCAATTTATACTATTGATGCTATCAATCAGTATACTATTGCACCTATATATATATTTCTACTTATTTCTATCGCTGTAAAGCATAAATAAATGAATGAAGTAATACTGTACATTAAAGGTGGCGGAATATTAGCTTGCCCATTTCCTTGAGAACCCCTTGAGCCAATAGATGTAATAAAATAAATCAAAAAAAAGGAAAATCAAATCAATTTCTATCAGTCAGTTGGAACTGAAATTTTGATATGTTTAAAACTTTGGTTGTTGCCCAATAATTTGAATTAGATTGCAATGAATCAATCTATGTATTATCAATATTCTTAGTAGCAATATATTTGGAGGCAGATCAAAAAATTAATGAGGTAACATAAAAAAGATCATTGGAAGAATCTTTTTTCAAGTTTCATGAAAATCTTATAAAAATTAGGAAATGTTTCCTCTGAACACAGATTTTCGTGTGTTTCAATTGAATTATTTCATGATAGGTTTTAATGGAAATAATAACGATTGGGAAAATTCCCTGATATGTGACCCTTTCCTCAACATGTCAAATGTTCACGGTGTCAAGTCAAAATAGTCTTGTTAAATCAACTGGGCTAGATTTATACAATTGAATTTTGTATTTGGTGTTTGAAAATGATATTCCAAGATTTATATAAACTCTCTCTTTCTCAATCAGGGTCCCTGGTGTCTCAAACAAGCTGAACTTTGGCACCCTTCAATCTTTATCTTATATTCCTGATTTTACAATGAAGAATTTCCATATTTTTGACTTTTTATTCTGTTTAATTTGTTCATTTTTCCATTTCTCTATTTGTACTGAGAAAACCCTATTGTTTCAGAAATATAACCGGCACCCTTGTAGTACTTTGCATCATAAACAACTGTCTGTATTACCAGTACTTAGGGCTATAGGTACAAGCCAGTCGCAAGTGGCTGCCCTGTCAATTTCGGCAATTCATGTTAAATTTAGGGAAAATCAGTATAATTTGAGAAAAACCATGAACATTTTAAGGAAAATCAAATCTTTTGCCTTCCTCATAGAAAAAGTTCCCATATACCTATGCCCAAGAATGAATTCTATGAATAATGAAAATGCTGAAGCCTCAAACTCTTCAAGAGTAGATGTACTTTATTCTTGTATAGATTTGCTTCTTAAGCACAATGTCAATGGGCTCAACATTAGTTGAAGAATAATGACAACAAAATTACCTCTTATTATCAAAGATAATGTAGCAAATAACTCTTAAATCATAGCAGCTGTAACAAGGGGATAATCTTCCTTGAAGGTGTTTTTTGTTTCACTTCATCTCTTTCATTGTCATGAAAATATATGATAATCAGACACTTATGCTTAGCTAAACGACAAATAATCAGTCCACTACAGTCAGATTAGCATGCTTAAGGAACTTCTTTGCTAAAGTTTCTTTTATCACATTTCAGAGGATGAATTTTTGCACAGAATTCTAATATGATAAAATGCTATGTTTACAAACTTTAATGTCTTTCTTGACTTCTAAGCAGAGGAATTATCCTTATTAGACACTGATTTATTCAAACTGCTGTCAACAACTTGTTTGTTATTGTTACAATGTTTCTATCGCAGTACCACCAGGCATTCCTCAGATGCCAATCGTATTTGTTAAAATTTGGAATTTCAAACCGAATTCTTGATTGTATCCGTAGAGGTAGATTGTTCTCATTCCACTGTCTGTATTGGAGGATATCTCATATTAGTTAAATGTTTTTCTAGTTAATTTGTTCTTTTGCTGATTCCAATAAACAAGAGTAAATGAATTTCACTGTTGTACCCAGGGATTGAACTCGTTATTACCAGGTAAACCGAATACACTTGATTAATGTATATATCCATTTTGCAATTCTCCAAAAGACAAAGAATTGACTGTTACATGATATAGTTAATTAATGTACCTTTCACGTATAATTCTTTTTAAGTTCATGATGCTTTGTATATATTTCCATCCTTGAAATATTTGATTTCTCAAAAATTAAATTAAAAATTGAATGCATTCATTTTTTTTATATATAACATAATTAGTCCAAGCCCTTTGACCAATATTTGAAATTTGCAAGCTATTTGTAGGTGGTTTTATAATCATTTCCACTATATATATGTTTATATATATATATATATATATATATATATATATACAGACACACACACACACATCAACACACTGTGTTTCAACATCCTACTTTGGTTGGAAAGAAAAAGGAGGAAGAAAGTATCATGGAATTTCTATATTAATTTATGTGAATTATTTATTTAAATGTTATTACACATGCTGTTTTTAGCATGATCATCCAGTTGATATTTTTGGTAATTATATGCCTACTTCTGAGAATGTAAACAAAACTGTTCAATAATAGGAGAGAGTAAGAGGGGGAGAGAGAGAGAAAAACAAAACAGGTCTTTTTATTTTCCTTTTCTTGATTTTTGATTTGCATTCGTTTTCGTTACGTACTCTAATGCTGCATTCCTAATAGTAATACTCTCCATTAGAAGCCAAATTGCATCTTTGTGTCTCAGGATTATTATTACAGTTTGAGAATGCAAAATAAAAAGGGAAAACAAATATAAATGAGAATAGAAAATATAAACACACTTTCAAGTGAGTTCCATTAGTGAAACTAGAAAAACAGTGGCGAAGACATTTTCTAAAATAATGCTTACAAACAACGAATCCTGAAGCATTGATATAACAATCAACAAAGGATACTTTGGACTTGGGGAAATTCTTTTTGACACTCACGTGAAAGTTATGAAGACAGATGGACAAAGAAATACTGGATAGAGAATTGGAAAAATAAAATAAAATAAAGGAAGTCATTTATAAGTATTTATTCACTACTGAAACACAAAACACTTTTTCCGTTTTCATTTGATGCAAACCTTTTTTCTTAAATTCTGAAAAGGTTATTTTTAACATTGATTTGAAAGTGAAAACGCGTAGATGAAAATCAATTAGGTGTGTTACTCCGCTGTTACTATGATAGTTTGTAGCTTCCGATATGACGATGGACCTTTTTATAATAGCACATTTCAAAGGATTATATATGAAAATCATCATCATCATTGGTTCTTTAATGCCTGTCATATGACATAGACCTTCCCCAGGATTCGCCACACCTCTCTATCATAGGCGTTACAGAGCCAATATTTTCTTTATCTATCAAGTTCCTCTCTCAATCTTGTATTCTGCCAGCCTCGGTTGTGCATATGAACTCTGGGGATCTATATTGTGAGTTGTGATGTCGATCAGTTGCTGGCCATTCTTACAACAAGGCCAGCCCATTGCTATTTGAGTTTTCTAATGGATTATATGATATCCTTGATTCCTATTTTCTCCCTGATATATTGTGCTGTCTTGTGATCTTGCCAGGTGAGGTTGAGCATGATTCTTTCATGTGCATGTTGCATGGTTCTCAGTTTGTGGGTCAGTCTTTTAGTTGGGTTCTATATTTCAGGTCCATACGTGTGTATCAGGAGGATGCATTGGTTGCATACCCTTCTTTTTTAGGAGATTCACAATGCTATGATTTGAGCAACAAAAGAATAGGTTTATATGACCCACATTTATTGATGCAAAATAACATTTTGAAATCGGGGCTGTTTTTCTTAAAATTTCTCCCTAATCTTTTTTTCTGAATGGCTAGCTTACCTATGCGATAAATAAATTACAGCCGAATAATTTTGCAATTGTATTGTATTTAAACAATACCAAAAACATAGTGTTCATCTGCAGTTCCTTCTTTCTGCTCAAACTGGAAGAGCCAATATTGTTTATGCATTTAAGAAAAAAGAAAAGAAATAATGCATACAACTATTACCACTTTTTAGTTAACCCCCTTGACAAATGTTACAGACTGAAAATATAAACGCAAATGTGGAGTATTATATTAGTATATGCTTATTCAAAAAGAAAATCTCTTTCAATGACTTTGTTAGTATACCATATGAGATATTTTAACCTCTTATCAATGGATAAGCAGCACAGAGCACATTAAAGCAGGAGCTACTTCTATTGATGGATGGAACCACCTGGGCCTCTTATTTCATTCCCCGTTTAATTGCAGTCATTATGACTGCATAAACGAAACTACAGAGCATTTCTCCTATTGCGGTTAGACAGCCAATAATCTACTCATATAATATCTCATGTCACCACGTGTACGTTCATATTTTTGCTGTAACATTTTTCAAGGGAAATAACTATCTAAAGCACATTATAGACTTTATGATCATATAAGTTTCTCACACTTTTTTCATTACTCAAATGAGTAAAAAGTTGGGCTTTATTCTAGATGAAAATAAACAAGGAAATGCAGAGTAACATATTGTTTTTGATATTTTTCAAGTACATTGCGAAAGCAAAATTATTTAAGTACTACTGTCATTTTGGGATGGTAATGGTAAACTAACTTTCTTTTAAAAGAAACAAAATCAGAGAACAGTTTCATTTCAAACTTTTCTCCCAGATAAATAGCAACCAAGAGAATCTAAAACTATGAGAAGTAAGATTTTTTAGTCAGTAAGTTCTTATGCTGAAACAAATCTCTTTTTACACAGGAGCTGCTAAATACAATTTAAAAAAACAACAAAAAAAGTCTGACTGATTTAGTGTTGAGTGAAGTTAACATGTGTTGTCTAGAATAAGAGTTTTTTTTTTTTCCATATCAAGACTAGAGTTGATAAATTACAAAATAATGGAAGCTTAAGAAGAAAAAAAATTATATGCTCTGTAGTTTGTAAACAAATCAATGTAAGATGAAGACAATACCTTTGCATTGCAGAACAGTAAAAATAAGGTAAATGAAATATGCAATAAATAGAACCCCCAGAATAAATTCAACTTTTTGGTTTACAAATACATCATCCTTACAGAAGGCATTTTTCTTTTAGATTTATCCTATCTTCCACTTGTACCTGAGGTGTTGTGGTGAGACGGAGACATCAGTGGTATCACTTTTTACCATCTTTTTCCACTCTTTTCTACATGAGCAGTTTACCACAAACAACTTCCGGCTTGCTTGTCAAGGGGATCTAGGCCTCCATTACCAAGTCAGGAGATGTGGGTTTGGGAGGATAATGGGCCTTACCTTACCATACTGGCCCATGGTGAATTTCATGGGGGAAGAGATGGATACATGCCTTTCCCAAGTAGTTTGCTTTTGTGTCAGAGTTTTGAAAGTGGCGTCTTTTCTCTTTGGAAATATGGCCAGCAGAAACAAGAAGGTAAAAGAAGATTACCTGCTAATGGCTGTAGATAAGTAAGTAATGGCAAAGCAGAATGCTTTTTGTTTGTTGTTCTCTAAAAACTGACAGATTGATTGAAGGAGAAATCAAAATACAGTTTTGAGAGAACAGGGGAGATAGATTAGCAAATAAAAAAGGCATAAATAACATATAAGTAAAAGGAAGGTTAAGAAATGAAAGTTTTAACCCTGGTCAGTCAACAAGAAACTTTTACGCAAAAGCAGACACCCAGTCTTTCTCCCAAGATAAAAATACGGTTTTTAATGCTTCACTCTACTATTCTCTTACAAATTCTTTCTGAATCAGATATGTGCATGTGCATGCCTTTGTCTATGTACCGTGCCTGTTGAGAAAAGAATAACCATTTTTAATATCTCAACAACCGATCATTGTAACTTGGCAACCTATCAGTGGGAAGCTCTTTTGTAGGGTTACTGAAATGTCTTTGAGTGAGCTTGTGTACTGTGTGACCGTCTATTCACAATGCCTATTCTTCAGGTTTTGTGCAGGTTGATTTTGCAAAAATTTTCATCACACAGGTCTGTCAGACATATAACAGTCAAAAATTGGCTTCTTGCAATTTCTGGGTTTTTGTTGAAAGGGAGATTCCAGACTGTGGACGAGATTAAGGAGTGCACAATGCAGCAGTTGATGGTAATCCAGAAGGAGCACTCAGCAGTCTGCTCTGAAAAGTGTGAAGGAGGTAGGGATAAGTGTGTTGGGTCCCAATAACCAGTGTGCTCAAAGAAAATGGAGACTGAACAACCAAAAGTGACAGAATTGTCAAACAAGCCCAAGAATTCTACAGAAAACTTTACTCCTTCAAAAACTGACACAAAACAACGCACCAGATATACAAGATGAGGATTTTCTAAAAGTTACTTTGTGGGAGGTGAGGAAAGCCATCAAACAAACAAAAAAAAGACAAGTCACCAGAACCAGATAAAATCACCATTGACCTAGTCAAAAAAGCTGGTAAAGACATCATTAGAAAACAAAAAATTCTATTCAACTTATGCCTAAAATTGAGCAAAGTCCAAGAATATTGGAAAACCACAATCTTAATGCTATCATATAAGAAGGTGAAGACAGAGGAGCTAGACATCTGTAGGCCAATAAGCCTACTGAACTCCATCTACAAACTTTTCACCAAAGTTGTCACTAACAGAATCACCAACACACTAGACGGGAATCAACCAAGGGAACAGGCTGGCTTCAGGAGAAGCTATTCTACCATTGACCATCTCCATTCAGTAGATCAACTAAAAAAAAGAGCAGCAGAATATAAATTGCCACACTGTAGCATTTGTTGACATCAAGAAGGCCTTTATTGGTGCAGATCTCCAAGGTCATTGATACTATCATAAAACAAGGCATAGATCCTGCATATGTCAAAGTCTTGTTGCATACCTTCCGACATAGTTTGTATATCAGGCTATTATTCAGCTTGCTTAAGGGGTCAGACAAAGCGTTACCAGCTCAATCAAACTCTTCAAAGCCAGCCTCAAGATGATCTTCCAAAACCCAGACTGAAAAAATATAGGAATCAGGATAGACAAATACCTCAGCAACCTCAGATTAGCTGATGACATTGTCTTTTTTGCTGGAAACCTTAATGATCTCTAATGAATGCAAGACAAAGTGAAAAAAGCAAAAAAATAGGCCTCCACATGAACTTTTGCAAAACAAATATTATTTATAACAAACACATAAAGAACAAAGACCCAATGATCAAAATGAAGAGCTGGAGAATGTAAACCACTACATCAACCTAGGACCATGAATCCCCACAAAATCTTCAGAAGGGGAAGAACTCAAGTGAAGAATCACTCTAGGTTGGCAAGAATCCGGTAGGGTCAGCTCAACTTCTAAGAACCAAAAAATTCCATAATTTGTAAAAAGGAGGATATACAACCAATGCATCTTCCCTATAGTCACCTACAGAGGAATCTTACCAAAAAATTAATCCTCAAGTTGAGAACCATACAACGTCTACGTGAGAGAATCATGTTCAACCTCAGATGGTGAGATCACAAGACAGCAAAGTCAATCAGTGATATCATAGGAACCATTGGAAAACTCAACTGCTGGACAGCGTGGATCTCTAGAGATTGTTTGGAAAAATATGATTGGCAAAATATGAGATGGTGTGACGAACTAGACAAGATCAGAATGTATTGGCTCCGCAAAGCCCATGATAGAGAGATCTGATGAATCTTAGGTCTTAGATCTTAGGGGAGGTCTGTGTCCAATGACGGACGCTAAAAGGCTGATGATGATGAAGGCATCATTGCCATAGGTTGGCTATTTTTTCATTAATACTGATGGCTTTATACTTTCCAAGGAGAACTTGTCCTAATCTTAATCTTGCACAGGCTTATAAAGAGCAAAGAACTTTGTGAGAATCAAACTCACTTTATTGCAGACCTATTAAACAACTTATACCATTTTCCCATGCCAGGTACCTCCCATAGGCTATATACTTCCAAAAAGTAAGTGGTTCTCAATCTTTTTCATTACCAAGAGCCCCTTTTATCTTTAAATAAATTTCCCTACGGACCCAAGTCTTCTGTAAGGTCTGCTTTTTCAACAAGCTCACAGACCCTATACCTTTGAAAGGTCTGCCAACACAACAAACTCATGGACCCCAGTGTTACCTTCATGGACCTCTAGAGATACCCAGACCCCTGTTTCAAAATTGCTGGAAAAGACTGTTGGAAAAATATTGGGCAAAATCTTGGAACCACTCTGCGGTACCAAGTATATAGCAAAAATGTCTTACAGTTTGTTTCTCTGCTTATTCTCATTAGTATTCAGAAATGGAAACAAGGAAATTAAGGCACTGCCAAGTCGAAAAGTATTTTCTCATCATCTTGCTTGACCGAAAGGAAGTTAGTAATCTTCTACTATGAGTGAAGGACAGTTGAGAATGAACTTTTTGGCAACCAAAGGCCAAAAAGTTGAATGATGACTGATTACTTATGTCTGCGTTGTAGAATACCAATTCACCCCATTAGTAGAGATTTTCCATCCAACACATTTATAACGAGGACAAGGGTAGGGTAGAGCTCTCCGAACATTTTGAATCGGTGACACATTTTGAAAAAATACTTTTCGGCGACACACTACTTAAGTTTTGTTTGCCAAGCCAAACATATTATTCAAAATGTCACTTCCAGCAAAAAAACGTAAATATTTGTCAGAAATGATCAGATATGACTTAATTTCACTTCACGCCTAGAGACTAGCATTCCAAGAAAGAATTATGAATCTCTGGCACTCATGCATGCTCTGATAGGGGTGATCAATTAAAAGATTGAAAAAAATGAGTGATTAATGAAAGTATTATCTCTCTTTTTATTGTTGGGATTGTGATCACTAAAACGTCAAAGTTTTAAAAAGTAAATGTGAACACTGCTGGCTACAAACTAAGGGATCAATATAGAATAAACTTGGATGGTGAACTGACCCCCCCTAGAAATGTATTTCGGAGGGGTATTTTCAAAAAAAAAGAAAAAATGTTTTTTTAACTCATTGAGTGGAATGTGTTGAAAATTCCAAAATAAGAAAAATCTAGATACATACATACAAACATATATATATGTATATATATATATATATATATATATATATATATATATATATACATATAAACATGAATGACTCAAACCGATTAACAGTGTTCAAACCAGTCTGTTCTGGGTAGCATTGATTAATAATCAGTGACACATTAAAGTGTTGCAGTACAGTTTGGAAAGCTCTAGACTGGGGAGTCAAAGAATTTACATTGTCTCTAGATACATTTTTCTGAATTAGTTTTCAAAGCTTTTTTCAAAATGGTCTTTATATGAATATTTCCACTGCTACACACTTATCCAACAGTCATTTTGTCATCTGAAAACTTTTTTGCTAGGATAATTTTTTCACCAACTGGGCTTTTTGCCGATTGATGTATAATCAGAAGGATATTTTCATTCGGGTTTTTTTACTTATGAATCTGAATGTATCAAAATATTTGTTTTTCATATTGCAAAAAAAAAAAAAAACCCCTGAAAACATATGTTGGTTTAAAGTAATTTTTAAATTTTTTTGATTTTACTTGTCTTCTTCCATCAACACCATTGATCATTTAAAGATTAAAATAAAACTCAAAACAATGTACTTTCTCAGAAATAATTTTATTTTACTTTTTGAACAACATTGAAAGAATGGGATGATGCTATAAACCAAATATTAGAAAAGGAAATTCTACAAATGATTAGATATTGCAGGGCAGCAAGACATTGACATCCTATTTTTAGAACATAATTGATCAAAATGTGAAAAATGTAGTTCTTAAGTTTTTTTTGCTCTGCTAGAAAAAAAAAACCCCATAATTTTTGTCTAAAAAATGATAAATGTAATTCATTAATTATCAAGTGCCGAAAAATTATAAAAGCTATTCTTCATGTTTCTTTGATATTCAGTGATCAAGTTTCATGAGGGAAAATTTGGATTTTTTAAGATCTGCCACATTATGAAAAAAATTGCTAACACACATGGTTGTTAGTATATTTCAAATCGTTGCAAAATATCAACTGATGATTAAAATTCATTCTGATGGTTAAGACTTGTCTTAAAATATTACAAAATTGAAGGAAGTTGATTTATTACTGGTTTAATTTTGTTCAAAGCCCCTTTGAATAATCATAATCATCAGTCTTTTAACGTTTATTGTTCCCCAGGATTCGTCACACTTCTCTAATGTAGGCATTGCAGAGCCAGTACTTCCTAAATTTGTCTAGCTCGTCTCACCATCTAATACTCTGCTAGTTTGAATAAAAACTCATAAATATTTATTCTTTTTAACTCTTTCCTTATTTCTTAACTGATTCAACCTGCCATCAAAAATAATGGCTGTATCTTAATAATCTTACCATGGCACTCTACTTATTTCAATTGTTGTCTTGAAAATATCACAGACAAAACATATATTCCATCATGTGATGTATCATATGTGCACATTCACAACAGCTGCTTCTTGTCATTCTATGATGTATTAATCCTAGTGCTTGAATTTTTTCATATTGAATTCAATTTTGTTCTGTGTAATTATTTTTTTTTCTACTTCTTTGATGTCATGTCGAAAAATTCAATTGGAATTTGCATAAAACAAAATGTTTACAGAATTTATAAACTTGAAAAATAATCGTTACTAAATATCTGATCTATAGCAAAAGCGTTTTTTGAAAATATGATATGACCTTGGGGTAAAAAACTTTCCTCAGAATGAGTTTTTCTACAATCTGAATAAGAAGACTTTCTACTACAGTTCAAATTTTCCTCCTAAAAATTATCAGACATTAACCTGAGTACAGCATCTTTTGGAAGTTTGGGTTTTAAGAAAATGCAGTTTTTTGTTAATTTTGAGTCGTATTATTTTGAGAAAAACTTATGAAAAAAATTTCAGATAAATTCAAAATCAGTTGATTTACATTTGAGTTCTGTTTGTCAAATGCAAAAAAAAAAGATTTACCATTTTAAAAAAAATAATTCACCAATTTTTTGCCTAAATATATTTCTGAAATAAAAAAAAGGATTTGCTGATATGTTCAGCTATCTAAGTAAGATTGGTTTTCCTGATCTTATAATGCATTCACTTGTAGATTATATGGAAAAAATAATCTTTTCAAGTTATCAAGAAAGTTACAAATATCTGTATCAAGAAAATCCTTCTCTTGCAAGCCTGAAGACTCATACTTGTAGGGTTGCCAAATTGAGCTACAAAGGGAGATAATCTAAATTTCATTTGAGAGACATGACTCATAAAGGCTTTGGGATAGCATTAAATTTGGAAAAATACCTTGAGACTGGCTAGAATTCCAAATTCAATGCTCTTCCAATACTTGCATTGGTCAAATCTCTGTGATAAAGCTTGAATTGTCTTCCTTCATTGCCTAATTTGGCAACTCTACATACATGCAAGGATAAATTTCTCAGAGCCACAAGTGAATAAAGTTTTAAAAAGCCAGCATTTTCGAGAACAAATATTAATTAAAAAATTAAGTTATTAAAACTAAAGATTAATTCATCTAAAATTCTGAGACGAGTCATTTTTCCTGGAGCAGTTCCTTGCTGAGTTTGATGATATACAGCATTCTAAAGAATTTTATTAACTTATATTAGGAAAAAAATCTGATTTCTCTTCAAGGAAATTTTCTTATTCTGACTGTTTTTAATCTGCTATTCATTTTTCCATTAGTATTTGGAAAGTTCTAAGGTTCCAGACTCATGACGAGTACCCCCTAGCACTTAAGGCCCTACGCAACTACACATGCTGACCCTTAATACTTTGCTGATTCAATTTTTTCAAGAAATTTGGCAGGATTTGTCATTTCTCCAGCAGTAAAAAACAGAATTAACATCAGAATGAGATTTTTAATCAGATCAATCAAAATTGCTTTCTGCTTGAAAAATGCAATTCGTTCGTTTTTATGGAATATTTTATCAATTTTTTCAAGAGCAGAATATTGCTTTTCAAACCTCTTTTTGTAAATATCATGTCTGTTTGCACCTATGAACTTCCTTAAAAAAAAGAGACTAACAAAAACTGACTTTTCTCTAATTTAAGTTCTAATTGAGATCAAATGTGTTAACAAAAAGGCCAAGATCATTTCAACTTGTACTATTCTTAATGGCAATTTAATAGTTTTTGACTAATTTGCACCTGCGAATCTGAAAGTTCAAAGAAAAAGTTATTAATCACAATTATAAGGAAACCTTCATCTTTATCTGAAGGAGGAATGGAGTCTATTAGTGGCATTCCCTTGAATAGTTGAATAAGCTGTTATGTCATAGATCAGAACATCAATTTGAAATGATTAGACAATAATGTATCAAATTGCTCTCATAGTGAAAACCTCTGACCAGCAGGAGGTAATACAATTCTTTTGAAAGTAATTAAATGAAATTACTCAGAAATGTAAAAAGTTGTGCTTTCCTGAAATTGCAAAGAGCACACATACACTCACTTACTCTCTCTTTTGCGTGCACACTTATATAAATATGCATAATATATATATAAATACCAGTCTACACTAAGTAAATTATTGAAAGAATGAAAAAAATGACTAAAGTTTTCACACATAAATTAGTCTCCCTCCAGTAGGGGCTGTAGCAAGAGATTTAGGGACCAAGGAAGGTTGGTTCTTTTAGGGGACCCTTCTAACATTTGGTGAAAGTATTTATTGTGTAATATCAGTAGAGAAGCAGAAGTGCCCAATCATTTATAAAGCATATGGAGATCCCCTATATAAAACTCTGGTGAGGTTTGGAAATACACCCTCCCTAACTCACCGTTATGCCTCTGCCTTCATTTTTGACCCTTTATTTGGGAAAAAGGTCTCCCTATATTTTTTGACTCCTTGGCAGGGGTGACTCTTCACTAAAACTGACCTCTTTGAGGGGAGAAAAAGTCTCATTTCAATTTTGACCCTTTGAAGAGAGAGATGTTTTTCTTCATTTTTTTTCCTTTTAAGGTGGTAAAGTCTCTTTACTTTTGAGTCATCTAGGTATGTAAAAAAAGTATCCTGTTAAGAAAAAGTATCCTCTCATTCTTCCTCTTTAGTTTGAGTCGTTCTTCTCCAGGTCTCTTCACTTTGCCAATACCTATTATGTCAAATTTGAGGTTTTTGATTTAATTTTCAAGGTTAGTTAGATGTATATCTGTTTTCATGTTGCACCTGTCTATGCCAGCGGAAACATCTTTTGTATCAAAAAAAATATGCCAAATCTTTCAGACGAATAAAACAAAGTTTTCTTTCACTTTTGACCCCTTACTGAGGAAAAAAATGTTTACTTTCAGAGATAAGGGGGAAAAAGTCTCCTTTTATTTTTTATCCTTTAAAGGGGGTGTCTCCCACTGATATTGACCCCGAAGAAGAAAGGAAAGTCTTTCTCCACTTTCGATACTTCAAGCGGGGGTTGAGGAGGATTCCTTCCAAGTTTGACCAATTGAATGTTGAAAAAGTATTTCTTCACTATTGCCCTCTTAAGAGTGGGAAAAAAAATCTCATAAATTCTTCCCTATGATTTAAAACGTATATTACACAAAACCTATGCAATATACAAAACTATTTTCCCCTTATTCAAGATCTCAAACATGTTAGGATATTTCAAAATATTGATTTTATTGCCGTGGATCCAGTTCACACCTCTTGACAAAATAAATAACCCCATATCACTCACTACCACACTCACAACATTTTCACCATATTCCCCAAAACTAGAATCCAAAAGCATAGATAATCATTCACCTGATGAGGCCCGCAAAGGGCAGAAACATGAGCT
The DNA here is from genome assembly GCA_963457665.1 of Thysanoteuthis rhombus. NCBI lineage: Eukaryota > Metazoa > Mollusca > Cephalopoda > Oegopsida > Thysanoteuthidae > Thysanoteuthis > Thysanoteuthis major. The sequence goes on from OY735199.1 coordinate 76,709,212, forward strand.
AATTTGTGTAGCGAATCCATATTCTATTATATATATATATATATATATATATATATATATATATATACACACACACATATGTATATGTGTGTATATATATATAAATATATACATATATATATGCCCACACACACACATATATATATATATATATATATATATATATATATATATATATATATATATATATATATATATGTGTGTGTGTGTATGTGTTGTGGGTTTATATATGGATGTGGTTGTATGTGTGCATTACATAAGAGTGTAACATGTATTTATGAATGTATGAAAATATATGTATGTACAGGAATGTTTTTTCCCATAGAACGTATACATTTATTTATTGTGCACTCTAATCTCACAGTAGACTCATAGAATTTTGTCCAGCATTAGAAGATTTGGGCCAAATATTTAACAGAAACATACAATTCAAATATCAATATATCTAATTCATGAAATAAACATCCATTTAAAACCATACAAAAGAATCAAAGAGAAGATCAAAGAAGATATACGACGGCAGTCGTCAAAAGCAATCTTGAAAAAAAGTTGTCACTTGAAAACTATTTCAAAATCTCTTGGTATAAGAAGAAAACAAAAAACTGGTGGGCTTGAAGAAAATGATGACTAAACATCAGACAGCGACCTAATTGTCAAACGTGACTAGAAATTCTACGAAAGCCTTTGTTCCACCATACAATGAACAGGATACTCAAGTCAAGAGTAACCAGTTTGAGGATTTCCCAGAAGTTACACCATGGAAGGTGAAGCAAGCCATTAGACAAAGAAAGAAAGGAAAGGCCCCAAAGACCTGATAACATCACCATCAACATACTCGAAAAAGTTGGTAATGTCATAACTAGGAAAGTAACCAATTTTTTAACATATGCCTCGAACAAAATAAAGTCCCAGAAGATTGGAACACTGTAATTGTAATGTTGTCATATTAAAAAGAATTTCCAAAAGATCTTGATAGCTACAGGCCAATAAGTCTACTCAAATGCATCTTCAAACTAAGCTACTAAACTATCGACCATCTCCATTCAGTAAACAAACAGAGAAAGTAGCAGAATATGAAATGCCACTTGGTTCAGCATTCTAGAGAATCCAGTTATTATCAATAAACCTAACATGATAGGGCCCCCAAAAGGACAAAAACATTTTAGAAGAAGTATAGTGGAGTACTGATGCCAATTTTCAAGTCAAGTGGACAAAATGATATGGTGAAGAGCATTGGAAGACACACACGTATAAAAATGGATAAAACCCTTTGCCATCTTTGATGCCTATGGTTGTTCAATACTAATCTAAATAATAAGAGAAGAGAAACACAGATAAAACAACAATTATGTATCAAAAATCAAAATAATATAGATCTGAAATGTAACATATATGTGGGGAGGTTGTGTTTAATCAGCACAATTAGAGGATGCCAAGGAAAAATGCTTGTACTGTTTTTTAAAATCCCTGAAACAAGTTCATGGTATAACAGTTGATTCCCACGATAAAATTAAGTGTATAACATTAGAATCTTAATTCAAATAGTAATGAAAATCAAATTTTGAATGAAATGTGGAAAACTTTGAATGCAATACATTATACATTAACTGCAATCAGAGAATAACTGACTTGCATAAGATTACATGGTGAGATAGTTTGTGACTGTATAAAATTTATTGGAGAAATTTTTCTTTTTCAAATTATCATAAGTTTTAAATACTATATATATATATATATATATATATATATATATATATATAAAGATACATAAAAAGATACATAAAATTATACAACATACTTGAAATCAAGGGATACTAAACAAATCTTATCTCTGAGTGCTAGAGTAATAGACATTGCTGAAAGTCGAAGGAAAATAATCATAAATGGAAACCTTGTTTGAACAGAGAAACATTGCTTTTAAAAAATGACATTGATGATAAGGGAAGACTAAATTCTTGTTTTAGTGTTTATTGAGTTTGCATGATGAAGGGAACTACAATAGAATTAGTAAGTTTAAATATAGTCTTCTTTTGGACGGAGAAAATCTATTTTCAATCTGGGTGTTAACATCATGAGTGCCTTAAGTCCAATTTCATAAACCCACAAACCCAAGATGATGGGAAATGCATTAATAAGTACCACGGAAATTTAATAATAGCAACCAACGTTGAGCAGGAAAATAGATCTGAGACTTAATAATTTATAGATCCATGAGACAACTACTACAATGGACTGTGCTAGAAAGAAGTTTCTGCTTCAGTTATCCCATTCACCTAACAGCATCTGGCTATCTCCTCTTCGGTGAAGCTACAACCTTCACAGCCGTTCAGTGTGCTTTTGCCTTCTTGTTACTAAGAACCAGCTTATATCCTCTTGGGGAAGGATTTTTCAAAAGTTATTTAGGGCTAAAGACTGACCCCATCCTTTGCACGAAAACTGTGACCTTGGATACTTCCTAATAAATACCTATCAATCTACTCATATAATTCATCACATGATTTGCTATATTTTCTGTCTGTAACATTTGTCAAGGGAATAAGCTATTTGACTTCTAATTAAAGAGTAATCTTGCTTACTTTTGAAAAGGGAATGTGCAAAAAATCAGGGATAATTCTTGTTGGACATAAGCACTAAAAGGCAGAGCAACAATGTTTCTGATATTTTTAAATGCAATGCAATTTCTAATAACTGTAGCATTACTATGTACATTATATGCATATATGCAGGTTAGATCGAAAAGTTTATAGCGATTCAAACGGCCCCCTGGGAAACCAAGCTCAGCAGAAACAAAGTGTAATGCGACATCCGTAGAGTAGAAAATAGAAAATGAAAGGTGGGAAAGAGGAAAATATAAGAAGGCAGAAATGTGCGTACCTTTAGTGTTCAGTCTTTGCTGCATAGTTGTTGCGGTGTAGAGAATATCATCTCCAATGTACATGCTCTTGGGAATAATTCAATCAAAACAAGTGCTTTGGTCACAGGAAAATTTCTCTCCATTTATTTTATATCACATTGAGTCACTTACTTGCAAAAAATGAATTGGGCCAATTTTCTTCTCCAATTCACTATTTGACCTTCCTTTTCTCAACATTTCATTTAGCTGCAACCAAAACATCTTTGACTGATGGGTGGAAGACACACGTCTGTCCCCAAACAGCATCTACTTTCAAACGGTAGACTATTAGAATCCTTCGGAACCATTCAGGGAAATTTTTACTTCTGATTGTTCATTTATGTCTTGTAACCTATGTTTATGTTGAATCTGTTAGATTTAATTAATTCCATGAGCTAACAGTCATTTTTGAATGCCAAAAGACATGAAAAAAATTATCAGATTGAGAAGTACTCGGGGATTGAGTCTAGTTGAACAGAGGCAAACTAACCATCCACTGCCTCACAGAGCACCCTACCAAGGTACTGAAAACCATCTTTGTTAAGTATAGTATATATGTGTCATCTTGACCACACCCTACATATATATTTGCTCTGATCATGGAAGGTGTTTGCACATGGATACATACATATTTACACCCACACACGTATAGATGTGTGTACTAAAAACTGCCATGTTGGCCGGCTTGCAATTCTTGTAGGGTTAAGTGACGACCCAGCCTCTTATTATCTATCACTGCATGGATAAACTAGTAAATTTATAAATGCCAATCAATTATGTAAGTATAAATCTATATTTCAAAATGCAGACGATTAACTCTTAAATTCATGTTAGGGAAAATCAAACATCAATATCAAAGTATCATTGACCCGCAAACTGAGAAACATGCAATGTGCACATGAAAGACTCATGCTCAACCTCACATTGAGAGGTCACAAGACAGCACAATATATCAGGGAATCCATTAGAAAAGTCAAATAGGAATGGTCTGGTCATGTTCCAAGAATGGCAGACAACTGATGGACATAACGACTCACAAAATGGATCCCCATGTATCATGTGCATAACAGGGGCCAGCAAAATATAAGATGGAGAGACGAACTAGACAAGTTCAGAAAGTATTGGCTCAGCAATGCCCATAATAAAGGGATGTGGTGAATCCTGGGGAAGGTTTCTGTCCAACGATGGATGATAAAAGTCTGATGATAATTAATTACTGACCAAAATTATCTCTCTTGTTACTTTGGGTTAATTTTTTAATTTATTTTTTATAGCATAATTATTTTAACAATTTTTTATTTCTTCCACAGGAGAGTCTGTCTGTCAATTAGGAGTGGCATGAAGCAGTTTATGAAATTAAGATTCAGCATTTACTTTCATACATCAAAAATAGATATTTCAAATGTAAATATTTATATTTCTCAATATAGATAAGTTGGAATAAAAAAAAATATAATGTCTTATGTCTATGTTTTAGTCAGACTCATATCTATTCATAATTTGACTAATACTTTTACTTGGGGTTTCACAAATGAAATTGAATTGACCTCATTATCAATTTCGACTATAACTTATTCCACTTTAATTTCAGTTACTTTCCAGAGCAACAATTTGAGACTTTCATTCTATGGCTGTAAGTTAACAGAACAAATTGGAAATAAAGTATAAACTTTTGGTGAGACTCACCTCCATCTATTCTCAGGAAGCCTGTTTTACCATGACAGCTGCCTTGCTGATACAGCTATAAGAGGCAATGGTGCAGAAGATCGAATCTAACAATATAAACATTCCCAATCTCCAACCTCCAACTTAGCATCAGCATAATTTATGTGTTGCCTAAATACACTTTTAGTATCACTGGTAATATCATTAAATTAAGCATTGTCAAATATTAGTAATTTTTGACTAGTATTTCTTTCATCGTAATTCTAGTTGTTTTCCCTTGCAAAAACTTTGATGTTGAAGAATATACACGTATTGTGATTATGTAAAAATATATACATTTTCATACATTAGAAAAGGTCTTGATTTTAACAAAAGCATAAATTTCTGTATTACTCTTGAGCTTGTCTTTGCAAGTCTTTCTATACCACAGCTAAAGCAATACAAGTTGAACAGAAAAAAAGCAGTTTCCTCCTCGTACCCTTTCCTCCATAATAAATAAACAAAACAACTGCAGGTAGAAAAAAAAAAGAAGAGTATTAAGCATTGTCAGAAGGAAGTAGACAGACAATTATGAAGTATAGGGATGAGTCCAAGTCAAATAAGATGCACATTTACTTACCTATCATTTTCAGCTCAGATGAAACTTAATGTCTCGTTTATTATTGCTCTAGATCAATACATTTACTAGCTTGAGGGGCTTTAAACATTGAAAAAAACTAATCAGCTACCATAACAATCATAGACAAACGTTTGTACATGATAAATAGGCACAAATAAACTGAATAATGAATATTTTTCTCTCATTTTATAATGGAACAAAAAAATAAAATAAATAAAAGAGACTGCCTAATACATTTAATTTTCCCATTTGTTTTTTTTCTCACAGCTTGATGGATGCTGCACAAGAGATTCAAAATTATTTTGCCAATAAAATATCAATCATATTTGCCAGAAAATACATTTGTTCTCTTGTAATAAATTCTGATACATCACTCTGTATCTTACAGCTTAGAGTTACATAGCCAATAGACTCAATACATTCAAGACTCCCGGGACAAATGTATCCCTCGGTTTCTGTGACCACTACGATATACAATGTTACCCATTAATGAGTTCATCACACCACACTTTTATAGAAAAAAATAATTCTTTTGAACCAAACATAACAGGATTTTATTATTTCTAGAGGAACATTACACTATCAAAACAGATATTATCAGGTATTTTTTATGATCTAACTCAACAACATTGAAACTGTCAGCCAAAATATGAATATAATGCTGCTCAAAAATGAGTAAACTTCTATAGGAAAATTTCATTCAAAAGCAATGTTTGGTGTGACTGCCTTCATTTTCTAATACTGCTAATTGTCTTAATGATATTTACTTCACTAGATTTGCAGTCACTGGACTGTTTTTCCATATCGACAGAATGCATTTTTCAAAATCTGTCTTGTTGGATAGTAGTGGTTGCTCTACATTTGCTTTAGGTACATTTTGCTTCATTGGATTTCAATCTAGGCCAATGGAACCCTTCCACAATTTACTTCTTTAGAAACTCTGTTGTCTTTTATAGTGGAGTGTTTTGGATCAGTGATTATTTGAGTGAATGCCACATGTTTTCATTCAATGTTGGTGTGACCTTCAGCATTCATGATTCTATCAATGAACTGCGGCTCACCAGTGCTGCAATAGCTCATACATGACATTTTCATTATCATTCTCAACTGTTGATACCAAACACTTTTCCTGTACACCTTGCCATGATGATGCCAGATAGGTTGATTTTTTCATCTAGCCACAGTATGCTGTCCAAAATTGTTGAATTTATATCCTTATTCCCCTCACTGCGTCTCAATTTCTGTAGCATTTTCTTTGCTGTCGTCAGCCATGTAAGCCGGTCTTATTTGGAGCACATTTGATCTTTGTAAGAGAAACATTCCAGGTGCAAACTTCTTTGACCTTATTAGCAACATTCTCTTGGGCAACCATCAAGCTATCTCTTGATAGGACAAATAGGTCTTGGTGTTAGCTTGCATAGTCAACCTTATAGCATCTATACATCTATGTTCACACTTGTTTATGGATTTTATACAATTCTGGAAACAGTTTTTGCTCAACTTAAGCCCTGTAGATACCCTCTGAAGCAGTGGTTCCATTAGTGAGAATAAATAACAACGTACGATCATTTTTATTGACAAATATTAAAATAAAAGTATTGATAATGGCTAATTCTTTGTAATTGTAACTGCTCAATGTTTAACTGTGCTTAACATAGTTAAACAAATTATAATGAATAAGTATCTTCAAATTTGAATAGTTCTTCACCATTTAGAGCCGTTACTAAACTAAACGTCTGACACTGAAAATTATGACTTTTAGAGAAGCATTTTTAACATTGTAGACCATATCTACGGTTAAATTTTATCATAAACCTTATTTGAAAATATGTCTAATGATTGTTCAAAAAGACAGTAGAAGCAAAATGATTGTATTTCAGTAATTAAGTGCAGAAAGCAAATATTTAATTCCTTATTTCACAAAGAGCTTGATACCACTTCTGAGAGTGGAGCTCTTCTGTGAATAGAATAATAAATAATGGAACTCTTCAGTGAATAGAAATTTTTTTTAAATTAAAAAATTACCCAAGGGTGGAAGCTGTTATTCCCCTTGATATTGATATCCAATATTTTTTCAAGAGTTAATTGCAATGATAGAACACCATAAACTTACACAGGCACGAGTTTGAATCATCTTGCAAACTAAATTTCTTAGTATTCAATCATGTAATAAGGTCGAACAATAAATTTTGAGTGATGTTGGCAATTCACAGCAATTTTGTACTAATTTTCTTCTGTTATTTTACTTCTGATATAGCTTGTACTGTCTAGCTGTCAATCAAGGAAGGGCAAACTTTTTCATCTTTTCAATCATATTTTAATTTAAGCTAATGGATTTTCATTAGAAAAATAATTATAAAAATCATCGATGCCCCCTAAAAAAACCAAAAAATTGTTGAGCCTCGGCAATTATCCTCGCTTGAATGAAAGAACTATTTTCAAATAGTGAGTGGGTTACTTTAATTAGGAGAAAGGTTCAAGTATGGTGGTAGGAGTAAAGGGAGGCATCTCTGATGGTTGATTCATCATCATTCAGAGAATCAAACCAATCATCATCAATCTTTTATGGCCAGTCGTTTGACATAGATCTTCCCCAAGATCTGCCACATCTCTCTATTGTGGGCATTGCTGTACCAGGTCTGTCTCTTGGTTAGGTTCCATGTTTCAGCTCCATAAGTAACTATGGGTAGAATGCATTGGTTGTATACTCTCCTTTTTAGGATTAATGGGATTGTTTTGTTTTGAAGATTGAGCTTGCTCTGCCAAAGGCTTGCTAAAGGTATTAGTTGGACTACCACTCATTGTAGCTCATTCAAACGCTATAAATATCAATATTGAGCTTTTATAGACAGCCCACTAATCCTCATACCAGCACATTGGATGCAGTGCAATATTTGCATTGTTTTCAATTAACTCTTAGAATCATATAAAAAAAATAATTTCAAATTCAAAGGAAATTACAAGGGATTGAAGTTATCCCCCTTTGACCTTGAGGTAATAAAAAAATTCTATTCATAGAGGAGTTCTATTGTTAATAAAAAACAGTATGTAACGGTTCATGAATTTAAGAGTTAAATGTCTATTCTGCACACTGGCATATACAATAATTATTTTTTCTGATTATCCTTCATCCTCTTTTAACTCCCCCTGTATTACAACTGATACAACTCAAAGATTTTTCTTGCGATCAGAAATCTATATTTTTAGCTTTTGAGCACCTAAGCCTCAAACTAATTTGCATCTTTCTGATCTGCATGATAAAAGCTGTATTTGAGGAGCCCTTGAGTATATTTAGATTTGCATGTTTCTGCTTTGGATATTATAGTCTGTAAATATTCATTGTTTGTGAATTGGGAGATGCTTTTTAATTTTACTGTAGCTTCATGCTTATTGTGTATGAACAAGTTATCTCTGCTGGTTTATATTGGGCAGATTTTCCAGAAATGCCAGGAAGTACAGAGAAAGTTCATAAGTCTCACATGACTGAATTCCTTTCAATTGCAGTCATGTTTGCAGAAGCATTACAGAAAAAACTGTACAAGAAAGATTTGAGCAATTTAAATACCAAAGCTTGACATTATAGGACAGAATGACACCCTGACAGAGCCAGCCATAAGATTCCTGCCACATTGGGCAAGCTGAAATTTGAAGCCTTATAAAGTCTATCTTATTTATATATTTAATTTGTAGCATTTTCTCATGTAACTTACCTAGCCTACCAGGTCCCAGGTGTCATGAGCACCTTCATCATACTTGCTAAGTCTGACTGAGCTTGTCATCAGTCATGAGAATTTTGTTGGCCAATTGTTCTTTTTGCTTTCACCTTAGCAGAAAATATTTAATTGCCAGATATTCCTGGAAAATCTAGCTTCACATCAAGGAATTCTCTTCATCTGACTGTTTAATTTATTCATTTTCCCACTTGCATTTAGAAAGTTTTACTGTCTCAGACACATGACAAATGCCCTTAGCACTTGGCACCTTGGGTGACTGACCGTATTGCAGGTTCCTAGAGAATTCTGTAGACCCTGGATCTAGTCCACATTACAAGCATCCATTTCTTGGAGAAAGCAATGGTTTCTTTGTAATATGAAACATACATTCTTTTCTTAGTGTTTTCTTATCGGGTAAATAGAGTCTTGAAAGGGCTAAAAAATAACACAAATGAAGAGATGATAGATTTCATATGTTCAAGAATGATTGCATTGTTAAAAAAAACCTTTGCCTTATGTTATTGAAAATTTTCTTCAAAGTAATTCACAGTAACATACCTTAGCTTTAGAGTTCTTTAGAGAAATCAGAAAACGACCAGTTTTATGTAATCACATTAAAGAACAAAATATAAGCATTTGAACTTGTCAGTAGACACAATTTACTTATGAGATATACAAAGTACTAAAGATAAAAGGAAGTAAAGATGGACTTTGTTATCAAGCTGTCAAGGAATGTTGCAAGCAAAGCCTAAAACATTGCTTTGAAAAATGTGGCAAAGACATCTTGGTTTATTGATTCAACATGATTTTCCACAAGAATGGATTGTCAGGAACCATTCTGATATCTTTAGCTAAGGTAAATACAAAGAATGGTGAGGGACTTCCATCTTGAAGTGAGAGACAATAATGAGAAGTTTCTGCAAGAGTCAGTGACATTGCAGCACTAACAATAATCACATTTATGACTTGTTTGTCCTGTCATTTAATAATGGAGAAATTGAATTATAAGGGTGGAATATAAACATTGGGGAGAAGTAATCTACTTTTGTGTTCTTTTTATTTTTTCTAAGCAAAGTTTTTAAGTCAAATCTTTTGCAAGTAAAGTAACAAAGAATAAAGGGAAATTATTATGTCCCTACTATTTGGCAGTGGGAGCTTTGTTGTTTTAAAATTCTCAAGACTAACCTATCAAGGTGCTTAATGCCTAAATTAAAACATCCATACAGACTTATAATAGAGATCTTTGGGACGTATGTATCTTAGTAGTCGTGACAAAATTAGGATATATATGTTTGTGGAGTCTCGAAAGAGAGAAAAATTTGGAAAAAAATGACTGATTTCAAGCATGATTGCTTGGTTTAAAAAGTTTGTTATTGAAACTTTTCTTTAAAGTTAATCATAACAATTTTAAACTTTGAAGCTCTTTACAGAAAGCAGACCAGTTTTTTGAGTTCGCTTTTAGAAAAAGACAAGTTATTAAATTTTTCTAGTTTTTTTCTTATATCTATTTTCTGGCTGCTTTTTTTTATTAGCTTCCCATTAGTTTGACATCTGTGGCCTGTCTTCCAGAGATCACCAGTCTGGGTCCTGTCTGCGACATCCACATCCCTACAGGTGGCTTCTTAGGCCAATGTTAGATTCACACAACTTGCTGCAGATCAGGCAGGCAATTCCGTCCCCAGGAGCTATGAGGCCTTAAATCATTCTCACATTGTGTGATCTGTATTGGTTAGTTTCTGGCTAATGTGTGCAGGGACTCAAAAACCATACACATCTGGGGGACCAGTGAATGTCAGATTGGATGGTAAGCTACCAGAACTTCAAAGAGGTTTGGAGTGATGTTACACTTTGAGTATGGACTTAAGCTGGTCCTTGAATCTTTATTTTAATTACCTACAGGGTGTGTACCCTCCCTTAGCTCTCCATGTCGGATCTGGTTTAGAGAATGATGCTCAGCCATCCTGAGGAAACAACCAACCCATCTCAACTGTTGAATGACAATCATAGTCTCAATGCAAGTAATATTAGCATTTTAAAGGATGGTCATATGCAATACAGTCTGATCTGATAATACCAAAAATGTTTTGAAGGCAACGGATGTGAAATGCCTCCAACCTTCTGACCTGACTTTGGATTACGCTTCCAACATAGCTTGAGGAGGAATGGATGAGATATTTGAAGGGATCCACCATCCAACAACTTTTCACTCCTTAGCGTGAAGAATTCCAGGATATATCCAAATCTTTTGGCGGGATTGAAGCAATAGGAGAGGACCACTGTCTTGTTGGTGTTGATACACAGCACTCCAACAGAGCAAGTACTGATAATACAGATCAAATTCCTCTGGAGACATGGAAAGGATGATGGAGGATATGCTGCATGACCAGTTTATTCTAAATCATAGATTCAGGATGTTTGGGTCGTTTTTTAGTTCTCAAGTCTTTGTAGGTTGAATACACTGCCATCAAGCTGGTAGTTGATAGCAATACCATTATCAGAACGTGGAAGTAGAGTAATTGCAGAGGGGTATATATTGAAGATGGTAAGGGCTAGAATTAAGCCCTATTTAACATCTACAGATACCTCAAAGGAATCTGATACAAGGTTACTAGCACATGCTCGTGCTGACATTCCACTGTAGAATTCTTTAATAGTCTTTGGAGGAGTATGTCACAGTTTACAGTATCAAAAGGCTATGAAAAGGTTGACTTGATTGAGGAGATCACCACGGCATTTGACCAAGCGATTTAAGTCAGCAGCTCTGAGAAGGGAATTTGAGAAGTGGGAGGGAGGGACCATTGGTGGAGTTAATTGTTTTTGAAAGGTTTTGATTAATATTTTGATTAGTATATTACTGAATCATTTTGGTTTTCTTGCTCCATTGGAGGTCACTTCTTACTTATTGTAATGCTCAGATTTTGACAATTATCATGTAAACAATATAGATTGGAAATAAAGAAGTTACTTTCAATGGAGATGAAATAGACAATAAAAAAAAGTTGTTTTAAGATTCTGAGATATAGTATTTTCATTATTTCAATTTTGTGGTATGAACTTTGACCAAAGGCATACGAGCTCAAGAAGGCAAGAGACCCTCCAAAAAGAATTTGGGCAAAACTTTGAATTTCACGAAAATTGGTATAATTCAGGCAAAACCATAAAAAGTTTGGGGCAAATCAAGCCTTTTGCCCCTCTTAGAGAAAGTGTGCTCCTACACTGATGACTTTGACTAGTTTCTTTATGATTTATCTTTCCTTCATAACATTATAGCCTTATATATTGAAGTGCGATAAAATTATTCAATTGCGTAATTTCAAAACTACAGTCAACAATAGAGTGCAGAATGAAGTTGAAAGAAAAAGACCATGTCCAAAAGACTAGAGATGAGGACCATGCAACATTTCAACAGGTTAGAAAGCCTAATTAATTAAAGGAGTGTCCATGAATAACAAACTCCTCAGTTATAGAATGTGTGCTCAAGTCTTGCTGGAGCTATTTTGTTCCGAATTTCTACAGTTTAATTTAAAAGACAAAGAATGGATTGGCTGAAACAAGATAAATCATAACTAAAAATATAAAAATTTCCTTAAAATCGAAAAATAAAACTGGATGAAGGAGAATCATTAAGTTTGAACTGTTCAGTTGTTGAGATTGTGTTTTGATGTTGAATACATTTCATTCGAGAGCCACTTTTTCAGATCGGAATGTGTTGAGAAATTTGAAAAGCAGTAACAATTTTGAATGCTGCAATTATTCGCCTTATACTTCGAGAAAAAAAAAAATTAATTACTCTTCATTTTCAAATAAAATTTCCATGGAAAAACTTGGCAACTGCTTTTCTAATATAAAAAAAATCATCTGTTTACAAATTTGTTTACAGTTCAAGTCATAAAAGTTGAAGCACATAAAATGTGATGAAGGACATAAAATGGAAATCAAGATGATAATCTCTACAATACTAAATGTCTGATTCTGTTTCTCTGTAGCTTTTAAGTGGCCAGAATGGTGTATTGTAATCTGGGGTATTGAGTTAAGGTACCCCTAAAATCCACTACAAGAATGTAAAAAATGTCTGGGAGGGCATGACATTACTTCACTATCTACATACTACTAAAATTACAAAAACTTTATTTCAACAATTCACTGATTAGGAAATTTAGCAAATATATATCCAAGTAGTCATTCCGTATGGCATCTAAATGCTTCTAAAACTGGTTGAATTTCTAAAATTCTCAGGAAGCCCAGCATCTCATCATTTTCTCTCAACACTAGTGTATACGTTAACAATCTAGCACTATGTCAAATAGAAGTTTGAGAAGATTGAGTTGCACCAATCTTTTGGATAGAAGAGGACTTGCTTGACTTCAAAATCCTAGTTTTTCTATATGTTTGAACACTGTTGCTGTTGGGAAATATAACTATTCCATCTAGAAAGTATTATATATATGTACACACAAACACACACAAAAAGAGAGGGAGCGCACATTCATTTTACACTAAAAAGATTAATTTTTCTTATATATACATATAATGTCAAAGCACTTAACCCAACAATTATCCATAGATCAGATAGATTAAACATTATACAGTGAAAATTTCACATCTAATCCCACCTAATATTTGTATCAGGTTGCAGATATTGATTGCCTTCCTCATATATAAATGAGGAAAGAAATATCTACACTTATCCATTCAAGGAAAATAAGAGGAGAAATTTTTGTTTTTCAGTTTCCGTCTTGAGAGATATTGCAAATAAACATACTCAAAAATACCAATTACCTTTTAATTGCATTTCGGTTTTAGGAGAAACCCAAGTAGATATATATATATATATTTTAAAAAGCACTAATATCCTTTACTAAGTGTTTTTCACCATAAGCAGTTGTTCAGTATATAAAATTACTAATTCCTGTATTTCAATCCCTCTGGTTAGTCTTTTAAACATTATGCAAACAGGTTTGGTCACTCAATTGAAACTGTCATCTGACCAATATTTTTTGGCAACATGCTGTGTTGTGGGTGATCAATGAAAAAATTTTCAAGAGGGGAAATCAATGAATAAGTTTGTTTCTTGGCATCTGTTGGGCAGTGATCACTAAGAAACTCAATTTAGTATAAACTTTTGTGGCAGATTGAGCCCTCAACTAAAAAACTTTGGGCAGGGGGGATTTTCATAAGGCAAAAAAAACACTTTTTTTTCTAGACATAATGAGTTAATACTTGGATATTCATCCCTCTAGCTCCATTAGTATGACCTAAACATACATACATATATGCATACATACATAGCCAGCCAGCCAGCCACACCAGCTCAAAAACTGAAGAAACCTCAGTTTTGGTTGAGGTTTTCTAATTATGAAAAAAAAAAGAAGAAAGACCAATGAATCCAAAGCAAAAATATAATCGAGGAGAATTACCAAATATGATTTTTGAAGCATTCATATGTATAGAAAACTTAAACTGCCTGAACAGGGCCTCCGAGAGGGAGTTGTGGTAAATGCATTGCATTGGAGCCCAAACGGTCATGATGGGGTCAGAGAATTCCTTTGGTAGAGCTGCTGTAGCAGATTAGAAAAGAATACTTGAATGTGTGTGTTTGTGCAGTGTGTGTTGGTGGAGAGGCCTGGAAACAGCTTTGTATTACCTCATAAAATCCCTCTGGGGGGGCCCTGTGTATGAATACTATATTAATCTTCAATATCAGAAAATGATCTCAACCAGACTTTATGCATTGCATTGTTCTCTCTAGACAAAAACCATAATAACACCTTAGATGTTCTCAATAAAACGGACTGAATGAATTATTTCTGGTTTCGATCAAATATCTGATTTTTTTATACCACAGGTAAAATTCTCAAATTATATCAATTGTTTTGAGAAATAAATGAAAATACATTACTGTTTGTATCTATTAGGAATTTAGCTGGGGGCTTTCCGTCATTACAGCACATTGTTCATCCAGAAAGAAACATTACTGGAAGTTATGCAACATCAAGTTTTTCTATTGGTTTCTTCTTTTTCATTTGTTAAGACAATAAACATTTGGAAAATGTGGCCCATACAGAATGAGGCCTTCTGGGAAACCAGGAGAATTTTGGTTATGAGAGATGGTTAATAAATTGCAGACAATTGATGTTTGTTTTGGATTTCTAAAGACGTGAATTCAAGAAATGGTCACTGGAAGGAAGGCTTCTTGAGACAGGAGTATTAATTTCCATAGAACAAACACATTATAAACAAGTGTGGTTAATCACTCAATAAAGAAACCATAACAGGACAAACAACTTTGGGGAGCATGCATTTTGCAACTCTTATTTTTTTTGCCTGTGATCACTAGAAAAAAAGTATGAGCTTCTCCTTAAAATCTTGTTTCGATCAAAAGAGATGCCAGATCATTTGCTTCTGGAGAACAGGTGGTATCTATTAAGTAGGGAAGAATCCCTCACCTGACTACATCAACAATCATGGCATGCGTATAAAAAAAAATCCTTTTGGAACACCTGGTAATGAGACAGATCACAAGAAGAGTTGGTTGCGTACAATCCTCGAGGGTATATGTATATTGAACAGACAAGGACTCAGAACTCTATTAGCCAATTCAGGGAAAACCGGAGAATAAGCAAAAATGGTACGATATTGATAGAAATGATAACAATCAAATGAAAAACAGGTTTAGTTAGTCATTCAATAGAAACCGTATCGTGACTTTTGGTAGCATGCCATATTGGAGTTGATCAACTAAAAAGTTTATAAAGGTGGTGATCAATGAATAGGTTACCTCTCCTGCCTTTTGTTGGGCAGTGATTGATAAGAAAAAAACTGAATTTCCAAAAAGATACAAACGTGAATGCTGCCAGATACAAACAAAGGGATCAATTTAGTACAAACTTACATTGTAAATTGAAACCCAATCAAAAACTTTTTTAAGGAGGGAATTTTTCAGCGATAAAAAGTTTTTCACAGACATTATAAGGAATAATTGTTTAAATTTTCGGCATGCTTGTTCCATTGATATGACTCTTGTCACTAGGGTTGCCTCCACTGTAAAACACCTTGTATACAAAAGATTCAAGAGCCATAAAAAGAGTTCAGAATATGAATATGATATTGTTATACAGAGAGAAAGAGGATTAATTAATTCAGTGCTGGATTTATCGTATTAAAGAGAACAGTCTACAACCCAAGCAGTGTCCTTGGGTTGAAAAAAATTGTGAATGAAATGGCGCCCTCCCCTATTTGAAAGGATGATAGTGAACAAAAGAGGAGCCCCCATGTCACCTCCTACAGCTAGCAAATTTTTGACATGGACTGATGTGCATCAACTTGCATTCATGCAATTCTCTTGGGAAAAAGATGAATGCACCTCTCTCCCCTAGTTATGAGTAAATTGCACAGCCTTTGGAGCTCTTTAGTTCTGTAAGTCAAATTTAAGCCCGGGTGAAGGAGGAAGGTTAGGCATTTAGTGTACAACTCCACCTAGTAAAAACTTACTTTCTCCAGAAACCTTGGCAATATCATTCAACACTACTACCACAAACAATACAGATGCTATCTAGTCGTCAATCTGGAAAAAAATCCAGTTACATCATCTGAATTGAAAAACATGTTTGTACGCCAATGTCATTTCTTATATATGGAGAGCCGCAGTGGCTGTTCTTTTGCTTTATTGAACAAAGGTGCTTAAATCATGTCCAACTTTTTACTTGCTTAGCTTATATGACCTTTGGTCAAAATCATGAATGCAGCCTCTTTCACTTGATAAACCTTCTGATCTGTTAGTTTGACATTATTCAAAAAGGAACAATACACTTCCTTTCCTTTCTTTTTATGTTTTGTTATATTTAACTTCAAGGTATCACCTTTGATTATGATCTTTTCTCTCTTATATCTCTACCTCAACTGCATGGGATGTTCTACATGAAGCTTTGTCATACTTTCCTCATATAAAGATCTGATCTTTGTGAGGAGCTTATGTAGTTTGGTTTTGCTGTAAGGAAAAACTATCCTGATTCCAACTCTTGTTCATTCCATCAAATCTCTTATTCCAATCTTTGATCCTATCAGCTCAGCATTTTGGACAATCTATTTTCCAGCCCTTATCCGGTGTATTATTCAGGCAACCTTTTTTTTTTCCAGACAAAGAAAATTTGTTGTCATTGATAAACCAAACTTATCCATCAATTTCAGCAGTGTTAGTACTTAGACATGACCACACCACCTGCCAAGCTCTCAAATGAGGAATTGATTGAACAAAATGTTGAGTTGACGATAACAATGATGGTAGGAAGAGATTTGATGGTCCGAACAATAGCTGCAATGTTGATAACTCTTCTCAAAGTTATAGTCAACAACCCTGGTGTTGTATTGACTTAAACATTGATATAAATACAACAAAGATGATGAGACTATCCAAATAACTTGTGGAATAATGACAATGTTTTATCTCATAATTTTGTTATGCAATATTGATCCAAATTGGTACAGTAATTGATGAAACAATGGACTCTTCCACTGTTACTAGAATTTTAGTATCCTTTCCAAAACAATCATCCAATGGGATTCAAATACAGTAAAATGTTACTCATGAATATTACAGGGGGTGATTTACCTAGGTAGAATTTACCAATGGTGAAATTTACCTAAAACCATGAATTAATGGTGACTGCTTTTTCACTTTATTCCATTTCAGATTACAAAGGCCTTTTGAAATAATACTCTATTCTTTTAAATTTTTTTACGAAGATTTACAAATAGGTGCAATAATCAAGAATATTTTTCTCTCATTTCTGGACAAATGCCAGTTTCGAGAGGAACTTACCTTCCCACCTAAGCCCCACTAATTGTGAGCACTTTATCTCACTAAACTAGTTCAGCCTGACTGAGCTTGTCACCATTCATGAGAATTTAATTTGCCAATTGTTTCTCTTAGTTTCACCACAACATAATTGACTGTCAGATATTCCTGAAAAATCTGAGAATTTTTTTTCCTTTTGACTTTTTTATTCTGTTTCATATTTTCACTCTCCTATTGTATTTGGAAAGTCCTATAGTTTCAGATACATGGGAGACACCCCCTAGCATTGGGCGCCCTGGGTGACTGCCCACATTGCCAAGTGGCTGGCACTGTATTTCCTGTGAGAAACTATCATCTTCAAGTCATCTCAATGGATCCTGTATTGACAGAATGCAACATCATTTACATTGGTAATTAGCTTTGTCAAAAGCTCTGCTATGAGAGAAAGACTTTGTATTCAGTGAAAAAAGAAGTAATAACATCATTGGTGGCACTATGCATCTACAGTCAGCAAATATAAGAATAAATCATGATGTAGAATTTAGGATACTTTCACAAAGAATTTGTTTGGTATGGTCTTGTATTAAATGATACAACTTCATAGATAAATATTCAATGGTTAAGACAGAATTGACAGCCATAAGGTGTCTGATAATAAAGAATTGTGACAAAGGCCTGCCTAGGGCCAGTTATTCATTGGGTCAAGAGGAAAGTTTGTGATATTCCCTTTGTCTTCCTCATATAATTCACCAAATTTCTGTCTGTAACTGCATAACTCTAGAATCACTCCACAGACTCCCATAGAATTTTCTATGAGTATTGATGGGCCCCAAGGAATATTTTTGGCGAACAAGTTTTCAAGCATTTAAAAAATTAATGTTGTGGGGTCTGCTTACACACTCATACTGATAATAATGATCTGTTTTCCAGCTATCTATTTCACTATTATTCACCTATCTGTTGTGAAATTCCCTGGATATTTAAATAAAATGTTATCCAAGAGTTCATGATTGTGATGATTTTAATGTAGGGTACGATTCAATAGATATATACTTCAAAGCCATGATCTTATATTGGACTACAGGCAATTTTTATAAGCCAGTGTGCATAAAAATCTCATGTTATGCAAATCTTTCACTGTGACAAATATATGAGCACACTTTTGAATTTGTCATACTGAATCAATATTTATCAATAAAATCTCATTAAGCTATCAACAGAATTAAAAACATTTTGTGTGCACATTTATTCCCTTTATGTGCTGGTAGTAAAACTACAACACAGAGCTTTAAGGGAAGTATGCCTAAAGGCTCCATTTGGACCTTTTGCAGGAATAGCTGAAAATCATGCCTGTGGGGCTAGTTTCCAGCTATAAAAAATGATTTTTACCTTGTGGATATGTGTGTATCTGCTTCCTAAGATGAATGTAAAAATTTTGGTTGACCAAAATGTTTATTTGGCTCTTTTAGTAAAAATAAGACAATTCTTTTTTTTAAAAACATTGACTTGATTAAACTGTTTTGTTCCACTATCTTCTGCTATAGTTATAATTGCAACGGAACAGAATTGTTCTAGGCGCCTTCTGCAGTCTTCCAGGGAAGTGAAATTTTTTCATTAAGGGAATTCTAGAGTTATCTTAATGGAATATTAAACCAAATGCTTTTTGTTGAGTGTTGCCTTCAGTAGTAATTATTTTAATGAATTGTTTGGGTCTCTGGAGGGAGCTTCCAGTAGAGGACTTCCTTCTAATCTCAAAATATACATAGTGTCACCTTTGTCATCAATGAAGACCAGGTTGACAGTAATTTATTTCATTTGCTGCAATCTCTTGAACTCTATATTGTTGTAAAGTATCACAAAATCACAAAAACAGTTGACACTTTTCTTTACTTGTCATAATTTGTTTAAAAAAAATGTTGTTTACATCACAAACTGCATATAGAAACATATTCCAGTATTTTTTTTTTTGCTCAACTTATATGGAAGAAATGAATTATAGTAACTAATACAATTAAGCTCACACAAATGGTTTTTGCAGCTTTTTGATTTGGATATTGTGAGTATTGTATAATGATTATTTTCCTTTTCTATTTTGAAAAGCTTTTGGTAGAGCAAACTCAACCTTCAAGAACAAAAAAATCCCATTAATCCTAAAAAGAAGGGTAAACAACTAATGCGTCCTATTGATAGTCACCTATTGAGATGAAACAACAACCGAACAAAGAGATTGATCCTAAAGCTGAGAACCATGCAACATGTGCAAGAGATTATCATGCTCAACCTCGTATGGAGAGATCACAAGACAGCACGGTATATAACAAAAAAGAACAGGAATAAGAGACATCATAGAGACTACTAGAAAACTCAAATGGCAATAGGGTGGCCATGTTGTAAAAATGTCAGACAACCACTGGACTACCTGGATCCCCAGAGATCATATGCAAAAATGGGTCTGGCAAAATGGCATGATGAAAGAAAGTATTGGTGCCTGTAACACCTATGATAGGGAGGTCTGGCAAATTTTGGGGAAGGTTTATATCCAATAATAGATGGTGAAAGGTTAATGATGATTAATGTCTTGATTAAATCATTATCAACCCAAACTGGTCATTTTCACTTTATTTAAGATTTAAAAAAAAACATAGTATCATTATTATGTAACTAATTCTCTTCCATCATCAATGTTTGAAATAAACAAAAATAAACAAACTTTGAGATTTTTCTGAAAGAATGTATGCTGATATGTGTTTATCACAATACAATGAAGTGTTCTTCTTAAATGAAGTCGGTTCAAACTAAACATCCTCAATGCTATCAAAAGCAAAAACAAAACTTCTTGGCCAGCCCATAATCTTTTTTAGTGACAAAGCAAACTCTTATTTGTGTTTCTTTGAAACTGAAGTTTTCAAAATCGTTGAATATAATTTTATAATTGCAATGATACGTATTTTTAAAGGAAAATTTTGGATTTATGCTGCATAAATGTGTGCATATATTTCCCCTCAGAGCAACAACAAAAATTCAATTCGGCAAAAATAAAAAACTAGCATTTTTATTGCGTTATAAAAATTCTCAATCCCAAACAGACAGGTCTTTCTCTTTTTTTGTGTATATATATATATATATATATATATATATATATATATATATATATATAGTAGAATGTGGATTCACTACACATACTAGCTCATGTTGCTGCCCACTCTGGGCCTCATCCCAGAGAGGGCAGTAACATGAGCTAGTTTGTGTAGCAAATCCACATTCTACTATTCATTTCCAGTTCTACTCTAAAACACCTTGACTTTCATAGTATAAAGATGAATGTATCAAGTACTCTATGAAATAAATCCATCACATACCAGAAGCTGCTTTATATTATTAGTATATAATTATATCATGCTATACTACTAGCTTGATCTGTACCATATGTAATATATATATATGTATATATATATGTATATATATATATATATAATTTTTGCACTACTTTAGAATAACAGACCTTTTTTTTTGTTCTTATAAATTGAATCTTGGTTCTACTTGCCTCCATCCACAAGAATGATTTGATAATTATTTGATTCTATTGTAATAAAATACTATGTCGGAATTCCTGAGCTAACTTGGAACCTTGTGAGTGATGAGTTTCAAGTCTCAGGTACTATGAGTTAAAACCAAAACCTTATGACCTTCAGCATAATGCTCTTACCATGAGCTGTTTCCTTATCATATCATTGTTATAAATTTACTCATCATATCAGATATAAAAGTGATCAATTGGATCTCCCAGAGAGATCCACATTAATGTGTTTCATTTCTATCAATCTGGAGATTATACAATTCAATAACAAATAGGAAAATTAGTTTTGAACATTATAGCGTCTAGTTCAGTACTGATTGGATCATGCAATTTAGCCTTGGTAATTTAGTTTAGTGGAATCAAGGTAGTTAAATATGAAAAATCTCATTCATAAGATGCTAAATCTTAACCAGGTATAAGACCACACTACGTAATTTGATGTGAAAGTGCGATATATCATTGCAGCCAAAAGAGTTCTTTATTGCAAGCACATGTCCTGAAAGGGCTACTTTTTTAACAACTTTTCCATCAAGATGTAAAGTTGCAAACAAACGAAAAAATAGTGCCATAAAATCTGTCTTTTGAAAATACCGGATAATCTTAACATGAATGGAGTGTAAGTAAGAGTCATAGACACTAACCAAATGAGTTATATTACCTCAGGTAACTAATTTGATTTACTACTAAGAATGGCACTGATTTTTAGTGCCACTTTGCTGATAAAACATGCTTCCCTCTTATCCCGATTATGTGCACCAGACCAAAAAGTTATGAACCCTTGATGGCAACTTTCATCATTCATTTCACAAAATAGCGTAATTTTCCGGCCAGAGGAACAACATAAAATGGAAGAACAAAGCAAAATACTTACACCTGTCTACTTCATGGAAAAAAATTTCTCATCAGATAAAAGCACCAGAAATAATCGTACAATGGGTGCAGTATGAATGATGGAAAAAAATCCCATAAATATAATAGAGCAGTTATCAAAGTTGATCATAAGAAATACTTTACTAATTAGATTGAACATTAAATACTTTTTTTAATCTATTGAATTAGATATTGCTAGATTAATTATATTTACTACAATTCAACCATTTCAAGGGCCCTGTATTAAATGCTTGCAAATTAGCAATTCTGATTCAGTGATTTTGAACTTGCTTCATTACTGTAGCACTTTTCAGCTTTCAACTTTCATGAATGACTTGGAATTTAAAGTTAGTGATCTCATCCAATTATTACTTTAAATTGGGGTAATTTTAATGTGAGTGTGGTGTCTGTGTGATGCATTTATGACACATAAATACAGAGGTATTTGAAACAGCTGAATAAAGTAATACTGTTACTAAAATGCTAAACATTTGTTGAATTTTCTGAATTATGTGTATTTTCCTAATTCAAGGTTCCTTTATATCATGTTACATTAGCTCAATCCAGCCCTGGTTGTTATACATGCAATACTTCTGATGCAGAAAAAGTATCCAAGTTTATTAATTAAATTTATACATGAAAAGGACATTTAAGTATCTCTGTAAATATCTCCAAATTCTATTTTAAAGAGTGAAGTTTTATTGCCACCCCTTATTTTACAGCAAGGTTTTAAATTGTCTTTCTTTTAATCACCATATGAAATTAGAAACAAAGAAGTAGCTTACAGGAAAGAGCTCCCAGCTAAAACAATAATAATAAAAAAAGATCTTTAGGTTATTGATAGATAATGAAACATTTTTCTAAAGGTCAATAAGTACATCGATTCAGAGTGTAGTGAAAAAATGCAGTAACGATAAGATATGTAGAAATAGTAATAAATTAATAAAAATGGAGAGAGAGACTGCTACCCTTCCTATGAAGTACCTTAAAGTCAAAGTATAGACCTGCCCAGAGGGTTATCACTCAGGACTGGGTCACTCTGAATAGAGCAAGATTCAAAGCAAGACGACCAAGAGAAAAGCTCCAGAAGTGGGGATATGTCACCAGTGGTGAGCGTCCTTACGGTGACACACCCCAGACAATGGACCACATCTCCATTGCAGCTCACCCGGGGCCCATATGCTTTGACGAAGACCTCAAGTAAGCAAATGATACATTTCTCCTATGGATACACCACTGGTGCGACGAGATATGTTAATAAATGTGAAAATACTTTATTGAAAGAAAAAAAATAAATAGAAATTCCACTCCTTTTTCCATTTTCATTTTTGCATAGTAAAAACAGAAATTGCTTTTCAAATTACCATATGGAATGTTTCATCATATCATGCGATTCTTTTCATTCAAAGCAGCATAAAAAAAAAAATCTAGTATTTACTTACATAACCACTGGTTTTGTGGAAAGAAAATAAAAAAAAAACTGCTGAGCATACATACCTGAAAAGAAAACAAAAAAGCATTTATTCATGAATCAATTCATAAATCAATAAATTGAACAACATGCAAAGATGCACATTAAATATACAAGATAATAAAATATCTTAAAATCAATATGTATAATATATTTATATGCTTTCTCATGGATAAATGTAAGTTTACATTCATGCAAGACATTTCAAAATTATGTGCATTTGCTCTCAGTTCATATTCATTTATGTACATACTTTATTTTTATGTCTAAGATGCATATAAATTATTTCAAAATACTTCTGTGTGCATCGTACTATTTAAACTCAAATATTTACTAGCCAAAAAATTTGGGCAGCATTTTTAGGCTCACTGAAATATTCATATATTCATCTTGTACACTGATGAGCCAAAACTTTATGGCAACTAACATGTTGCAAGAATGACAGCTACTCCCTCAAAACTACTGTGCATGTCAGGGTTATAGATATATAAGCAGGTAAGCCGGCCTTGGGTACTTCATTTTGATGTTTTGAATGCCACAGTTATGGACAAGAACAAAGATATGTGACTTTAATAAAGGCCAAATTGGTATGGCCAGAAGATTAGGTCAAAGCATTTTTGAAAAGGCACAGCTTGAGGCATATTCACATTCAGTTTTTGCTAATACTTTTGGACAGTGACCAGAGTAGAAAAAATCCCAACTCCGGACACGGCATTGGTGTCCAAGATTTATTGATGCAATAAATGGAAGCTTTTCCTCAAAGAATGAGCCAAATAGAAAATAGAAGGCTATGGACATTATCAAAAAGAGTGCCTATTATCAGTAGTGCATCAGTTTTAGAGGAAAACTGAACAATTATAATACTTGATTTCTTCAAACTCTTTCTTCCCATAAAAAATTCAATTCAATATTACATTGTTCTTTCTCAGTGTTTGGAATAGGGTAGTGAGGGTATGGTGTATACTTACTTATCACTTCAAGATTCTTTTAAATGTTCAATATCTCCAAATGGAGACATAACTAAGTACCTAGTTCCGAAAACTCAGCCTTACTGTGTACCAAGTTCCCGAAACCCATTTCCATCGATGGTCACCATTTGAAATTCTTATTGTTGCTTTATTTTCCCAGTTCACCATTTTTAGCTTAAACCATTATACCATTTTATTTTCATTCCTTTTTGCTTGCATAAGCCCATTTGCTTGTCACTCTCAATAGGAAAATGATTTCCCTCCAGAACAAATGATCCTCAAAAACACCACTTTCAAAATGCTCACAAAATCAATAAAATATCATAAGCCTCGCATCTATTGGACTATCTGTTAAACAATACGGATATTTTGTACACTATTGGTTTTATGCAAATGAACGGAAAAAGAAACTCGCACAATATACACTTTCCCAAATGCACAAAAAAAATTGTATACCATAAAGCTATATCTAATACTATGAAGGCAAAGAATGTTTGTTTCTGATTATGGTTTTATAGACTCATAAACAGTTGCAAAATGTGTGTATAAAAGTAACAACCCCAGGATGAACATACACTATGTGGCAATGGTCTTTAGTGACCTCTGATGATCAATTTGAGGTCAGGTTGATTTTGGTATTTTCAAATCTAACAGACGGCTGCATCCCCAAAGCCTACAAATTTGTGGTTAAAGGTAGCTTTAATTTCCCATTTTCTCTTCCTGCCTTCTTATTAAACTACCTAACTTTCCTTTCTCCCTTGTCTCTATCACTACCCCTCCCCAAGTGGAGTTCCTAACTTTCTACTCTTTCATTTCCTATACTTATATTAAAAAACACAACATTCAAATTCAGGAAGGTAAGGACAAGCAGAATGATATTACAGAATAGTAGCTCTTCCGGTAACATATCTACCGATGCATAGAAATAACTATTGTATGAATTAATGTATCCAGACAGACCAATGAAATAGTGAAAAGTGTAGATTTATGAATACTAGTAATGGAGGTGAATCTTGATAGGTAAAGCAGATAGAAGTGTCTACGTGAATTACCAATATAAAATATGCATGTTTTAATAAAAGTTTGCATATCTCATAGACTTCTCCTCATGTTCCCTGCTTGTTCCATATCAAAAATTATATCATTTATCACATTTTCTTTTTTTACCCCTGCAAAGATTTTCATTAAAAATCTCATGAATGGTTTGTCCAATGATTTTTCTTTTCGATGCAAAGAAAAATTCTATCTTGAAAAGACTGTTACTTGAAGAAATATCAGTTCCAAAAGAAAAAAGAAATGAGTGAGAAAATCGTGATCTTAAGAAAATTCTAAAATGTCACAGTAAAAAAATTCTTGAGTCATTTTTTCTTTTTAGGTTAGATGCATTATAACAGTTACTTACCGATGTGTGAAGAAGAGACATTTTTTACTTTGATTCAATTTTTAAAATGTCCTGTTCTTCCTTGAAGAATTTTGACTTAAAACTGCTAAGTAGCTTCCTTGTTTCTCTTTCCTTTGAAAATGTTGCGAACAATGCAAGGCAGACTTTAGACAAAATTTAATATGAAATTCTTAAGTGAACAAAAAGAATTGGTTCATTTTCTGAGTGTGAAAGATTAAAGAAGAACAGAATGCTCCAGGAGAACAGTATGCAGTACCAGTCCTAAGATCTGGCAACATGGGCAGCTGCCTAGGGTGCCAAATGCTAAGGGGTGCCTGTCATGTGTCTGAGATAGTGAACCTTGAATAAATAATCTTGTCATCATCATCAGTCTTTTAGCATCTGTCGCTGAACATTGAACTTCCCGAGAAGTTCACGGGCATCGCAGAGCCTGAGTTTTCATCAGTCAAAAGATATTTCTTTGTCAGTTGTTTTGCTTGTTTTCATCATGAGGAAGTATTCAACAGTTAGATATTCCTGAAAAATCTGATAAAGGAATTTTCTTATTTTTACTGTTTTTATTCAGATTAATTTTTCATTTTCCCCATTTGTATTTTGTAATTCTTCCTGTCTTCCATATGACAGGAAACCCCAGGCACTTTGCAGCCTGGATGACTGCCCATGTTGCCATTACTTTTGGCCAGCCCTTATCTTCAGGTGTAGGGCATTCGATATTTAAAGTTTGTTTAAAAAAAAAAATTCTGTAATGATCAATACAGATGATCCTTACATCACAGCGATACGTTTAGTAAAGATAAAAACTTTTTAACTGACCACTGACATCACTAGCTAATACTGATGGGAAACATTCGCCATTACAATTTTAAAAAATAACTCATAGTCAGGGCTGTATCAACCATGAGACAAAGGTCGCAGGCCCTCAGACACTAAGGAGCCCACTGATGGATTTTGGGTACCTAGTATAAACCAAAGCCTAGAATAAAACATTTTTTCACACCAACGCTCCGGCTTCTTGTTTTTTTTGTTCTTGTTATATACCAAGCTTGATCCGGCCATGTTCAAAGTTTGAATTTCTCTAGATATTTTTATGACTAAAGGAAAAATTCTATAAAAATATTACGAAGACATGAATTGATAATAATAATTCCTCTTTTTTTTGCCAAGATAATTATTTGCCTAGATTATGAAAACATCAGAGAGAGAACAAAAAAGAGCATGCATTAAAACTTGTTTACTCATCGGTGTATTAGTGATTTTTTTCCACAGTGGATGGTTTCCTGTGATACAGGATCTCCACATTGTCAACCATGTACAACAGGAAATTACAAATTCACATCACAAATCATATGCATTCATAACGTAGAGACACATACATGCCCAGGCAGAGCTGGCAACAGGCCCAGGTCAGTTGGGAAATGTAGGCCCTATTCCAAACTATACATGAAGTAATTTTTTTATTCAGTGATAAATACACATCTGTATAGAATGTACATGATGTACTTAGAAGTAACAGAACAGAATAAAAGAACTCGAATGATTTATGAAAAAAAAGTAACGGCAAGCAATTTTCTTCAAGATGTATGTAAAACAATAGAGTATGCGACTGTTGCAAAAAAATACAATTCTTCATTCATATTTATTCTGCATTTTATTTTTGTTAATCTCTTGTGAATCTTCTTTGAAATATTCAAATTGTATGCTAAAGTGCCCCCCCCCCTTGACTCTTTAGAATAATGATATTCTTCCTCAAAAAGTTCTCCCTTTATCTCTACCAGAGGCAATAGGCTGCTGCAAAATCATAGGCCCATGTCAACTAGCCCCAGCCTAGCACCTTCTATTCGGGTCTGTTCACATGCAGAATCTATTTGATGAAAATGACCAGTATGTGAGGATCAGAGAACTCCACATGCTCATAACATAGTTATCACACAGATCTCTGATAAAAAAGAGTGGATATCTTGGGGAAAAGTTATTAACTATTAATCTGTTTCCTACCAAGTATATTTTTTAGTGCTGTAACTAATGTGCCAGGTTTTTTTGTTAAAAAAAAATATGAAAATAGAAAATCTTCATCTCATATCTAAATGTTTCCCATCCCCTAAAATCCACTAGTATGTACAGTAGAAAATCTAATAAAATTCAATACATACATTGGTGTGCTGTAAAAATATTCTAATAATCTAAATGTGTATGGAGTATCTTGGAACATGGATTTATACATAAAGCCATCTTATATTCTATGCATTCATGTCTACTCGCTCGCTGTTTTGCATTTTGTAAACATACTTTGCACTTTCCAGTGTAGTTTTGCATGTAGAGAAAGAATAATACACTAT
The DNA here is from genome assembly GCA_963457665.1 of Thysanoteuthis rhombus. NCBI lineage: Eukaryota > Metazoa > Mollusca > Cephalopoda > Oegopsida > Thysanoteuthidae > Thysanoteuthis > Thysanoteuthis major. The sequence goes on from OY735199.1 coordinate 76,737,520, forward strand.
TGTAAAATGAATCATCTCATTCAGGTCACTGGATTTAAGACTTTCTGACACAAATATCAATCATGGCACTGTATATGACTGTATAAGGCTGCTTATAACATAAAACTCTTTTTTTACCTTTTGATAGGATTCGAATGAGCACAAAAACCTGACACATTCTTGAAGTTTACATTACAGAGCAGATCTAGGATACTGAGGAGGGTGCAGGGCATGTTTCTTTTATTCAGTACATTTGTATAATAATCTTAATCTTTAAGGTTGATTCCTGATTACTAGACATTCTCATTGAATTTCTATCAAATTTTGTGGACAATAGGCTAGGAAAGAAGTGATTAATTAAATTTTGGGATTGATCCAGGAATTTTTTCTCTCCTGCATTGTAGCTATATATCAACACCATACAATATCTCCAAAAGTTCTTAATGAATTCAAATAACATTTTGTAGAAGGATAGGCTATGAGCTGGAGGGGCAGCTTATCAAATTTTAAAATGTATCCGAGGAAGTAGACAAAACCTTGTCTATTTTTGTATGTGCCTTATCTGCTACTAAAAGTTTCCTTTTTTTATCTTCCACTTATTTTTGTTGTAGAGAATACCGGACTAACTATGTAGAAAATAGCATGTACCATGCACCCCACAATTTCAAAGGCCCCTATATTAATGTTTCCAAATGATGAGTTTAAACTCATCAAGTAATACCATCATTGAAATGTTCAATATATTAATCAAATTATCTGGCAGTAAAGTGAATCAAAAATTTGATTACTTTGTGAGATGTACCTGCTTTAATATTTATTTGCGTAAGGTCCCTTAATAATATACGCTAACGGCGTCGTACCTCAAATATCTTAATCCAACCTCTATCCTCTTCCATTCTCCTTTAATTTACCTGAGCAATCTACTACAATCCACTTTTGGCTTGGTATGCCCATGAAGGGGATGCAAACCTCCCATTTCCAAATTAGGAGACATGGGACCTCACCTCATCACACTGGCTCACGGCATATCAGCAGAGGAGAAGAGATGGATACATGCCTTTCCCAAAGGCATTAAAGCAAAATGTGTGCAAACTACCTTAGTCAGAGCTTGAACTCAGCTCACTTATTCCATTTTCCATGCCTACAGCTGATTGGTCACTCATACTTCATCTTTAAGTAATTGATGAGAGTTTGGGGCGGGAATGACAAAGTTTTGAAGATGTCTATGTATGCAACTTTTTGATTGGTTGCTTTTTCTTTTTATATTTGTTATGTGCTGTCTCTCATGATTGGTTGTGACCTCTACAGATTGGAGTCGATGGGCTTATTGAATTATTGTGAGGGTGACTTGCTCACAATGATCCTTACTCTCTCTTCTCTGGCTCTTATCATGACATCTGTTACTCATGAAATATGAGGATGGTCTGGTTCTTGCATTCCATAATGATGAAAAAGATGTCAGATGATGTGACCAAAATTTGAACCTAGTTTGCCAGTCATAACTATTTCTGTCGATTTGTACTCACTAAGCAACAACAATAAATGGTAATGGTACGACACAGTTCTAAAATTAAAGTCACAAGATTATAGAAGATTGAAGCAACATCAATAGTAAGACAGAGCCTTAAATAGCATAAGTGATTTTAGGTAGAGGTGACCAAATAAAGTCCTTTAAATAACTTTTATGCTCTTTTCTATCAGCAATAACTCAATTTATGTTCAGGGCCAGACTAAGATACCAACAAGACAGGCAGTCTCTTACGGGTGCTAAGTGTTAAAGAATGCCTGTCATGTGCCTGAACAAAAGTCAAAATGAGAAAATTCACCAATGTATACTTGATTGTTAAATACTTTTTGTTGTGGTGAAACATAGAAACAATTATCAAAGAAAATTCTCTTGACTAACAAAGTTATTTAAGTTATGCACTATGATTTAAATAATAGATATTTTGTACCAATCAGTGCAGTATAGTTCCTATATATATATATATATATATATATATATATGTATATAAATATATTATTCATACAAGAAATAAACAGGTATGACCACTCATCAAAAATCAGCATGGAACCAACATCTTTTGGCAGCATGCCATGTGAGGAAGGGGTAATCAATTGAAAATTGTGAAGGTGTTACTTCTTCCGTCGTTTGTTGCATTACTAAAAATTCTGAATCTAAAAGGAAAGTGTGGATGCTGCTGGACAGGGAAAAATATTTTTGAAGACAAAAATTACAAAAAGAAGCTAATTGTGGAAGTGGTGGAAAGTACAAAATAGGGAAATTTGACATTAAATTCATTACAAAAGAATGGATGCCCGATTGAGATTAGAGGATGATGCAATCATTTCAACTTTTAAGTACTGCTATCTCCTAGTTGTATTGCCATATGACTAATACTGTAGTATAAATTTAATGTGTAAATTCTGTCCTTTTATCCTTCGGTTTGTGTCCAGGTCCAGAATAAGATAGTGCATGGCCTGGTGTATAATTTTAATTCATAATCTAATAAATACTCATAAATAATCAAACAATTAAATTTTCAATTGCATGGTAAATTAATTCATTTTTTTCCAATTCGCTAGATGCCAATTAAGTGTGACATTTAAGTAATAGTATGACATTATCGATAGCTTGAGCAGTATTGTTCTAATTAGAACCCACACTTGGAAATTGATCTAACTTCTTAGGTAGAGTTCTTTGCTGTGAAGGGCTCAAAAACTTCTGATGATAATGAATTATATCTTTATTTACATTGAATCAGCAAAAAATGCCGATCCATCAGTAAATCCTTTTCTTTTAGCATTATTTTCTGTGATAGAAAAAAAAAGACATTTCATGTGTAACACTTAGAGAAAGTGTAGAATCACTGAATGGTGATTGATAGCTTGTGAGCATTTAGTTTTGTGCCTTTGAAAATATGTGGCCCCGTAGCATGTGATACTTTTGATAGTGAATCCGACACCGATTGGCATCCCTTTTGAAAGACCCTATATTTGATCTCATGTGCTAAACTAACTGGTCATTGGAATTGCTTTACTTGGAAAATAGAACAAATAATGACAAAAACAATCAAGCTCTCCTGAGTTAAATACGCCCTCCCTTGATAAATATTTTAGGTGAGAATCAAAAGAATTCAAACTCAACTATGGAATATTTCTAAAGAAAACTGTCCTCAAACTATCATCAACTTTTGCTTTTTTTTTCTAGCTTTTGTGTTAATTCTAAGAAATAAAGATAAAAAAAAAATACTGAATAACTTGAATTATTTGAATAATCAGTTTGTTTTTTTGTTTTTCTTTCAGTTTTGGTCATGCTGCAACTTATCTTAGTTTTGAAAAGCATTTGTTTGGCAACATCATAAAAGTTCCTTTAAAAAACAAAAAAAGCGTGTCTGGCTATGTCTTTGAAGTGAGGTGAGGGGAAAAAAATCCAACGAAAGAAATGTGAATTCAATGAACTGGAAACAAAAAGTGATAAATTTTCAATTTTGGTAATTGTAAATAAAACAATGAAGTTTCTTTAATTTCTGAATATCTATTTGAAAAAGAAGAAATCCTTTTCAGAATTTTGACAATAATTAAACAGATCTCTTTAAGAAGAAGTTTTAGAGAGTTTGTCTTCTAAAGATAATAGTTTGTTAAATTAGTTTAATTCAAAGAGAGATTTTCAATAAGACTGAGTAGAGACAATACCAAATTTTTCCCCGATATGCTAGAGGGTACAGGAATATGAAATTAATTATTCTGACCAACTATAAAAGAGTTTTTAATGAAAACTTTTAAAGAAGATAATGAATTATAACAAATCATAGATGGAAAGTTTGTATGACAAGAACTTCTTTTTCCTAAAGTTTATCTTATTCTTGTGCAATTAACAAAGTACTGCTTTGAGCTGAGATTCTCAAATTGAGGTACATGTACCCTTAAGGTTCATTATCATCATCAGTCTTTTATTGTCTGCCGTTGGACATGGACCTTCCCTAGGATACCTCTTCATTGTGGGGATCGTGGAGCCAATATTTACTAATTCTGTCCAGTTTATTTCACCATCTCATATTCTGCTGGCCTCAGTTGATCTCTGTTGTGAGTTGTGATGTCCACCGGTTGACTGCCATTCTTGCAACAAAACCAGCCCATTGCCATTTGAGTTTCCTAATGGATTCTATGATATCTCGTTTTTTTCCCTAATAAATTGTGCTGTCTTGTGGTCTCTTCATTAGATGTTGAGCATGATTCCGTCATGTGCACATTGCATGGTTCTCAGAAGGTCAGTCTTTTAGTTATGATCCATGTTTCAGCTCCATAGGTGACTATTGGGAGAATGCCTTAATTATATACTTCTCTTTAGGACTGATGGGATTTTCTTGTCCATGAAGGTTGAGGTAGTCAGTTACAGAAGTACAAAAGATAGGTAAGAACACTGGAATTTTGAAGTGAGCTCAACCAACTGAACATATCTTGGGTGTTTTGTAAACTTGATATATAGTTGGCAACACTATGTAAGTCAAAAGTATTATTCTGTACAATCTAATATCTCCGGTTCCCAATTACATCCATAATTGTTCAACTTCCTTCCATTCTCCTTGTGTGATTTTTTCAAAGTATAAACCAAATTTTGTGCAAGATTGTCAATTGACAGTTATTTTCCGGTTTGTTTCTCTGATACTGTGCCTAGAATTGAGTTACTTGTTGGAAAGAGCCAAGCTCATTCCATAAGTGTGTGAACTTGGGCAAAACAGAATAATACTTTCAGGCTGATCCAAATAAAACTTTGGGCAAACCAAGCCCTAGTCCCTTTCAAAATTAAAAGAAATGAAATTACTAACAAAGACAAAATGTCTATAATTTGTTCTATGGTATCTATAGATTCTACTCTGTATTCTTCCCAAGGGGTATACCAACGCTGTCAGAGAGGATAAATGGTTATGCTAAGGGGGAAAAGGTTGAGAAGCCCTAGCTTAAAGCCAAGGGCCTGTGTACTAGACTAAATTAAGTTTTATAAATGACTACTGCTTAGATCTCTGACTCTTATATAAAAATGACAATGTTATTGAAACAGGTCAATAAAAACCATCATGTGACAAATGTCTTTTGACAACATGATGTGTTGGGGATGATCATTGAAAAAATTGGAAAAAGGAGTGATCAGTGTATGAGTTACTGCTCTCGCCTTTTGTTGGGCAGTGATCACTAAAATGTCTGAATTTTGAAAAGACAAGTTGGCACAAATTAAGGACCAATTTAGCATAAACACACATTGCAAATTGAACCCCACAACAAAAAAATATTTATGGGGGCATTTGGAAAAAACAGAATATTTTTAGATATTAGGAGTAAATGTTGAAATTTTCCATCCCCTAGCTCCATTGGTTCCACCTATTTACATGATACAGACATTCATAGCCTGACCCACTTAAAAACTGGAAAAAGCTATGTTGACAGTTTCAAACAATTGCTATAAGATGAATATCTTGAGTGGAGAGTAAGTGAGTTCAAGCAAAGTTAAGAATTTTTAAAAACTCCATTCGTTTTAAATGTTGTCCATTAAACAATTTAAAAGATCAAGAGTGAAAGTCACTCTTACAAACAAGTTTTTAAGAATTCAAAGTACTTGTTTAATACATCACATGATGGATTATTTTCTCTCTGTAACATTTGTCAAGGGAGATAACTAAAAGTGCTAATACTGATACTCTGAATTCAATTATAAGTTATTCAAAAAATAACATGAACAGAAGATATATGCCCCGATGTTTTGTTCCAAACTCCAGAGGAATAAAAGTCTGGTTAGTCACTCAATAGAAAACCATCATGTGGACAATGTTGCTTGACTGCTTGCCATGTTGAAGGTGATCAATAAGAAAAATAGGAAAAAAGGTATAAATGAATAAGTTATTTCACTTGCCTTTTGTGGGGCAGCAATCATTAAAACGGTCAAAATTGAAAAAAAAAAAAAACAGGCCTGAATGCTGCCAAACATAAATTTATATTCCAAATTAACCCCCCCTACACACACACACAATGATAATCAATTTAGAGAGGGAATTTTTAAAAAAGAAAACAATAGTTTTCTCTGTTTATAAGGTTGAGTAAAATGTATTAATTTTCAGCCTTGTAAATGTGGTATACACATACACAGTCAGACTGACTTAAAAACTGAGGAAACTGTTGTTGGTAGTTTTAGTTGACAGTTTCTTATATTTGTATGTCATGTGGTTTCAGA